>CM055116.1:158724849-159439849 GCA_029206835.1 Rana muscosa | reverse complement strand
GATGGTTGTCAAACTGTGTGAGCCCAGTGCTTGTAAATTCATGACATACCATCTTTCTGGCAAAGTCTGACATGTTAGAGAAGGGTGGCTGAGGGATGTTTGGAGCAGCAAAGACATTTAAACCAAGAGCAAGTTTGTAGTTCTATGCTATGGCAGAATTAGACTCTGAAGTAATGTTGTAATGTCAAGAGGTATATCAGTAACCCAATAAGGTGGTAGTGGTATGGCTTTAATGCTGATGCCTGATTTGATAGCCTCTCTGTAGTCTACAACTCATATGTCCTGGCATAGCATGAGGGTTCAGCTTGATGAGGATGATGTCACAGTAGTTTAAGGAGGTTAATGTTCTGATGGAATGTCAGTTTCATCTGAAGCATTAGAAGTTCCAGAAAACCTGCTGCTCTGTTTAAGACATAGTCCTTACTGAGTTCTATGTGATACTCTGTGCTTATATAGCGCACAGACCCCTCTCTTTACCTGCCTTGTTCGACTCCTCGCAGGAATAGAGGGGCACACCACGCCACAAGCCCGTACCCTCCTGTGTGAAGAGGTTGAGCGGTGTTGTTGATGGATCTTCCACAGTCAGACAGCCAGAGAATGCTTCTCACCTCTATATTAAATAAAGACAAGTCCTTGTATCCCCACAGTAACTTGAATGTCCACACCAGTGGCAACTCCAACGTAGAGTTTATTTTCTTGTAAAACACAGTCTCTGACAGGAAAGGTTGGAGGGAGAACAGGACAGCTTAAGGTGTGGAAAAGGTCCAGGCACAAACGTAACCCAATTCGCTGCTCCGATTCTCAAGCAGACTCAGCCCATACGGATAGTCTCCCTAGCTTGGGACTAGCAGCCGATATGGTACTCAAACTTTACCCAAAGTCTCTGCCACAGACCCGGTGAACTTGGTCTCTGCCACAGACCTGCTGAACTTGGTCTCTGCCACAGACCCGATGAACTTGGTCTTTGCCACAGACCTGATGAACTTGGTCTCTGCCACAGACCTGATGAACTTGGCCTCTATTAAGGAGAAGACATCCCTCCAGAGAGTTACCGGGACCTTTCCTTCACCGTGACTTCTGCACCAACCCCTCTGAACGGTTCCTCCCCCGGCCTCCTCATCTAGGATACGGGTCCCCTCGCAAGGCGGCACCCTGAGACTCCTCGATCCTTGGTGGGCTCCAGCCAAAGGTGCTGGGCCCAGGCCTTTGCCGCAGCCCCAGGACTAAAGGTGCATGGGACTGATCCACCGACCTCCGCCCCCGGGCCAAAGGTGCCCAGGACGGACAGGAACGCACACACTCCCTGGGGTAGGACCCCGACAACGAACCCTGAACAGGCAGCGTCTGCCCCTTTTATATCCTCTCCCAGCAAGCACAGCAGGCCTACCACACCCACCGTACGGCTGTCGAGAGGGGACACACAAGGTACAGCACTGGATTAGCGGTTCAACCCTGGCCTACTATGGCAGCACCACCTGCAGGCCACAGGGAACTACACACCAATGTTCTCCCTACAGACAAAATTGGTTGCATCAACTCTAACAATTAGAGTGTTTGGGTATAACTACCACCCAACACTTCCCCTAAATTTAGCACCCCGCTACAAACTCCCCCCACTAAATAGACACTGGTCCCCAGTGTCTGGAGCAAACCTATGTCTCTCAAGCCTGAGTCAACATAGACCTATTCCAGAAACTATCTAAAAAACTATTTGAAAAAGAGAAGAAAAAAAAATGTTTGTTTGTGCCGGAACCTAAACATGGGTAAAGGGAATTAAATGCAGAAGTGAAAGAAGAGCAGAGAAACACATGTGCACATCACATTCTCAATGTCACATATACCACATTTTCAATGTACATTTCCATTTCCCTCCCCTCTGCAATAGCTAAATCCACCCCACACTCAGTGATTTGCTTGGTGTCCACCTGCAGAGGCAAGAAAGAAAAAAACACACAACCAATCATTTCGTTTCTGTCCCGTTCAGTTTTAATTTGATTTCACATTATGTATTTACATTTTACCAATATGATCGGGACAAGAACCACATTATCACATCATCATATTATTATCTCTACGACACTTTACATACCTTTTGCAGATATATCCTCACCTGGGTCTTTCTGCCAAGTACATTTCTTGGTCAGAGACTCAATTGGATGTCTTTGCCATCTCTGTGTATGGTGCCTAGATATTTGTCTCTTCACAGGTGCGTGCGTCCATGCATGCATGCGTTTCTATCCACGCGTGCATATGCTCACGCATGCATAATAAGACACTTTTCTTAATGTACATATGCACATATTATATATTTTAGAGTTTATGGCACTAAGAATAACAACACTAGGAACACATTTTAGTATATTATTTCTTTTAATTTTTTATATATTACATTTCATTCAACTATTACAGTGTTGTATATATAGGAATCCATACGAATCCTATTCACTTGGTATATTTATACTATCCACACAAGACCGGTTAGGTCTCTACACTTTTGCATGTCACTTATATATATCATATGAACTTTATGTCATGTGCTGTGTATTTCACGCATGCGTGGTTTGTTCCCCTTCCCCTTTTTATATATTACACTTTATGAATATATATTTTTTATATATTTTTATATTTTCACATATATAAAATAAAACTTTTGTATACACACTTGGTCATTTTTTCACGCCACTTTTTCCCATATTATATGAAACAATGACATACTACCACATACATGTGACTTTATATATTAATATCATACTATTCATGAGGAGGATATTATATACCATTCACATACTACCATTTTTTATTTTCACCATCCGGGCTAATACCCATATGATTCAGCTCCCATGAACCCCATCTTAACAAAAAATAAATAATAATAAATAAAATAAAATAAAATAGTTCTATTCATGTATGTATATCCACCTAATGGTAGCAGAACCACTAATTGCATTGCAGTTTTGAGTTTAATCAAGCTGCATTGCATTCAGCAGCCTACAGCTGCTTTCTAGTGATTCTACAATTGTTTCTTAATTAATGGTTGTTTACCATACACCTGGTTGTGATCACATGTTTGGTTAGGAGTGTTATATGTATTAGAGGTCATTTTTGTATTATTCAGCTATGAGTAAACACAGAACAAGTGTGAAACGCGTCAGCTGTCCTGGTTTATGCTGGTTTTTGTAGTGCCTGTCTTTCTTCAATAAAACACACGTTGGATTGGAGTGCGGCTGTCCTCACCATTTTTGTTTTCACACGCCCTGGGGTAGGACCCCCGACAACGAACCCTGAACAGGCAGCATCTGCCCCTTTTATATCCTCTCCCAGCATGCACAGCAGGCCTACCACACCCACCGTACAGCTGCCGAGAGGGGACACACAAGGTACAGCACTGGATTAGCAGTTCAACCCTGGCCTACTATGGTAGCACCACCTGCAGGCCACAGGGAACTACACACCAATGTTCTCCCTGCAGGCAAAAATGGTTGCATCAACTCTAACAATTAGGGTGTTTGGGTATAACTACCACCCAACACTTCCCCTAAATTTATCACCCCGCTACACTTACAACACAAGCACTATATAATTTACCTTCAGAAGCAACATTTTCTAAAACCCATAGCATAGCTGTGGGTGCTGCTTACTCCCTCGCCTCTGCACAGGAAATTATAGGCAATTCACCAAGTGTGGAACATTTGGAATGGGATGATAATGAAGATCTTCTAATTTCTGGTAGGTTTTGAGTAATAACATGCAGTTTTATGTATCTGTGATATTCTGTCCTCCACTTGTACAATGGCTTTTGGAAGGGTGTTGTGTCTTTCTTTGTTAAAAGTGGTGAAATTAGTTCTTGCAAAAACTCTTCTTTCATAAGCACTTTTTAGCTTTACCATTGCATTATTTAGTTGTTCTGTATCGTTTACCAGTTATGCATTGCACTTTTTCGACATGTCAGATAAACTATTAAACATTTCTGGCCTGTTTGTTTCAAAATCTCTTTAAGCTTCAGGGAAGGATTAACCGTGTGTTTGGGTCTAGCAAATATTTCTACCTGTTGCAAAACAGCTTAATCATTGGGAGAGAAGGTTGGTCATTGTCTACCTGTAACAAATGCACAGATTCTTGTTGAGACATGCTGTTGTATTTGTGTGTAGCAGGTTATGTAGAACTAGGTGTTTGTGCAGAGCAGAAAACAGTCTATCACGGCACAGCAATTCCATCAGCAGGGAAACCTCTATAAACAACAGTCCTTGTAGTTCCACAAGCTAATTCAGTGCACAGAAGACTCCAATGTATGCACAGCTTTCCAAACTGTATAATAACTTGCAAATGTCACCAGTAACTGGGACAATTTCAGGGCTGAGTTTGAGGACTACTCCCTAGCCACAGGCTTAAATGAGAAGCCTGCAGCAGTGCAAGCAGCCACACTGAGGAGGGTGATGGGCAGTGAATGCCTCCATGTGTACAAGCATAATCTAAACCTCACAGGAGCAAAAGAGGGACAGCAAAACCATTCTGGATGCATTAGAAGCTTTCTTCAGACCTTCTAAAAATTTCATATATGAAAGATATATATTTGGCTGCTGTAAGTAAGAAGACTGTGAATCAATAGACAGGTTTGTCACACGGCTAAGAGAAAAAGCTGAAAGCTGTGAGTATGGCTCTCTGAGAGATGAACTTATTCGTGATAAAATAGTTTTGGCTATCACCAGTGAAAGCACACACCACCACCTATTGAGGAAACATGATTTAGATCTACAAACAGCAATTGAGATATGTCGCACTGCAGAACTTACTGACAAACATATGAAAGCTATGGAGCAGGATAAACTGATTCACAATATCAATGCAGCCTCTAAACAAGAGCAAAGCTTCAAAAACCACCAGCATAAGTTTCAGCACAAGGGTCACCTGCACAACTCACCTGGGAGGAAGCCTGCATCATGCAAGTATTGCGGCAATATGCATGTACGAGAGAAAGAAAAGTGTCCTGCATATGGGAAAATCTGTACTGCATGTGGTAAACCAAATTACTTTGCAAGAGTGTGTCTCTCCAATAAAATGGAAGCGAGGAAGCTGCACACAATTGAGCAAATGTCAGATCCGGAGGACACACACCTGCTTAGCACTGATATGGTTTACTCCTCAGAATGCATTGGTGCTATAAACACTAAGGGCAAAAAACGGTTTGTAAACCTCAGATTAAACAATATAATCCAACCCTGCCAGCTGGACTCGGGTGCAATGTGTGATGTCATGAGTATAAAGGACAAAATGAAACTAGCACCCATAGCGCCCCTTCAGCCTAGTAGCACCAAACTAAAGTTGTATTCAGGGGAACTTATGGAATCATTGGGGCTATTCCAAACAGAATGCAGCATACGTGATTGTATACACAAACTGAACAAGCACAGCATATGAGGGGCAGTAACCGAATGGCAGGAAGAGAGACAGTAAAGGGGTTAACTCTGAATGATACAAGCCACGGTACAGAAGTAGAGGCAGTGGAGGCGGACTCTTTTTGTTCTAAATGTCCTACAGCTCAATTAATGGTAAAATGCTGGAAAGAGGTCAAGAAGATTCTGGGATATAAGGGATTCTCTGAATTCTCTCCCATATGGGACAATAGCAACATGCAGGAACTTAAATGGGGGAGCTCATGTCCAAAATGGGGGTGGTAGTGACACAGCCCCAAATCCACAATGGCTCAAAAGTGATGTGGTCCAGAAATATTTAGATGGAATAAAGGTGGATAAAGCACCTGGACCAGATGACATCCACCCACGGATCCTAAAATAATTGAGCTCTGTAATTTCAAAGCCATTGTATTTAATTTTTAGGGACTCATTATTGACAGGAATAGTACCACTGGATTGGCGCAGGGCCAATGTGGTGCCTATATTTAAAAAGGGAATTAAGTCTTTACCAAGTAACTATAGACCTGTTAGTTTAACTTCTATAGTTGGGAAGGTACTGGAGAGATTAATAAAAGACCACATAGATGAGTTCTTGCTGGAGAAAAACTATTTAAGCAACAGACAGCATGGATTCATGAAAGACAGAAGTTGTCAGACAAACCTGATTTCTTTTTATGAAAAGGTAAGTAAAACCTTGGACAGAGGTGTGGCTGTGGACGTGGTATACTTGGATTTTGCAAAAGCGTTCGATACAGTTCCCCACACACGGCTCATGTGCAAGGTAAAGTCTATAGGATTGGAAATATCAGTTTGTAAATGGATAGAAAACTGGCTAAAAGACAGAATTCAGAGAGTAGTGGTTAATGATTCTTACTCTGAATGGTCTAAGGTTATCAGTGGTGTACCCCAAGGTTCAGTGCTGGGACCCTTACTTTTTAATATCTTTATAAATGATATTGGGTCTGAGATCAAAAGTAACATTTCTGACTTTGCAGATGACACCAAGCTATGCAGTGGAATAACGTCCTTACAGGATGTCGCCAATTTACAAGCCGACCTCAATGCTCTGTCTAATTGGGCAACTATGTGGCAGATGAGGTTTAATGTTGATAAATGTAAAGTTATGCACTTGGGGGCTAAGAATATGAATGCATCATACATACTAGGGGGAGTAAGACTGGGGGCATCCGTAATGGAGAAGGATCTGGGGGTTTTGGTAGATCATAAGCTCAATAATGGCATGCAATGCCAAGCTGCGGTTTCCAAAGCGAGCAAAGTCCTTTCTTGTATTAAGAGAGGTATGGTCTCCAGAGAGAGAGATATCATTTTGCCCCTGTTCAAATCATTAGTAAGACCTCATCTGGAATATGCAGTTCAGTTTTGGGCCCCAGTTCTCAAAAAGGATATTGGGGAACTGGAGAAAGTGCAGAGAAGGGCAACCAAACTGATAAGAGGCATGGAGGAGCTCAGCTATGAGGAAAGATTAGAGGAACTGAATTTATTCACTCTTGAGAAGAGGAGATTAAGGGGGGATATGATCAACATGTACAAATATATAAGGGGTCCATATAGTGAACTTGGTGTTGAGTTATTCACTTTTCGGTCAACACAAAGGACAAGGGGACACTCTTTGCGTCTAGAGGAAAAGAGATTTCACCTCCAAATACGGAGGGGTTTCTTCACAGTAAGAGCTGTGAAAATGTGGAATAGACTCCCTCCAGAGGTGGTTCTGGCCAGCTCAGTAGATTGCTTTAAGAAGGGCCTGGATTCTTTCTTGAATGTACACAATATAACTGGGTACTGACATTTATAGGTAAAGTTGATCCGGGGAATATTCGATTGCCTCTCGGGGGATCAGGAAGGAATTTTTTCCCCTGCTGTAGCAAATTGGATCATGCTCTGCTGGGGTTTTTTGCCTTCCTCTGGATCAACAGTGGGTATAGAATTGGGTATATGGGATTGTACTATATTTTTTTTTATTTTTTTTATGGTTGAACTGGATAGACTTGTGTTTTTTTTCAACCTGAGTAACTATGTAACTATGTAACTATGTAAAGCTATGGGAAAGGTTGAGGCGTGGGACAGACTGGGCATACATTTATTGGCACATCTCTTTAAGGCAGGAAGAATAAAATCATTCCAAGAAATAAGGGAGGAGTATGCTGTTCCAAATTGATCCTTTTACAGATATTTGCAAATTAGGCATGCGCTGAATACACAGTTTGGACAGAGCCCACCGGAATGGAATGATATGCCCTTTTTCCGTAAATTAGTAAACGCAGAGGCCTCCAGAGGGGCAATTTCAGACATGTATGATTCCCTAGAAAGGGCGGATCACGGGGAGGTATTAGTTAGTAAAAATAAGGTTAAATGGGAGAGAGATGTGGGCCCACTTTCGCAGGAACAATGGGAACGAATATTAGCAGCAGAACCTAGGGTATCATTGTCATCTTCTCAAATAATGTCCCACCTTTATTTGATACATAGAGCGTATTACACGCCTCAAAGGATGTTTCAGTTTGGCAGGAGGTCGGATTCGAGATGTCAGAGATGTGGGGACACCAGGGGAGACCTAATACACATGGTTTGGAGATGCCCCAAGTTATAACAATAATGGAAGCAAATAGTTGAGAAGATAAAGGCTTTGTTTGCGACATCTTTGCAGCCAATAGCCAGGCTATGTGTATTGGGTCTCCTGGAAGAAAGGGGACTGCTAGAAGACGAACGAACAGCAATAATAAGATGTCTGTTTCAAGGAAGGAAAAATATTGTGCAGAAGTGGCAAGCGGAAAACCCCCCCCACAGTGTTAGAATGGAGGAGGGTGATAGACGACACTGTTGCAAAAGAAGAATTTATATACAAGAAGAGAGGAAATAAAAACAAATTTAATAATATTTGAAAAAAATGGATAGAAGTGGAAACGCGTTTAAGGGTGGGTGACGGATAAGTGGGAAAGAGAGGAGGGTCATGGTTAAACCAGAAGTCAACAGGATACAAGGTCTATATAAGCGTGTATTGTACCTTACTTATGTAATATATACTTTTGTATCCGTATACTTTTTGATAAAATAAAAAGAGAAAAAAAATAAAGAGAGAAAAAAAAAAAAAAAGAATATGCATTGATCCCAAGTTTCTGAATATGACCCTGAAACGGTCACACTACTTAATGCCAACACTCAATGATATTTTGCACAAACTACCTAAAGCACATGTCTTCACACTTGTACAGTGCAAACTGGATGAAAAGAGTAGCTACATGACCACATTCTGGACTCCTTGGGGCAGAAAAAGATGGCTCAAACTACCATTTGAAGTCTCTGTAGCACCTGAGGTATACCAGCGAAAACAGCATGAACTATTAGGTGGTCTTCACGGAATTGAGCCAATAGCTGATGACATTCTTATAGTTGGCTGCGGTAATACAGATGAGGAGGCTGAGCATGACCATGATAAAAAGTTAACAGCGCTACTGTATCGTTTTAGGCAGGTGATGCTGAAGCTTAGTGTAAAGAAATTGCAGTTCAAGGAGGAAGAAGTCAGTTTTCATGGACATATCCTGTGTTCACAAGGCTTAAAAGCTGACCTGGATAAGATTAAAGCCATTGTGGACATGCCACAGCCTGCTGATGCCAAAGCGGTACAGAGATTTATTGGCTTTGTTACATACCTAGCGAAATTCCTGCCACAATTATCTGAGGTGTGTGAGCCATTAAGGCGACTTCTGGACAAAGATGCAGTTTGGCACTGGCTTCCCAAGCATGACCGGGCAGTAGAGGATATAAAACGCTTGGTCACTGTATCGGGAGGGCCCGTGGAACCCAGAATCTCTTAGAAAGTATGAGATACCCTTGCTTCAGCTCCCCATGCACCTCTTATGTCTAAATCACCCTGTATCTCTAATAGGGGCATAGAGTGACGGAGAAAATATATCTTGGACATTAGAATATGTCTTGGATTACTTAAAATGGGACAGTATGATTCATTAACAATATCTCTCAAGAAATATGAAGATGTTATTTGAGCACTCCAGGAAGTTCAATGTAACAGACCGACCGTCTATTGTTTAACAATGTTAATGTCATCACCCCAGCCACCTGTCTGTTGTAATGCAAATGGATCTAGGATAGCTTCTAAGGGTCTTTTCATTGTGGCTTGTAGTAATTAACTCTGCTATTGTGGGACGGAGTTCTGTGTGTTAATGTTGATTGTGTCTTCTGAGCTACAAGGCGGCATGTCTAGCCTAAATGTCTCTGAGCCAGGCTGCTTAAAAGGATTAGGTAATTAGCATGTTAATTAGGTCTGGTCACAGGTGTATTTCCAGAGAAATATGATGCACCTCCTCTTTTAACTGTGTATAAAACTTGTGGTCTTTTCAATAAAGATTGTCATTCCTGTTTGAACCTCAACACGGAGCTTTGTCTCGTATCTGGGGGAGAATTATTTGTATGGGGTCTCATTCGGCTGGTTGGAGTGTCTGGTAGCTGCCTTGGTGTTCGGAAAGAGAATATCCTAAACGACTTTAACCCCTCTTGCATTTGGGGTGCCGTTACAGTCTCCTCTGCCCCAGTATTGAAATACTATGATGTTGCAAAGCCTGTTGCGATACAAAGTGACTCCAGTAAAAATGGTCTAGGTTGTTGCCTTTTGCAGAAAGGCCAGCCAGTTGCATATGCATCCAGAGCTCTTTCATCAGCTGAGCAAAATTATGCTCAAATTGAGAAGGAATGTTTAAGCATTGTATTTGCTTGCCAGCGTTTCCATCATTATCTTTATGGATGGGATTCAATTACAGCTGAAACTGATCACAAACCTTTGATAGCCATATTCAAAAAGCCCCTTTTGTGTGCTCCCAAGCGTTTGCAGAGCATGATGCTTACATTACAGCATTACAACCTCAATGTTGTCTACAAGCCAGGATGTGAAATGTATATCAGTGATACCCTGAGCAGAGCTACGTCAGATAATGTGGCACCTGGGAGGTGAGCATGAGCATCGTACAATTTGTCTGCTGGAACAGGAACAAAATGTATTTGCCAATATCAATCAAGCGGACTGTTTTAATGTCACAGATCAGCGACTACATCAACTTATACAGCATATCTTCTTCTTTTGTTTTAGGCTTTTCCCCCTGTGTTTTCACCTGGTGATCAGGCCAGAAACACACCTCCTGTGTAAGTGACTACACTCTTATTGAAGGAGCAACAGGGAACACCTATGGACAACAGCATTGTCAGTCTGGGGGAAGGGTAATGTTAGATGCACTAGCAGATTTACATACACTGACAAACTGAAGCCAAACCCTAGCTAAGCAATTTTAAGCAGTTACATCAACCGTTTTATTCCTTTTGGGATAAAGGTTTTACATAAATACCTGTAAAAAAAAGTTGTAAGCACCCCTGTCAGTGTTAAATGGTCTGTCTCAACCCCTAATTGCTACATCAGCAGGGCAGCTTTTTCTGGTGAAAACAACAACAGATTTACTGGCTAGATCACCAGGTAAAAAAAAAAAAAGAAAGAAAAACGAAACAAGCAAACCAATGCAGTCATCACATCTTAAGCCTCGTACACATGATCAGATTTCCATCGGACAAATCCGTGGAATTTTGTGCAAAGGGCGTTGGCCGTGAACTTGTCCAGGATACAGAAAGCAGAACTTTTTCAGCCAACATACACAAAACTACGTGGTTTTCAGCTCTTTAGCGACACCCTTTGGGCAACTTCTGCTAATGTTGTGCTATGAAATAAATGATATAGGGAAACCTGCGCTTAGGACTAGAACGAATGGGCTGCTGCCCCCCCGGTATGGCCCCTGTACTCAAGGGCTAAGGGAAATTATTGTGTGTGTGGGGTGAATGGCGCTCCCAGTTAGAGGTGTGTAAGATCAGAATGAAATCTGTGTAAGCCTGGGTGTTACCAGAGTGATTGGTACCCAGAAAAAAACAATAAATAACGGTGAGTGGGTCAAAATTGACCTCTCCGTGACCCCAAATATATATAAGGAAATAGATTAGTGCTAATGTATAAGTTTCTAAAGTGCTAGGTGTATATGTGCATTTTTGCCATCCACTATAAAAGTGACAGAAATGTGACAAGAATATGGGGGGTAAAAACCTCCGCAGTGAATATATGTTAAGCCATACCAAAAACAAAAACAAAAAAAAATTATAAACAAATATGCAATAACAATAGTGATCCCGATGTGGAACAATTAGCCAAAACAGTCCACCATATCAGGTGTATAAAATCCTGGTAATCAGTTCAGCATAAGATTTAATATATAAATTTTCCCAATAATGTCCAATCAGGAACAGTGAAAATAGGTGACTTGTGTGAAGATCCTTGCATCTATTACAATCCAGGTGACACTTGTGCTCCCCCTTAAGATGACCTACTCACCAAAAGATGGAACCCCTGCAGGGGTACAAAGCGTGTAGGTGAGTGGTTTGATGCCTTATGGTGATGCCGTGGGTCTCTCCTGGTCCTGGGATTCCTCTGCGTCCCTGGGCTAACCGCTCCAACGCACAGCAATACTCCTCAAGGAAAAAAAGAGGGCGCGAGCCACCATAGAGTAATCCAGATTTATTTTAAAAAAGGATAAACATCCAATGACACAGCATCTACCAGGTAGATATGTGTTAAACAATAAAAATAAAAATAAAAAATAAGAATATAAGTAGAAATAAAAGTAGAACAGCTCTAGGTCCGGATACTGCTCTGAAAACCTTTACTGCTACAAGTGAGAAGTTTAAAGTTCCTGCACTTGGTCCCTGCGTCTGTCAGAACAGCGGTGTGTATTTGGCGTGCGTTCCACCGCTCAGAGCCAGAGAACCGGAAGTGACGTTGCGGCGTGTCGACGTGAACGGACCAATCAACTGACGCGTTTCGTCATGTGACTTCTTCTGAGGTGATACAGTCCCCTCACGTTACACGCTTATTATAGCGAGCGGCCGGCGGGTTCCTCCCATGGGTGGGGCTACTGAGCGTCACTTAGAAAACCCAGGAAATCCTGTGATTGGGCTAGAGATTACATCTCATGCCGTGACACTAACCTCTATAGTATTTTCTCCAATTCCATGTAGAGCCCTCTTGTGGCCAATTTGGATACCTATTCTTCGCGGGCCGCTGGCTGTACTTGTACTACCTTATCAGAAAGTCTGTGATTATCCATAAATGGGAACATTCTCCCTAGAGTGTTGTGGTGTATAGAAGTGAAGGAATATGAACGATATCATTTAATAAACATAAATTAATTACTTAAAAATTAATAATGAACATGGGGATTGGCACCAAATTTTTTTTATTTTTTTGGATTGCCATTTTGTTGTGAATCAAGATGGGAAAATCTATTGAGACAAAATATAATGGAACGCAGTGTATAATTGAACGCAGTGTATAATTTTATGAAGCTTTGTTGCTTTTTTAAGTGATCAGGTATACAAATCCCCTTAAGTTGAACCATGTAATATTCTTTGCTGAATAGCCCTCATCCTGGTCACCTAACACTGGCCCCAGGGACTCAAGTTAGCATTCGTATCATCCAATTTGATTGTGCACAATTGAGTGGGGGTAGATATAACTAATACTTGTGAGAATATATTACATATATATATATATCGGGGTATCCTATATAGAATAATCCCAATTGGGAGATAGTTAATATATTGCAGAGGGTTTATATGACAGGCCCCAGTTCCCCCCTAGCTCCCACGGCCGGAAACCATTGAAGACTGGAGGTGGGGGAAGTTTACAGTAAATTTGGCATGATCGTTCCACTTGTACTATAAGGATGGCCAAGCGAGAGGAAAGGGGGGGGGGCTGGGAAACGGGAGAGAAAGGGGGGGGGAGGAAGGTAGAACTTAAAAATTGGTAATAAAACAATTTAGATCAATGTCTAAGTTGAGTCCCTTAGGCGTGAGTGTCCCCAAAGTGTGTATCCATTTGGTTTCATTCTTGGAAACCATAATCCGCTTATTGCACCCCCTCCAGTGATCCTTTATCAGATCAATCCCATAAAAAATGAGTCCTGATTGGTCTCTCTGGTGTACCTCGTCAAAGTGTTTGGAGAGATTGTGCTTAGGAAATCCCTTACGGATATTATTTATGTGTTCCCTAATTCTAATACGTAGGGGTCTGGTGGTCCGGCCTACATACTGGAGCCGGCAGGGGCATTCCACCACATAGGTAACGTGGGTGCTGTTGCAGGTTATTAATTCCCTTATCTGATATTCCTTGTTGTCCACCCTAGACTTGAACATAGATTTCTTTCTGGGTTGTTTGAGACTTTTTCTGCATGGGAGGCAACGTTGGCATTTGTAAAAGCCTTTCAGTTCAGGACAGATTTCCATTTTCTTGCAGGGATCAATCACATTATGTACTAATTGTTGTCTTAGATTCGGGGCTTTCCGGTAGATGAATCTTGGTTTTTGGGGGAGGATTTTGGCCAATGTTCTGTCCTCTTTCAGAATAGGCCAATATTTCAGGATTATGCGCTCTATATCCCTGTATTGGTTATTATAGCCTGTGATGAACGAGATCTCATTCGGTTTATCTTTTGTGAGTTTGGGTTTTTGAGCAAGTATGTCCTTCCTGTCTGTGGATCTTATTGCTTCTTTGGCCTTAATGAGTTCATGTTTAAGGTAACCCTTCTGTTCGAACCTGTTGATCAGAATTTCAGCCTGCTCATCAAAATCCTCCATTCGTTCACAATTTCTCCGGACCCTGAGCATTTGTCCTTTGGGGATATTCCCCTTCCATTTTGGATGATGGCAACTTGATACAGGGATATACCCATTTCTGTCCGTTTTTTTGAAATACGTTTTTGTCCACAGCGCTCCACCTTCTTTTAGGATCTGCAGATCCAAGTAATCGATCTGATGTTGGTCGCACTTGCCAGTGAAGGTGAGACCATATCGGTTGCTGTTTAGCCCGGCCAGGATATTTTCAAAGGATTCTACTGTACCCTCCCACAGTAGTACAAGGTCATCTATATACCTCCTATACATTTTAATCTGTGGTATATTGGAGTTATATATGTATTCCTCCTCCCACATGTCCATTAGGAGGTTGGCTACGCTGGGTGCATAACGTGCACATAGTATTCCCCACCATACCAGAAGTAGTTGTTCTTCATTGCTAGTTCAAGTCCTTCCAGGACATACAATATCTGATCATGTCTCATTTAAGTATTCTCATTTAGGGCTTTCTCAACTCCCAATACGCCATCATTCTGTGCAATACTAGTATACAGAGAATTTGCATCCACCGTAGCTAGAAGGCAATTTTCTACTCCAGATACATCCTGCAATTCCCTAATAAGTTGGGTACTATCTTTTAAGTGAGTCCTCCCTTTGGGTACCAGAGGCTGCAAGAATTTGTCTATGTACTCGCCTAACCTTGAAAATATGGAATTGATACCACTTATTATAGGCCTCCCCGGTGGCTTCTCTAGTCTTTTATGTATTTTGGGTACATAATACAGTACTGGTGTTTTGCTGGACTCAGGTACCAAGTACTGGGCTTCCTTTTCATTTAGGATTCCTCGTTCCTTGCCCTTTTGTACATAGGCCTTAAGCTGTTTTTCCTAACCAACCCTGGGGTTCCCTTTTAATTTCTTATAGGTGTTCTCTACATTGAGGAGATTTTTGATTTCTTCCTCATAATCTTCTTTATTAAGGATAACAAGCCTCCCCCCCCCCCCCCCTTATCAGCTGGTCGAATCACTACCAAATTTTTCTTTCCTATTTCTTTGATGGTTTTCCATATTTTTGTGTTTTTATTACGTTTTCTCTGTAGATTTTTAATATCCCCTTCGACCATTTTTTTGAAGGCTCCTAGGCATTGATTGCCTGGGGTTTGGGGGTTGAATACAGAATTATTTTTGAGATTAGTTCTATTATAGTTTGAGTGTTCCGGTATTCGAGTGTCTTCGTTAAGAGCGAAGTGTTTTTTTAAATTCAATTTCCTCATAAATTTTTGCAGATCAATGTATGCTTCAAATTTATCCAAGGCCTTATCTGGAGCATATTAAAGGCCTAAATCTAGTATTTTCAATTCTGCTTCTCTGAGGGTCACACTGCTCAAATTATATATTCCTTCTCCTAGTTTATTCTGCGTCTTTTTCTTCCTCCCTCCCCTCTTTCCTCTTGTCCGCCTCTTTCTGTATAACCTTGTTGGTAGCCCGTCGTCCGCTCCCGGTTGTAGTCCCATCTCTCTCTGGAATCTTGGTTCTGGGGATATGTGCGGTATTCGTTGGATCCCTGTCCTCTCTCTCAATCTCTGGGGGTATCTTCCCATCCTACTGTACCCCCTCTGTTCCGGGTTTGTCCTCTCCACCTTGGGTTCCTGTAAGTGAAACGTGGCATCCATCTTCCTGGTGGTCTGTCTCGTTGTCCTCCCTTTTGAAAACCCCTATATTCCTGGGGTTCCCTTCTTCTGTCCTGGTATGCTCTATCCTGATACGATGGTTCCTGCCATCTCTGTTCTTCCAGAGGAGAGAACCTGTTCCTAGTAGGAACATTGGATCTTGATGTAGTTAATCCTTTGGGGTTGGCTATATGTTGCTCCTGATAATAATTAGTTCTTCTTCTGGGTCTCTGTTGCTGATTATTCCATCTTGATGTGTTCCTGAATTCTCTTTCTGGGGTGGTGTTAAATCTTGGGAGTGATGTCGGTTGCACCCCACTAATGGTGGGGGCTACTACCTCATCATTGGAGTCCTCTTCCATAGAGGTATCTTCTAATTCAAAAGGTTCTTCCTCCTCTTCTATCTATGGGTGTGAAAATGAATTACTACTCAATCTGATTAAACGGAGACAATTTAAACTTCAAGGAATAGAAGCTAGTATTACAGAACTAAGGAGTACATTGCAGCCTTTTTCTAATCAACCTGACTATAAAGAGAAAGAATTGCAACTCCAGGGGATCATCAAAAAATATGATGCAGATATACAAGCTAAAAAACAGAAAAAATTTAAAAGGGATGTTCTTGACTATAAGAGCAATAAAGTTTATAAATGGCAGATAGAAGCGGATTATGGTTTCCAAGAATGAAACCAAATGGATACACACTTTGGGGACACTCGCGCCTAAGGGACTCAACTTAGACATTGATCTAAATTGTTTTATTTCCAATTTTTAAGTTCTCCCTTCCTCCCCCCCCCCCTTTCTCTCCCGTTTCCCAGCCCCCCCCCCCTTTCCTCTCGCTTGGCCATCCTTATAGTACAAGTGGAACGATCATGCCAAATTTACTGTAAACTTCCCCCACCTCCAGTCTTCAATGGTTTCCGGCCGTGGGAGCTAGGGGGGAACTGGGGCCTGTCATATAAACCCTCTGCAATATATTAACTATCTCCCAATTGGGATTATTCTATATAGGATACCCCGATATATATATATATATATGTAATATATTCTCACAAGTATTAGTTATATCTACCCCCACTCAATTGTGCACAATCAAATTGGATGATACGAATGCTAACTTGAGTCCCTGGGGCCAGTGTTAGGTGACCAGGATGAGAGCTATTCAGCAAAGAATATTACATGGTTCAACTTAAGGGGATTTGTATACCTGATCACTTAAAAAAGCAACACAGCTTCATAAAATTATACATTGCGTTCAATTATACACTGCGTTCCATTATATTTTGTCTCAATAGATTTTCCCATCTTGATTCACAACAAAATGGCAATCCCAAAAAAAATTTTTTTTGGTGCCAATCCCCATGTTCATTATTAATTTTTAAGTAATTAATTTATGTTTATTAAATGATATCGTTCATATTCCTTCACTTCTATACATCACAACACTCTAGGGAGAATGTGCCCATTTATGGATAATCACAGACTTTCTGATAAGGTAGTACAAGTACAGCCAGCGGCCCGCGAAGAATAGGTATCCAAATTGGCCACAAGAGGGCTCTACATGGAATTGGAGAAAATACTATAGAGGGTAGTGTCACGGCATGAGATGTAATCTCTAGCCCAATCACAGGATTTCCTGGGTTTTCTAAGTGACGCTCAGTAGCCCCACCCATGGGAGGAACCCGCCGGCCGCTCGCTATAATAAGCGTGTAACGTGAGGGGACTGTATCACCTCAGAAGAAGTCACATGACGAAACGCGTCAGGTGATTGGTCCGTTCACGTCGACACGCCGCAACGTCACTTCCGGTTCTCTGGCTCTGAGCGGTGGAACGCACGCCAAATACACACCGCTGTTCTGACAGACGCAGGGACCAAGTGCGGGAACTTTAAACTTCTCACTTGTAGCAGTGAAGGTTTTCAGAGCAGTATCCGGACCTAGAGCTGTTCTACTTTTATTTCTACTTATATTCTTATTTTTTATTTTCATTTTTATTGTTTAACACATATCTACCTGGTAGATGCTGTGTCATTGGATGTTTATCCTTTTTTAAAATAAATCTGGATTACGCTATGGTGGCTCGCGCCCTCTTTTTTTCCTTGAGGAGTATTGCTGTGCGTTGGAGCGGTTAGCCCAGGGACGCAGAGGAATCCCAGGACCAGGAGAGACCCACGGCATCACCATAAGGCATCAAACCACTCACCTACACGCTTTGTACCCCTGCAGGGGTTCCATCTTTTGGTGAGTAGGTCATCTTAAGGGGGAGCACAAGTGTCACCTGGATTGTAATAGATGCAAGGATCTTCACACAAGTCACCTATTTTCACTGTTCCTGATTGGACATTATTGGGAACATTTATATATTAAATCTTATGCTGAACTGATTACCAGGATTTTATACACCTGATATGGTGGACTGTTTTGGCTAATTGTTCCACATCGGGATCACTATTGTTATTGCATATTTGTTTATAATTTTTTTTTTTTTTGTTTTTGGTATGGCTTAACATATATTCACTGCGGAGGTTTTTACCCCCCATATTCTTGTCACATTTCTGTCACTTTTATAGTGGATGGCAAAAATGCACATATGCACCTAGCACTTTAGAAACTTATACATTAGCACTAATCTATTTCCTTATATATATTGGGGGTCACGGAGAGGTCAATTTTGACCCACTCACCGTTATTTATTGTTTTTTTCTGGGTACCAATCACTCTGGTAACACCCAGGCTTACACAGATTTCATTCTGATCTTACACACCTCTAACTGGGAGCGCCATTCACCCCACACACACACAATAATGTTGTGCTATGGTTAGCATTTGTTCGGAGCATGCGTGTTTGTACTTTGGATTTTTTCCCGACGGACTTGTGTACACACGATCCGACAAGACACATTTGTTGTCGGAAAATTTGAAAGCATGCTATAAAACATTTGTTGTCGGAAATTCCGACAGCAATTGTCCGATGGAGCAAACAGTCGGATTTTCCGACAAAACCCTGCCATCACACATTTGTTGTCGGAAAATCCGATCGTGTGTACGAGGCTTAAGAATTGACAAGCTACAATATAATAAATGTTTGTTTTGGGGTTTATTACCTCTTTAATTCTAACATTATATCTATAACAATACAAGAAGTGATCATCACCATGTTGTTTTGCTTTAAAAAGAAGTACCTAACCAACAAATACCATAAGTAGCTTTAAAAAATAACTCACCTCTCTAAATAGAGAAAGCTGTTATTTTCCCTATGGAGAGAGTATATTTTCGAGAGTAACCTCTAAGATTGTAGGATAATTATGTATGCCCTTTTCTTTACATTCTGCATTATTGTTTTCCATTTGCTGGCATGTTGCAGCAAATTGTACTGCCGAGAAGTGTTGTTGATGAATTCTTCTTTGATCCGCTTTATGGTCTAGATAGCCTTTTTTAATTAATTTTTATGCTTTTTTTCTCAGTCTGATCTTTTAGAAGCCCTTTTCAGATGAATCCCTGGTGAGTATGGACATTTGACTTTCCGTACTCCCTTTTTCTTTTCGAATGACTAAGGAAATTGCAGTGAAAATCACCACAGTCAGTGTTGATAATGAACCTTTAGAATTATTTACATGACATTCCTTTGTGCCTCTTCTGCACAGATTTGAAAACTAAAATGAGGTGTTTCTTATTTTCAAGTAAGTGCTACTTTTTCCTTTAACCCCTCATTGACTAAAAGGTGTAGCTTTGTTCTTTTATTTGTAGCTCTACAATATGCCCCTATTTGCTAATATCTTTAGCATCTTAAACCAGAACTAAACTCTCTCAATCAGCATTAATTATTTTAAGTCTTATGTTACT
Source organism: Rana muscosa (assembly GCA_029206835.1). Taxonomy (NCBI): domain Eukaryota; kingdom Metazoa; phylum Chordata; class Amphibia; order Anura; family Ranidae; genus Rana; species Rana muscosa. The sequence continues at coordinate 159,420,233 of CM055116.1, read as the reverse complement.
AGCATTAGTTAATAGATAGGAAGGTACTTTTTTTATACTTGTTTTATCTTTTTTTTTTTTTTTTTACATTTCTTCAGTTGTTTCCTGGTTTCTGGCCTAGGCCAAAATGATGTCATACATCCCCAAAGTCTTCATGGACATTATTTTTCTTTCATCTGGAGCAGGGGAGAAGGGGCTTTTCTCAGCTAAGCACACTTCTTGCCTGCATGCCTAAGCTAAGGGCAAATGGATTCCAAGAGGTAAATGCTACGTGAATCATCTGCCCTTACTCAAGTTGGCCCGGGGGGGGGGTGTTTTTAAAGGTGATTTCTCAACAAAATAAAGCATGGAGACATGGGTGGCTGGGTGAGTTTGCTTTGGATAATAAAAATAAAATATAAAAATGAAAAGGAATTAAGTATCGTTTTCAGTTTGTGGTGCTCAGATATAATTCAGTTCTGCTTTAAAGTGTATGTGCATACGACTACAAACTTGCATGTTTATCTGCTTGTGCACACACATATTAGCAAAGAGATGGACAGCTATACTACTGTACACATTAACACTTTGCAGGCTTTGCAGTTTTCTGATTTGCATTTAAATCCTGATCAGAATTACACCAGTCACGAATACACAAAATGGAAAATTCATTTGCAAAGTGCAACTTCTCTTGCAAAGTAAACCAGCTCGTTGTCTTTATTAAATTAACCCCTAAGTGTCTAGGGTAAAAATAGGGCATTTACCAAGATGGGAAGTCTACCAACCACCTCCACCCCCTCAGACCCCTGTGTTATCACAGCATTTTGACATTGATTTTCTGATCGTTTTCTCCTTTTCAGTGAATCTGCATAGCATACTAGCTCATTATGTATTACTTACCTTGGATCGAAGCCCCCGCAGCCGTCCTCGACCCCCCCCCCCCTCCGGCCGCGGACATCTCTCCCGGAGCTTACTTCCGGGTATCGGCCTGCACTCTGCCTTTCAACCTCGGAAAATTGACTCGACCCCCCTTGGCACAAGTGTACAGCAATATCAGTGTGAAACACAAATAGGAGATGGAAACACAGTAAGATCACACAGTACTGTATAATTACCATTACCTTGGCACTTGTCACCTTACCTGCTGTAGCAAGAGATAGAGTTTCACACCAGTGTAACTTGATCAGTTGTATAATGTTTACTTGATAAGAATGAACACAGTTCGTGTACAACACATATGGCTATGCACAGATCCCTGTAGAGGCCATGTAAACACAATTAATTAGTGATTTTTTAATCATTAAACCCCAATACCATAACCTGGAAAGTGGTGGATGTGAATAGGTGCACAGTGGGGGAACTTCCCAATACTATATGACGGTATTGGAGCACCTCCCCACTAAGTCACACACACATGGACCAGAAAAACAGAATAATGACAACAATGCAATAGTCACACTAAGTACTTAATAGTCTATGCTGCTAAACGGCTCCCTCTGTAGGACAGTTCCACCTTGTAGTATCCCTATGTGACAAGCTTTGGGAAAAGCAAAACAATGACTGTTCCTTTAAGTTCAATCCGTCTTCAGCTAGCTCTGTTGGTGCACTTATTTGTAATCCAAGTCATGTGAGATAGATTAACAACTATAAAGATGTAGTGTGGTTGCAGAAAAGAACCGCTACACAGTTAATCCGGATGTAATAGGCTCAGGTGTACTGGATTCCTAGCTGTGGCACTACAGGTGTCAGCCAGCACAGTACTGGGTAACAGGAAATACTTCTATAAACTCAGTCACAACTTAGTAGGCAAGTGCCTTCTCACCGCTACGAGTCCTCAGCTCACTGGTATGTTCCGTCCGGAACTCTGTGGCAGATGTCTCTGGGGTGGGCGATGGCGCCGGTTCACAAATGCGGCCCCTCACAGAGTGCTGGTGAATGGATGGCTTCAATGCTGTGAAGCGCGGGCCGATCCGCCTGCTTGATCAGCCTGGCGGTCCACGAAGATCCCTCTGTCAGGCGATCTGCTCTGTAAATCTAGGCCCAGGCTCTCTCAGGCCTGGGCCTGCTCACACAGGCCTCTTGCACGTTGAAAGATGGCGTCCAGAGCGAGAGAACCCCGTTCACACATCCTCTTTTATCTGTTTACCCAGCAGGCTGTGCGATTGCGCATTGCATCCTGGTAACACAGTTGCATTGTGGGTTTGTAGTCTTCAACTAACTTATGGCAATAGAGTCACTTCCTCCTTCTCTTCATTTCCCACCATGCTTTGTTTCTTAGTTTAATGAAGCCAAACAAAAGTCTTAATAGTATTAAATAAAACTGACACCAGAGGGATCCAAACTCTAATTTAACTACATGACATATATACACAGTAACTTGGGTGGCAAAAATTTCTGCGCTACATACTCCCCCTGCTTTGAATCTTTGGTCCCCAAAGATATTCAGGATTCATGACCTGTTACATGTTTTTGCCTTTAGGCGGTGGGATAGAACTGACAGAGGAGCCTCCCACCAATTATCATGTGAAGGGAGACTGTTCTGTACAGCTGCAGCTGACACTGTGGTGTCTTTTATAGATGTGCCAGGGGGTGAGTCAGGGTTGCCCTCCACAAAATCATCAGTGGAGGAACCAGGCATTTTGGAAGTTCTCCTTGCAGCATGGCAGATCTCATCAGAGCATTTGCCCAGCTGGTCATAGGTCAGTCTCTTAGGTGGTTGGATAATTCTCTTTGCTCTCTGTTCTTTGGGCTTCGGTGTTCTCTGCACATTGATAATATCCTTCTCCACTTCAGTCTCTGGCACTTCAATGTCTTGTATCTCAGCTTCACTGGAGGACAAAGAACCCTCAGAGTCTGTTTCTGGCATGGAGTGTGGATAATCTTCAGGATCTTCAGAAGACTTGTGTTGTGGCACAAATGCAGGGGCCCCTAGTCGAAGAATTCCACTTTCTGTCACCTTTGTGTGATTGAAAGGATTTGTATCAATCTCTGGCGTGTGAGATGACCACAACCAGCCTATTCCCATCTCTTCCTCATCACTACCTTCATCATCTGCAGCAAGAGGCCTAGACTGGGACCTAGTCGCTGGTCGAGATTTCTGCGAGGTAGTGGATGTGGATGGTAAATCCTGCTGGGGGGGTTACCCGGACTGCTTCTAATAGAGGCAAAAGGTGGTTTCGGTGCCAAGTCTTCAATGGCCCTGTACTTCCTTCTGGCCGAATCTGCCTGACCGGCAGCCCTGGGAGTCGTTTGCATATAACATAGGGCTGTGACAGCGATCAGCCAATTTGTGTTTCCCAGGTATACCCAGATTCCTCAACAACACTTTGTTTCCTGGTTGTAAGTCTTGAACTCGCACCCTGAGATCAACATTTTTCTTGTTCCTCTGTCCCCTGGCATATGATGCAGCTTGAGCCTTATCATAGGCGATCTTCAGGCTTCTCCGCAGTCTGTCCACATATCCTCTGTGAGAAGTTGCTGAGGTATGATCCCGAGATGTACCGAAAGCTAGATCCACTGGTAGCCGGGCTTCCCGTCCAAACATTAAGCGGTATGGAGAGTATACGGTGGCATCACTTGTAGTACTGTTGTAAGCGTGCACTATGGCCGCTATGTGCTTGCCCCAGTGTTGTTTCTGCTCAAAGGTTAGAGTTCCCAGCATGTTTAAAAGCGTTCAGTTGAATCTCTCTGGTTGAGGATCTCCCTGAGGATGGTAAGGAGTAGTCCTGGATTTCTGGATGCCCAACAAATCTAAGAGTCTTTTAATGAGACTACTCTCAAAGTCTCTCCCTTGGTCCGCTTGGATACGCTGTGGTAGGCCATAGTGGACGAAGAATTTTTCTACTAGGATTTTGGCCACCGTAGAAGTCTGTTGATCTCTTGTGGGAAATGCCTGGGCATACCGGGTGAAATGGTCAATTATCATCAGGACGTTTCCCTGCCCAATCAGGTCAGACTCCAAGCATAGAAAATCAATGCACACAGGATCCAATGGTCCTTGACTTTCCAGGTGGCCCATTGGAGCGGCTCGTTGAGGTAAAGTTTTTCTTTGAATACATCTAAGGCAAGAATGGCAGTAACTCTTGACTTCAGTCCTCATGTAGGGCCAATAGAATCTGTCTCTCACCAGTTGAAAAGTCCTCTGGAAACCTACAAAGCCATGATGATCATGTAAAGTGATCAATGCCTTCTCTCTATGTTTCTCTGGTAAGAACAACTGCCATTTCTCTTCAGAATCTTCAGAGGGGCCCCTTCGGTAGACCACCCCTTGTTGCAACTGCAACTGATCCGAATCTCGTGTAGCAAACGGCCTTCTTTTAACAAGTCAGCAAGAAGTAAATCGGGGCGTTTGGTCTCTTGTGCCTTCAATGCCAAACTGCAGAGGGAGTCTTCCAACTGGTCCTTACGCAGATCCTTTTTTGAAAGTTTTGGTAGACCTTCATCTCCGACTTGGGTAACGTTGCAATAGCACCTAGGCACTCCAGCAGCCGACACTCCAATCTCCTCAGCTCTGGCCCCACCTCTTGCTTGCTGTTCTGCCCCTTCACAAAAGGCCCTCACTCCTTCAGGGGTGAGCTGGGTCCACTCCTGTGGTGAGTCCTGGGAACAGTGGGGTCTTCTTGACAAAGCATCTGCATCCTTGTTCCCTACCCCCGGTCTGTACTTCAAACTGAAGGTAAAACCCGAGAGGGCGGCCAACCATCTATGGCCTGTGGCATCCAGCTTCGCAGTAGTGAGCAGGTATGTGAGAGGGTTGTTGTCTGTCTTGATTATGAATTCTTCACCATATAGGTAGTCCCTCAGTTTTTCCACTACTGCCCACTTCAAAGCCAGGAATTCAAGTTTGTGGGTGGGGTAATTCCTCTCAGCAGGTGCCAAACTCAGACTCACGTAAGCGACAGGCCTTAAGTGTCCGTGATGTTCTTGGTACAGCACTCCACCCAGCCCATCTCGGCTGGCATCTACGTGCAGTTCGTATGGCTTGCTGGATCTGCATAGGCCAAAACTGGAGCAGTTGTGAGGCTCCACTTTAACTGCTTGAAAGCCTCTTCACACTGGGTGGTCCACTGCTCTTTTATGGACTCTTTGGGCTTCCTGGCCCTTCCTGCTGGCTTTACAGACTATTGATTGAGTCCGGATCATTGTCTTCCTCTTTCTTCAATAGCTCAGTGAGTGGACGGGCTATTTTGGCAAATCACTCAACAAATCTGCGGTAGTATGAGCAGAAACCCAGGAATGACCTAAGCTCGGTCACATTAGTGGGTCTCGGCCAGGAGGTGACAGCTTCCAGTTTCTGATGGTCTGTGGCTGCTCCTTTGGCAGACACGATATGGCCCAGGTAATTGACTGAAGGTTGGTAGAACTGGCACTTTTCCATGGAGAGCTTCAGGCCTTCGTCATGGAGCCTCTTCAGGACCTTCTCCAGGCGCTCTTCATGCTCTTCCAAAGTCTTGCCAAACACAATGATATCATCTAGGTATACCAATACTTCAATCAGGTTCATGTCACCCACAGTCTTCTCCATCAATCTCTGTAAGGTGGCTGGGGCACCAGACAGACCTTGTGGCATGCGGTCAAACTCAAAGAAACCCACAGGGGTAATAAAAGCGGTCTTCTCCCTATCTTCAGGGTGCATGGGGATTTGATAGTATCTAGGCTTGTGCAATTCGTTTCGTAACGAATCGAAATTCGTCCAAATTTAGCAACTTTCGGACATTCGGAAGCATTCGAATTTCCGAACAAAACAATTACGAATAAAAGCGAATCCGAAATAAATGATATCGCAAATAGCGAATGCCCGAATGTCTTCGGCTTAATTCGTTATGAAAAAAGTTACGAATGTACGAATCCATTCGAAGCACAATAACACTCTGCTCTGCTCTCTGCTTCTCCCTCACCATGCTGAACTCCCTCTCAAAATGGTGTACAGGGGCGGAGGCTATAGCCGGCTGTAAAAAAAAAACGTAAAATACGAGATTTCGAATCGTTACAAATAATCGCTAGGTATTTAGATAATAGGCAGCGTCAGTGTGAGAGAGACACGGAAAATTACGAATCAACGAACCCAAAAAAAGTTACGAAAGTAGGAGTTGTGTCCAGAATCAACGAAAAACAATGTACTCTACCGAAAGTATGAATTATAAACCAACAAAAAACAAGGCTTACATTAATACGAATCATTCCGATTCAACGAAAAATGTCGCTTGCGAAAATACGAATTAGTCCGAACGCGAAAAATCCCGTCTAGCAAAATTACGAACGATTACGAATCAACAGGACCGAAAAGAAACGAACCAAAACTAAACAAATTTTTCCGTTGTGCACAAGTCTAATAGTATCCACTTTTCAGATCCAGCACGCTGAACCACTTTGCCCCTGAGAGGCTCTGTAGGGCATCCTCTATCCTGGGTGTGGTATATTGGTCAGGAATGGTCTTTCGGTTCAGAGTCCTGTAGTCAATACACAACCGCAACGACCCATTCTTCTACCTCACCACCACTATTGGGGAAGCGTATGGACTCTGAGATTCTCCGAGATTCTCGGATAACTCCTGTTCTCTTCAGTTCGGCCAGCTGTTCTCACAGGTCTTCCAAGTCCCCCAAAGGAATCCATCTAACTCTTTCTCGGAAAGGCTTGTCTTCCTCTAGGCGGATCCGGTGTTGGGCACTTTTTGCGCGCCCAGCGTCAAACTCACTCATCGAGAAAGCAGCTTGCCATCTTAAGAGCTGAGTCTTGGCCCTTTCCATCCAGGCAGGTGTGAGAGGCGTGTTCTTTTGGTAAAACTCCTCTACAGGGATTTCATCACTTCTACCACACCCCAAATCGCATGGAGAGACTGGGGTGGCTGCGTTTACCTGCCCCAATAGCATCCAAACTGGCATCTTCACAGGCAAGGCTGTTGTGTTGTGGACACTAACTGAGACCTTTCCGTGACTTCTTTGTAGTACCCGGGTTGAGATCATCTCTGGAATTATCTCCAACTCTCCGTTTTCCTTTTTATGGTCCGCTTGCAATGAAAGGGCCTGGCTGTTTCCAATTTAACTTGACGGATGCTCTCAAACAAACTACCTCACCGGGCTGTAATGTCTTCTCACTCCGGTCCAACCGCCAGACTTTCCCCACTCCCTCTGTTGGGGCCTTTTCTTCCTGCCCCAGGCGCTGATAAACTTGTCTCAGCATAGGGTGCACACTGGGGTTTGAAGTGCCCTGCTCTTGAATAAGAGGTACCAGCAGCCTCCTCACAAGATCAGTATTAGTCCCTATGATGATGGAACTTTTCCCAGCTCCTGGGGGACGAGGACAGACCACTGCCAAGGTATCAAAGGTCTCTGTCTTTCCTGCTACGGAGTGATCAAAGGCCAGCTTTATTGGTAGGTAGCCATCATAGGGGAGGTTCTGAGTCCTGAGTCCCCAAATCTCCAGCTCTTCTAATTTCTGTAGCAGCAAGTATTTAAGGTGCTTGTCGTAGAAGTCCCTGTAGAGAAGAGTCACTTGAGCCTTGGTATAGATTCCCTCTACCTGGATGGAGACAACTGGGGAAGGTCCCACTAGCTTGGGAAGGAACCTGTGGGAAGTTGCAGGTTGAGCCTGTTCGGTGAGTCGTATCTTGACTCCTCTCTTGCAGAGATTCTGATCCGACTTGGGCCTAGGTTGAGCTCTGGGAGTCTGGTATGCATTGACTCTCCGATACTGGGTGTCTTTGGGCTTTTTGGAGCTTGCTGAGGTAACAGGGCACCCAGTTGACTCCTTCACTGGGGCCCTCTGGAGTTTCCCGCCGTCCTTTGGTGTTGTGCTTCAGATTTCACTGGGCTTGGGCACACTTTGCGATAAGGTTACCGGGAAGTAGAGAGGAGCCATTGCTGGAACTGGCAGCAGAGGAGGTGATCCATTACCATTGTTTTCTATACGGGATCTTTTGAAAAAGCTGCACCGTGGAAATCCCTGAGATTGTGCTGCAAGCTGGTCTAGTTGGAGGAATCAGTGGGGACACCTGGGCCTGATTGGAAGCTAATCGTATCATGCTGTCTACCCTTGTATGGGTGTGAGGAGCTGGTGAGTGGGGACCTTTGTGGGGGAATATCTGGAATATCTGGAAGACTGTTTGGAGGAATATTTGCTGTCAATTATCATTTTGAACATTGTCAATTATATGTATATATGATTATATATATATATATATATATATATATATATATATATATATATATTTTTTCACTATTTTTTATATTTTTTATTGCTATCACTGACACATCATTTATATTTATGGTTTATGGTTTGCACCATATAATTTTTATGGTATTGGGTTTGATTAGCACATATATATATATATATATATATATTGTGACAGCAGGAAGGTAAAGTCACCTGGTTGCATCCAGGGGGGGTAGATATATTTCGCCCAGATTCAGGCTTTACGCCGACTTATACAACTAGGTGGAGAGTTGTATAAGCCCAGCTGAGGCTAGTAGGCTCATGGATGACTCATACCTCTAGGGAGAGTGCTGGGCGTCGTGCAGACAGGGAGTTGATGAGACCAGCTGAAGCTTGTCAGCTCATTTAGGCCTCTATAAGAACTCCCAGCTTCATTAGATGTTAGCTCATGCCTGGACCCAGACCTGTGTGGACTGTCTAGGGAGAGTGAACCCCTGTGCGGTGAGACAAAGCCTGTGTGGCTATTTGCTTGGACATTTAAAACCAGGGACTTAGGGACTAGGACAGCACTAGGCTGATCCCAGTTGTTAGTTAGGAAACCTGTATGTTTAGTCAGAGGTCAAGTTGACCAGGATTTATTTTGTTTATGTTTCTTTTGCTTTGCTGTGTTTTGTCACTGTAAATAGAAAATAAACCGCACCTTTTTGATTTTGAAAACCACAACCTCCGTTTGCTGGGCCTGTTTTTGTGTGGGGAGCCCATCTCGGGGGTCACACACACCCGCTGCCAAGCTAACCCCCTCACAATATATATATAATTTATTTATTTATATATTTTTTTTTCTTGCACATTTATTAGTGAACACATTGCACTATAGTGTACTCACAGGTATAGTTTTATATGTAACTCCCTTGCTACTAAGGGTATATTCAATATATTTTGTGTCAGAGCACGTATACATATATTTATATATATATATAATTTGTTTGCTCATTAGTCCTTTATCTTCCTACATTTTTGAGTTATTTTAGGAACGAGCAGCGCCATACCCCACCATATAAATTTTACACTTTGCGATAATGTCCAACTCCTCCACATTTGAAACAGATCCCTTGGTCTTCTGGCTTTTTTAACACGAGCAACTGTAGGGTTCGACGGTTTCTTGGGTTCACACAGGCCTCTTGCACGTTGAAAGATGGCGTCCAGAGCGAGAGAAACCTGGCCACACCTCCTCTTTTATCTGTTTACCCAGCAGGCTGTGCGATTGCGCATTGCATCCTGGTAACACAGTTGCATTGTGGGTTTGTAGTCTTCAACTAACTTAGGGCAATAGAGTCACTTCCTCCTTCACTTCATTTCTCAACATGCTTTGTTTCTTTGTTTAATGAAGCCAAACAAAAGCCTTAATAGTATTAAATAAAACGGACACCAGAGGGAGCCAAACTCTAATTTAACTACATCACATATATACACAGTAACTTTGGTGGCAAAAACTCCTGCGCTATATATATATATATATATATATATATATATATATATATTGTGACAGCAGGCAGGTAAAATCACCAGGTTGCATGCAATAGATGGCGAGTTAGTGAACCCAGATGAGACCTACACTTACCCATACTTCATCGTGGAAAAGGACCTACTGTATCGGGTGGCTAAAAGGGCAGAAGAAACCATTGAGCAGCTTGTGGTGCCCAAACCTTACAGGAAGTTGGTGTTAAATTTGGCCCATGGGCACATTCTTGGAGGTCATCTGGGGACAGAGAAAACCCGAGAGAGAGTATTGCAGAGATTCTTTTGGCCTGGGGTCATGAAGGAAACAGAAAATTATTGTTCCTCCTGCCCTGTGTGTCAGAGGTCGGCACCGATGCCACACTTCCGTAACCCGCTGGTACCTCTTCCCATCATTGTGGTTCCCTTTGAGAGGATCGCAATGGATTTGGTAGGTCCGATAATGAAGTCCGCTAGGGGGCATCAGTACATTTTGGTTATATTGGACTATGCCACCCGTTATCCGGAAGCGATTCCTCTCCGAAATACCTCGGCCAAAACCATAGCCAAAGAGCTATCTCTTGTTTTTAGCCGTGTGGGTATTTGTAAGGAACTGCTTACAGACCAAGGTACACCCTTTATGTCCCGGGTTATGAAAGATCTGTGCAAGTTGTTCAAAGTGACACAATTGCGTACATCTGTGTATCACCCCCAAACAGATGGGTTGGTTGAAAGATTCAACAAAACTCTAAAACAAATGTTAAAGAAGGTGCTGGATAAAGATGGAAAGGATTGGGACTGTCTAATTCCCTATTTAATGTTTGCCATTAGGGAGGTACCCCAATCCTCTACGGGTTTCTCACCCTTTGAGTTACTCTATGGGAGACACCCAAGAGGGCTGTTGGATATAGCCAAGGAAACTTGGGAAAGTGAGAGATCTCCCCACAGGAGTGTGATTAAGCATGTCGCCCTGATGCAAGATACAATTGCACAGGTAATGCCAATCGTAAAGGAACATTTGGCCCAAGCGCAGTTGGCACAGCAGAGAGTGTACAACCGTGGGACCAAGACCCGTACCTTTTCCCCGGGGGATAAGGTACTGGTACATGTCCCTACGGTTGAAAGCAAATTCCTTGCTAAATGGCAAGGCCCCTACGAGATAATGGAAAAAGTGAGCAAAGTGAATTACAAGGTCAGACAACCAGGAAGGCGAAAGCCCGAACAGATCTATCACATTAATCTGTTGAAAGCCTGGAGGGATAGGGAATCCCTAGTCGAAGAAACTTTGTCACCAGCTCAGTCTGATTGCGTGATTCCTGAGGTTGGAATAGCAGTCACCTTGTCAAACCCCCAACAACAGGAGGTTAAGGAGTTTGTGCTTCGCAACAAGGAGGTTTTCTCTGAGCTGCCGGGACAAACGTCTGGGGTAGAGCCTGATATTATTACCCTGCCCGGTGAAAGGGTGAAGCTAAAACCCTATCGGATCCCGGAGGTCCGACGGGAGGCAATACGTGAGGAAGTACAGAAAATGCTTAAGTTAGGGGTGATAGAGGAATCCCAAAGTGATTGGTCAAGTCCCATAGTGTTAGTGCCTAAACCGGATGGGAGCTGGTGATTTTGTAACGATTTCCGACAACTGAACAAAGTTACAAGATTTGACACCTACCCCATGCCACGTATAGATGAGTTGGTCGACCGGTTGGGAACAGCCCGATACATGACAACTCTTGATCTCACCAAAGGGTATTGGCAAATTCCCCTGGCCAAGTCGGCCAAGAAGAAAACCGCATTTGTAACCCCAGACGGGGCGTTCCAATATAAAAGAATGCCGTTTGGTTTACAGAATGCGCCGGCAACATTCCAGCGGAAAATGGACCAGATACTGAGGCCCCATCAGAAGTATGCTGCGGCTTACCTAGATGATGTAATTATCTATAGCACAGATTGGGCCTCACATCTGCCAAAAGTGCAAGCAGTCCTAGACTCTATCCGGGAAGCTGGGTTTACGGCCAACCCCAAGAAGTGTACCATTGGACAGGAGGAGGCCAAGTATCTTGGGTACACCATTGGGAGAGGAGTAATAAAACCCCAAGTCAATAAAGTCGAGGCCATACAGAATTGGCCACGTCCCAACAACAAGAAGCAGGTACGAGCCTTTCTGGGAATCGCTGGTTATTATCGGCGATTCATTCCCCACTTTGCCTCTCAGGCTGTGCCCCTAACCAATCTGTCAAAAGGGAAAGAGTCTGTCATGGTTAAATGGACCCCAGGGGCTGAGGCAGCATTCCAATTCTTAAAAAAAGCCTTATGTAGCCAGCCAGTGTTTTACTCACCAGACTTCTCTAGGGACTTTGTCGTACAAAGTGATGCATCAGACGTTGGGTTAGGAGCAGTATTGTCCCAGGTCTGGAACGGGGAAGAGCACCCAGTCATTTACCTCAGCAGGAAATTGAAGTCCAATGAGGTAAATTACGCCACGATTGAGAAGGAGTGTTTAGCGGTGAAGTGGGCTCTAGATTCCTTTCGGTACTATCTGCTAGGGAGGCACTTTGACCTAATTACTGATCACGCTCCTTTAAAGTGGATGGCTCAAAACAAAGAGACAAATAGGGGAGTAAATAGGTGGTTCCTGGCCCTACAAGAATTCAACTTTACGGTAAAGCATCGCCCTGGCGTTCAAATGGGGAATGTGGATGCTTTGTCTCGAGTACATGCATGCCTGATTGCTTGTGTTCCAACCCCAAAGTTAAAACAAGAGGGGGGGGGGTATGTGACAGCAGGCAGGTAAAATCACCAGGTTGCATCCAGGATGGAAGGTATATATGTCCTAGATTCAGGCTTTATGCCGATTTATACCACTAGGGGGAGTGCTGGGAGTCTTGCAGGGGAAGAGTTAATGAGCCCAGCTGAAGTAAGTGGGCTCATTATGGCCTCTACAAGAACTCCCAGCATGCTAAGGGAGATGCTCCAACCTGGAACCAGATCTGTGTGGATAGTCTGGGGAGTGTGATCTCTGTGCGGTGAGCCAAAGCCTGTGTGGTTATTGCTAAGAACTTCTAAAAGCAGGGAGCTAGGGACTGGGACAGCACAAGGCTGTACCCAGTTGTTAGTTAGGGACCCCAACGTTTGTAGTGAGCGGTCAAGTTGACCAGGATTTCTTTTCCTGTTTCTTTTGTTTTTGCTGTATTTTTTTTGTCTGTATATAGTTCAAATAAAACCACACCCTTTTGTTTTGTCCTACCACTGTCTGCTGTGCCTGTTTTTGTGTGGTGAACCCATCCAGGGGGTCACACACACCCGCTGCTTTGTTAACCCCCTCACAATATATATATATATATATATACACCGTGTTTCTCCGAAAATAAGCCTGCGTCTTTTATTAATTTTTTCAACAAAAGACCCAGTAGGGCTTATTTTGGGGTAGGACTTGTCATGTGCTGTCTTCTCTCCCCATCCTTCTCCTTGCCTGTTAGAAATCCCCAGTGGCCAGAGGAACAGAGTTAAAAGTGCCTGTAAACTCATAAAATGCACTGCATTACAGCCCTGTACAATGTAAAGTGTGCACCATACCTTCCTACAGTGCCTTCCTCGGCGAGATCCCCTGCTGACGGCTGACAGAAGGAGAGCAGTGGAGGATCAACTGAGCGCCGCTCGGCACTACCATGACCTGCCTGATCGTTTTTTCCCGCTGCGAGCACTGAAGAGCGGAGGGGGGCCCGAGATCCCACCGCTGACAGCTGACAGAAGAGGAGGAGAGCAGCGGGGGATCAGCTGAGCGGCGCCGCAACAAAGATATTCGCCACAGAAACATACACAGTCTAGACCACACAACTCAACCCTTCCCAGCTAGGGCTTATTTTCGGGGTAGGGCTTATATTTCAGCCCTCCCTGAAAATCACAGTAGGGCTTATTTTCGGGGTAGGTCTTATTTTCGGGGAAACACAGTATTTCAAATACAGTGGAAAACAATATGAATTGTATCCAGCCAACATAGGAGTTTAAAGAGGAATTCCAAATATGGAAATTTTATACATAGTTACTTTAGTCCAGCTTATACAGAATATATACCATACCTGACCAATACCCATGGGAGCTGGATATCACTGAAGAAGACAACACTACTCCAGTCATCTCCACTAGCTTCCCGGTCCCGCACATAGTGGCACGGAGTCCTATGCAAGGTAACAGGAATTTAAGTAGCAATTTTCCTATTCTCCCATGGGTTGTAATTTGGTCAGTAAAACATTTTCATTGCTACAGTACTTCTTGCCGAATGACAGATGTAAACAAGGGGTCAGGGATGGTGGTTGATATTATTAAGCAAATATGGATCTGTCATTGACCAAATACGGCTATGGCCATTGACCAGTGATATCAGCCACCATCACCACCCCTTCATTTACATTCAGCTGCCAATCATTAACCCCTGACTGAAAGCCAAATTAGTCTGGGTGAGGATGTGTCACTAGTTTCTAGGAAGCAAGCAGCCACTGGGAGATCTCCAAAATAAGACATCCTCAGTGTCTCTATTACAACGGCTTCTGTTGTTGGTGCTGCAGACCTTATGCCTGTAATATGCAAAGGACCCTCTAATAGGAGGAAAAAGATGACCACAGCCCATTCAGGCAGTATGGGGTAAAGGGGGAAGCCATAATTCCTTATAGTTTTGTAGGATTTAATTTTATTTTTTTAAGAGACAGTTTAGTTCCTAAGGTAATGTGTTTACCCTGCTGTACTAAAAGCTACAGTATTGTGTAGGTATATAAGTAGCCTTAACCCTCTGTAGGCATGAGGTGATATCAATATTGCAAATACTACAGTGACAACCTGCGAAGAAATGAAATGGAGTATAATAAGGTCACATCCACAAATTTATATAAACTTAGAACTACAACAGTGTCAATTTTTCTCAAGTTGAATAGAGTGTATTGATTTTGCTTTTCTAAGCTGATGCCAATTTCATGATCTAATTGTCCATAATCGAGGCCCATAGGCCATAACTCAAGCCTGCTTAGCTTTATCATTACAATAGGCATCCCATAATTGATGAGCTTATCAAAATAAATTCAGGATAATGTCCTTTGGTGGTTATGATAAATGAGAATGTATAATGCACATGAACTGTGTGGAAATACTTCCAATAATTCTTTACTAAATTTAAATTCTTATTTATTACATTCAGTTATAAAATTAAATATAAAATAGAACATGCGTATATTATCATAAAAAAAAAGATTTGCTCAGTATGTATGAATTAAAACCATTATCTGGAGGTCACGAAAAAAAAAAAAAACTATTTTTAAGCGGTTATAATGCCCATTGCCTTCCTGTAAAGTATCTTTCTCTGCAGACAGTCCTTGGTTCTTTTGGTATTCTTAATGTGATCCTCCAGTTCTGAGCCTCCCTGCTCTTAAGACCAGCATTTCCCATAGGACTGAGTCTCAAACCTGCCTACACAAGAATACAAAATTGAATATGAATCCTGATACTGATAAAATATATTCCTCATCCAGTATCCGTGCAAAATATATGGCATTGCTTCAGCACCAGGCATTTTCTCTATCCCACTGCAGAAAGATCTGAAAGTCCTGACTTCTGTGGTACACGTCCTTCACACTGCGTGGACTAGTGACCAGAGCACAGAGACTGTATTAAAAGTAAAAGACAAGGCTGCTTTGAGTTAATAAGTACCACATATAGTATATTGGGGCTAAAAATTATGAAAAGGCAGCAAAAAAAAAACCCCAAAAATGACAATACCCCATATTAAAATATTTTACAGCTTATCACTTAGTAGTGACCTCTGATGCCTCCTTTGCCGCCAACCAATGCAGATCGAGAATACAAATTCCACGATCTACTTACTTTGTACTGTTACGGTATTTTACATTTCTAAATTGCTTCTGGGTTCATTCTAGAGGAGATGAATGTATGGGAGTTCATCTGTCTCCTGCTCTCTATCCTGATTTTCCTTGCAGCAGTCTCAGAGGATCAAGGTGAGCCTGGGGACCATGGGGGACCAGCAGAAGCAGGCTGTGTAGCATTTTTTGCTGGGTGATTGTAGAGAAAAAAATCCCTGGGGTGAACAATGTACCGTATATACTCGAGTATAAGCCGACCCGAATATAAGCCGAGGCACCTAATTTTACCACAATAAACTGGGAAAACGTATTGACTTGAATATAAGCCTAGGGTGTCCATCTGCATGCCTCACTGTGCCTCACTTTGCCTCACTGTGTCCATGTGCATGCCTCACTGTGTCCATGCCTCACTGTGTCCATGCCTCACTGTGTCCATGCCTCACTGTGCCCATGCCTCACTGTGCCCATGCCTCACTGTGTCCATGCCTCACTGTGTCCATGACTAGACTGACGTTTAACATGGGAGTCTATGGAAGGGGTACCTGGTTTGAAAAATCGGTGCTTCCCAGTCATAGGTCCCCCAGACAACAAACTTTGCACACTTGTAGAAGAGAAATGGGGCTACAAGTGTGCCAAGTTCCGTGTCCAGGGGACCTACGACCAGACGGTACCGGGTCCCCAAAG
This sequence comes from Rana muscosa, assembly GCA_029206835.1. NCBI lineage: Eukaryota > Metazoa > Chordata > Amphibia > Anura > Ranidae > Rana > Rana muscosa. The sequence continues at coordinate 159,404,082 of CM055116.1, read as the reverse complement.
TTACTGGAGAAATTACCATTTAACATGGGAGTCTATGGAAGGGGTGCCCGGCTTTGAAAAATCGGTGCTCCCCGGCTGTAGGTCCCCCCGGACAACAAACTTTGCACACTTGTAGAGGAATAGTGGGGCTACATGTGTGCCAAGTTTATGACCGGCCGGTACCGGGTCCCCAAAGTTCGGGCGCTAAAAGTTGACTCGAGTATAAGCCGAGGGGGGCATTTTCAACACAAAAAAATGTGCTGAAAAACTCGGCATATACTCGAGTATATACGGTAATACCTCTTATTTTGTTATCTTAGGTGCTGTTCAGCAGGTTTTCTAAAGACACTGTCTGACATACATACAGATAACCACTTGAGCAGTGATGATCAATGTTCTATAAATAGGAGGCCTCAGGTGCAGCATCTGACATCAGATTACAGCCCCTTTACAAATCAATACTTTCACATATTTAGTCCTACAGCCCCTTAAATGTTACTTTTAGTTACTTATTTGATATTTCTTTTAGCAAGGTATCTTATAAAAATCTGAGGAAAAAACATCAAAAGAAAAAAAGGGATGGACAACTTAGAATGTAGAAAGTAATATGGTGTACATGAACAGGGATCATCTAGGTTTAGTACGAACATGGTCCAAACCAAGTTTGGTAGAACTGGTGGGAAACTGCTACATGAATGCACCACTGGCCCAATCAGCAGCACCTGGGGCATTCCCTGCCCAAAGGGGTGGGGATGTTTATGACCTCATTGGTGGTGGAATGCTTGCTCCAGCACTTGACTTCCACTTTACCTTCCACAGTGCACACCCATCTAGTCTCATTGGCTGGGGGGAAGCTGTGAGCTTTTGGCGCTATTTTCTTAATGGAGAGGAGGATGAAGTGAGAGCAGACTGGGACAGGCTAGCATCAGTGGCTGGGCTGTGCAATGACAACCAGGGACAAACACAAAGCTGTCAAAAGCTGAGCGGGGGAGGAGAAGAGCGCTGCCTGGTAGCCAGGACCACTTGACACTGCTTGGTTCATGTCTCCTATGGGGGGACCTTCTGTACCCCCAACAGGGGATGTCCACTTAGCCCACAACACTGACAGCTGGGAACGGACACACACCATCCCCACCCCTCCCCACAATACCTGCCAACTTTGACAGAAAAATCCCCCAAAATTAAAAAAAAATTAAAAATCCCCTAACACCTCCTGAGGGGCCCCTGAGGGGCTGTGGGCTTCAGGGGGCCCAGATTTTATTATGTCAGTTTAAGCAGGACCAGCAGAGGGGGGCTGTGGAATCTGTCATTACTAGGAGGGGGGGCTCTGTTATAACATTGGGTGGGAGAAAGCATATGATATGTTACTATAGTGGGGGGGTTGTGCAATTAGCAGGAGAAGAGTACCTGGAGTTGGTGGACTGTCATTACTTGGGGATGGCACTGGCATAACATCAGGGGTCACAATTGCGACCTGGCCCATTCCCCAAGGGGGCCCGTGCAGTCTCCCTGTCACATTTAGTTTTATGGCGTGGTGGCATTAACAAGAACCAACCCCCTGCATTTTACTCCTGCAGCAGCTGAAAGTCTCCTCTATCTCTTGCCAGCATTCAGGGACTGCAGGAGTAAAATGGAGGGGACCAGTTCCTGTATATGGCACCCCGCCACCCCTTCATTCTAGGTCACTGTGCTCAGACCCCCTGTGTGCTTTCCTTAGGCCCCCCACAGCGTTTCCGGGTTCCCTCCTCTCCTCTCCTGCCGACTCCTGCAGAGGATGTTTCAGAATGGAAAGCAGGGAAGGGGTCACTGCTCTACTGATTGACATTGTCCACTTTTAAGTTAGGCTAAGTTTATATTTTTACAGCAAAATTTGTTTTATTATATTTTGGGGGGCCCCAGGTAAATTTTTGCATCGGGGCCCACAAGCATCAAGTTATGTCTCTGCCCGCTACAGAGTGCGGGATGAGGACCAGGACCAACCACAGGCTGCCCCCCGACATGGATGGCGTACACCATGTCTGAGCAGAGGCCAGGTCTGTACCCCACCAGAGGCTCTTCTTCCCTGGCCAGCCCTACCACGCCTCCCTGGCTCCCCCCTACAGCCCCCAGCCACCCCCTGCATGCTGGTTCAGGAACCCAGAGTCGGTGCAGCAGGCACTGTCCAGTCCAACCCACCTGGTAAGCAGAGTACCTGGAGTGGAGCTTCAGCCTGGGATGGGGGTCGGGAGGAGGCAGGGAAGAGGGAGAACAAAAGGGGGAGTCGTTGCACCATGGGCCTCTGGGTTGTACTTGCCCCCTAGGCCAAAAGTTGCCAGTCAGCCCCTGCCTAGATGTGTGCACTTCAGGGTTCAGAGCTGTCAAACCCTGGTTGCTATGGCCGAGAAGAAGCTGAGAAGGTGATTGAGAACAATCTGACAGTCAGTCCACAGTTGCTGATGAGTTGCAGACTGAGAACATCTCTGGAAGGGGCAGTTGTATATCCTAGTAAGAACTATATTTTTTATTATTTATTTAATTAATTAATTGTTATAGTCAGGTATACTACACATCGTTCTGTGATTTAAGTTGCCAGGGCTCTTTAGATACGCAAAATTCAGCATGACTAAATAGTAGAAGGTATTTCTGAAAAAAACAAGTTGATGAGTTGGTATTCTGCCGCCTCGCAGTTCTAATTTGTCTGGAATTCAATCATGATTTCACATGGATCTGCGTGATATGTAAAACAGTGTTGAATGATAGTTCAGAATTAATCTAATACATTTGTCTTAAGGATGCATATAAAGTGCTTTATTAGCTTGAATCTATTCCATATACATTAAATATGCACACAGACTTTATGTTCTAAAATGACTGTTAACAGCCACCTTAATATGGTCAACTGACAGGGTAAGGAGAATTGATGCTGAGCATTCCGAAGGCAAATGGATTGTCATTGTTTTATAATGAAAGACTGTGAACAATTTAATTATAATATAATGAAATTATCAAACTGTAAATACTTCTGGTTGCTAAAAGATTTAAACTTAGGGTGTTCTCACTTACAGCTGGCAGCAATATCTTTAAGGTTGGCCAAGTTATTGGAGACTGTGTCAGTACTCACATAGTATTGGGTCATGCACATCTCAAGTTTCTTATCCTAAAGTCTTGGTGAACTTAAGATTTTTCTTGGCATGGCATGACCCTCTTCTCTTAAATGTAAATCTGTTTGGGGATGATTTTGTTTTTGTATTTGAAAGTGTATCTAAACCCCAAAACAAACTGTAATATATTGCAGTTTGCCAGTCCTAGTGGTGTAGTGGCCCTGATTCATTTTTTTCAGGCTTTTGTCCCTTTACGATTCACTGCCAGAAACACACTTTCTGTCCTAGGGTGACAGGAATCACTCATATTACAGGGAGTACTGCATCGTTGTTACCCTTGCACAGGAAATTAAATAGGATTACAGAACCCCCCCCCCTTAATTCCATAACATAGGAGGAGGGTGTTCTGTAGTCCACAGAGAGAAGTGTACAAAATGCTAACAGTAATGGCAATCCACAAACAGATACTTATAGATAATTGCAGGCTTTTTATTCTTTGTATAGCTTCCTATTGGGGCACTGGAGCTCTGTCTGTACATTCAGACACGGAGCCCCAACCCGACCCGCCATGTGCCCATGGGCTAACTCCAACCTCAACTTCCTGTAAGGTCTGGGCACCACAAGTTGCTTAATGGTTTATTTTGACCTTTGAGCCACTCGATACAGCAGATGCCTTTCCACAATGAAGTACGGGTAAGTGCAAGTCTTATCTGGGTTCACTAGCTCGCCATCTATTTTCACCACATTTTCCCGTGCCTTTATTAGGATGGGGTCTTTTAACTGTTCTGTGGCAAAATTTTCCTTATGAACCTCAAGTTCTGAAAACTTCACAGATGGCATGTTTTCGTCTGGGGATGTTGGCTCCTCCCCAGTTTCTCGAGTCTCCCCTGCCAATACGGACAAGGGAAATTCTGGAGAGTCCACACCACTGAGGATTTGTGGGATTCACCTTCCTGGTCTATAGGGGCATCAGTGGGGGGCTCAGGACAAGAGTTCCCAGAACTTTGGAAATCCCTTCCCACAATGGCAACATGTGGTGAGACACTAGCCCCACCAGATGAGAGAGGTTATCTTTGGGGTGTCTCAAAAAATACTGTAGCCACAGGATACTCTCGGGTGTCCCCATGCACAAAAATAACAGCCACCTTGTTATTCCCAGAGACCTCTGTAGTAACTAATTCAGCTTTTATCAATGTCACCAGGCTACCTGAATCCAGCAACACAACATTTCTACCATTAATATACATTTTGCATAAATGTTTCTCAGTTCCCCGAATGGCAGTGCATGCAACTGTCGCAAACAGCGACTGATGTCTGTCCCTTATAAAGTCACATTGCATAGGTTCATCCACAACTGGGCAATTGGCTGCAATATGTCCCTCTTGCAGGCAGCAGAAGCAAATAATCTTTTTTGCTGCATCTTGTGGCCTTGACTTCCCGGGCTGATCTTGCCAGACATTGGGTAGAACTCCCACCCTCTCACTCTCTCCACCCTCACCCCTTGGAGTAATCGTAGCCGGCACTGGGGACGATCTGTCTGGTCTTAGGGTGGAAAGTCCATGAGTCCCTGGAAGAGGCAGTCAGGTACTCTGTAGCCAAGTACCTCTCAACCAGATCCACAAGCTTGTGTTTGGTTAGTGGTCCCTTTTCCTTAGGTGTTGCAGCCTCTGGGGCCTTTCAAAAAAGGTGTGTATATGTAATGACACATGCCAATTATCATTTTTTTATTTCTGAAAAATAGTTTTATGTATATATTTTTCTAATTTTACTTCACCAACTTAGACTATTGTGTTCTGATCCATCAAATATAATTCAGATTAAAAAAACATTAAACTAAAGGCTGTAATTCCATTTCCATGATAAGCTTGACTACAACCAGAACTGGAAACTATCTGGGGTATTTATCCATTGCCCTCTGCTCCTGATATTTTCTTTAATGCCGCATACGCACGATTGGACATTCCGACAACAAAACTGTGGATTTTTTTCTGACGGATGTTGTCTCAAACTTGTCTTGCATACACACGGTCGCACAAATGTTGTCGGAAATGCCAATCGCCAAGAACGCGGTCACGTACAACACGTACGATGGCCCTATAAAAGGGAAGTTCAATACCAAGTGCACCACCCTTTGGGCTCCTTCTGCTAATCTTGTGTTAGTGAGAGATGATTCGTGCTTTTCAGCCTCGTGCTTTTCAGTCCGTAACTGCTCTTTGCAGCGTGACAAATGTGCAATCTCCATTACAAACGCTAGTTTTACCAGACCAAGCGCTTCCGTCTCATACTTGATTCAGAGCATGCGTGGAATTTTGTGCGTCAGAATTGTCTACACATGCTCGGAATTTACGAGACCGGATTTTGTTGTCGGAAAATTTGAGAACCAACTCTCAAATTTTTGTTGTCGGAAATTCCGACAGCAAATGTCCGATGGAGCCTACACACGGTCGGAATTTCAGACAACATGCTCCCATCGAACATAGGTTGTCGGAAATTCCGAACATATGTACGTGGCATAAGAGTTAGCTGCAAAATAGACATTAATAGCACGTGAGTATTACCATAAAAAGAACGCTGTAACCTTTAATAAAAGTGGTAAACAAATCACCCTCACAAGTAAAGTGCACTAAAAAATTAGTGCACCACCTTAAAAGCACTGTTGCATATCACCTAATCCAGAATATTTAGCAGCACTTCTGGGTAGGCGTGATGACGTCAGTAGGCCCCGCCATGACACATTTAGTTACAGTCACATTACTTTTTCAAAGGGTATACACTTGACAAAACATGTTATGCAATGCATTATGCAACAGTGCTTTTAAGGTGGTGCACTACTCCTAGTACACTTTACTTGTGAGTGTGATTTGGTTAGTACTTTTAATAAAGGTTACTGTGTTTTTTCTTACAGTCATACACTATGTCAGCCTCTCTTTTTTGAGTGGAGGAGCTCTGGTGATTGTTTGGCACTGAAGGGATATATCCAAGAATCCTTGAGGAGGATCTTGCTAGTGGAGAGGGGCGTGCCCTGCAGTAAACCCCTTAAAGGGGGGATGCACATCTGACCTATTTTTAGCTAAATAGGTACATTTTTTAAGGAGAGGGTGGAGTGTGAATTTTGGTGAGACCCTCTTTACTGTTATGCACATTAAGGACATATGAAGGCCGTATAAAGCACAATACTTAGCTGGAGCACATTTAAAGGCACTATACCATTGGACATTTATTTGGTCACCAGATGTTTCCTTGACATTGTTAGCTTTATTTCAGTTTATATTTATATTATTGGATGGTAGATATTATATATAATATATAAGCAATACAATAGTATAAAAATTATCACTTTATTCAGATATATAAAAGTAACATTATAGCTGTGTTTATGTGTTATGTATGTACATGTAGCACACAGACCCTTTTTCTCCTGCTTACCTCCACCTGCAGAGTAGGGCACACCATGCCACATGCCCGTATCCTCCTGGTATAAGAGGTTGAGCGATGTTCATACTATTTTTGGGTCCTGCAGCGAGTTACCTCCTTCCGTTGGTTCGCGTCTCTATTCTCTTTCCTAAAAGAAGGCCAATGTCCAGACTGTTTTAAACTCCAACAAATTAGTTGATTTTTCTTGCTTGGAACTTAGTGGGAAAAAGTTGAAGATAGAGATAGAGTTGGGTAGGGAGGTAGGTTCAGGCACGCGGCACCTATTTACCTTCGTCGCCACTCAAGCCAGAGTGGGTATTGTTCACCCGGATAGATCCCTCTCACGGTTCTAGCAGCTGGAGTGAAGCACGAACAGTTACTTTAGATTTTGTCCCCTTCAAGGACAAGTTCAGGAGATCCTCTGCCACAGAATCCTTTAGTTCCTGAATCTAGGACTCTCTAGCGCCTGCAGCTTCTAGTGACCATAAGTGCCCGTGTGGCACATCACAGGAGCTATTGTGCAACTCACGGAATCCTTCCCTCTGATAGGCAACCAAGCCTCTCCTGAGACAGTGACTTCCTTCACCGATCCTCTGGACAGTTCCTCCCCTGGTTTCCTCTCTTTCAGAGTGGGCCGCCCTCCCATGGGTACCCTGGGACTCAGATGGTTTGGTTGTAGACCCAGTTGAAGGTCCTGGGCTTACCTGGAACACTATAGCCTCGGGCTGAAGGTGCTCGAGACTTCTCGACCAATTCACGCACCCCTGGCCAGCAGGGCCAAAGGGCACGACTCTCGCCACTAGGGGTCCCCCATGGAATCCCCCCGGCCAATCTCTTCGCCTAATGGTGTCTTCCCCTTATGTACCCTCTCCCGGCATGCACAGCAGGTAGCCCACGCCCACTGCACGGCTTCCGAGAGAGGACACCCAATCACGCTACAATGCCACCTGTGGTTTAACGCAAGACCTGGGCAACAGCGCCACCTGCAGGTCAAGGGGAACTATACACCCATGCAACACCACAGCAGAGCAGAGCCCAATCTAAAGAATCAGAAAACCTGAGCCAAACTATTGCTCAGGCTGCCATTATATTTGAGGCACAGCGACCCCAATTTTGGGGGTCCGCTACATACACTAGCCTATGAGTCTTAAATTGTTTATTGTTTGAACTTTATGACTATTTTTTATTTATTTATTCATGATGGTGTGGGAATACACATTACAGTGTGGGCAGAAACAAAACACTTATTGTTTTGTTTGATTGATACACGGATAGGATTGCGCAGAAGTTATTTCTAGATTACTTTTTGGATAGCTCATGAATGCTGAGACATCTACTGGTCTTCTCTCACAATGCTACAGTTTCAATGTATACCATGGTTTTTAATATATGTTACCTGTTCTTGTATATTGTACAAACAATTATTGGGTGAATTTTGGGAGACGGCTAACAAACAGTGCTCAAATTGGTTTTACTGTTTGCTACTATCAAGCCATGTTTCACCCCTTCTTAAAGGTGAATTCCACTGTTTGTAACATTTTAAATTTTAATTTTAATAAATACATGCATGCATGAATTTAGCAAAGAACAAAACTGTGCATTTGGCATTTTTAGTATTTGAGCCCGAAAATCCTGCCTGTAGACTCTTCCTCCAGCCTCTGGTCCATACAGAGATACAGACATTGGTGCCTTGGTGGTGACATCATCACACTTGTGCTCCTTTGAGGACTTGTAGTTTTTACATTCACTTAACTTCCTGCGAATGAATGACGTGGCTGTGTGGGATGAAGGGATAGGGGGGGGGGGGGGTTGCGCACGCTGACCGTGTCTCATGTTATACTCTAAATATGGGTGTAACATGAAACATGATCTAAAAGATGGAGTTAGCTTTTAAATCAACATTTCAGTTCGCTATTACATGTATTAGAGGGAATATCAGTGCAAATCTACAAGTTTGGCATTATTTGAATGAATCTGTGAGGACTGAAATAAAAGATCTCTTATTGCTTTCTTGGTTTTAAAAGTACAGGCTCCAGATTGCCATGCTTATACTTCACTATTTGGGGAGTTGCTAACTTGAAACAAATGTGCATATCAAAAAAAGTCTGCCTTGAGATCTTCCATATCATGACAGGTCTCCTTACATAATGCGTTTCGTAGTGAGCGACCATGAGCAACGAGTAATAAACCATAGAAATTGTCAGAAGTTACTTTTTGCTCATTTGTGTACAGTAAATGTAATTCCAATTGGTTGGTACAAGCACCTGCACTTTATGTATATATTTTTTGCACTTATGGGCCCATCATGGTGGAAAGCTGGTATGACTGTTAGCCCTGAGTAGAAAAAAGAAAGTAATTCTTCTACTGAACTTCAAACGGATTTAATAAAGAGTTCTTGTTTATAAGTGCTCATTCTTAATCCATAGCAACCAATCAGTAAATAGCTGGTACTGGTTTGACTTCAGTAGCGTGAAATCTGATTGGTTGCTATGAGCTGCTGCTCTTAAGATTTAGCACTTAAGAATAAGAGCTTCTTATTGAATCACTCGCTTGTGTTGATTGCAGGAAGAAGCTCATTATGATATTAAATAACTCATTAATTGCCTAGGTCGTAATAATAATGGAAATGTGTCAGAGTATAAAAAGTAGGAAAACATTCTGTAGCTGGTTCACTGAGTATTGTACCCCTGCTGCCACCAGACTTGTACTGTATATAAGAGATTCCCACTCTGACTTGTAAAAAAATATCCTTCAATATGTATATTTTACCAGGCTGATACAAGCCCCTAAACCTTTCATGTATTCTCCATAGTACCTGCTGTATATGACTGTAGACAAACTAAGAAGACGCCTCTTAAAGGAGTAGTAAAGTTACATGTTTTTTCACCTTAATGCATCCTATGCATTAAGGTGAAAAAACATTCGACAATACCGCCCCCCCCCCGAGCCCCCGTTTTTCTTACCTGGCCCCTCGAAAGTCCCATGCTCGTCCCCGTCATCCTCTTCGTTTTTCAGCCTGGCCGCCGATTGGCTACACTGGATGGATTGAAAGCAGCGCAGCCATTGGCTGGCGCGGCTGTCAATCACATCCAATGACGCGGCGCGCGGGGCCGATACAGTCGGCGGCTATGGCCGCCGCTGTATCACGGGAGCGCGCCTGCAATCACTCCACACCATGCGAGCTCACTCGCATTATGGTGTGGAGTCCTTGCGGGGAGGAGCCAAGACAGCCGCCGAGGGACCCCAGAAGACCAGGATCGGGGCCACTGTGTGCAAAACGAGCTGAACAGTGGAGGTAAGTATAACATGTTTGTTATTTTTAGGCAAAAAAAAGGGAAGCTTTAGTGCTTTAATGTACAAAACTATTAATTAAGACCCAAATGAGACACCATAACTGTACAAAATAGTTTGTCATATAGCTACATATGGACCTGATATATGAAGAGTGCCCTAAGGGGTAACATTACCTGCTGTCTATAGCAGCCAATCAGCTTACATGATTCAGCTTTAGACTTTGAAGTGGAACTATAGGTAAAAATACTTACTTTAGTTTTAATAGTTCAACGCCCACAGAAACCCTCACAGGCATCAGCATCCTCTCCCCATATTCTTCCGGATTTGTCGGTCTTTGTCCACCTTGATTGGCCGTCATGGGATGATGTCAGTCCTGCGCATGTGCTGCTCAGTGTACATTCTACAAGGGGTTATGAACAGGCAGGTAAGTGTATTTTACTGCTGAAGGAACATTGGATGTTTCTTTTGCAAAAAAAAAAGGACTTACCTATTTGCAAATTTTTATTTCTGCTTTATTTCCGCGCCGCTTTAACTGTAAAAATATTTGTATACTGATGATTTGTTATGGTCTACAAGAGCTACACTTTTCTGCTTTTGCAGGTTAACTGGTTACTGTTCTGGGAAAACTTTTATTTGTGCTGTTCAAAGCTCTTCCATGTGTGCCTTGCTTTAAAGGCTAGTTATATATTTGGGTGGTTGCCATCTTTGTAATACCCTACACTTTTCTTACACCAGTCCCACACTGTCTTCCTAACCACCTCCTGCCCGGCCTATTATAATAATATGGCTGGGCAGGAGCACTGTTATCTTGCATGAACGTCATATGATGTCCTCCCAGACGTGCGCCTGGTGTGCGCCCTAGGGGCCATGCAGCGGTGTGATCTGTTAACACAGATCATTATATCTGGTCACTGTACTCAGCCCTGGTACCATGTGATCACTGTGACTAAACATAGCGATCACATGTCAGTTGTAAACAATGGCTTTCATTCATAGCCATTGCGTACTGTTGTGATGATCTCTGTGATCGTCCACAATGATCATATGTTACAGGGCCAATCACAGCAGACCTGTATCATGTGATAGCTGTGGCCAATCACAGCTATCACAACTCTACACAATGGTGACACTGTACTGCTCTGGTGACAATATAAAAAAAAGAAACAAATGTTTAAAAACATTTAAAACTTTTTCTTCTTTTTTTTTTTTTTACGTACTGTCACCAGTCTTGTTCCCAGATAACTGCCATGCCAGTCACATGGTGACACTGTACTGCTCTGGTGACAGTACGTAAGAAAATTAGGAAAAAACAAAACAAAATTTTATTAAATTTCTTATTTTTCCAAAAAAATGTGGCAAAAAATTACAACTTCAAAAAACTCACAATGCCTCTTACTAAATACCCTGGGGTGTCTACTTTCCAAAACCAGGTTATTTTAGGGGTATTTGTACTGTCCTGGCATTTTAGGGCCTCAAGAAATTAAATAGGCCATCAGTAAATCAGGATTGATCAATTTTCAAAGAAAATTTACACCCTTAGAAATCCTGAAGGCGGTGCTTGGTTTTCGGGGCCCCGTACGCAGCTAGGCTCCCAAAAAGTCCCACACGTGTGGTATTTCCGTACTCAGGAGAAGCAGCAAAATGTATTTAGGGGTGCAATTCCACATATAACCATGGTATATGTGAGCAATATATCATTTAAGTGACAACTTTTCGTAATTTTTTTTTTTTTGTCATTATTCAATCACTTGGGACAAAAAAATAAAATATTCAATGGGCTCAACATGCCTCTCAGCAATTTCCTTGGGGTGTCTACTTTCCAAAATCGGGTCATTTGGGGGGGGGGGTTTGTACTGCCCTGCCATTTTAGCACCTCAAGAAATGAGATAGGCAGTCATAAATTAAAAGACATGTGGCTGAATACATGTTGGCCTACATGTGTGACTAAAATTGAGTTTATTCGATTTTTCTTATAACAAAAAGTAGAAAATATAATTTTTTTTCTAAATTTTCGGTCTTTTTCCGTTTATATTGCAAAAAAAAATAAAAAATCGCAGAGGCAATCAAATACCATTAAATGAAAGCTCTATTTGTGGGAAGAAAAGGATGCAAATTTCGTTTGGGTACAACATTGCATGTCCGCGCAAATTCCAGTTAAAGCAGCGCAGTGCCAAATTGTAAAAACACCTCTGGTCTTTATGCTGCGTATTGGTCCGGGGCTTAAGTGGTTAATTACATCTAAAAGACAGCTATTATTCTCTAGAAAATTATACAAATTTAATTTGGGTACAGTGTTGCATGACTGAGTAATTGGCATTCAAAATACTTAAGTCTAGGGAAAGCTGAAGAGGCTGCATTATTTACGTTACACTTCCCTTCTGGCGTTCCATGGTGTGGGTTATCCCTCATCATCACCATGTACAATGCAGGGCCATTAAAGATGAACTTTACCCATAACAGTTTGATAACAATTAATATTAATAATAGAACATACATTCCACATCATTAATTTTGCTACCAAAGCATGTATTGTAGATTGCCTCCAACATCGCTCCTGTTTCTTTTTGCTGGAGGCTGCCATTTTGTTGAAACCCAGTGTAGTCACTTTCTTATTGGAAACTCTCCCCCTCTCCTACATCTCTAAAGAAAACTATATGTCACTATCTGCAATTAAAATATATACATTTCCAGTCTTGATTGTATGGCCTCGTACACACGGCCGAGAATCTCGTCATGAAAAAACTCGTCGTTTTTCTTGACGAGATTCTTGGACAAGAAACTTGTCCCGGCCGAGTGTACACACGCCCGATTCAAAGAACCCACGGTTCTTTGAATGGAGCGAACGCGGTGACGTCATCGACTACGACGAGCGTGCGCTCGTCACATTCGATGCCGTCGCCGCCATCTTGCTACACCCTACTTATGCCTAGGAAGCTACTGCGCATGCGTCAAAGTCATTTCGAGCATGCACGGGTTTCCACGGCGACAGGTAAGTGTACACACACACACTTTTCTCGTCGAGAAACATGCTGACGAGAATCTCGGCGAGAAAATAGAGAGCAGGTTCTCTATTTTTCTCGTCGAGATTCTTGTCGGTTTTCTTGACAAGAAACCTGAAAGCCGCGTACACACGACCGATTTACTCGGCAAGAAAGCTCTGCCAGCAAGTTTCTTGCTGGTTCTTGCCGAGAAAATCGGTCGTGTGTACGAGGCTTCAGTCTTGGCTCAGATAGATAGGAAAGCTGACAGAAGCTTTACAGTGCTGAAGTTTACAGTCTGCCCATGAGGGAGAAAAAAAAGCATATCAGGAAGATAAGATAAGACACTGTACTTGTATGGTTATCTCTTTTGTGTCTTCCTGTCAGCAGAGTTTGTCCTGTCACCTCTCCAGCTTTAATTTTTCTCTGCATAATCTGTGTTCCCTTTTTACAGTCTGTGCTATTCTTGTTGCTTTCTTCCCCTTTCAGCAGCGGTAGATCTTACAGCTGTTAACAGGTTAGCCACTAGTAGCTCTGATTTTAGGCAGTATTTTAAACAGTATAGGTACTTATTTTTAAAGAATAAGTTGACTTTTCGAAAAAAAAAAATTCAATTTTTTTCAGGTAAATTTATTATTTTCAGGTATTATTATTATTATTATTATTATTTTTTTGGGAGCCTATAAAGCATTGCAATGCAGGTCTCCTGCAAATCTGGCAGTGTATCTGTGTGCCCATACATCCCATATGAGCCGGCAGATACAATCTGACAGGAAGAATCAATGAACTACAGCGGCGCTCCAAAGTGCCACAAATGATGTCAGGGCTTGTAGTTAGTTCATTCACACACACACACACACATATGTGTGTATAAATGACGCAGACGTGTAGGTGGAGACCCGCATGGCCGCACTGATTTCAAAACGAGGAACTTCACCCCATACTGCTGTCACGGGGAGAATTGAGCAGCGGCTGCAACATTGGGAACATGTTACATGTTCCACCCTAAACCCAGGTGGAACATGTAACCTGTTCCTAAAGGTAAACTTATCTTTTAATTTTTTTCATAGCTAAAGGTGGCCAGCATAAAGTGATCTATGAGCATTTACTTTTCTGACTGGGAGCACCTTAGTGAGGAAGCTAAAGGGAAGAGGCCTAAAGGAGTCATAGGTGAGGTAAGTGTTCACTATATTTTAATATAGTAAAGTGCCTCAGATGTTCCAACCATTCTTTTCTTTTACTCAATATTGTCAACATAAGAATGTGGAACATAACTAGAGAATCTCTGGAGAGGGGATATGATTTCAATTTACAAATACCGTACTGGTGACCCCACAATAGGGATAAAACTTTTTCGCAGAAGGGAGTTTAACAGACACGTGGCCACTCATTAAAATTAGAAGAAAAGAGGTTTAACCTTAAACTACGTAGAGGGTTCTTTACTGTAAGAGCGGCAAGGATGTGGAATTCCCTTCCAAAGGCGGTGGTTTCAGCGGGGGGCATCGATGGTTTCAATAAACTATCAGATAAGCACCTGAATGACCACAACATACAGGGATATACAAGGTAATGCTGACATATAATCACACACATAGGTTGGACTTGATGGACTTGTGTCTTTTTTCAACCTCACCTACTATGTAACTATGTAGAGCCAGATTCCTCTACTGAGGTAAGTATTACTGACATAGGTGGGTGCAACCTGTTGCATTAGTGTGTGCACCCGAAAGCTCAAAATACACATGCATGCATGCGTGTGTGTGTGTATATATGGGTAGTGGCGCAGTGGGCAATGGCAGTAGAGCAGTGGGCGATGGCAGTAGAGCAGTGGATGCGTCAGTAGAGCAGTGGGCAATGTCAGTAGAGCAGTGGATGTGTCAATAGGGCAGTGGATGTGTCAATAGGGCAGTGGATTTAGTCAGTAGGGCAGTGGATTTAGTCAGTAGGGCAGTGGATTTAGTCAGTAGTTTATTTGTATTTTATTTTTTTACAATTTTTCTATTATTATTTTTTACAATATTCATTTTTATTATTTTTAAATTTTTACTAGGAGCCCAATTGGGGGGCTTTGGTGAAATATAAGGGGTCTAAATAGACCGCTAATCAGTGGCGGCTGGTGACGTTTTAGGATGGGGGGGCGCCAGACCCCGCCCTTTCTTTTTTACCCCTCCCACTTCTCATAAGCCCCACCCCTTATAGAATACTCACTCCGTCCCCTGTATTCCTCTTGCTTCCACCCATAGTGTCAGGAGTATACAGCCCCAGCATCACAGCACAGAGTATACAGCCCCAGCATCACAGCACAGAGTATACAGCCCCAGCATCACAGCACAGAGTATACAGCCCCAGCATCACAGCACAGAGTATACAGCCCCAGCATCACAGCACAGAGTATACAGCCCCAGCATCACAGCACAGAGTGTACAGCCCCAGCATCACAGCACAGAGTGTACAGCCCCAGCATCACAGCACAGAGTGTACAGCCCCAGCATCACAGCACAGAGTGTACAGCTCAGCCTCACAGGTCAGGGTATATAGTGCAGTCACAGATCAGGGTATATAGTGCAGTCACAGATCAGGGTATATATATAGTGCAGTCACAGATCAGGGTATATAGTGCAGCCTCAGTCACAGATATATTACACCCTCCTGTACATATTACCCCCCTGTACATATTAGCCCCCTCCCTGTACATATTACACCCACCTGTACATATTAGTCCCCTCCCTGTATATATTACACCCACCTGTACATATTAACTCCCATCCCTGTACATATTACACCCTCCAGTTCATATCCCCCCCCCTTCCCTGTACATATTACCCTCCTCCCTGCACATATTACACCCACCTGTACATATTACCCTCCTCCCCTGTACATATTACCCCCTCCTGTACATATTACCCCCCCTCCCTGTACATATTAAACCCTCTTGTACATATTACTCTCCTCCCTGTACATATTACCCCCCCTTCCTGTACATATTACCCTCCTCCCTGTACATATTACCCCCTCCTGTACATATTACCCCCCCTCCCTGTACATATTAAACCCTCTTGTACATATTACTCTCCTCCCTGTACATATTACCCCCCCCTTCCTGTACATATTACCCTCCTCCCTGTACATATTTCCCCCCTCCTTGTACATATTGCACCCTCCTGTACATATTACCCCCCCTTCCCTGTACATATTACACCCATCTGTACATTTCACCCCCTCCTCCCTGTACATATTACCCCCCCCCCCTGTACATATTAACCCCCTCCTGTACATATTAACCCCCTTCCCTGTACATATTACACCCTCCTGTACATATTAACCCCCTTCCCTGCACATATTACACCCTCCTGTACATATTACCCCACTTCCCTGTACATATTACACCCACCTGTACATATTACCCCCTCCTCCCTGTACATATTACCCCCTCCTCCCTGTACATATTACCCCCTCCTGTACATATTAACCCCCTCCCTGTACATATTACCCCCCATACATATTACCCCCCCCTCTGTATGTAGTACACCCTACCTGTACACAATACCCCCTCTTGCCCACATTTACCCCCCTTCATTTTACACATCCCCTCATGTATTGCATCCTCCATGTACATATTGGCCCCCATCCCCCTACACATTGCCTACAGTCCGATCGACCGTGCCAAAAAGGCGATTTTTGGCTGCAAATGAAGTGCCTCATCTGCAATCTCGTGATTGCATAGACGTGGTGCTTCCCATACTTCACTGCGCCCGGACACAGTGCACATAAGGACCTTTTTTTCAACTTTTTTTTTTTTTTTTTTAAAGGGACATTTTTAAATAATAATTATATATATTTTTTTATTATTATTATTTTTTGACTGCCTGTGGGGGATAGTTTTGAGACTTTTGTTACAGAGAAAGGGACTGAGGACAGAGATCCCCCTGTCTCTTTATTTGCAGCCAGGCAGCAGGGGGAATCTGCACAGTTCAGGGTGATTAGGGTGTTCTCAGGCACACCAGGCACCCCATGTTCATACACACCTATGATTACTGCTTAGTCCTACACCCCTAGACTGAATGAACAGTGATCCCTTGCAGTGCAGGGGAGCCCAACGGCAAGGATAAGTGACAAGATACCAGAAGGGAAAAAGTCAACTTCAACCATGCAGTGCAATCAAGTTATCTTAGTGCTGCTGCTGGTGGATTATAATGAGGTACAAATACTTTTTACAATGAATACCTCCGTTTTAAAACTAATGATTAAAACAATGTAAAGAGTGGCAAATGTTGAAGACCAGCTTGGATTTAGTAATGACGCTCTAGTAGATTTTCCATATCTATATCGTGTATATATTATAATATATATATATATATATATATATATATATATATATATATTAGGGCTGTTACTGATTAAAAAAAAATCGATTAATCGAACACAAAAATTTTAATCGATTAATCGACTAATTTCAATTAATTATAACGCACATACAGATCCAACTACTTTTAGCTGATCTCATTGCAGGCCGATTCCCAGTGCAGCTACCAAGCACTGGAAAAATGGATAGCAGGATACAAAAAACACACAAAGGCAGCGCTGGATGGGAATAGCATTAAAACTTTTATAATCTTCAAGTAGGTAACAAAATAAATATCGCACTGGAGATTAAATCTATGTAGCTACATAAACTGTAAAAATGGTGCGAGTAATACCAAACGGTAGCAAAAGCAGTCATAAAAACATGTAGCTAAGTATGATACTGGTATAAAAATGTGTACAATGATACCACTGCTGAATCCAGATGAGAAGGGGCTAACATCAGTTTGTCGGCATGTAGATGTCCCGTGAAGGGAACGATCACAACTCCCAGTGGATGGCTGTAGAATCCCAGGTTGATAGAGGGAAGTGATAGAGGGAAGTGTAACAGCCCTTGCGTGTGGCAGATAGTAAGGTCCCGCCGGCATGCAGATATGAAGGCACAGCAAAGGAGCTCTTCAGATGGACAAGGCAAGCACAAAGAATTTTGATCGATCAAAATAATTTTTATCGATCAAAACAATTAATCGATTAATCGAGGAATTAATAGTTAATTTCCACAGCCCTAATATATATATATATATATATATACACACACATACACACACACATATATTCATATACACACACACACACTACACATTCCAGAGAGGGAAACAGTTCAGCCTAACATAGCATAAAAATCTACAGGTTTGATATACAGAGAGGAACACGTCAAGGATGTCCCCTCTCGCCATTATTATTTTCGCTACTCATCGAACCCCTGGCACAAAGAATAAGGATGGAACCTACAATCACGGGTCTTGAATTAGGCGGTTTACATCATAAAATATGTTTATTTGCGGATGACGTACTTCTGTTTTTATCCTCGGCACAAGTTTCGGCCTCAAATTTTATGTTAGTATTACATGAATTCTCACATATCTCAGGCCTTACAATTAATACTCAAAAATCCTCGGTTTTGAACATCTCGCTTTGCGAAATGGACAAAATTCACTACCATTCAAATGGGTAGAACATAGCCTTTCATATTTGGGTGTACAACTAACGGCTAATCCCTCGGATCTATTTGCTGCCAACTACCCACCTTTATTGAAAAACATCACAAGTCTGTTATCCAACTGGTCAGATTTACCGATCTCTTGGTTTGGTAAAATTAGCATAATAAAAATGTCCTTACTCCCCAAGTTCTTATATTTATTTAGAACACTTCCAATTCATATTCCTGCTTATTTTCTCAGATTAATCCAACAAAAAGCAATACAGTTCACTTGAGGGGAAAAAAAACCGAGGTTGCCTAAAAAAACCCTAACCCTCCCCAAACTAAGGGGCGGTTTGGGATTTCCAGACTTTGCAATTTATTATAAAGCAGCTCAAATGGCACAACTATCACAGTACCATTCGACTATGGAGACTCCTTTGTGGGTTTTTATTGAAGCATTAGATTTTGACCCACTACCTACAAACAATATTTTGTGGATGCGCCCTTCTGATCGTAAAGCTTTAAAGAATCCATTATCCAAACATTATTTATCAATCTGGGATAGGCACAAAAGCTCACATGGTCTACAATCCCTGCATAACCCGCTTCTGTCCTTTCATAAAAACCCGGCCTTTTATCCAGCTTGGATACTCCCTAGAACTTTTAAAGCTTGGTATAAGGTTGGCATAAGACCCTTCCCAGAATTGTGCGAAACATTTGGGCTTCCCCAATTGGAAATCTTCAGATACTTGCAAATAATTTTTTTTTTTTAAGATTCCCTCCTTAACTCTAGTGATAGCCTACATAGCTTAACCCAATTTGAGAGAATCTGTCTAAAAGAACCACATGCTAAAGGTCGTATCTCTGTGCTTTATTCTCAGCTGACCACCAAGTCCAATACAATCTTACCCTCATATGTTGATAAGTCGGAGACAGATCTCGATTGTAAGATTGACGTCAAGACATGGGCTAATATCTGGTCAAATACTAGTTCTTCGTCTACTAATGCAGTGGCAAACGAGGCGTCATACAAAGTACTTTCTCGTTGGTATTTGGTTCCTGCCAGGTTATCTAAATTTACAATAAATAGCTCAGTACGCTGCTTCCGCGGTTGTCCGGATAAGGGGACTTATTTGCACACTTGGTGGCAATGTCCTCTCATGCAAACATTTTGGGAAAAGATTTTTCGAATTGCTTCCAAATTATTTAATTGTACTATTATACCAGATCCAAGGACAGCTCTTCTTAATATTAAACCGATATCACTTTCTCAAAATCAATACAAATTATTCCTTACATTCCTAATACCTGCAAAGCAGACAATAGCTAGCGCTTGAATACAAAAATACAAACAATATTCGCGCTGCTAACACATGTAAGCAGCTACAATACCTGTGGAAAAAGCAACAACAAAGAATATACAAAAATGTAGCGCTATGCGTAATAACAATATAAGACACCCAAGTGCTCAAGGTGACTGGATCACAATGGATCTAATAATGAGTCCCGATATATGAAAATACAAAACACAAAAAAGAAAAGTCTTTGATGACAAGACCGTGAATAAAATTTAAACTGTCCGGTTCAAAAATGTGACCACCACCACATGAAAGGGAGGCTTACCGGATGGAGTAGACCCTGTACACATACGTGTAGAGGGTCAAACAGGCTTAGTATGTATATATCCGTACATATGAAATCCCAGCTAGCACTGCACACATATGTATCCGAGATCCAAACTCAAGGATGACGCCAGATATCCAAGCCCAATAGATGGATGAAAATGGCTCACATGGAAATCATGTAGAAGGAAGAAGGAGAGCAGGGATGAGCCGAACACCCCCCTGTTCGGTTCGCACCAGAACCTGCGAACAGACAAAATGTTTGTGTAAACTTTAGAACCCTATTAAATACAATGGACTCGAACGTTCGAAATCTAAAGTGTTAATTATAAAGGCTAATATGCAAGTTATTGTCCTAAAAAGTGTTTGGGGACCCGGGTCCTGCCCCAGGGGACATGTATCAATGCAAAAAAAAGTTTTAAAAACGGCCGTTTTTCAGGAGCAGTGATTTTAATAATGCTTAAAATGAAAAAATAAAAGTGAAATATTCCTTTAAATTTCGTACCTGGGGGGTGTGTATGATATGCATGTGAAGTGGCGCATGTTTCCCGTGCTTAGAACTGTCCCTGCAAAAAATGTCATTTTTGAAAGAAAAAAATGCATATAAAACTGACTCGCGGCTATTAATGAATTGTCGGCTCCCGGCAATACATACAAAAGTCATTGATAAAAAAAAAAAAAAAAAGCGTGGGTGTTCCCCAGAATTCAATTACCAGGCCCTTCAGGTCTGGAATGGATATTAAGGGGAACCCTGCCGCAAATTAAAAAAAAAATTGACGTGGGGTTCCCCCAAATATCCATTCCAGGCCCTTCAGATCTGGCATGGATTTTAAGGGGAACTCCACCCCAAATTTAAAAAAAAAAAATGGCGTGGAGTCCCCCTAAAAATCCATACCAGACCCCTTATCCGAGCACGCAACCTGGCCGGCCGCAGGGGAAAAGGGGGGGAAGAGAGAGCGGCCCCCCCTCCCTCCTGAACCGTACCAGGCCACATGCCCTCAACATGGGGAAGATGTCCCCATGTTGATGGGGACAAGGGCCTCATCCCCACAACCCTTGCCCGGTGGTTGTGGGGGTCTGCGGGCGGGGGGCTTATCGGAATCTGGAAGACCCCTTTAACAAAGGGGACCCCCAGATCCCAGCCCCCCCTATGTGAATTGGTAAGGGGTACATTGTACCCCTACCATTTCACGAAGAAAGCGTAAAAAAACACACAAACACCTTGAAAAAGTCCTTTATTTAAAAAAATAAAATAAACATTCCAGCGGTGAAATCCAGTGTCCCGCGGCGATCCCGATGTCCAGCGCTGTCCTTCATTGGTTGTGCCTGAGCGGACCTGATGGGGAACTCCCTCTCAGTATTTTAAATGTATAGACCCGCCCCTTCTAAAGTTCCCCATCAGGTCCGCTCAGCGGACCAGATGCGGAACATGAGAAGGGGCGGGTCTATACATGTATTACCAAAGTGAGAGCAGTCCCCCATCAGGTCCGCCCCCTCGGTATGTCAGACCCGCCTACGTCATTGGCTTGAGCGGGGAACTTCCTTCACTATGTAAATTTAAATTACACAGTGAAGGAAGTTCCCCGCTCAAGCCAATGACGTAGGCGGTTCCGACATACCGAGGGAGCGGACCTGATGGGGAACTTTAGAAGGGGCGGGTCTATACATTTAAAATACTGAGAGGGAGTTCCCCATCAGGTCCGCTCAGGCACAACCAATGAAGGACAGCGCTGGACATCGGGATCGCCGCGGGACACTGGATTTCACCGCTGGAATGTTTTTTTTTTTTTTTTTTAATAAAGGACTTTTTCAAGGTGTTTGTGTGTTTTTTTAAACATTTTTTTACGCTTTCTTCGTGAAATGGTAGGGGTACAACGTACCCCTTACCAATTCACATAGGGGGGGGGCCGGGATCTGGGGGTCCCCTTTGTTAAAGGGGTCTTCCAGATTCCGATAAGCCCCCCGCCCGCAGACCCCCACAACCACCGGGCAAGGGTTGTGGGGATGAGGCCCTTGTCCCCATCAACATGGGGACATCCTCCCCATGTTGAGGGCATGTGGCTTGGTACGGTTCAGGAGGGAGGGGGGGCCGCTCTCTCGTCCCCCCCTTTTCCCCTGCGGCCGGCCAGGTTGCGTGCTCGGATAAGGGGTCTGGTATGGATTTTTAGGGGGACTCCACGCCATTTTTTTTTTAAATTTGGGGTGGAGTTCCCCTTAAAATCCATGCCAGATCTGAAGGGCCTGGAATGGATATTTGGGGGAACCCCACGTCAATTTTTTTTAAATTTGCGGCGGGGTTCCCCTTAATATCCATTCCAGACCTGAAGGGCCTGGTAATTGAATTCTGGGGAACCCCCACGCTTTTTTTTTTTTTTTTATCAATGACTTTTGTATGTATTGCCGGGAGCCGACAATTCATTAATAGCCGCGAGTCAGTTTTAAAAGACTTTTTTTCTTTCAAAAATGACATTTTTTGCAGGGACAGTTCTAAGCACGGGAAACATGCGCCACTTCACATGCATATCATACACACCCCCCAGGTACGAAATTTAAAGGAATATTTCACTTTTATTTTTTCATTTTAAGCATTATTAAAATCACTGCTCCCGAAAAAACGGCCGTTTTTAAAACTTATTTTTGCATTGATACATGTCCCCTGGGGCAGGACCCCGGTCCCCAAACACTTTTTAGGACAATAACTTGCATATTAGCCTTTATAATTAACACTTTAGATTTCTCCCATAGATGTTTCGAATTTGCCGCGAACACCCCAATTTGTTCGCTGTTCGGCGAACGGGCGAACAGGCAATGTTCGAGTCGAACATGAGTTCGACTCGAACTCCAAGCTCATCCCTAAAGGAGAGGGCACATAGCGTAATACCGTAAAGGATATTTAATAAACGTAGGTAAGTACACTTACATTCAATCCATGAACATAGCGCTTTGCAAAAGACTCAGTGGCAGCAGTGGAGTCTCCCGACGCGTTTCGCAAAACCTTGCATCGTCTGGGGTATACCTCCACTGTTGCCTGTATGCTATTTATAGGTATCAAGGACCTCCCCTCTGGTCTGCCCATTGTAACAGTACTTCCTGAAAAATCAAAAATGGCGCTGGAGCATGCGTTCCAAGCCTCTCTATGAAACCCCTACATAGAGTGTTGCTACATCCTCATAAAGGGAAGCTGAATTGACCAGATATGGGGGATACCTCTAAATGAATCCACATCGGTGACATGCTCACCTATGCTTGATGCAGGGCTAAACCAACCTGTCTATGGAAACCCTCATGGAAAGAAGCCGGATGTCCATCGCCACGATCATGGCGCTACACTCAAGCCACATGATAGACTCACGTGACCGTCATGTAACATCACATGACTATCGCAAAACGTCACAAGACGTACGGACGTCGCGCCTCACAGAGACGGCGCGATCGCGTCATCAACCGATGGCGCGGTGTCCCCGGAACTGAGGCTCCACCTGGTTGGTATATAGGCTGCGCTGCGCTCCACCGCCATAAGAAGCATGGAGCGTCAGACGCAGCCAATAGCAGGGATGGATTAACTTTGAATGGTCCGCGGAGATATAACAAATCTTCCATTTCGGACCAAAGATGTGGAATCAATAGATGGAAACAAAGCAATAAGAATGCAATTGTGACCACCTACTACAAACATAGAATTGATTTTTAAAGTTCAACTCTAAATAAAAACATCATACATTTTTTTTTTTAATACTGAATATAAAATATATAAAATTATATAAAATTAGTGTTGGATGACAAAAAAGGGGAGTGAACCTTATTAGCATCGAATCACAGTGTGTATAAATAAGACAACAGTCTCATACGTGAATATAAGTGTCCCATTGACAGGGACAAAACCTCCCCCTCCCAGATGAATCACAGAAGGGAGCCCATAAGCCCCAACAGTGAACTATCCAATGGGCAAACCAGAAGGTGATCCCAATCACAACACACAATATCGGATGCAGCTATACATAACATATTAAATGCATTAAAAAACATATACCATAAAATAAATGTACAAAAAAACTTTGTGTTAAAAGATAAAATTTGATCCATAATCCAATAGAAAAAACCATTACTAAGATTGGTCAATGAAGGAATTGATATCCCACTCAACATTTAAACCGGACGGCCTGTGCGTCTGTAGTTCATATATCCAGTAGGTCTCCAGCTGGGACACCCCTCTAATTTTGGGGGCACCCCTCCAATTAGGAATAAAGCGATCAATGATCAAAAATTGTGTACCAGCTGGATTCCTACTGTGATGTAACCTATAATGTCTAGGCACCGTATGATTAACATCACCCCCTAAAATTAATGAAACATGTTCCCCCACTCTGACCGAAAAGGGCCTGATGGTACGACCTACATATTGTTTCCCGCAAGGGCAGGTGATAAGGTATACAATATGTGTGGTGGAGCATGTACAAAATTGTTTGATCGGATATGACTTACCTGTGTTGGTAGACCTGAACTCTTGTGTTTTAATTCTTCCAGATGTGTTGTATCTACACACACTACACTTCTTGCAGGGATGATAACCTACCAGTTGATGAAAAAAGGAAGGACGTACTGGGGGGTTGATGATATTGGGTGCTATTCTACCCCGAAGGGTAGGTGCCCCTCTAAAGACGACTTTGGCCTGGTCCGGTAGAACTGAACCGAGGATATTATAATTTTTCAAAATGTCCCAGTGCTTCGCTATGATAGCTTTCACTTGTTTATGCTGTAGGGAGAAGGAAGTGAGCATTGCCCATTTAAAGGTGTTGTTGGGTTCGCCTTTCTGTTTAACCTCCAACAAAGAACGCCTGTCAGTCTCCAGTACCTGTCCGAGATCTCTATTGATACTGACAGGATCATAACCCTTATCGATAAAACGTTGTTTGAGGATCTCGGCCTGAGTCAGAAAAGTGTTGACATCACTGCAGTTCCTCCTCAATCTGAGGAGCTGACTACGTGGGACTGACTTAAGCCAGGATTGATGATGACAACTGTCCTGTGGAATGTACCCATTCTGATCGGTTTTCTTAAAGTGTGTTTGAAAACAGAACTCACGATCATGGATGCTAATTTCCAAATCTATTAACTGGATCTTCTCATGGCTGGCAGTATATGAAAGGGAAATTCCTCTATCATTGGTATTTAGATGGTCCATGAAGATCTCAAGTGATGCCACACTGCCACTCCATAGGAGGAGGATGTCGTCAATATACCTAGCCCAAAACACCAAGTGTTGGGTGTCATAGGCATAGACGACATCCTCCTCCCATTTGGCCATGAAAAGGTTGGCCAGACTGGGGGCGTATTTAGCCCCCATGGCCACACCTCTCAGCTGGAGGTAAAAGTTGCCATTAAACCAGAAGTAACTACTTCTCGTTGCGAACTCCAACAATTCCATAATAAAAATCCTTTGAAAGGGAGCTAAAGTCTCTTCCTTCTCCAAGAAATACTGTACAGCCTCTAACCCCTTACTATGTGGGATACATGTATAAAGCAAGGCTACATCAGCTGTCACCAGGATGTAGTCACCTCCTATATTCACATCCTGAAGTTTTCTGATAGTAGCCTCGGTGTCCGCCAAAATAAGATGGTACACGTCTGACCAACGGTTGGAGATAATGGTCAATGTAGCAGCCAATTCTAGATGTAACAGAATTGATCCCGCTCACAATTGGACGACCGGGTGGGTGCACGGGATCTTTATGGACCTTCGGTAAATAGTAAATGGTCGGTATCCTAGGGACAGTAGGGACCAAAAACGCCTTTTCTTTTTTGTTTAAAATGTTTCTAGAGAAACCGCTGTCAACCAAGCTCTGAAGTTAAGTTTTGAACCTAGAAGTAGGATTGGAGGACATCTGTAAATAGGTGTTAGGCTCATGTAGGATTCTGAACATTTCTTTTTCATAATCAGTTTGTCCAGAACCACTATGCCTCCACCTTTTGTCTGCAGGGCGAATCACCAAGTCCCTGTTAGAACACAGGGACTTGAGGCCCACACTGGACACAGTTTGACGAGAACCTCGTCTCTCCGGAATTTCTGACAAGTCCTTCAGTACTAGATCTCTGAAGATACTGACAGAGATCTCAAGTTTGCCCCCCCTAAGAAACTTGATAAGTTCGGTACCTTTATCGACCTACAAAAGTATATTCGTAAGGTCAATATACAATGGTACCTCATCACTAATCCCATTGTGAGTGAGGCTAGGGCAGCTGCGTTTGGGACGGTACACTCGGGTCTATCCAACCCGTCGTTGTTCAATCCCCCCGTTCCCGTAGCACCCTCTGTCAGTATCTTCAGAGATCTAGTACTGAAGGACTTGTCAGAAATTCCAGAGAGACGAGGTTCTCGTCAAACTGTGTTCAGTGTGGGCCTCAAGTCCCTGTGTTCTAACAGGGACTTGGTGATTCGCCCTGCAGACAAAGGTGGAGGCATAGTGGTTCTGGACAAATCTGATTATGAAAAAGAAATGTTCAGAATCCTACATGAGCCTAACACCTATTTACAGATGTCCTCCAATCCTACTTCTAGGTTCAAAACTGAACTTCAGAGCTTGGTTGACAGCGGTTTCTCTAGAAACATTTTAAACAAAAAAGAAAAGGCGTTTTTGGTCCCTACTGTCCCTAGGATACCGACCATTTACTATTTACCGAAGGTCCATAAAGATCCCGTGCACCCACCCGGTTGTCCAATTGTGAGCGGGATCAATTCTGTTACATCTAGAATTGGCCGCTACTTTGACCATTATCTCCAACCGTTGGTCAGACGTGTACCATCTTATTTGGCGGACACCGGGGCTACTATCAGAAAACTTCAGGATGTGAATATAGGAGGTGACTACATCCTGGTGACAGCTGATGTAGCCTCGCTTTATACATGTATCCCACATAGTAAGGGGTTAGAGGCTGTACAGTATTTCTTGGAGAAGGAAGAGACTTTAGCTCCCTTTCAAAGGATTTTTATTATGGAATTGTTGGAGTTCGCAACGAGAAGCAGTTACTTCTGGTTTAATGGCAACTTTTACCTCCAGCTGAGAGGTGTGGCCATGGGGGCTAAATACGCCCCCAGTCTGGCCAACCTTTTCATGGCCAAATGGGAGGAGGATGTCGTCTATGCCTATGACACCCAACACTTGGTGTTTTGGGCTAGGTATATTGACGACATCCTCCTCCTATGGAGTGGCAGTGTGGCATCACTTGAGATCTTCATGGACCATCTAAATACCAATGATAGAGGAATTTCCCTTTCATATACTGCCAGCCATGAGAAGATCCAGTTCCTAGATTTGGAAATTAGCATCCATGATCGTGAGTTCTGTTTTCAAACACACTTTAAGAAAACCGATCAGAATGGGTACATTCCACAGGACAGTTGTCATCATCAATCCTGGCTTAAGTCAGTCCCACGTAGTCAGCTCCTCAGATTGAGGAGGAACTGCAGTGATGTCAACACTTTTCTGACTCAGGCCGAGATCCTCAAACAACGTTTTATCGATAAGGGTTATGATCCTGTCAGTATCGATAGAGATCTCGGACAGGTACTGGAGACTGACAGGCGTTCTTTGTTGGAGGTTAAACAGAAAGGCGAACCCAACAACACCTTTAAATAGGCAATGCTCACTTCCTTCTCCCTACAGCATAAACAAGTGAAAGCTATCATAGCGAAGCACTGGGACATTTTGAAAAATGATAATATCCTCGGTTCAGTTCTACCGGACCAGGCCAAAGTCGTCTTTAGAGGGGCACCTACCCTTCGGGGTAGAATAGCACCCAATATCATCAACCCCCCAGTACGTCCTTCCTTTTTTCATCAACTGGTAGGTTATCATCCCTGCAAGAAGTGTAGTGTGCGTAGATACAACACATCTGGAAGAATTAAAACACAAGAGTTCAGGTCTACCAACACAGGTAAGTCATATCCGATCAAACAATTTTGTACATGCTCCACCACACATATTGTATACCTTATCACCTGCCCTTGCGGGAAACAATATGTAGGTCATACCATCAGGCCCTTTTCGGTCAGAGTGGGGGAACATGTTTCATTATTTTAAGGGGGTGATGTTAATCATACGGTGCCTAGACATTATAGGTTACATCACAGTAGGAATCCAGCTGGTACACAATTTTTGATCATTGATCGCTTTATTCCTAATTGGAGGGGTGCCCCCAAAATTAGAGGGGTGTCCCAGCTGGAGACCTACTGGATATATGAACTACAGACGCACAGGCCGTCCGGTTTAAATGTTGAGTGGGATATCAATTCCTTCATTGACCAATCTTAGTAATGGTTGTTTCTATTGGATTATGGATCAAATTTTATCTTTTAACACAAAGTTTTTTTTGTACATTTATTTTATGGTATATGTTTTTTAATGCTTTTAATACGTTATGTATAGCTGCATCCGATATTGTGTGTTGTGATTGGGATCACCTTCTGGTTTGCCCATTGGATAGTTCACTGTTGGGGCTTATGGGCTCCCTTCTGTGATTCACCTGGGAGGGGGAGGTTTTGTCCCTGTCAATGGGACACTTATATTCACGTATGAGACTGTTGTCTTATTTATACACACTGTGATTCGATGCTAATAAGGTTCACTCCCCTTTTTTGTCATCCAACACTAATTTTATATAATTTTATATATTTTATATTCAGTATTAAAAAATAATAATTTTATGATGTTTTTATTTAGAGTTGAACTTTAAAAATCAATTCTATGTTTGTAGTAGGTGGTCACAATTGCATTCTTATTGCTTTGTTTCCATCTATTGATTCCACATCTTTGGTCCGAATTGGAAGATTTGTTATATCTCCGCGGACCATTCAAAGTTAATCCATCCCTGCTATTGGCTGCGTCTGACGCTCCGTGCTTCTTACGGCGGTGGAGCGCAGCGCAGCCTATATACCAACCAGGTGGAGCCTCAGTTCCGGGGACGCCGCGCCATCGGTTGATGACGCGATCGCGCCGTCTCTGTGAGGCGCGACGTCCGTACGTCTTGTGACGTTTTGCGATAGTCATGTGATGTTACATGACGGTCACGTGAGTATCATGTGGCTTGAGTGTAGCGCCATGATCGTGGCGATGGACATCCGGCTTCTTTCCATGAGGGTTTCCATAGACAGGTTGGTTTAGCCCTGCATCAAGCATAGGTGAGCATGTCACCGATGTGGATTCATTTAGAGGTATCCCCCATATCTGGTCAATTCAGCTTCCCTTTATGAGGATGTAGCAACACTCTATGTAGGGGTTTCATAGAGAGGCTTGAAACGCACGCTCCAGCGCCATTTTTGATTTTTCAGGAAGTACTGTTACAATGGGCAGACCAGAGGGGAGATCCTTGATACCTATAAATAGCATACAGGCAACAGTGGAGGTATACCCAAGACGATGCAAGGTTTTGCGAAACGCATTGGGGGACTCCACTGCTGCCACTGAGTGTTTTGCAAAGCGCTATGTTCATGGATTGAATGTAAGTGTACTTACCTACGTTTATTAAATATCCTTTATGGTATTGCGCTATGTGCCCTCTCCTTCTTCCTTCTACATGATTTCCATGTGAGCCATTTTCATCCATCTATTGGGCTTGGATATCTGGTGTCATCCTTGAGTTTGGATCTCGGATACATATGTGTGCAGTGCTAGCTGGGATTTCATATGTACGGATATATACATACTAAGCCTGTTTGACCCTCTACACGTATGTGTACAGGGTCTACTCCATCCGGTAAGCCTCCCTTTCATGTGGTGGTGGTCACGTCACAAGTCACTCAATACTTTGAACATTCACCATTTTTGAACCGGACAGTTTCAATTTTATTCACGGTCTTGTCATCAAAGACTTTTCTTTTTTTTGTGTTTTGTATTTTCATATATCGGGACTCATTATTAGATCCATTGTGATCCAGTCACCTTGAGCACTTGGGTGTCTTATATTGTTATTACGCATAGCGCTACATTTTTGTATATTCTTAATAGCTAGCGCTTGGAAATCACCTCTTGTGAACTTGGCAGAAACCAAAAAGAGAATGAATCAAGCCTTTATACCTGCTAAAAGTGAAGCACTAGATACAAATAAACTGACGAAATTTGAAAGTATATGAAATCCATGGATCATATAATACTTTCCTACCAACTTTGATATAAGAATTCTCTCATCATGGCGACTGTTGCTCTTACAGGGATCCCCGAACACAAATAGTATATATGGAATTAGCCTTCGGAGTTCTGTTGCACTCTCCCTCCACTAGTCCCCTTTCCCTTTTATTATTTTTATATTTGCTGCTTCAGTGAGCACTTTATTTTTCTCACTCCCCCCCACCCCCCTTTTTCTTTTCTCTTTTTTACTACAGCATATGTTATGGCTTGGGCTTAGATACATTAATTTTTTTAATAATTAGGCCTAAGATTTCCCTAGTTTTTGGTAGAACCAAACTTCCCAATTACACATTGTAAACAATTTAGACTCTTATAGTCTGTTTTATATTTCACTATTAAATAGAGTATTATACGCTCATTAATTTATTTTAAAGATGAATATCAGTTCTTATTATAGGATGGGGGTTTTTTCGCATAAAGGGCAAATATGTTATATTGATTTTATTTGTATAAATCCATGCTCCAATGTTGTATTTCCTTGATGTCATTTGATATGCTGTAATCGTTATTGTTCCTTCATCTAAAATAAAAATCTTTAAACTGAAAAAAAAAAAATCTACAGGTTCTTAACCACACTACTCAAAAATAAAGTATATTTTTGAAAGTTAGACCACTAATAATGTTTTCTAATATGCAGATGAGCACAGCATGAAATATTTGAAAATCTACATATGAAATACATTTTCAAAATACTGACTCCAGTGGTGAGTAGTGAGTACGCTAGTCCAGAACTGAATTTTTAAGGGCTTGGTAGCCCACTTTTATTTAAAAGCACAAAAAGTTCACAAATACATCAGTAGCCCTCACAGGGGGTTCCACCATTACTGTATTTTGCATACTCAATACTTTAGCCTCCTGGCTTTCATTCTTGCCATCCAGCTGTTTCAGGCCTTTAGCCTAGGCCTTAGGTCTGCTCCTCAGAACAAACAGAGTTTCCTAGAGTTAAGCTCTCTCCTAGTATACTCCTGATCAGCGCCTTGCTGCTCTATCACCAATGATGTCTGCCTCCTGCAGACAGGCATGCTCTGGCTGCACCCATGCAACCTCTGACTCCTCTCAGAGGGATGGGAGTCCACCTGACTCCCATGCACAGACTTCCTGTCTGTTGGGGGGGGCCCTGAGCCATAGTCAGGTCAGAACTAAATAGCCCAACACACAGCTGTGCAATCAGGGTGTCATTCTCTACAAAATCTGGCATAAACCAACAATCTTTAGGGTCGCACGGGGTCCCACCGCCACAATATATATAATAATATAATATCCCACATAAATCGGCCAACATATTACAACACCCCCCCCCCCCAGGTCTATACCAGACCTCTTCCCGACAACCCTGGCCAGTGGTTGTTGGGAAGAGGGGCTTATCGGAATCTGGAAGACCCCCCAGATCTCCCCCCCTATGTGAATTGGTATCGGGTACATTGTACCTCCAAAAAGAAGTGAAATGTATAAAAACAAAAGTCCTTTATTAATAAAATGGCTCTGAGCTGTCTTCTCCCCAGTGCCGTCTTCTTCCCAAACGGTCTTTTCTCGTCGCCATCTTTTCCCGCCGCTGTCTCTCCTGCCGTCGACTTCTTCTGCCGGTTTTTTCCTGACCCGTCTTCTCCCGCTGCTTTCTCTTCCCAGTGCTGTCTTCTCCCCGAGCTGTCTTCTTCCTCACCGCTGGTTACCCACTAAAAAAAAAAAGCTGCTCTTCTGGGGCTTTCTCCATTGTGTTGTTGCATCTCATATATAGCCATGGGGCGTGGCAATCTGACAATGTCACACGGAGAGCCCGCCTCTTGTGACATCACCCCAAGAAATTAAAAAAAAAAAGTTTGGCAAAAGGAGGGGGTGGTGGGGGGATGGGGCCTGGTTTAGACCTGGGGGGTGACCCCACATTGTTTTTTCTGCAATTTTATACATTCAGCTGTCATCGGTTGTTAAGGACGCGGCTGCCGGCTTCCCAGCCCCCTCCTTAGCAACCAGCTATACACAGTGTGTTTACAGTGTGTTTAAAGAGCATAGAAAACGAGCGTTTAAAAACGCAAAATGCACTGAAAAACGTGCCTGAAAAACGCATCAAGTGCTGCCGCATGGATGTGAACCTAGACTTGGTGAAAAGGTACTTTAGATTTCCTTTAAAAGGACTACTATTAGGTTCATCTACACTGGGCTTAAAGAAATGCCAGTTCCCTTGGCAGAAAAAAAAAAAACACTTATATAAAGCGTTTTTGTACAGGAGTTTAGGAGAGCTTAGAAGTGTTTAGCATTGTTTTCTGCCAGAAAGCTCCAATCAAAAACACAAACCAGAAGGATTTTTTTTTCCTGATTCTAAAAGCTGGGCTTAAAATATGCCTCTAAACGTCCTAATGTACATTGACCCATAACACAGAGCTGCTTCTACAGGCAAAATATAAAACTCCTGTAAAAGCAGCATTTTTGCAAGTTTTTGTGCATTTTTGAGCATAAGCGTTTCCCCTCAGCTCATTTTTTACTCCCAAATGGTCACAATGCATTGTAAAATTAGTTCCAGTCGCCATTTCATTGAGAGAGAGAGAGCGCAGAGAGAATTTTTAATTTTTACTGCAATCATCATGGATCCTCTTACTTTAATGATTCATGAAATAGGGCTTGCTACTACTTATGTTGCGGAGGGTGCTATTTATGAAAATGCAGTTGCAACACTGGCCAATCCGCAGTCATCGCTACTGGACACATCCTTTTACTTTTGAACCATATTTCTTCTGGATATTTTTCAAACATGTATGCCCATTGTGACCTTTGATGACCTTAATATTAATTATGGAAAAACTTTTTTAAGTGTTAAGTATGTGTATATATATGTGTGTGTATGTGTATATATATATATATATATATATATATATATATATATATATATATATGTGTATGTGTGTGTATGTATGTATGTATGTGTATATATATATATATATATATATATATATATATTTATTTATTTATATTTATTTTTTCCACAAATTCTACAAATGTAGTTTATTACTCTTGCCACAAAAATTGGCCACTTGCTGTTACTTTGTTGTGACCAAATGTTGTTTCTTCCTTTGGCCAATTCTTGTGGTCAAAGTAAGAAACAACAATTGGCCACAGCATTTGGCCACAAAATTTGGCCAGATAAAAATGGCCAAAGTACAACAGTTGACCACAGCATTTCTACAGCAGGGTCACTTGGGAATCGCTGTACCTCCCAGGGCTTCCAGTGAATAGTATTTTCTTGACCACTGTACATGAAAAAAAGGAAAGCTGGAACGCTCATAAATTATTATTTTTTTGCATGCTTATGCACGTTTTTGTGCGCTTGTGCATCTTTTATGCTTGAAAGCCCTTCTCAAAAATGCAAGTTTGGTGTGTTTTTTTTTTCTACCTGTAACCTTATATGCCTGTAAACTCCTGAAAATGCCTATAGTGTGCATGGACACATTGGCTAACATGGAGGGGAGTTTCCAGAGAGAAAAAATGAGACCTCAATAAAGCTCTGCAGTGTGCATGAGCCCTAAAATGCCTTTCCCATTTTATTGAGGAATAAATTCAAACCACAAGCAAACTCACCTTACCTGATGTCA
This sequence comes from Rana muscosa, assembly GCA_029206835.1. Taxonomy (NCBI): domain Eukaryota; kingdom Metazoa; phylum Chordata; class Amphibia; order Anura; family Ranidae; genus Rana; species Rana muscosa. Next base: position 159,370,450 of record CM055116.1, on the reverse strand, counting down.
AAAGCCTGTGTATGTTGTCCCTCACCATTAAATCACAAGCTTACGTCTATCTAAATCAAAAAGTAATGCTTTTTTTCTCTATAACTTATTTGTTTTCCTGCAAATTATCAAATTATGATTAGCCTCCAGTCTATACTTTAATAAACTGCAGGAAGAAAGTAGTGATTTGTCCGTTTCAAGGGCTTTTATTCCATACTATCCATCTTTACTTCTCAAATTAGATAAACTTCAATTTAACTGTTGTTGATCAATTGTTTCCTCAGTACGTCTGGAAGAGTACAAAGCAAAAACATGCTGTGTGAGATGATTGGCCCAAAATGAGATGGCCAGGGGAAAAGTCTGTGGAGTCTTTAAAAAGAAGATTAAATAATGAATGGCAGACCAGAGCAGGCTGTGTGGAGCAATGCAACAAGACAGCTGCCTTCCTTAACATAGTCTGAGTTTTCAGCTGCCTAATGCTTAAATGTTAATCAAATATAATGTCTGCAGAAAGAAAATGAAATGAAGGCCTAACTCTATTTGCGAATCGTCTGTGGATTTTAATAAAGCACACAAATGTTTTTTCAGTAATCGCTAAAAAGTGCATTACTTTAAATGGCTGAATTTCTGTATGGCTGGCGTAAACAATTTAGTTGCTTGGGAATATGGATTTGCTTTCTTACAGAACACTGAAAGTAAACCTTCCTGAAAAAAAAGAATGTACAACAAATGTCATCTAACTGATGACACCAAACGGTGCCAAGATAAGGTTACCATCTTTCCCAGAAAGAAAGCCTTGAGGGTTCCCAAAACTTAAATATTAAAAAGTAATGCCCCTCCTTGTATCCCACAATGCAGTTCCTCTATGCCTTTTGCTCCTATCTAGAGGCCAGAACACGGAATGCAGGGGAGCATTCTTATTCTCTGATTTAGGCTGGCTTCACACTTTGGTAACAAACACATTTTACAGTGTGGTGTTATAAAGCATGTGGTTTAGGGTACCTTTTATTTTTAATGGCATCCCAATGCTCTAATCAAACTCTTTTCCAGAGCGCCTGCATTGCAGCACACAACAATGCAAGTTAGCGCACTATCATGTGTTGTACTGTGTTGTACTGTACAAAACAGTGCAGGTCCTATTTTATGTCCATTGACATGCATTGGCAGCCCATTTAAATGAAGGCTTTGTGTAGTAGTAACTAGCTGGAAAAGGTAGTGGACAATGCACTGTACATCACAGTGCATTAATTTTGAATGACACCCAAAGACACCTAGTGAAAATGTATTTGTTAAGACTGGGGGTAGCCCTGAGTGCTTTTACGGGTTATTCTGAACAAATTCTCCTATGTTTTGGCACCCTCAGGTGCTTGCAGCCTTTACCCTCAGTTTTCAGTTTTATAACTGGAATAAAAAGATATTTATAAAGGTAAAGAGCAAGGTGTACCCCTTTCTTTGTATTTTTTTTTGTGTTATTTACAAGAGAGCGTCAGAGAAAAATAGGTCAGAACAGTTTTATGACAGCCCAGAAGTTTCTGTATGCATTGTTGATTCTACTATAATGTTGATGGCTAGCTAGTGCAGATGCTGCAATCAGATGTTTTACAGTTATCTGTGTAAAACATCTGATTTCAGCATCTGCACCACCCCACCACTATAGACGAGGTTGCTAAACTGCTTGCCAATGTCCATCTAACCACCTGCCCCCTGTATCCTGTTCCCTTGCAAATGCTACGTTCACCCTCTGACTCTATTTTACACTCTCTAACCCACATCTTAAATCTCTCCCTCTCTTTTGGCATCTTCCTCAACTCTCTAAAACACACACTTGTCAGCCCACTACTTAAAACGCCTTCACTGGACCCTGCCAATCTCAACAACCTATGCCCCATCTCCTTCCTCCCCTTTTTATCCAAACTCCTTGAACATTTAGTCTACAACCGACTGAGCAACCTTGCCGAGACCTTGCCGAGAATACCCTTCTTGATCCCCTTCAGTCTGGATTTCTTCCTCAAAACTCCACAGAAACTGCTCTCCTAAAACTAACAAATGATCTACTAACGACCAAAACCTATGAAAACTATTCTGTACTTCTACTCCTGGACCTTTCTGCTGCCTTTGATATGGTTGACCACCCCCTCCTCCTCCAAAAACTCCACACCGTTGGTCTCCATGACTGTACTCTTTGCTGGTTCTCTTCCTACTTATCCAACCGCACCTTTAGCGTTACCTAGAACTCTACTTCCTCCTCTTCTCTTCCTTTCTTTGTTGGGGTCCCCCAAGGTTCTGTTCTTGGACCTCTCCTACTTTCAATCTCCTCCCTGGGTCAGCTGATAGCCTCCCTGGCTTCAAAAACCATCTCTAGGCTAACGACACCCAAATCTATTTCTCTACCTCTCAGCTTAGTCTCCTCACGTATCACTAATTTACTAACAGATATATCAGTCTGGATGTCACACCACTCAAACTGAATTTATCCAAAACCGAACTTATAATTTTTCCTCCACCAGGTGTACCTTCCCCTGATCTCTTATAAAAACGATGGCACAACTATCAGCCCATCCCCACATGCCAAGGTATAGTCCTGGACTCTGAAATCTCCTTTAAGCCCCATGTCCTACCACTGTCCAAATCTTGCCGCCTCAACCTCTGCAACATCTCCAAAATACGACCCTTATCTGAGCACGTAGCCCGGCAGGTCAGGAAAGGGGGGCGAGCGAGCGCCCCCCCTCCTGAACTGTACCAGGGTGCATGCCCTCAACATGGGGGGGTGGGTGCTTTAGGGCAGGGGGTCTTCTTCCGACTTCGGGGGTCTCTTCTTCTGCTCTCCGCTGTCGTCTCCGCGCTCTCTGGTTCTTCTCCCGCTCTCCGGTGCCTTCTCCACGATCTCCGGTTCTTTCTGCCTTCTGCCGGGCGCCCCGCTATCTTCTTCCAGCTCTTTTGCTAGCGGGGTCCCGGTCTTCATCGTCGTCTTCTTCCCTCTTCTCTCCACCCGATGTTGCCTCGTCGCTGTCTGCCGCTACAATGCCGTGTGCGCAGAGTGCAACGACTTATATTGGCATGGGGCGTGGTCTTTCTGCGAAAGAACCGGAGATCATGGAGAAGGTCCCGGAGAAGAACCAGAGAGCGCGGAGACGACACCGGAGAGCAGAAGAAGAGACCCCTGAAGTCAGAAGAAGACCCCCGAAGTTGGAAGAAGACCCCCAAGGTCGGAAGAAGACCCCCGAAGTCGGAAGAAGATCCCCGGAGCTGCCTAATAAATTACTTTAAAAACCTGTGTTGTGTTTTTTTATTGACATTTTTTTCACCAGGTGAATGGGTAGGGGTACGATGTACCCCATACTCATTCACATATTGTGGGGGGCCGGGATCTGGGGGCCCTCTTATTAAAGGAGGCTCCCAATTCCGATAAGCCCCCCGCCGCAGTCCCCGACAACCAATGGCCAGGGTTGTCGGGAAGAGGCCCTTGTCCCCAAAGCACCCACCCCCCCATGTTGAGGGCATGCAGCCTGGTACGGTTCAGGAGGGGGGGCGCTCGCTCGCCCCCTTTCCTGACCTGCCAGCTGCGTGCTCAGATAAGGGTCTGGTGAAGATTTTAGGGGGGGACCCCCACGCCGTTTTTTCAGCGTAGGGGGTTTCCCTTAAAATACATACCAGACCTAAGGGCCTGGTATGCTCCTGGAGGGGAACCCATGCCGTTTTTTATTTAAAATTTGGCGTGGAGTTCCCCTTCATGATTCATACCAAACACAGGGGACAGCGAGCGCGAGGCTTGCAGTACCCTGTCGCCGAGAACCAGCACGATGGCATCGTGCTGGAAACATTCTCACGGGCAGGTACTAGCAAAGGAGCCTGTACTGGAGGCGACTTCAAGTCGCCTCCAGGACACGACTTGAGCGTCTGCTTCACACTCAAGTCGTGTCCAAGTTGCCTCGCACACGAGTCGCCCCGCAAGTCAGATCGTCTTGATCCGACTTCTGGTGCGACCTCTATTCAAATCAATGGGCTCCCATAGGGAACCATTCATTTTGAATAGAGACACAAGCGCCGCTGACATTTTTATTTACTATCACAGTGCGCCGCCGGTTCACTGGCCCAATTGAGGATTTATCCGGCGCACCAATTAAGGTATGAACTGGCGCAGCGCACTGTTGTTAGTAAATCACCCCCATTGTGTAAGAAAATAAAAAGACAAAAAATGCAGCGTTTAAAAGATGTATAAGACCCCCGGATGGATCTCAGGGGTTAATACTTAAATGTGAAATCTTAAGTGATTAAGTGAAGTGCTCCATGCATAAACGTAAAAATATACTCCTGTGAATACAGTAAAGTCTTTCAAAGTGCAATACCATGAAAAAAACATAAATAGTCCAAACATCAATTGCACATAGAATGGTTTGTAGCCAAACCTACTACAAGGCAAGATGGTTTAGATGAACACTCCTAAGTCCCTGGAAACATTCAATGTATCATGTTCAATCACATAGATATAATCATAGAATGCAGACATTCATGGGATGCAGTGGCAGAACTGAGATATGCAGGGTGATTTTTCACACAGCACCAGGGGACTTGCATCCAACACTAGGGAAGGGGAATGGGTACTCTTACCCCAAGTCGTGGACACACACGCCAGCAGCGGTGGGTCAAACAGGCACAGAATATTGTCAGGGACCCACTTTCAGACCAGAATTCCTGCAGAGGGGTTGGTTACTGCATCGATAGAGCCACTGGTAACTCAGAGGTTTAGGCTTCAATGACGGTGTTCATGAGTGGTTCTCTCAGGCTCAGGCTGGCTGTCTGTGGGGTGGATAAGCACAGTTTGGGGCTTCAGTAAGAGAATGGCTTTCGGCTACCACACCATAAACTGGGTCGGAGGATCCAGGCGAGTCCTTAATTGTGTTATTCATGATACTAGTAGCGCAACTTTTTTCTATATATTTTCTAATTTACACATTAGCCGCATGTGGGGAACTGTGTCAAACGCTTTTACAAAATCCAAGTATACTATGTCCACAGCCATTCCTTTGTCTAAATTTTTCCTTACTTCTTCATAAAAAGAAATACGATTTGTTTGACAACTTTTGTCTTTTGTGAGTCCATGCTCTATATTGCTTAACATATTTTTTTCTAGCAAAAACCCATCTATGTGGTCTTTTATTAAACTCTCCAGTATCTTCCTACCTATAGAAGTTATACTCAAAGGTCTATAGATACTTGGTAAAGACTTCGATCTATTTTTAAATATAGGCACCACATTGGCCTTACACCAATCCAATAGTACTATGCCAGTCATTAAAGAGCCTCTAAAATTAAAAACAATGTCTTTGAAATAACAGATTTCAATTATTTTAGGAAATGTGGATGTACGTTATCTGGTCCAGGTGCTTTATTCACCTTTATTCTTTCAAAAATTTCTGGACCATATCAATTTTGAGCCTTAGTGTTTAATTTGGGGCTAATGTCAGTTCTAATCCCTTTATGGATTTGAGCACCCCCATGCTCCTTTGTATATACAGAGTCAAAGAAGTAAAGTTTAATAAGTTTAATAAAGTTTAAAGTTTAATAAAGTTATCACAATTAATTTATTTTGTAAAGAGCCTACATTCTCAGACCTGAAATTTTTAGTGAACAATTTTTGGGGTTTTGTCCTACTTTTATTTGCAACCTGTCGATCATTTTGAATTTTTGCGGCCTTGATTTCCTTTTTACAGATTGTGTTATATTCGTTGTAACTTTTAAATGATGATAGTGTTCCTTCATTTTTTATATTTTTTATGTTTTTTTTTCCTTTTTATCTACATTTTTTTTTTTTACTTTGGCTGTGAGCCACATACAGTAGGTTTTATTTTTAGCCTTTTAAACTAATTGCACATGGAAATATATTTTGCAGTGTGTTTGCATACAGTCATTTTGAAATATTTTGATATCTGTTCTTTGTTCTTTGATGACAATTTTCCCTCCTAATCTAAGTCTTGGAGAGCATTCCTCAGTCTTGGAAAATTTGCTCTCATAAAGTTAAAGTGGAACAAAGTAAAGTAGTCAAAAAATATACCGGTAATCCTAATAGATCAGTTTGTAAAACATTAAAAATAAGTGTCTATACTGTTTAAAATACAGTAATACTCTGTCTCACCCTGCGCTGCACATGCTCATTTGCTCTTTATTTTTAGGCACTGTGCCAAATTTCGGGAGGCCTATCTGCTGACAGCCTAAAGATTTACTGCTGTACAGGGGCTCTTGCTTGTAGCAAGAAGAAACAGTAACAATGCTGGAGGCAATTTACAGCATACACTAATTTTGGTAGCATAATTATCAATATGGAATGTATGTTTCTTGCTAAGGCCGCTTTCACACTAGTGGACCGTTCAGGGTTTGCCTGTCAGTTTTTTAGGCAGACCCGATCGGACCCTCCAGTCTCCTCTATGGAGCGTTCCCACTCGCCAACATCCGATCCGACCCTATCTGCTACAAACAAATGAATGGGGGTCCGGATGGCAGTTGGGTGTAAATGGACAGGAAGTCCATTTACATCCGAGCGCCCATAGAGGAAAGCGGGCTATGTATGGAAATGGACCAGCCACTTGCCTGCTTAGTGGGGATCAGCAGACAGATTTCCAGCTGAGCAGGCGGACTTCAACGGAGCCCGCCCTGTGTGGAAGAGGCCTTAAGAACATTGTTTTGATCAAGTTTTTATGAGTAAAGGTCCACTTTAGGTGTTTTTATCTTTCCAGCATGTGCTTGTTGCTTCCAGCTAACATTAAATTAAATCATGTTATAGTCACTGTTACCCAGATATTCTTTTATATGAACATTAGCAATAAGTTCTGCATGGTTTGAGATTTTATCAGGTCCAGTACAGCATCATTTCTAGTTGGGGCTTTTATCAACTGTACCATAAAATTGTCTTGTAATAGGTTTATATATTTCTGCCCTTTAACTGTTTCAGCACTGTAATTACTACAATCAATTTTAGGGGGAGGTTAAAATCCTGCATTATTATCACTGTTGAAGCCCTTGCAACCCTTTCCATCTGTTCAAGGAGCTGGGTCACCTCCTTTTCAAAACCGCTGGAGTAGGGATTTCTTCCCTGTTAGCAGGTATCTGATTGCACTCAACAAGTGTAGGTAAGGGTAATTGCAAGTTACCTTTGAGAGAAGATACCATGAGTCCATGAGCCCTTCTTCCAGAAACCTCTATAGTTCCACTACAGGTACCCAAGGTGTAAGGATGAGCTTCGCCTTTTATTTCAAATAGATTGAACAATTCCGATTTTGCAAGTGATGGATTGCTCTGATCGTCTAAGATAGCATATGCCTTTAGAGACTTTTCTGGTTGATCCTTGTGGTATATGTTCACCAAGCATATCTTAGCACAGGACTTACCACAGAGGTCTTCTCCACAAACTTCAGTGCAGGATGAAGAAATTATGGTAGAATTAGGCACTTGGTCTGTATTCTCCCTGCCATGCGTTAACCTGGGAGGATCGTTGGCAGGTTGTGCAGAGCTGGGCTCAAGAGGATGGAGGGCTTGCACATGTTCTTCAGAGCCACACTCTATGCACTTGATGGACACATTTCAGTCCCTTGCAAAATGTTCTGTAGAAGCACAGCACCTGAAACATACCCTAAATGTCTCTGAAATAGAGTAAAGGCAGGAATATCAATATCCCAGTCGTGTAAAAAATTAAGACAAAATTCAGCAATATCAATTAAATCATAGTTCCCTTCATGAACCAAAGTTTCCAACCATCCCTACCTATTTTGCTTGGCAAACTTCTGGCATTGGTGAACAAACACTTTAATTTGTCGCATTTTGCGCTTGTATTTGCATTTTTTTTGTAGTACATAGTACTATAATTTACAATGGTTGTTTGTAACATGGGAACCTTCTTACCACCTGCACAACTTCCCAATTCCACCCACCATTAGTGTATGATCCCTGTCTGACTAGTCTGCCCCATTTTTCTAATTCACACTTCCCCTCAATCCTAGTTTATATACTCCTCCAGCCTTCCCATAAACATCTCTCCCAGCACAACAGACCCCCTTCCATTTAGGTGCAAACCATCTTTAACATTTAGGTTGTACCCAATGAAAAGTACATCAGAAGCCCCCCATCATGTTAGAGGTTCCTCCATCATGTCAGAGTCCTTCCTTCATTCCCCCTCCTTCACATCATCTTTTCAGGTCTAACCTCCCCCATCAAATCAGATTCCCCATCATCACAGAGTCCCTCCAGCACAGAGCGCCCCCCCCCCTCTCATTACAGAACAGCCGATTCACACATTCCCCTCCTTATCAGTTCCTTACCTTTTGGCTCCGGCAGTGTGGCAGAGGGCAGGAGTTAGAGAAATCTGGAGGAAGCAGGCTGTGGGAAGCCCGGCATGCCGCCTGCCCTGGATCAGAATCGTGTTGTCATGTTGCAGGCAAGTCGGCTGTCATCATAACAGCAAGGAATGTGTCTTGGCCCCTAGAGCATCATTGGTTGTTATGGTGCTGGCGGCTGAACTGTCCACACATGGCAACTCATGACACTGAACTAGAGTCCCGTGCTTGCGGCACCCCGGGTTTAACAGAATAAAGTTAGCTAATGTGAAAATGTATTTCAAGCTTCAGTGAATTTGTCAATGTTTTTAATGTGATTTAACCTTTTTACTGACAGAGACATTTTTGCGTTTTTTACACACATGTTTAAAAAATATTTTTAGCCCTGAAGACAATGTAAAACCCTAAAACGTTATATATATTCTGAAAGCAGACACCCTAGTGAATAAAATAGTAGTAGTCGCACAATATTACCGCAAAGGTCTAGGAAGCAAATTTAAATAAAATTTCAGTAAAATTTAAATTTCAGTAAAAAACACACTAAAGTGAATGTGACGGGAGTCACTGGGGGGGGGGGGGCTTGTGGAACCCAGCTTACCTTAAAGAGCGCTGGAAACTCCTTGTCCAGCTCCTCCGGCCCCTCCTATGTGTATGTAACCCTGTGTCTATTAGGGGCACAAAGTGACTGTTGTGTTACACTATGTAATTATTCTTGCTCTGTGTCTTTAAGATCTGTCCCCTTCTTTCTAGCTGAACTCTCTCTCTCACCGTAGTTCTTTATATATCTCCTCCACTTCCTGATTCTGGTCATTACTCCTGTATATCTTCCATGCTAAACATCTTACATGTGGCTTACAACTGCAACGTTTTTCTACCTATGAATATCCATCATTAAACGGAACATTCGAAAGGATTCATCGTCTGTCGTCCTAACTGTGAGTTTATTCATTGAGTTAAGCTGCCTGTATCGATGCAAGGGATGAATATCAAACCAGCTTGAGTAAGGCCTACTTAAACCTAGAGATGAACTTTATCGCTTTGTAGTTGAGACAGAACAGTAGAAAAACGGCATTTCACAGCCTAATTACAAGATTTCTGCATGTCAGTACTGAAACAGACAAGATTTACTGCCCTCATAGCAAGACAGAAGGGACAGAGCAGCACATGGCAGCCTTATAGCCTGAGACAATCTGCACGGTGTCATATTTCAGCACACAGATCCTGCCTGCTTTCACAGTCAGTCTGCTATCATGAGTGACCAAGCTTCTGCATGTGAACTCACATCTACCTCCCCACAAGTTCCTGAAGAAACTGAGTTACCCAAACACTCAGTTAAACCCACTTGGAAAGTAATGGAGAATTATGAAGCTTCAAGGACTGAATTGTCAAATAGCTTGGAATTAGTCTGGGAGAAAATCCTTGCTGAAGCCAATACAGTGTCTGTTGAACGTGAACTACTGACACTAGAGGGCGCCATTAAACAACTTTCTGCCTAATATGAGCTTTATCAGCTTACCAGCATCAAATTCACTAATGTCTTACAAAACATGAAGTCAGAAAATGCGATGAGGCAGTTAAAGCGTGTCAACGTTCTTAATATTGAAAGAGACAGTTTTATCCAGCAAACCAGATTAAAGGCAGAAGCAAAAATAAAGCTGTTACAGGACACTGCATCTCACAGATCTGTTTCCACCAGACGTTCTAAAAACTCGTTAAGATCCCATAGTTCAAGATACTCAACACTCAGTGAGCGACTTATTAATGCCCGCGCTGAAGTGGAAGCCAGCAAAGTGCAGGTGGCATATGCAGAAAAAAGAGCAGAGTTGGAAGCGCTGTCAGCACGTCAAAGAGCAGAGTCGGAAGCTCAGTCAGCCCGTCAAAGAGCAACAATGGAAACCTTAAATGAACAGTGTAAACATGACGCAGCCATGGCAAAGCTAAGGGTCCTACAGCAAGCTATCAGTGCAGACGAAGGTGCAAGTGAGAAAGACAGCATTAACCTAAACATAGCAGATATGGAAGACCCCCTCAAACGCACTAAAGACTATGTCCTAAGCCACAGCAGTGCACACTCCATTGTCTCCAATGCTCCCGACTACATAGAGACTCCTTCACAGCTTCAAGTTAAAGAGGTTCCAGCAACTTCCTGCACTCAAAATCACTCCACTGCATTTCCTACCTGCCTACCTTGCCTGCCTTCATACGTCACAGAGCATCAGCGCAAGCTTCAAGCAAGTCATCAATCTCCAGTCATCGGTACAGCCTTGAATCAACTTACCATTGGAACAACTGACTTCAAGCAAGCAACTCACCTGGATGCATCTGCTGCACCATATTTCCCTGTGTCCTTTAACAACAATGTCAAAGATAACGCAATTAGCACCATACAGCCAACAGCATCTCACATAAAGGCGGAGACAACTGAGACAGAAGAGTTTGTGAGGTACATGCTTCGCAGAGAGCTCACAAAGACTGGTCTTACAAGTTTTGATGACCAACCTGAGAACTACAGAAGTTGGAAATGTGCCTTCAGAACTACAATCAGCAATATTGGCATTACAGCTGATCAAGAATTGAATCTGCTGATCAAATGGCTTGGTCCTCTATCTGCTGCACGTGTTAAGCCATTAAGATCGGTTTTCATGGACAATCCTACTGCAGGCCTCACAGCTGCATGGGGGCGACTAGAGCAAAGTTATGGCAGTCCAGAAGCTATAGAAAATGCTTTGTTCATGCGTCTGGAAACTTTCCCAAAGATATCCGGTAAGGACAACAAGGAGTTCCAGAGACTGAGTGACCTTCTCCTTGAGCTTCAGCTAGCCAAGACAGACCCAAAACTACCTGGACTCAGTTACCTTGACACTCCAAGAGGGGTAAACCCAATTGTCTCCAAGCTCCTGTATGGTTTGCAAGAGAAATGGACTGCACTAGGGTCATCATACAAAAGAGAGAACAAGGTTTCCTTCCCTCCATTCTCTTTCTTCTGTGAATTCATCAGGAAAATTGCAGAGACCAAGAACGATCCAAGTTTTTCCTACGGTGAGTACAGCCTCTTCTCACCCTTTCCTAAGAGTACCAGTCTTCAGGGCAACTATAGAAACCATAGCGGCCCAGTGTCCGTGAAAAAGACTGACATCCTTCCCACTCCTACCACAGTTCTGGCCACGAACAAACAGAGTAGGAAGATTGAAAACCCTAACAGAGAGTGTCCCATACACAAGAAGCCACACCCCCTCAACAAATGTATCGGCTTTAGGAAAAAGCCTCTGGAAGAGCGCAAGGAGCTTTTAAAAACATTTAGGGTATGTTTCAGGTGCTGTGCTTCTACAGAACATTTTGCAAGGGACTGAAATGTGTCCATCAAGTGCATAGAGTGTGGCTCTGAAGAACATGTGCAAGCCCTCCATCCTCTTGAGCCCAGCTCTGCACAACCTGCCAACGATCCTCCCAGGTTAACGCATGGCAGGGAGAATACAGACCAAGTGCCTAATTCTACCATAATTTCTTCATCCTGCACTGAAGTTTGTGGAGAAGACCTCTGTGGTAAGTCCTGTGCTAAGATATGCTTGGTGAACATATACCACAAGGATCAACCAGAAAAGTCTCTAAAGGCATATGCTATCTTAGACGATCAGAGCAATCCATCACTTGCAAAATCGGAATTGTTCAATCTATTTGAAATAAAAGGCGAAGCTCATCCTTACACCTTGGGTACCTGTAGTGGAACTATAGAGGTTTCTGGAAGAAGGGCTCATGGACTCATGGTATCTTCTCTCAAAGGTAACTTGCAATTACCCTTACCTACACTTGTTGAGTGCAATCAGATACCTGCTAACAGGGAAGAAATCCCTACTCCAGCTGCTGCTTTCCATCACCCTCACCTCAAGGCAATAGCAAATGAGATACCGCCGCTTGACAAAGATGCTCAGATCCTTCTTCTGTTAGGAAGAGACATTCTAAGAGTTCACAAGGTACACAGACAAGTCAGTGGACCCCCAGATGCCCCATTTGCCCAGCGCACGGATCTAGGATGGGTCATCATAGGCAATGTCTGCATAGGCAAAATGAAAAGACCTACCAACATTTCGTCATTTAAGACAAATGTTCTGCCAAATGGCCGAAACACTTACTTTGAGCCATGCCCACATCACTACTGGGTGAAAGAGAAGATAGACAGCCACGAATGGCAACATGGTATCTCAGGTGACACAAGCCCTTTCTCCTGCCATGATGGCGACTTCGGCTCTACAGTGTTTAATGCAACCAGTGAAGATGACATACTGGCTCCTTCAATGGAAGACAAAGAATTCATCAAGGTAATGGACAATGAGTTCTTTCAAGATGACTCCAATAACTGGGTAGCACCCCTACCCTTTCGTCTCCCAAGAGAGAGATTGCCCAACAACTTACAGCAGGCCATCAGTAGATTCTCCTCCTTAAAGCGAAACTTAAGCAGGAAACCAGAGATGCAAAAGCACTTTGTGGACTTTATGCAAAATGTATTTGACAGAGATCATGCAGAGCCTGCTCCCCCACTAAAGGAGGGAGAAGAATGCTGGTACCTTCCATCCTTTGGCGTGTATCACCCACGCAAACCAGACCAAATCAGAGTTGTCTTCGATTCCAGTGCTCAGCACGAAGGTGTTTCTCTTAACAACATGCTCCTTACGGGACCCAACTTGAACAACAGTCTAATAGGAGTCTTGATTCGTTTCAGACAAGAGCCTGTAGCAGTAATGGCCGACATTCAACAGATGTTTCACTGCTTCATCGTCAGAGAAGACAACAGAAACTACCTCAGGTTTCTATGGCACAAGGACAATGACCTCAACAAGGAAGTTATTGATTATCGCATGAAGGTACATGTCTTCGGTAACAGTCCTTCCCCAGCAGTGGCAACTTATGGGCTAAGGAAAACAGCTCAGACTGGAGAAGTTGAATATGGATCTGATGCCCGTCAATTTGTTGAAAGAAACTTCTACGTTGACGACACACTTAAGTCCTTTCCAACTGCTAAAGAAGCAATTGATCTTTTCACCAGAACAAAGGAGATGCTGTCTGTATCAAACCTTAGACTGCACAAGATTATATCCAACAGCCAGGAACTTATGAATGCCTTTCACTCTGAGGACTATGCCACTAGTCTAAAAAACCTTGACTTAGGTACAGATGTGCCTCCTGTACAGCGAAGTCTGGGTTTGTTGTGGAACATCAAGCAAGACAAATTCACCTTCCAAGTGTCAACTTGTGACAAACCCTTCACTAAGAGAGGAGTCCTGTCCGTGGTGAATAGCATCTATGACCCCCTGGGTTTCCTTGCTCCAGTTACCATTCAAGGTAAGATTTTACTAAGACAGTTGTCTACTGAGAACATAGACTGGGATACTCCCTTGCCTAGTGAGAATCAACACAAGTGGGAAAGGTGGAGATATTCTTTGAAGTCACTAGAAAAACTTCAGATTCCCCGTTGCTATGTTCCAGGATCCACTTCAACTGCTAACTGGAGAGAGATTCATATTTTCTCTGATGCATCAGTTGAAGCTATTGCTGCAGTAGCCTATTTGAAGACCTCTGAACTGAATGGAGAATCACACTGTAGTTTTGTCCTAGGCAAGGCAAAACTCACACCCAAGCCTGCACATACCATACCAAGACTTGAACTTTGTGCAGCCGTGCTAGCAGTAGAAATTGCCGAGGTCATACGAAGTGAAATGGACACTAGAATTGATTCTTTCACCTTCTATACAGACAGTAAGGTAGTACTTGGTTACATAAACAACCAAACAAAACAATTTTATGTGTACGTCAGCAACAGGGTTGAACGTATCAAGAGATTCTCTCTACCAAGTCAATGGCATCACGTTCCCACTGAACTCAACCCAGCTGACTGTGGGACCAGAGCCGTGTCACCTGCTGCTCTTCAGGACAGCCTATGGCTGTCACCTCCAAGGTTTCTGTGTGAGGACTCTTACTTACTCCCTATTGACACCACCTATGGGCTAGTAAACCCTGAAGATGATAAGGAAATAAGAACTGTGAACACCTCACGCCATACTTCTGTAAGTACAAAACAGAAGCTGCGGTCACACCGTTATGAGCATCAATGGAAGCAGGTGCAGCATCTAGCCAATGTGTTCTGGCATCGCTGGAAGAAAAAGTATCTTCACCACCTTCAAGGTCGTAACAAATGGCAAGCATCTAAGCCGAATCTTAAGGTTGGAGACCTCATCCTTCTAAAAGACAAGGAAGTTTGTCGGAATGAGTGGCCTATGGGTCTTATTACTAACGTTATGCCCAGCGACGATAACAAAGTCCGGAAGGTAGAAGTCAAGGTAACCAAGGGAGGATCGGCACGAACCTTTAGTCGACCAATCACAGAGTTAGTACTCCTTTTGCCAGGTGAGTGACTTGTGCAAGGACTAGCCATGCTGTTGGCACGGCGGGGAGTACATTGCTGCCATCTACAGGTTCTACTCAGAACTTTGGAATTATTTGAAGACATCATACTGTGACTTTATGTTCTTCATCCTGTTGAACTTACGTTTATTATTTGCTTGTTGCATGTTTTTCATTACAGGTTCCAGGACATTCGTCAGTATTGGACTTTTTGAAAATATATATTTTAGTTTAAGGTTATGAAATCTAAAGATTTCAGACGGGGAGTGTTGTGTTACACTATGTGATTATTCTTGCTCTGTGTCTTTAAGATCTGTCCCCTTCTTTCTAGCTGAACTCTCTCTCTCACCGTAGTTCTTTATATATCTCCTCCACTTCCTGATTCTGGTCATTACTCCTGTATATCTTCCATGCTAAACATCTTACATGTGGCTTACAACTTCAACGTTTTTCTACCTATGAATATCCATCATTAAACGGAACATTCAAAAGGATTTATCGTCTGTCGTCCTAACTGTGAGTTTATTCATTGAGTTAAACTGCCTGTATCGATGCAAGGGATGAATATCAAACCAGCTTGAGTAAGGCCTACTTAAACCTGGAGATGAACTTTATCGCTTTGTAGTTGAGACAGAACAGTGACCGAGAAACCCAGTCTGATCTGCACTAATCAGACTCACCATACAACCACACCAGACTCAGTATTTCCTTTTACCCCTATTATCCAGTGTCTTGTGTGTGGTTTGTGTTGAAAGAATGAAGGGGCTCTTTCACTTTGGACAGTAATATTTCTAAACAATATCCCTCAAATATGTGAAGATGAATGAATTCCAACTTTCCGACTGCTGGAATATTGTATGACCTTGGTCTCATAAACTGTTGTAGACTTTTTACTAGATCGTTTGAGGTGTGGCTGTATCCCATTGTTCTATTGTTTCTGTCTGCTTTGGGAACAACCTATTATGGGATGTACTGTATATGTCTATGTGGATTAGCTGTGAGAGGGGAGGGAGGATTTCTCCAGCAGCCTCTCCTAAACACGGTCTCCTGTTGGATAGTTGAATATATCTGTGTGTCATGTTACTGGAGGAGGTAAAGTTTACTTTTCCCTGTGTCATTATGCAAAGAAGAGGGATTGTCCCCTGAGTGTATTTCTCTGTGCCTGTGTTTTAACAAACCTTCTTATGTTTTCCACCCTACACTATGTCTCGACAAGTGACTGGGTGGGCTAAGGGGTTTTGGATCGTGCTGGTACCAGGCAAGGAAGCTTATACGGCGGACAGTCTCTTCCTGAGTACGGAGGTCCGTGACAGTGAATTTTAGGGCATATAATCGCAATAAATTACCCAAATTAAAAAAAAAAACATTACCCAAATTTTTGGTAAAATATAAAAGACGAGGTTGCGCTGAGTATATAGATACCCAACATGCCAAACCCTAAATTTGTGTGTGCCCATGAAATACCGACAAGTTTCAGTACCCTATATTTTCTATAGGCGACGCTTCAAAAGCCAACCTTAGGTATCAGTTTAGTGTTACGGAGGAGGTCTTGATCTAGAATTATTGCTCTCACTCTGACGTGCGCGGCAATATGCAACTTGTGTATCGCAATCTATGTTTATATGCGTAGGCGCCCCGACGTATGTGTTTAGGTCCGTACGTGTGTATATGTGGAGGTGGGGAGCCTCCACATATTTTTTTTTGGGGGGGGGGTTTATGTGCTTGGGTGTAACTTCATTTTTGTTCAAAAATAAATAAAAACTTTTTTTTTACTTAACTTTTTTTCATCACATAGGGGACAAAAAAAATCCTCTGGACTCCTATTAAATGTTTTGCAATGCAGATCGCATTGCAAAACATTTCTTCCTGGCATAGACGTTGCTTTCCAGGTAACAGCAAGAAGGGATGGGGGGGGCACCATTTCCGGGCGGATGTGTGTGTGAGCAAATGGGCAGCAGCACAGCTGCCGACTGCTTTCGCCTGAGAGGCAGGTGTCTGTCTGCCTGTTAGTTTCACTGCAGCCACTGGATTGTGTGTGACACCCCCACTGTGAGGTCCGTATGACGTACAGACCTGGCTGCGAAAGGGTTAAAGGATAGATTTGTTTTTCTACTACAATAACAAACATGTTATACTTACCTGCTCTATGCAGTGGTTTTGCACATAGCAGCCAGATCCTCCTTTTCTGGGGTCCCCCACCAGCACTCTTGGCTCCTCTTCTCCAAGTGCCAACATAGCAAGCCTCTTGCTATGGGGGCATTCGTGCATGCTTGCTCCCAAGCCCTGTTCTGTGTCCATATGACACACAGAGCAAGGCACAGCCCCGCCCTGCTTTCTCACTGCCAATAGCTGTATCTGCTGTATCTGAGCCAATGTGGAGCAAGAGAGCCAAGAGAGTCGAGAGAGCCTTGGTTCTCGTGCACATCGCTGGATCAAGATCGGGCTCCGGTATGTATTTGAGGGGGGCTGCTGGGGAAGCTGAATACAGAAGTTTTTTTTTTACCTTACTCCAGTAAAAAATATAATATAATCAGTTTAGTAACTGGTAATTCATTATTTTAAGGGTGATTTTCATAAACCTTTTTACTATAGTTGAAAACTCTCAGAAATCTCCAGAATTTATTTTTGGGTGACTGCTGCAATCCACACAGTGAATTATACATCAGGGAGTACACTAATAGCAGACCACCTTCGTCCCAACACACTCAGAAGTCTTCATATTACAAACAAGCCTTAGGGCTATAGCAAGCCAAGTTCTGATGTGAATCATTAGCTTTGCTTCCAAACAGTGCAAAACAAAATGCAGACACAGGAAATTGGTTATTCTTATAGCGTATTTATTACTGAATTTTCTGGTGTGCCAGAAATTCTCCTGTAAGTTTAAGGTTCGCATGCATCAGCAGATCTGTTTGACATGACCATTAATTTACATACAGTGCATATGTAGGGCCATGTATTAAAGATGTGGCCACATATTTAATGCAATTAAATTGCAATTTAAGATGACGTGGCACCATCATTCATTCATTTAAATGCAGTATGATTATATCAGGTCATCATTTTTATGAGTAGCTTTACAAAAAAATGTAATATAAAGTTGTAAAAATGTAAGATCTCAGCTAAGATATGATTTCATTTATTTTAATTTCAATAGTTTTTATTGAATTTTAACAATTTAACAATTCTAATATATAGAAGTACATACACGGTTCTTCATTGATACATTAAGTTGGAGAACCTACAGAGCAGTGCATTTGAACAAAATGCAATGACTTCTTTAGATACGTTCTTATATGTAAAACGCATACCATGGATAATTTCTAGATTAGAGTAAGTCCTGGAGGACTGAACTTTGTGTAAAATCTGTACCGTATTACATCAACAGATTGACAATGAACAAAGATATGAAAAACAAAACAAAGCTAGGGTGGGATAAAAAAGGAACAACAAGAAAAACCAAACAAAAACAAAAACAAAAAGTGCAGTTAGATACTATGAACATTTATCCACTATAATGCAAGTCTTTGTATGGGGTAAATATCAGCTTAATGAGATGTAGAGCTGATTGTGGAGTTATACCATTTGTTCCAAGGTTCCCAAATCTTATTAATTGCAAGGTGACTACCTATACCCAAGGCATACAGTTGTTCATAGGTACCATGTGTATTGATTATTTGTACAGTTTCAGAAAGTTTTGAATGTGTTGTGTCCTTCCAATGCCTAACCATGGCTAGTCTAGCCGCTAAGAGAATGTGGGATAACAAATTTCTCAGGTGGTGAGGGACAAGATCCATCCCTAGGGAAAGCAACGCCATCCCCGGTGCTGGATCCAGTTTAATATTGAGTACTTGCGTTATGAGATCGTAAATTAGGTTCCAGTAATGTGATATTTTGGGACATGACCATAGCAGGTGAAATAGTGTACCTGAACCCCCACATAGTCTCCAGCATTGGGGAGACCCCCCGGGAGCAAATTTGGATATTCTATAAGGAGTGAGGTACCAGTGTAGTAAAATCTTCTGGAATAGTTCCCAGAGATTAACACATTTAGTGCAAGAGAATGTTAACTTTAGTGCCGTTTGCCATTGCTCCTCTGCATATACCCTGTTGAAATCTCTCTCCCACGCTTGCATAGGAAATTACTTCAAAAATATTAATTTGTTTTGAAGGTGAAAATAAAACAGCGATATGCCCTTAATATTTGTGGTTTTCGATAGGTAATACTGGGTGATTTGCCAAGGGAGGGAGATATAGACCCTAGTGGGCTGTTTTAGAAAATGTGAAATTTGTATATATCTATAATACTCAGCTGTAGGAAAAGAGAATTCCAATTGGAGAGCTCTAAAAGTCTTGAGAGCTGGTCCTACACATAAGTCTTCCATTTCCAATTCTCTAGTGGACTTCCAGTTAGCAAGAGAGATATCTGGTATAAAGAGAGACAAGGCTGATTTTGCAATTAGGGAATACCTGTGTCTTTAGTGATCGCCATGCAGCAATAGATGCATGTATAGTTGGTCCCGCTGCCGAGTTATAAAGGTTTCGACCTGGAACCTGTTGTTGTTCAAGAAGGGCCCAAAGGGTGGGTGTGGAGGAGGGAAACCAGCCTTTCAATTGGGCTAGAATAGAAGCTGTGTAATAGTCTCTAATGTGTGTATGGCCCACTCCACCCACCATTCTATGTTTTACAATCCTGCTGAATGCACAACGTGCCCGCCTACCCCCCCTCCATAAAAACCTGTTAATGATGGATTGCAATGAAGAAAAGAAATAGGCAGGAACAGGGATGGGTAAGGTTCTAAAAAGGTATATTAGTTGCGGGAGGATCTGCGTTTTAAAAGCGGCCAATCGCCCTGACCAAAATAATTCAAACCTTGCCAAATTGTTCAGCTTGGTGGGAAGTGACTGCCGTAATGGGGTATAGTTAACCTTAACTAAATCAGAGGTTTTAGAGGTGAGGGTTATCCCTAGGTACGAAATACCTTTGACTTTCCATACAGTATATATGGAAACTTTTGGCATAAGGTTTGTTGAGTTTGTGCTGAAATACCCAATCCTAAAATAAACGATTTGGTGTCGTTAACCTTATAGTAAGACACTGATGCAAATAGTTGCAGCGCCTGGTGGACCGAAGCCAGAGAAGATTCCACGTTAGTAAGCATTAGGATGATATCATCCGCAAACAGGCTAATAGTATGTACCGAGTCTGTACCCCTAAACCCACTTATCTGGGGATGGGAACAGATGTAAGTAGCCAAGGGCTCCATTAGCAAATGAAATATGAGTGGGGAAAGAGGGCACCCCTGGCGAGTCCCATTGAATATATTGAATGGTGTAGAAAGCAGTCCTGATATATACACCTGGGCTGAAGGGGTTGTGTAAAGTGCCATTATGGCAGAGTGAATTCTACCTTCAAACCCAAATTTGGTGAGCACCTTCGCCAAATAATCCCAATGGATCCTATCAAATGCCTTCTCTGCGTCCAAAGCTAGGAGCAGAGAAGGCGTTTTCGTTACATTTGCTGAATGTATAATGTTAATTAGGCGTCTTGTTGCGTCAGCTGTTTGTCTGCCTTTTGTAAACCCTGATTGGTCCAGGTGTATTAGAGATGGTAGAAAGTCCACCAATCTGTTAGCAAGAAGCTTGGCATAAAGTTTCAAGTCATTGTTCAACAATGAAACGGGTCTGAAATTTTGCGGTACATTAGGATCCTTCCCCGGCTTCGGTAGTGCTACTATTAGTGCTCTGAGCATTTCGGAAGGGAAAGTGGAGGAGGGGACAGCTTTATTGTAAACATCTGCTAAGTGAGGGGCCAACACTGCTTTGAATGCCTTATAGTACTCCCCTGTAAATCCATCGGGTCCAGGAGATTTATTACTAGGTAGGGAATCAATGGATTTAGCTATCTCAATTTCCGAGAAGGGGGAATTCAAGCATTCTAATTGGGCAGGTGATACCTGGGGAAGATTTATTTTATCAAGAAAGTTCGATATCACAAATTCTGTGGGTTGAATCATAGATGGGTCCTTTTTTAAATGATAGAGGGAACTGTAATAACAGCTGAATGCGTCTGCTATTACTTGTGGTGATATAGCTTTTCTCAAGTGGTAGGGTGCAAAACATAGGGAATTTTTGTTTTGTGTCTCTGCCCCTATTTTCCGGCTTTATTACCACTAACATAGTATGTAATTTTAAGACGTGTTGAGGCTTTTTCGAAGTCGTCAAGCAAAACTAGGCAAAGGTCATACCTGAATTGCGACAATTGGTCTGATAATGCTGGGGAGGCATTCTTTTTATTTTGGGCTTCTAAGGTGTGGATTTTGGAAATTAGGTCTTGGATACGCTGTCTCCTCTGTCTCTTAACTCTCGCTCCTATTTTTATTAGAATCCCCCTCATATATGCCTTATGGGCATTCCACAGGACCGTAGGATCAGATACAGAATGCATATTACAAGAAAAAAAATCAGTCAGTTATTTCTGCAGACTATCCTTGGAATGACCATCCTGGAACAACCTCGGGTTGGACCGCCAAACGAAGCATGTATTCACGTTTGGCGAGTCATCAACCGAAAGCGTCACTGAGGCATGGTCTGGTTGCTGGTGGGGAAACGATCAATGGAGTCAGGGAGCTCCCTGGTATCATCCCCAGAGTCTAGGCCCACACTCACCTTCTGAGAAGGATCCATGCCATCCAGTTTAAATCTTGTCTTTTCCGGACTCGCAGAGGAAGACACAGGAGAGTTTTTTCTGCTCGATGGTGAGTTTCTTTTAGGAGCTTTGTCCTTCTTTTGGGGCAGATGAGGAGTACTAGTTGTGGATGGTATGGGAGACTCGGCGCCATCTTGCCTCTTCTCCCATGTAAAGTATTTGGTCAGCTTCTGCGGTCGCTGGAGGCCTTTCCGCTTGTTTGTCATTACGGGTGGTGCCAGCGGGATGTAGTCGCTGAGTTGGGATGTCGCAATCTCCGCTGTCTGGGCTGCTATGTCCTGCTATGTCCCTGCTATACTCGGAACTCCGCTCTCATGCGGCCATCCCGGTCCTCATCAAGCTCCCCCCCCCCCCCCCGATTTCATTTATTTTAATACGTTGTCATCCTTTTCAAACGGCAGAGATATATCCAGATATTCATATTGCCTTACAGTGGCAAAAAGGGGGTTAAAGTATGTCTTAACCCAGTCTAGATATGTGCAATTAGTTTTGGTCCGAATGTAAATTCTTGGTTATTTGAAGATTCTCATGTATCTGAATCTCCGAATGAAATAGTAATGAATTTCATTAACATTTGTACTTCTAACTTTTAGATTTACCAAGCCAAAATTACTCCCCCCCCCCATCCCCCATGGGGTCCTTCCATGAAATCCATACCAGATCTTTATCCGGCAGGCAAGGAAATGGGGGGGGGCGTTAGAACCATACCAGGTCACATGCCCTCAACATGAGGATGTGCTTTGGGGCAGGATTCAGACTGAAGGAAGGAGGGGTAGCACTGTAAACCAATCAGCCTGAATTGCACAGTGCACAAAGATCTTGCAGCTAGAAGGAAAGAGCACAGGGATGACCTATTTAGTGAAATGATGTTCCTTCACTATTCAGTCATGGACTGGGGTTATCATTAGTTAAAATATATTGCTTTAACTGCAGAGGATAAAATTAAAATTAGGAATCTGAGTATGCTGTGTGCAGAAGTGACTTGTCTTCAAGGCTGGCTAAACAAAATTATGCATTATTTGGCAGGGCTTCTTAGGTGCCAGACGACTTACCTGTTCTCACTCTAAATCCCTAGAAAGACCAGTACTGTCTGCCTTCTTGTGTACAGATGGCTGGTTTTAAACCCCATTATGCCATTGTCCTGGTTACACCACTGATTCCTCAGTTAATCTGGGAGCTACTAACTTGCATTTCCTCATGATCCTCACTGTCAGGAGGGTAGATCTCTTCCCATTTGCCACCACCAGCTCTCGACCCAACCAAGTTCACACCATGTACCTTGCAGGTTTACACCAAGGCCCACTTTACATGCTTACACTCAGGTATTCAGACAGCCCCTTTGAATAACACACATCCAGCCAGAAGCCAATATCTTCCTATTTTACTCAATATTAAATAAGTACTTCTAAACATTAATAGAATGGGAATAAGGCACATCTCGATCCTGTCCATAGAACTCACATATTCTGGCATAATTTCAAGTTTTTCACTTTAGGTCAGAACAGAGTTTTGGGTGCCTTAAGGCCCATTGCAGGGGATACCCATGCGGTTCTACTAGTCCACCTCTACATCTTCCCTCTTTAAGTTACACAATACTCTCTCTCTATACTAGACTCCACCCACCATACATAAGGACAGGATTAACAGGTCAGGTCAGGTCCAGACTAAGGGGAATATGTTAATTGTGTCTTACACCCCCTATAATAATACCTGTCCTTGAGCCATGTATAATGACACCACATACTGACTGGGCTAGTAATACATAGAACATACAAAAGTACAATGAACCCTAATCATGTAGTGCAATGGCATTAAAAAAAACTATAAAAAGCAAGATTGATTTGTGGCAACAGTAAAATAATGAAAGGCATCTGACATACAGATGTAAATCATCTTCTCTAGGATGCACTAAATTATTTTTTTCCATATGGCTGAAGACTCTTTTGAAGCTGAGAGCCTGGTTTGTCTCCGTAGATTGCATGTCTTATGGCATCTGGGAACCGCACGGTTTCCGCAGTTGCTTGTTTTGTAGATGCCTCCAATAGGATCTTCTCCTACTTTGTCCCATGCTCCATAGAAATCTGGAGTTCCCTGGGCTTAACTTTCCCCGGACACAAAGTGGACAAATAGGCTTGACAATGTTGGCATCTCACCCACAGGTTAACTTCAGGGGTCACATTATATCAGTTCAGAAACTGCAGTACAAGTGAATCCATCTTCCCCTGGTTGCACAGGGCAAAATCCTTCCATGGCACAAACCTTAGCTTTGTATCCAGCGCCACCTTAGGACTAGGTGTACATAACCTCTACAGATTCTCCAGTTGCAACTGGAGAGTCTGCAGAGGTTTTCCATGGTAGGCCTGCTATCTCAGTCTCTGGATAAAAACACATCCTGCTGCCAACTCTCTCATGTGTGAGTATGCTGAGTACCAGCTCAATATCTTAGCTTCCATAGCTTTCTATAATGTTCCCATAGCTTTCTTGATGCTTCCATCACCTTGTATAACTTTTTCAAACTTTCCAGGACCTCCCTCTCTCCCAAATAGCACATTCTACTGTTGGCAGGCCAACCCTGATGACTACACCAACATAGTTTAGGCAGGTCTACTCAGGGGCAGAACTACTTGCTTGTACTCTCCCCAAAGCCCAAGCAGACAAGTTCTATGTATTTTCTTGTGTTCAAATGGCAGATTTGAAATCCCACAACACCATCCTCTTGGCCCACCACACACTGGACCCCTCAATTTAAATGAAAGCTATTCACTTGCAAGGCCTTGTGGTTACAGTCTATGGCTTAGAGTAAATTACAATGCACCTAGGGCCCATGCAACACAAGGGATAGTAGATCTCTTCCAATTAGCATCCACCAGCTCCTGATCTAATCAGGTTTTACACCGTGTAGCTTGTATTTAGGATCCTATTTACCTGTACCAGTGTAGCTTATTGTTTGCAATCAAACATGGTACCACTAGTCAGAGGCATAACTAGAAACTTCAGGGCCCCGGTGCAAGAAACCATGAATGGCCCCCCTAACCCCCATCCGGGGCCCTTCCCTCTGAGTCCCATGGTGGAACGCCAGGGCCGTAAGTGCACTCTTTGCGACCCTGGTAGTTCCGCCACTGGTGTCAGTAGTTTTTTTATTTTTACCATTTTATTTTTATTTATTTTTACAATACTATTTTTTTTTGCAGGATCCCTGTTGAGGGGCTTCAGTGAATTATCAGGGGTCTAAATAGAGCTCTGATGGATAACCTTTGAGACAGAGAAAGGTGCAAAGAATGAATGGACAGGAATAGCTCAGTACAGAGCTTCCCATTCATTCACAAACTGAAGCATGGTAAACACAGTTTACTGTGCTTTAGGTATGAATGGACAGCGTCAGTGATTGGTACAGATCACTGACTCTATTTATTCAGACAAGGAAGGGGCCAGTAAATGGCACATTTACCAGCCCCTTTCCCACTCTCCATCCTGAATGCAAAAATTTCCCTCCTCCCAGCCCAAAACGCCCCCTCTCAGCACAAATCTTTGCCCCTCCAATCCCACCTCCTAACTCAAATCCCCCTCAATTCCCTCCTCCTAGCACAAATCACCCCCACCCAAAAAAATTGCCCCAGCGCACACCCCCTTTCCCCTCAAATTTCCTTTTCTAGAACAAATCCCCCCTCTGAGGCCCCCAAATCCCCCCTCTTAGCCTAAATCACCCCACCCCCTCCTAGCAGCACAAACCCTTGCTCCCAGCACAACCTCCCCCCATCCCCATCCTTGCACAATCCCCCACCCCGAAAATCCCCCCTCTTAGCCCAATTCCCCCATCCCCCTTCCCAACACAAATCCTCACCATTAAATCCCTCTTACCATAAACCATCCCCATCGTAGCAGCATAAAGCCTCCCTCCCCCCCATCCCCCTAGCTCAAATTCCCCACCCCCAAATCCCCCTCATAGCCCACCCTCCCTTTAATTACCTGTCCCAGCACAAATAACTACCCAACACAAACTCACAGGTGGGGGAATCACAGTCAGGAGGAGGTGAGCTGGGCTGTGCTCTCCCCACTCCTGTCAGAACAGCGATCCTCCATAGTCTGCACAGCAGATGACACAGATCACTCTCAGATTGGACTATACATGGCTTCATTACCCCCCCTCCCACCACCACCACCACACACTAATCTTCTCTATGTACTCACTTCCCCGAAGCAGGAAATGTCAGTAGGGAGCAGGTACAGTCTGTGCAGAGTCCGATCTGAGTGAGAGCGATCCCGTGTCATCTGCTGTTTGGATGATCACTGTTCTGACAGGAGTGGGGAGAGCTCAACCTAGCACAGCCCCACCTAGATCTGACCCCGGCAGAGAGAGCACGGGGGCCGGCAGAGAGTTCAGGGGCTCGGGGCAGCAGAGGTAAGCTGGATAGGAGGGCCTATAGAGCACTTGTCTCCAAACTGTGGCCCAAGGGCCGGATGCGGCCCTTTGCTTGCCTTTATCCGGCCCTTGGGGCAGTTTCCCTCCCACTGATACGAGACACTATTCTGACATCTGACACTGAAGCCTCGTACACACGACCGGTTTTCTCGGCAAGAAACGACAAGAAAACTGTTGGGAGAGCTTTCTTGCCGAGAAAACCGTGCATGTGTACGAGGCTTTCAGGTTTCTCGTCAAGAAAACTGCCCAGAATCTCGACGAGAAAAAAAGAAGACCTGCTTTCTTTTTTCTCGTCGGGAGTCTCGTCAGACTGTATTTGGACGAGAAAACCGTTCGTGTGTATGCTTTTCCGAGTCTTCTTAAACCGCGCATGGTCAGAATCAAGTATGAGACGGGAGCGCTCCTTCTGGTAAAACTAGCGTTCGTAATGGAGATAGCACATTCATCATGCTGTAACGAACTGAAAGCACGAAGACTGAAAAGCGCAAATCGCCTCTCCCCAAACTTTTACTAACACGCGGTAACACGAGATCAGCAAAGGCAGCCCAAGGGGTGGCGCCATTGGAATAGAACTTCCCCTTTATACTGCCATCGTACGTGTTGTACGTGACCGCGCTTTGCAACGACGAGATTTTGGATTGACAGTGTGTATGTAAGGAAAGCTTGACAAGAATCTCGTCAAGCTTGACAAGAAACCCGTCGAGAAAAACAACGTTATTTTTGCTACGAGATTCTCGGCCGTGTGTACTAGGTTTGACAGTGGAGCACCATTTCTCCCACTGACACCACTAATGGGGCACTATTCCTCCCTATGATACCAACGATGGGGCACTATTTCTCCCCTTAATGCCGCGTACACACGATAGTTTTTAAAGTCATTTAAAAAAACTAAGTTTTTCTCGACGTGATTTTTCTCGTTTCCTATCAAGCCTGTCTTGCATATACACGTTCATGAAAAAAAACGCTCGAGCAAAGCGTAGTGACGTACAACACGTACGACGGCACTATAAAGGGGAAGTTCCGTTCAAATGGCACCACCCTTTTGGATGCTTTTGCTAATTTCGTGTTACCGTGTGTTAGTAAAAGTTTGGTGAGAGACGATTCGCGCTTTTCAGTCTTCGTGCTTTTGAGAACATTTTGTGGAGTTCAGTTTGTGCTTGTTGGTTCGTATCTGTCTTTCAGTGCTTGTAGTCAGTTCGTATCTGTTTATTCAGTGCGTTCTTGTCCGCTCGTTACTGTTTTTCAGCTCGTTCTTCATAGGTCTTGCTGTTCTTCCGTGCGTTCTTTTAGTTCGTTCTGACTAGCTGACCGTTATCTAGCCATGTTGCGGCTACGTACTCGTCGTAGAGTTCGTGCTGTAGTTTGAGCAGGGGTTCTTTCTGTATCCCGACTCCAGTCCATGAACAGGGTGAGGAGGAGTTCATGGACCAAGAATTGGTTGCTCCAGCGGCACCAGTTCTGTCACATGCCTTTTTTTGCGGGAGATCAGGGAGAATAATCCTGAGGACTACAGGAATTTTCTCAGGATGTCTGACCCCATATTTCAGCATCTGTTGGCTTTGGTGTCCCCCTATATTACCAGGCAGGACACCATTATGCGGGAAGCCATCACTGCTGAGCAGAGGCTCATCGCCACGTTGCGATACCTGGCGACTGGGAGAAGCCTGCAGGACCTCAAGTTCTCAACAGGCATCTCCCCCCAGGCTCTGGGGATCATTATACCAGAGACTTGTTCTGCCATCCTTCAAGTTTTGCAGGAGGACTATATTAAGGTAAGTTTTCTCCTTTAACATCACATTTTATGTATTTCTTGCTTAATAATGTTTAATATTTCTTTCATCAGTCCCCAATTACCATGATTGTAATATGCTGTGAATGTCCCCTTTCTCCCCATGCATGTTGTATCGTTGTTGATGCTCCTTTTTTGGCCTACATGCATATTTCCCCTAACTAACCTCTCCAGCATGCTATGCTGGGGCCATACCCACCTAGCCTAGTCACTTCCCTTTTTTTTACTGTCTGCTCCATTGTAGTGCTTTACCCTAAACGCCCCCTAAAGATTTCTTAGGAATGTTATATTTTCTTTCAATTCATACAGAGTGCTACAGCCTTGATTTGTGAGGTCCCCAACTAATCTTCAACCCCCCCCCCCCAACAAAAAAAAATCTGAAATGGCTCATCAGAGGGGTTGTTGAATTTTATAAGTGACTGTGTTTTTTTTTTTGTTTGTTTTTTGGAGGTTACAAATCATTTAAAAATCTATCTAAGTTTATCCTGATGTTGGCCAGGAATGATTTTGTCAATTCTGCTTGCAATGTTTATGTATGAAAGTATTAATATTTTTTTTGTTTAACTCCCCAGTTCCCTTCTACACCACATGAATGGCAGAATGTGGCATCTCAGTTTGCCCAGCGATGGAACTTTCCAAACTGTGGAGGGGCCATCAACGGCAAGCATGTACGGGTCGTACCACCACCCCATTCGGGATCCTATTACTTCAATTATAAGGGGTTCCACAGCATCGTCATGATGGCAGTGGTGTCGGCCACCTACGAATTTCTTTATGTGGACGTTGGTAAAAATGGACGTATGTCCGATGGAGGAGTCTTTGCTCAGACTGAGTTTGGCCAACGGCTCCTATCAGATGAGCTGGCCTTGCCACCAGCGGACCGGAATGTGGAGGGACTCCCATTCGTCTTTGTTGCGGATGAGGCGTTTGGGCTGGGTCCCCATTTAATGAGGCCATTTTCTCAAAGAACCCTCACCCCTGAGAGGAGGGTGTTTAACTATCGGCTGGCCAGAGCCAGAAGGGTGGTGGAAAATGCCTTTGGCATCATGGCCAGCCGATTCCGCTTGTTCCTCACCTCCATCCATCTTGCCCCATACAAATGGAACCATGTGGCCATGACCTGTTGTGTCCTACACTATTTTTTACGGGTACATTCCCCGAATTATCTTTCTTTAAGTGAGCCTGAGGCCTCATTACAGGTCAGTACTAATTTAGTGGCCCCGGAAGCTGGCCGTCCAGGCTTGGCCCCCCAAACCGGCCGTGATGTTCGGCAGCAATATTTGGATTATTTTGTGGGTAGGGGGGCCATTGATATGCCTGTGGATTCTTAATTTTATTGTGTTGAAAAATAAAATCTTTCTGCCAAATATTTTTTGTATTGTCTTTTTGGTTGTGTTTCTTTTATGTTTCTCCTCGGTTCTCCTAGTGCACTTGTAGTGCCATGTGTATTTTCCATTATTAAATACCCATCATTTTCAGTGTAAACACAAAACATAATTTTGCTTACTTTGGGCAACATTTAGATAATAAGCCACACATTTTATATTTTTAAAATCTTTTTAATCTTTGCACATAAATTTTTTATTTTTTTTGTTTTTATTAAACAAAAGTAGGTTTTAAATTTGCAGTGTTATAAAATATTTTTTGGGGTAAAACGCATGAACAGGCATGCTTAAAAAACGTACAAAAAAATCTTTATCTAAACTTCTATATGTAGTATTATTAGTATTAAACCCAAAAAAAACTTTGAAAACAAAGCAAGTTCAAAGTTCTTGTGTGGCAAAAAATTAAACCCGCCCAAGCACAGCCATGATATTTTGGAGCCTTTGCTCCACCCGCTTGTTATTTTGCCTGATCTGTATCAAGTCTCCCTTTATTTTTTCAAGGTCACGACAGCAGACCATTAGGTATTGTATCAGGATCTGTGCACTGTGACTTGTAAAATTGTCAGGGTCTTCAGGCAGAACAGCACCTAAAAAATAAAAAAACAACATGTAGTATAAATATGTAGGCCTACATCTATTAACCTGAATCTGTGGTGTTTGACACTGACCTGTTGTGGTGCCACTTTCCACTTCCTCCACTTCACGTTCCTCTACATCATGTGGTTCTGGGGGTCTTGTTGGAGGTGTGGGATTTATGGGCTCATGTCTCGAACCTTTTTGAAGCCCTATTGAGATTGCAATAAAAGGTATAGTTTAGTTCCTAAATAATAATTATCTTAAAAAATAAGCCCTGAAAGAGGAATATGAAACATTCTTTGGAAGTGTGGTACAATTGTCTTTTTAGCCCAAGTTACAAGCTGAACACATGATTGGATCCATACCCAAAACAGGAACATATAATTAGTTTTACCAAGTTTCACACATGGAAACACACCCAAGTATATACACTGTTTCACCTGTGTGTGACACCCTAAAAAGGTTGTTCTGTTGGGCCACACTTGTGCTACTGAGTCCAGATGTTCAAACAGCTGCTGAGCGTTCTCTCCTTAACATTACAATGCATACACGTAATATTTTAAAAATATATTTCCTGAAAAATCTATTCAAACATCATGTCCCAAAAATCATCTCCCCAAAATATACATGGTAACTTTTTTTGCAACGCTGGATCAGCCAAAAACATTGTATTATGTGAACGTACGAAAGAGGTTTACTACGACTGTTTACTGTGCCCACGAACATGAAAGTTGCTATCTTTAACTGTACTACATTAAAGAAAAAAACACACAGCAACATGCAAGTATTAATAATTTGAAGTTCAAAGACATGAAAATTATTTACTTTTTCCTATAACTTTCTTGATTCTTTTGTATTGGTCGGGCTCCCGCAACTTGAGATCAGACCACCGTTTTCTGAGCTGTTCCTTAGTTCGGCACACCCCAAATTTTTGGTGAAGAGTTTTAACCACTTTCCCCATAATTTTTGACTTGACAAGATTAGGCCTTTTATACGGCCCATGCTTGGCGTCATAATCCTTCCTCCTCAAAATGGCGACCATCTCCACCATTTCCTCGAATGTCATGTTGGATGCCTTATATCTCCGGGATCGGGTCTTTGGTTGCTCCGGAATTTCATCCTCTGTTGATGTAATATCAGCCACCTGAGTCTCCGCCATGTTGTGTAGCACTACGATGAGCGAGAAGTGGCAGGGAAAGTACTATATTGAACGTCAGGGGCGGGGAAAACGTGCAGAGTTTCACGCATGCGCAGTGTATATAAAGCTAATACGCATGTGTCGTAAATACGTTCATTGTGCGAAAGAAGGAGTAAGCAACGAACGTGATAACGAAGGTACATAACATTTTTCTGATTTTGGTTTCATCAGTGGATGAGATTGTGGCCTATATATGGTCCTAAAGATTATTTGAAGAGTCTTGACTGACACTATTATTTTTGTGTTGTTTTTGACTTTCAGCAAACATGCAGGCTTTCGAGAGTCCAGAGTTTATGGGGGAGTTCCTGGACAGATGGAAGGAACTTCCTGTTCTGTGGCAAACTAAAACAGCCAAAAATAAAAATAAAGCAGCCAGGACAGCAGCACTGGAGAGCCTGCTTGAATTTGTAAAGACCCAGATCCCCACAGCAACCATCCAAGAGGTAAACACCAAACTAGCTACCATTAGGGGCACATATAGGACTCAGAGGAGGAGCTGCAGCAGATCAAGTTTATAAACCCAGTCTGTGGTACTACAACAAATTATAATTTCTGGATGACCATCTGGAAGTCAGGGAATCTCTGTCAACCCTTCCCCCCAGACATCTCTCCAGCCTTCCTTGCAGCCAACCCTCCAGCCTTCCTTGCAGCCAACCCTCCAGCCTTCCTTGCAACCCAGCTCTGGCTTCTTTGGAGGAACAACCAGAGGTCCTTGAGGAGCCAGATTTGGACATATGGAGCCAGGTATAGTATTGATATCAAGATTTATATGTAACAAAAGTAATGATGTAAAATAGATGTTACTATTGCTAACTATTTAATGCTTGAAAAAAAGTGGTTTAAATAGCAATAGACAGTAGTGGTCAAAATTGATCGGGACAAGAATAAATAATGCAGGGGTCAGAATCATTGTATTTTTAATTTCTTTTGGCATTCAATTTTCAAATGTCTTGAGGTGAAAAATGTGTGTGATTGATGAAGCAAAAAATTTAAGTATGTCCCTTGTTTATACACAGCCAGAGCAGAGCCAGGAAGAGGGTGACGTTGGGGACCAGGAGGAGGCAGGGCCCAGTGGCACACAGGAGGAGGCAGGGCCCAGTGGCACACAGGAGGAGGCCAGGCCCAGCACAAGAGCCCAGATGCCTCCCCTGAAAACCCAACAAAGAATGCCCAGGAGGGTTAGGCAGGTGAAGGAGGAAACCCGGGCCTTTATTCGAGAGGCTACTGTGGCCCTCAGAGAGCCCCCCTCCGTTGAAGAGGGCTATGCCGCAGTACTGGCACATAAACTAGACCAAATGGACATGAGGCAACGGCTATACAGTGACAACTTAATGTTGAAGGTAATCAACAGGGGGTTGCTGGGTGAACTAACCCAGTTCACTGACCTAACAGAGGTCGTCCATTCTCCTCCACCTCCTCCTCCTCCTTCTGCCACAAGCTCTCCTCCTGAGACACAGCCTCCGAGGAAGCGCTTAACAGAAGGCTGCAGAGAAGGCTGCTGAGAAGGCTGGAGAGAAGGCTACAAGGAAGAGAAAAAAATAATGACTGTTCTAGTACCACAGACTGGGGACATATATCTGACTTACCTGCTGCTGTTCCAGACCTCTGGGTGTCCAAGACAAGATTGTGCTCCTATTTTTTGATTTTTGGAATTACATAGTTTGGTGTTCTATTCTTGGATGTTTGCTGTGGGGTCCAAAGGATGCACAAATTCAAGCAGGGTCTCCGGTGCTGCCTTCCCCTTTAATTTCTTATCTGCCAAAATAAAGGATTTTTTGATTTACAGCAAATACTTGACTATGTGTTTTAAATTCAAAAAGAGAGTTTGCTAGTGAGTAGGCAGGGACATTTAAAAAAATCATTTTATAATTAACAAGGGACACAAACCTCCTTGAAGGGAAATGATACAAATTTATAATGTTGGTGTGGTAACTTGACACACAAAAGAAAAAAAAAACAAAAAACATTCCTAAATGTAAAAGAAAAACAAAAAAGATTCCTAAATATAAAAGAAAAAAAAAAGATTCCTAAATATAAAAGAAAAAACAGAAAAAAATAATTCTTTGATTTAAGATATTTAAAATTATTTTATAATTTATTACGGAGGTCTGGCTTACCAACAAAAATTTTAATTCATGAGATCACTAACAATTAATAATAAACAAGTTTGTCATAACTCTGAATATCATTAGCTAAAGAAGTTCATTATTTTAGCATTATATCAAGAAGAAATGAATGCGCTGCATTAAACGATGCAATAATTTACAGCGTTACGAATGTGCTATCTCCATTACAAACGCGAGTTTTACCAGAACGAGTGCTCCCGTCTCATACTTGATTCTGAGCATGCGCGTTTTTTTCCCCCTCGTTAAAGCATACACACTACCGTTTTTCACGACGTTAAAAAAAACGATGTGAAAAACGACGTGAAAAAATAGAGCAGGTTCTAATTTTTTGAGGCCGTTTTTCACGTCGTTAAAAATGCTCTGGAGCCTACACACGATCGTTTTTAATGCCCATTTTTAAAAATGGCATTTTTAACGTCATGAAAAACGATCGTGTGTACGCAGCATAATACCATATGTTTAGTCCCACTGATGCTAGGAAAATTTCCACCCCCCTGCTGGCCAAAGTCCGGCCTTCCAAGAGTCTGAAGGACAATAAACCGGCCCTTTGTTTAGAATGTTTGGAGACCCCTGCTATAGAGGAACCAATCCCCTCCATCTTCCTCCTGCAGCTGCTAAATGCCTGTGGGAGGGAAAGGAGGAGAATCAGGCATTCAGCAGCTGCAGGAGGAAGATGGAGGGGATTGGTTCCTCTATAGGCTGCCACCCCTCCTATCCAGGTGTACAGTGGGGGGCCACATGGGCCTCCTGGAACATGGTGCTGGGTCGCATTGGTGACCCCTGTAGCTATGCCCCTGCCACTAGTCCACCTCTACATCTTCCCTCTCTAAAGTACAACATTCTTGCTATACTAGACTCCACCCACCCTATAGAAGGGGATCTGCCAGAAGGGCAGGATTACCCAGTCACTTTCTGTAAGTAGGGGTCCAAACTAAGGGGGACTTGTTAAACGCTTCCTAAAAACAGCTCACACGTGCATTTTAGAAAAGTATTTAGCTGGATGCCTATAGTTCTGCTTTGCTTTTTTCTGTTGTTCTTTTCTGTCTGGTTGAGATTCTGCCATTATACAAAATCAGTAGTTATATTTTACATTGTGTAATTGTAGAGTGCAATTAATGATTAGGTACTGTAATGAATGTTTGTCCAATCAGCAATTAATTTACTGGGAAAGTTAATGATTATGTACCGTTCACTTTTGAAAAATACTGCAATAATATATTTATGGTACAGTGTATTAATAAACCTGCTGATAAATGCAAATTAAGTATGTTGATTTATTTTGCTGTGGGTGGGGGAGAGTGCTAAATTATAACAAACAAATCTTCTCCACATGTAAATTCAGATGCTGGTGCTGAGCCATTTGCAAACGAAAATGATTAGTCTTCCTGTGTATGGTGTTTCAGAGACCTGGGATTCAAATGTAGTCACTTGGGCTGAAAGTTAAAACTCATCAAACGTGGAACACTGCAAATGGTCAAAGGGGGACATTGAGCATTTGTTCCAATTATCATAAAATGGCTTTTCCTCTAGCTCTCATTGACAAGCTCGTTAACCTCACGCAGGCCATCAGATACAAATTGCCATAACATATTTTATACATAGCATTAAAGCAGTATTAAACCCTCAGGAAAAAAAAAAGAAAATACAATTTTCCCTTTAGCTCCACGTACAGCAAACATTTTCTCCATCTTTTTGTACTAAGCACTTACCTCTCACTTTTATAAGATCTCTGAAAAGTGTCTTTCTCCACTGCACTTCCCTATTCTGCTGGTTGGGGTTTTGCTCTTTACAAGCGAGTTTAATCTGAAATGTTGGGGCTACACTTCCCATAATTCCTGAAGTCCACAACAAAGTGCACATGTGTAGTCTCATGCTGTGTACACACGATCGAGTTTCACGGCGGTGAAAACACTGCAGTAAAACCCGACGGGAAAAACGAGGACCGGCTTGGTCCCCTACACACGGCCGGTTTTCACGACATGTTTTCTCTTGGTCGAGAAAACAGGCCATGTGTAGGCTCCCTAGCAGTGTTTCCCTATGGGAAAACTGCAGAGGAAAAAAATGCCGTGATTCGCGACGAGAAAAATTTGAGCATGTTCTAATTTTTTCTCTTCGTGATTCTCGCCGTTTTTCTCGTCGGGAAAAATGCTGGAGAGCCTACACACGGCCGTTTTTCTCGTCCAAGGGAAAAAATGAAATTTTTCCCAACGAGAAAAGTGATCGTGTTTCAGTGAGTCCTGTGTGATTCTGTCGAGCAACAATTGCAACAGAATCTCATCTTGTTTGGGGACCATGAAAGGATTCTGCCCATGATTCCAAATTCTAAAGTGTTAATGGAGCCTTAGGGTGCTCAGCGTGGACAAACATGACAGCTTTCAACTGTTAATGGTTGCTAAGGAAGCAGAGTTTGCTTGCAGTCAAATCTGGCATCCTGCTTAAACCAAACCCAGGGAAGTTCAGCTCATTCCTTTTCCTGGGCTGTGGGAAGACTGGGATTGTGAGAATGTATTCTTATGCCGTGCACATCTGTCCCCTGAGGATGTCTCCTTACAGCCCCAATCTTCCTGCAGCCAAGAACAGAAGAAGACCAACTTTTTATGTTAACTGGGGTACTATACCATTGAGTACAGATTTTATACAAAGTCTTTTGGATTCGTGTGCTTAGAGAACATTTGTGGGTAAAGACAGATGCTTTTTCCCACTGTTTATCTGAAATTAGAATTTGAAGCACATCTTCCCAGATTTTTTTAAATTTGTTTGGTCCAGAGATCCAGCTATAGAATAATGAGGTAGCCCTGCAAATTGGTTTTTGGTCGTAACAAATGTAGCGCCCTACTCCTGTTGGGTAGACGCTATATGTTAAATTTAGTTGTCTTAGCTGTAGTTCAGCTTAGAAAGAATTATGTAAATTACTGGCTCTGTTTCAGTCTAGATGGGCTGCGCGTTTTCCACCTGACAGTAGGTGTCACTGTCGCCACGGGTCAGGATTGGAAATGCAGCAGGCTAGGTGTATTGGGTATTCCTTTCCCAGAAGTGGCTTAGGGGGCGTGGTCAACCCGCTGTGCATTCTGGAAGGGGGTACTTAGTTGCTGGGGCCTACTAGTTCAGGGATGGTCCTATGCGGTCTTGCCTGCGGGAAGAAGCGGAACAATTGGAGACTCAATTGAGGGATGCATCCTGGCCAGTTTGCCTCAAAGGAACTTTTTGCAAAGTGTCAGTGTGGTTACACGATCTTGTGGTGGAAGGTTGTGGAACGACGCAACGGCACTCATCAAGTCTGTGGCAGAAACTTTGAGTGAGCTTCACACCGGTTGCTAGGCCAGTGAGAGTAGGACTATCCGGTGGTTGCTGAATCCAGCGTGGAACTGTTTTATCCTCTGGATCTGAGATTGTGCCCGTGATCCGCAAAGTAAAGTACCTGAAGTAAAGTAAAGTACCTGAAACTCCCCTATCCCTCTATCCCTCTGTTGGAACTGGTAAAATAAAGCCTGGAAGAAAACATATCCAAGTGTTGGTGTGAACATTTATAAAAGCTCTTCAAGAAGGATCCCTGACACGAGTGCGGTGAACAGAAAAGGTAACGGTAGGCCCAAAACTTTAAACCAGCAGCTCCTATGGGGTAGTGCTACACAAATTTGTTCAAAATTTGTGAGGGGTCTTGACATTAAGTCCTTGTTGTTTTGGATATAGTTTTGTATTTGCAGATATTTCCAGTAGGTTAGTGGATTTTTATCAAGTTCTTTTGGGATGTTTGTGAAGGATTAGGCTAGGATTGTGATTGTGAGGCTAGTAAAGGGGTATTTTCCTTCCTCAGGGACAAGATTGTATTATCCTGTCCTGGAGGAAGGTCAGAGTTTTACATTATAGAGGTTAAAGGGCTTGGATAGGTAGAAAGTTTGAGTAACACTGCTATTTTGTGGAAATTTTTTAGAGTCGTATTTATTAGTGGATGTTTTTTAACTGCTGTTGGATCATTTCTGGGGTTGGACCATGGAGGAAAATGTATGTACAGGTATGGGCAGAGTTTTTCTAATTCAACCCAGTCTTTATTCTTGCTATGACAGTGGCAATCTATTATCCTATTGAAATGTGTTGCGTGGTAATATTTTTTTAAATCGGGGATGCACATGCCTCCTTTTATATTGGGAAGGTGGAGTAGTTTCCATTGTATGCATGGTCTTTTATTAGATCAAATGAAGTTCCTCTGAACTGGGGTTAATCATCTTTTAAAAAAGATAGATGGTATGTCTATTGGGAGGGATTTGGGATTACACATTTGTGATTACAACTTTCAACCTTTACTTAAACAAATAGAAAATTACCTAAAAAATTGGAACACCAAACAGTTCTCATGGTTCGGTAGAGCTGCTATTCTGAAAATGATAATATTACCAAGACCATTTTTTCTTACTGAGCACCTGGGAACACGATTGGCTGTAGACAGGCCTGGACTAGGACAAAAATGGGCCCTGGGCATTTTAGATGGGGCAGTTTTTTTTTAAACCAAATTACAAATAATGACAACTATTATTTTCTCGATGCCTTTTTGTTATATTTAGCCTGCATCGTATGGAAGTAGAAAAAAGAATCTGGCTATGCACATCGAGTAAGCGATTCTGTTTTCTGTGTTTCTCCACTGGGTTTTTACAGGCACTGACCACTTGGCACTGGCATAATTTTCCATATTTGTTTTTGTAATTTTATTTTGTAGTATACACTATAAGATTGTAAAAGATCTGGGACACCTTTGGGTGCCCCAAAGAGAGCAGCAATGTGACACGCTATAGTGAACAGTGGGTGTGGCCAAATTGTGTTAACAGTGGGAGGGACTTAAAGGGGCATGGTTAAAAAATACAACAGCACCTGGCACTTGGCTCCACAAACTTGCCTAGCATGGCCACCCGGGCAATTGCCCTGCATTCAGGTAGAGGGAGGAGAAGAGGGGACATAGCTGGGAGGAAAGGGAGGAGGAGCCAGGTAGACAGAAGAGAGGAGGAGATGCAGTCAGGCGGAAGGGAGGATGGAGCTAGGTGAACAAAAGAGAGGAGGGGATGCAGCCAAGTGGAGGGGAGGACAGAGCCAGGTGGACAGAAGGGAGAAGGGACACAGGCAGGTGGAGGGGAGGATGGAGCCAAGTGGACAGAAGAGAGGAGGGGGTGCAGCCAGGTGGAGGGGAGGACGAAGCTAGGTGGACAGAAGAGAGGGGGGATGCAGCCAGGTGGTGGGAAGTATGGAGCCAAGTAGACAGAAGAGAGGGGGATGCAGCTCAGGTGTAGGGGAGGGTGGAACCAGGTGTACAGAAGAGAGGGGGGATGCATCCAGTTGGAGGGGAAGATGGAGCCAGGTAGATAGAAGAGAGGGGGGCAGAGCCAGATGGAGGGGTCACATATCAGTGATAAATTCTGTTCCTCCTGTGGAAGTCCTTATCCCTATCATCATCCCCGGTTCCCCCATCCCCAGCGCTCCCCCTCACCTGCACACCTGTCAAGTTCTTACCTTAGGGGATACAGGCATACCCCACTTTTAAGTACACAATGGGACCAGAGCATGTATGTAAAACGAAAATGTACTTAAAGTGAAACAATACCTTTTTTTACTTCTAGGGTGTAGTGGGGGGTCAGGGGCTGTAGTGGGGGTGTCAGGAGCTGTAGTTGAGGACTCAGGGGCTGTAGTGGGGGTGTCAGGGGCACACTGGAACAGGGTGGGCTATGCTCTCTGAGCTTCAGCTCCTTCTACTGTGGCTTCAAAATGTCTGTACAGTACTTGTGAGGCACTTTACATACACTCGTGGGTATGTCCTTACTTGTGAGTG
Source organism: Rana muscosa (assembly GCA_029206835.1). Taxonomy (NCBI): domain Eukaryota; kingdom Metazoa; phylum Chordata; class Amphibia; order Anura; family Ranidae; genus Rana; species Rana muscosa. The sequence goes on along the minus strand of CM055116.1, from coordinate 159,331,739 downwards.
TATGTAAAGTGAGTGTACTTAAAGCGGGGTATGCCTGTATATAATTTAATCACTGGCACTCACATTCTCTCCGGCTCCCTCCATGCATCAGTCAGTGACAGTCTGTTTTACTGTGACACCTCTCTGGAGATCAGGAGATGGGGTCTCCTCACAGGCTCTGAGTGACAGCTCACACAGCGGAACTTAATAGGTGTCTGGTCCTGGAGAGGCTTGGTGAACTGCATGGGCTGAAGTTGCAGCTCAGCTTTGGGCACCTCATGTGTCCTGGTGGCTTCAGCTTACCCATGGTCAGTCCAGGCCTGGCTGTAGAGAGAAAGAGCCTTTGAGCAGAAATCTTGGTGGGAATCAATGGTGATTATGGATTCTCTGTTCTGCCACGACTCTTAAAGCTGCTCAGTCCCCACTGACACACTTGGCTGTAGGATTTGAGGCTGCTCACACCTGAGTAACTTAGCGATAGTATGCTACCTGTCTGTAATTGTGAACAGAAAATAGTCCAAGCAACTGGTGATAAATTAAGTAGATGTATTAAAACAATGCAATTAAACAAAAATCAATGAACAGTCAATCAAACAGGTTTAAAGATACTATACTAGATAAATGAGCACTAACCTATAAGCTGGCAGTAGGTTTAACTGTAGCAATATTGGCCTAAACTATAACTGGTGCAAACAGGGTTAAAGCATTGTCATCAATGTCCTTCTGATGGCTGTTCAATTGGCCCTTCTGTAGGCGGTGAACGTCTAGCTGTCCCTTTAAAAGTGTGCAGCGGCTGGCTAGTGGGCTGCTAAACAAGGGAGAATTTGTTGTGTATTAACTGTTTAAGTTGAGATAAGCATGGATGTTCAGCTCACCCCTCTTGGGACACAGGTATCTTATCCAGATCATTTGGCGATTTGTAGTCCTCTGAAGTCAGGCCCCACAAGGCTCAGTCTCTCTACTCGTATCATCACAAGACTCACAGGTCTTATGCCTCTGGTGTAGGCACTCACTACAGTGGGTCTCTTAGCTCTGGTCCCAAGACACAGCAGGTGATCCCTCTGCGGCTAAGTCTCCAGGCTCATGTGGACACAGCAAGAGCACCTGTTCTCTGTGCAGGCTCAGCAAAGGCAACATGCCTATGCAGCTCAGCTTCCTCTTTGCAAAGCCCTGATCCTCCCAGGATTTCTGTGAAAACTCCTATGTCTCTCCTTCCCTATGTGTAGGGATTTGTGGGTATTAAGTCTGCAGCTTCACTACCCTCCATAGACTTTTGCTGAGCTGTGTTCCTTGGGGACTACATATCCCAGTGTCCTTTGCACCCTTTTGTCATCCTTCTCTGTTTGGATCTGACCTTAGATTGCCAGGAGGGCAGGGAGCGAGTGGGGGAACCTTCACAGCATGCTCTTGATACAGTGCATTGGTGGGGGCTCCACACACGCATAGACATCCATTTCACTCCCACAGCATCCATCAGAGCAGCAGTGGTGGGGGGGGGGGTCGGTGGAGCAGCCCACATCCAGATATAATGAAGAGAGTAGGGCAAGCCCAGACACCCGAAGCCCGCTCCATCGCCCAGCTTTTAGGCAGGTGGCCTACTGTATGCTTAGTTGGTACCTGGCCGCCCAGGTCAGAGTGAAAGAGGTGATGTGTTGCTGGCTTTCCCTATGTGTTCACAGTCTTTCTCTGGGGTCCAGCCTCCTTCCTGTGTTCTATAAAAGGGAAGAGGTCTGGAACCTGGGGGGGGGGGGGCATGCCACAAGGTAAAGTTCAGAAACTTGCTTGGACCTGTGTTTCGCTCCAGAACGCTCATCCACCCTAACACCTCAATAACATGGACTTCTCTGTTCCAGCATTTCCAAATATGGACTTTGCCCAAAGAGGCTTCACCTGTGCAGGTAACCTGGGGCAGCCACAGTTAGGTTTAGTTAGGGGAAAGACGTTATTGCATGTTATACATGTAGTGGCAAGTTTACAGTAAAAGTTAATTCAACTTCTCAGAGCCTGGTCTGAAGTTATTAAAGGGGTGCATGTGGGGTATTGGCGTATTCCTAAAGAGCCTGGGTCCATAACAGCGATATAGGGCATGTGCGACATCACTATGACAGAGGTTCATTCAGCAAGACGCGGAGGAAGTGGTAGTTGCCATAAGTGATCGCAAGGAAGAACATCAACCAATCGTTGGCATGGGTTGGTGCTGTGGCTTCCTCCCTCCACCGGTCACCGTCCATCTCCACTGGTCACCGGGGGTAGACTAGCATTACGGAGATCTATGGCCTAATCACTGGGTGCAGGAAAACAATAATTAGGTGTGAACATGTATGAGGTTTGTGTTATGTGCTCGGTGGGACCCCAGTCTGTTACTGGAAGTGAGATACGCTGGACTGGTGGAATGGCTCAGCCTGTTTCTCTGAATGCAACACATACAGGTCCTTCTCAAAAAATTAGCATATTGTGATAAAGTTCATTATTTTCTGTAATGTACTGATAAACATTAGACTTTCATATATTTTAGATTCATTACACACAACTGAAGTAGTTCAAGCCTTTTCTTGTTTTAATATTGATGATTTTGGCATACAGCTCATGACAACCCAAAATTCCTATCTCAAAAAATTAGCATATCATGAAAAGGTTCTCTAAACGAGCTATTAACCTAATCATCTGAATCAACTAATTAACTCTAAACACCTGCAAAAGATTCCTGAGGCTTTTAAAAACTCCCAGCCTGGTTCATTACTCAAAACCGCAATCATGGGTAAGACTGCCGACCTGACTGCTGTCCAGAAGGCCATCATTGACACCCTCAAGCAAGAGGGTAAGACACAGAAAGAAATTTCTGAACGAATAGGCTGTTCCCAGAGTGCTGTATCAAGGCACCTCAGTGGGAAGTCTGTGGGAAGGAAAAAGTGTAGCAGAAAACGCTGCACAACGAGAAGAGGTGACCGGACCCTGAAGAAGATTGTGGAGAAGGACCGATTCCAGACTTCGGAGGACCTGCGGAAGCAGTGGACTGAGTCTGGAGTAGAAACATCCAGAGCCACCGTGAACAGGCGTGTGCAGGAAATGGGCTACAGGTGCCGCATTCCCCAGAAGCGCCTGACCTGGCCTACAGAGAAGCAGCACTGGACTGTTGCTCAGTGGTCCAAAGTACTTTTTTCGGATGAAAGCAAATTTTGCATGTCATTCGGAAATCAAGGTGCCAGAGTCTGGAGGAAGACTGGGGAGAGGGAAATGCCAAAATGCCTGAAGTCCAGTGTCAAGTACCCACAGTCAGTGATGGTCTGGGGTGCCATGTCAGCTGCTGGTGTTGGTCCACTGTGTTTTATCAAGGGCAGGGTCAATGCAGCTAGCTATCAGGAGATTTTGGAGCACTTCATGCTTCCATCTGCTGAAAAGCTTTATGGAGATGAAGATTTCATTTTTCAGCACGACCTGGCACCTGCTCACAGTGCCAAAACCACTGGTAAATGGTTTACTGACCATGGTATTACTGTGCTCAATTGGCCTGCCAACTCTCCTGACCTGAACCCCATAGAGAATCTGTGGGATATTGGGAAGAGAAAGTTGAGAGACGCAAGACCCAACACTCTGGATGAGCTTAAGGCCGCTATCGAAGCATCCTGGGCCTCCATAACACCTCAGCAGTGCCACAGGCTGGTTGCCTCCATGCCACGCCGCATTGAAGCAGTCATTTCTGCAAAAGGATTCCCGACCAAGTATTGAGTGCATAACTGAACATAATTATTTGAAGGTTGACTTTTTTTGTATTAAAAACACTTTTCTTTTATTGGTCGGATGAAATATGCTAATTTTTTGAGATAGGATTTTTGGGTTTTCATGAGCTATATGCCAAAATCATCAATATTAAAACAAGAAAAGGCTTGAACTACTTCAGTTGTGTGTAATGAATCTAAAATATATGAAAGTCTAATGTTTATCAGTACATTACAGAAAATAATGAACTTTATCACAATATGCTAATTTTTTGAGAAGGACCTGTATATAAGTACAAGTGTGTAGGATATGGAATGAATCAGCTTATAGAGGAATTCTGCATTTTGGGTATTACACACAAGTGGTTCCTCTCTGGGTTGATTCTTCACATAACCGCAGCCCTGCCTGGTCCCAGGCATTGGTGAACACACCTTTGGGCGAAGTGTTACCCACATGCAAGGGTTAGTGTCCTGGTTTATTGTCTGGCATAGCCTAAGGAACCCCTGGAGGAATACAACATGGAGTAGCCAGCATGGGTACATTGCAGTACTGCTCCACACCTTCCCCTGCACACCTCCTCCCTACAGGCTGGCAGCACAGTGATGGGGAGGAGTGGGTGGATACACAGTTGGCAGCACCCAACTACATATACATTTATATCAGAAGGTCCTAAGCATTTCCCTATGCAGACAGAATTATAATGTTTGAGGCTGCTGAGGTTGTTGCTTGTGCGGTGATGTACATGGCACAGAAAAAGGAGTACGACTGCTTCTAGGCCAGCAAGACCAGGTGAACATTGTGCTGCACAATGCTGCAGTAGGGAATCTTGGCAAATGAGCATTATTTTTCCTCTTGGATGTATATGAGGTCCCATCTGGGTGTAACAGTTATTGGAACTGTACTATCAGCTTCTGAGATCATATTATGTGGCAGGTTTGGTATACTTTGTTTTTGCTGGTGTAAACAATGCTGCAGAGAACAGAAAGTAGCACTTTTTCTAGGAAAGATAACTATGCGTTCTGTGAAAAAACAATCCCCTGCGCTAAAGATACTAATTAGTGATTAGGCCTGCCGCTGCTGTACATGACATAAGTCAAAACATGGAAAAAAGGGTATAAGTACCACAGCACTGACAGCCTAAATACAATAAAGTGCAACTATAGTGCATACAAAACGAAGTGCAAAATGAATAAAAAAAAAACTAAAAATATATCAAGCATATAGCCAGTGAAAGCTTAAAAAACACATGCAAATATGTATACATTTCTAATTGGAAGGTTTCTTTCGCAGGTGCCTTCCACAGATGCTGCTGTGCTAGAAATAGTGCAAATCAATATTAAGCATGTGACCAGTGAAAGTCCAAAAAAGATGTGCACATAAACATATAGCAGTTCTTAGTTGATAAGTTCCTTTTAAAAGTGCTGCTGTGCTTAAAAAACATATGATGCTGTAAACAGGTGCATATGGGATCACCCTTGCTTATGGTTGAACTTACCAGATACAATGGACCCCAAGCAGTACTGCGTTGCGGGTCAGGTAGGCTTAGTATGGTGAGCGGGGTGATGAAAACGCCAACTCCTGGGTGCGATTCTTCCTGGGGTGTTTTCAGGCACAAAAATATGGAGAAAGAGTATAGTAAAGTACATCTGGTTGAATTCATTAAAATCAATCTTTACAAATTTCCAATCACAAAATCAATCTTTACAAAGTTCCATGGTGGCGGGCAAATGGATGAACATCAATTACTAGTCCATTAATCAATAGGTTCTCTCACAACCTAACTGCAATTGAACGGGCATCGGACGTGATGTCAGCGCGGTGCCGCAAGCTGCGTCTGATGCTGCGTTTCTCCCTTCCCACAGGGTGTTATCAAAGACCTTTGATAACGCCCAAGTTTGCTGTGGTACTTATACCCTTTTTCCACTTCATGCGTTCTATTAATCTTTATTATTCCATTTTAGCTAGTTAGTGTTATATTAACATTTTTGCACACGGCTCTCTAACCACTTCAGCCCCGGACCATTTGGCTGCCCAAAAACCAGAGCACTTTTTGCGATTCGGCACTGCGTCGCTTTAACTGACAATTGCGCGGTCATGCGACGTGGCTCCCAAACAAATTGACGTCCTTTTTTCTCCACAAATAGAGCTTTCTTTTGGTGGTATTTTATCACCTCTGCAGTTTTTATTTTTTGCGCTATAAACAAAAAAAGAGCAACAATTTTGAAAAAAAAGCAATATTTTTTCATTTTTGCTATAATAAATATCCCCCAAAAAATATAAAAAAAAAAAATTTTTCCTCAGTTTAGGCCGATTCATATTCTTCTACATATTTTTGGTAAAAAAAATCGCAATAAGCGTTTATTGATTGGTTTGCGCAAAAGTTATAGCGTCTACAAAATAGGGGATAGTTTTATTGCATTTTTATTAATATTTTTTTTTTTTACTAGTAATGGCGGCGATCAGCGATTTTTATCGTGACTGCGACATTATGGCGGACACATCGGACACTTTTGATGCCATTTTGGGACCATTGTCATTTATACAGCGATCAGTGCTATAAAAATGCATTGATTACTGTGTAAATTACACTGGCAGTGAAGGCGTTAACCAGTAGGGGACGCTGAAGGGGTTAAGTGTGTCCTAGGGATGTGTTCTAACTGTAGGGGGGCTGGGCTACGTGTGACACGACACTGATCACTGCTCCTGATCACAGGGAGAAGTGATCAGTGTCCTGTCACTAGGCAGAATGGGGAACTGCTTGTTTACATCAGCATTTCCCCATTCTTCCTCTCCGTGAGACGATCGCAGGACTCCCGGCGGACATCGAGTCCACGGGACATGCGGTCAAACTCACGGAGCTCGCGGTGGGGGGACGCACGTTCCCACAATGCCGCGTCTTAAAGGGGACGTACCCATACGTCCATATGCCCAGCTGTGCCATTCTGCCGATGTATATCGTCGCGCAGCGGTCGGCAAGTGGTTAAAGCAGGACTCCAGGCAAACAGCTAAATACACAGATTATATACATTTAAGGGACCTGTTTAACCTTCCAAAGAATTAGTATTTCAATAATAACATGTACTGTATTATTTTCAATAAAATATTTGACAAAGAGAATAATAAAAAAAAAATATATATATATATATATATATATATATATATATAATTAGTATTTCTTTCTATCCAGTCTTGAGATTTACACAGCTTTGGCACACATCACTGCCCCGTCTAGCAGGGCATAAGACCTTATTATTCCCTGTTGAAATTCATTAACACAGGTCTTGTCCCTGCCCCTTACCCTGTGATTAGACAGTTAAAGGATAAACAAGAGACTGATGTACTCTTCTTCCTGCCACTCTGCTGTCTGCTCCTATTAACATGCTCCTTATTCTGCAACACCACAGATTGTCTCCTTGTGCAGCTTTTGCCTCTCCCTGGTCTGAATGCTATTGTACAGGGATTGTAACAGGCTAATAAGTCAAATTCAGGTACTTACACTGCTCGCATTGAAAAAAAATAATAATATATATATATATATATATGTAGCGACCCTCTCTCCCCCTCTTGCTTTATCGGTTATGCGGCTGTTGTCTAGGGGTCTCTGGGAGAGAGAGATGACATACATCACGGCCCATGTCCTCCATAACTAAGAGGTGAAGGCCAGAAAATTGGGCCCTGTGCAGGTGTCCTAGAGTCAAGTCCAGTACTTCGTTCCTGACTCCTTTGCTCATAGTAACCAGAGTTCCACACAGTGAATAGGTCCAACTCAGTTTTATTCTTCTTTCCAAACAATAAACAGTTTCTTCTACTGAGTTATAATGGGGAATAGATCGAGGCACAATCCTTTCCCTTCTGATGCTAACCACTGTGATATCACCAGTGGCGGATAGTCACTGCCACTGACTATGTGAGGTAGAACGTGAATTACCTTCGCTAGCACGGCCCCTGTCAGGGGAAGGAGATCTGTCCAAGGGAGAAACAGGAGGCCTCTCTGTCACCAGCGATGCTGCGCCGGACTCTCCAGAGAAGTTCCGCACACCAGTCCTCATGAACTCAGGCACGGGCACCCAAGGAATTAGGGCCCCCCTCGGATTCCTCCACCCTCGCGGAACTCAGTCGAAGGTACTGAGCCCCAGGCATCCGCCATAGTACCTCACCCCAGGCTAAAGGTGCCTGGGATGGACTCCATCCTCGCTCCGGCCAGATCAAGGGCACCCAGGCCTGGAACACCGGAACGCCAGCACCCAGGCTGAAGGTGCCTGGGTGCGGCCGTGTCCTCCTACTCTGGACCTCGAACTCTGAACCTCCACCCCAAGGTAAAGGCGTCCGCGCCTTTTATCCCCTCTCCCTTTGCGTCACAGCGGGTTCCCCGCCCCGCTGTACCAGCTCCAGGGAAGGACAAAAAGGTACAGTCTTGTGGTGTGAGTTCAGCCCCGGCCCAGGGCAACAGTGCCACCTGTGGGCCGCAAGGAACCTCACACCACCAGAGTCCTCCAAGAACCAAAAAAAGGTCTCGGATACCCTAGCAATCTGTGCATCTGGGTTACACTACCACCCAGATGCCTCCCCTAAATTCAAGTACCCACTACACTCTTCCCCTGGTGATTTGACACTGGTCCCCAGTGTCTGGTATAAACTCACATCCCACAAGGGTGGTGACATAAGTTCAGCCCAGAAACCAAACTACACAATTTAGCCCTGAATTGTGCCAAGACCTGAATGGGAAAGGGAAAACTTAAAACACTATAACTTTAGAACTTTTTCAATAAAACACTGTAAATATCTCACACATTTACATTCTTCCCTCCCCCTGGCTATCTAAGGACCACCCATTCTCAGCAGCCTTGATAGACGAGTCTCCTGCAGAGGGAAAGGAAAGAAACATACGTCCTACCAACATATGTGTGTTTGCTTGAAATTAATGAGTCTATCCGAGAAGAAACCCATTCACTCCAATAAGTGCTGCATAATGTAAAAAAAAAAAAAACAATTGTTGCGCAACACTGCCACCTGGTGACAATGCCGCGGTCAAGACACTCATCACTTCCAGATGAACTTTTCCTCTTCATCATTTCTCTGTGATTCTACACTGACTAAAACCCAAAGTCACTCTTTCTTCTGAAGTGCAAGGAGAAGGAGGGTGAACAAAACAAAAACAGCTCCCACTTCTCCAAAGAGTAGAACTGCCCAAATGCAAAAAAGTAGGATTTTTAAAACAGCTTACCTGTAAAATCCTTTTCTTGGAGTACATCACGGGACACAGAGCAGCATAGTCATTACTATGTGGTTATATAGAATTACCTTCAGGTGCTGGCACTGGCAACTTCCAAAACAGGAAGTACCCTCCCCTATATAAGCCCCTCCCATCCGGGAGTACCTCAGTTTTGTAGCAAAGCAATACGTGTCCCCAAAAGAGGGGTGGGAGCTCTGTGTCCCGTGATGTACTCCAAGAAAAGGATTTTACAGGTAAGCTGTTTTAAAAATCCTACTTTCTTGTTCATACATCACGGGACACAGAGCAGCATAGTCATTACTATGTGGGACGTCCCAAAGCAATGCCACATGAGGGGGGGGGGATACACCATACATAAGCTGGGCGCCATCAGGCATGAGGATCTTTTGCGGCCTGCAACACACTGCGCCCAAAGGCGACATCCTCCTGACTTCTAACGTCCACCTGGTAGAACCTAGTAAACGTGTGTACTGAAGACCATGTTGCGGCCTTACAAATTTGCGCCAGGGAGGCCTGGTGATGCACTGCCCATGAAGTTCCAACTGCTCTCGTGGAGTGCGCCCTAACTTTGAACGGAGGCGGTCTACTTCTCAAGCCATAGGCTTGTATTATGACCTGTCGAATCCACTTGGCTAAAGTAGATTTTGATGCTGCCTGACCCTTTCTGGGGCCTTCCGGCAGAACAAACAAAGAATCCGTTCTACGAATCTGAGCAGTGGCTTTTAGATAAGCTTTAACTGCTCTTACTACATCCAAAGAATGCAATAACTTTTCCTCTACCGAGCTTGGTTTGGGAAAAAAAGAAGGAAGAACCACATCCTGGTTCAAGTGAAACCTCGATACCACCTTAGGAAGAAAGGCTGGGTGAGGACGTAATACTACTCTGTCCTTATGGATAACCAGATATGGCTCTTTACAGGACATGGCGGCTAATTCCGACACTCTTCTAGCCAAGCATATGGCTACTAAAAATATCAATTTCCTGGTGAGTAGAACCAAGGAAATGTGCCACAAAGGTTCAAATGGCTGCTTCTGCAGAACCGACAGAACCAAATTTAGATCCCATGGGCATATGGGAGCCTTAATCGGTGGAATAATACGAGTCACACCTTGCATAAAGGATTTGACAAGTGAATGCATAGCCAGGGGCCTTTGAAATAGTATTGACAAGGCCGAAACCTGGCCCTTGATAGTACTTAAGGCAAACTTCCTGTCTACAGCCCACTGCAGGAAGTCCAGAATTCTGCCTATAACGTACTTACGTGGATGCCATTTTCTGGCCTCGCACCAAGTGATGTACGCCTTCCAAACTCTATAGTAGATCTGCCTGGATACAGGCTTCCTGGCATTGATTATAGTTGATACCACAGAGTTAGAGAGACCTCTCTTCTTTAGGATGTGGGATTCAATAGCCAGGCCGTTAAACTTAGAGTTAGTAAGGAAGGGTGGTATATCGGTCCTTGCGAAAGCAGGTCCGGACGACGTGGAAGGGTCCAAGGACTCCCCACAGACATTTTGATGATCTCCGCGTACCAGGCCCTTCGGGGCCACGCTGGAGCCACCAGGATCACCGGCTTCTTCTCCAACCTGACTCTGCGAAGGAGTCGAGGCAACAATTGTAGCGGAGGGAATGCATATATCAGTCTGAACTGATCCCAAGGGAACACCAGAGCATACGAGCCGCAAGCGAGGGGATCCCTTGTCCGGGAGACAAATCTGTCCACCTTTGCGTTGAATCTGGATGCTAGCAGATCTACATCCGGTGTTCCCCACCGCTGACATATTGCTCGGAAGACCTCGGGATGAAGGGACCATTCCCCTGGGCATAACTGTTGGCGACTCAGAAAGTCCGCCTTCCAATTCTCCACCCCTGGAATGAAGACAGCTGATATACATGGGACATGCTTTTCTGCCCTTTCCAGGATGTGACTTACTTCCCTCTGGGCTGCACGACTCCTGGTGCCTCCCTGATGATTGATATATGCCACTGCTGTGGCATTGTCTGATTGAATTCTGACAGGGGACCCTTGGAGTCTGGATGTCCAGGCTACTAGGGCGTACCGGGCTGCTCGTATCTCTAAGAGATTGATGGGTAGGGTTTTTACTACATTTGACCATCTGCCCTGGAGAGACCATTGCTCCAGTACTGCCCCCCAGCCTATAAGGCTTGCATCTGTAGTGACCACCTTCCAAGATATCGGGCTGAAGGGTTTTCCCTTCTGGAGATTCTGGGGGATCAACCACCAGCAGAGACTCTTCCGAACGGAAGGGGACAAAGCCATCGGGAAGTCTAGAGCCTGAACTTTTCCGTTCCAGGCTGACAATATGGCCCTTTGTAAATTCCTTGAGTGGAATTGGGCGTATGGTACAGCTTCGAATGATGCTACCATCTTTCCTAGCAGCCTCATGCACAGGCGTATGGACGGCTGTCTTTTTGCACAAAGCAGACGGACCAAGGCCCTCAAAGAGGATACCTTGTCTAGAGGTAAGAAAATCTTCCTCTGGTCTGAATCCAGCCGTAGCCCTAGATATACCAGGTTTTTCACTGGCTGTAGGGCTGACTTGTCCAGGTTGATGACCCAACCGTGAGATTCTAGATACTTGATTGTATCGACAATTACCACTTCTAGCTTGGCAACTGAGTGGTCCATCAACAACAGGTCGTCTAGGTATGCCATTATCGTTACACCCCGTGTTCTTAGATCGGCCAACAGTGGGGCCAGAATTTTTGTGAACACTCGTGGTGCTGTGGCCAGACCGAATGGTAAGGCTCTGAACTGAAAATGGCGCCCTTCTACTGCAAAGCGTAGGAATTTTTGATGACCTGGAAAGATGGGAACATGCAAGTAAGCATCTTTGATGTCGATCGAGGCTAACCATTCCTCCCCTTGTAGGGCAGCGGTGACCGATCGGATCGACTCCATCCGGAAAGACCGGACGTTTAGAAATTTGTTTAGACTCTTTAGGTCCAATATGGGTCTTATGTCCCCGTTTGGCTTCGGGACTGTGAAAAGGTTTGTGTAGAAACCCAACCCCCACTCTTCCATAGGAACCTCCATAATTACTCCTTGGAGCAATAGTTGTTCTAACGCCAATAGGAGAGACCCTCTTTTCAGAGGGTCTCTTGGCATGCCTGACCACATAAAATGGGACGGAGGAGACTCTTTTAACTCCAACTTGTATCCCAGAGTTACTGCGGAGAGCACCCATCTGTCTTTGATCGTCTCCCGCCAGGTCTCTGCGAACAACTGAAGTCTTCCCCCCACCCGTTTGAGTGGGGGCAGCCCTTCATAGGCTTGACTTGGAGGCTGGTTTAGTACCTCTTCGGATCCAGGGCTTTTTATTACCCTGTGGCTGTCCCTGATTTTTACCTCCTGAGTTTGACCGAGGAGGCCGTCGGAACTGCTTAGTAGCAGACGTCGCAGGGATAGGAGAGGTAGTCCTCTTAAAAGATGGACCCCTAGACCTCTTTTTACTCGGTAAGAGAGTACTTTTACCACTGGAAATCTTCTGGATATACTTATCCAGGTCTTCGCCAAAAAGGCGTTCCCCATGAAATGGGAAGCTAACTAAGAGCTTCTTACAGGGAGCTTCAGCAGACCAGTTTTTGAGCCACAGAAGCCTACGCATATGTACCAAAGACAGCGTGAGGCGGGAGGCCTGATGGATAGAATCCTTGATGGCGTCAACCGCAAAGCATAATGCTCTAGGCAGATCAGCCAGAGCCTGGGCCTGCTGGTCTGGCAAATCCCTCAGGACCATTTTCATTTGATCCTTTAAAGCTTGGCAGACCCCAATAGCTGCCACTGCTGGCTGTGTAACAGCCCCTGCTGTGGAAAAACAGATTTTAATAAAGATTCCAATTTTTTATCCACTGGATCTTTGAACATTTGAACATTATCTACTGGACATGTCAGTGATTTGTTCACAGAAGAGATGGCTGCATCCACCGTAGGAACATTCCATCTCTGGGTGAACTTTTCCTCCATGGGATAGATCACCGGAAACCTTTTAGGCGGAACAAATAGTTTATCAGGATGTTCCCAGTCCTGGTATATAAGTCCTTCCAATAATGGATGTATTGGAAAGGAGCAATTAACCTGGGGAGCTTTTAGCGACCCCAATGAGGAGACAGCAGTAGTTGATGGTTCAACAAGAGGCATTTTAAATGCAGATCGAACCATGTCAGTTAGGGTCTGGACCCACAATCTTTCAGTCTGCGATGCTGAAAATGGTTCATCTACTGTCGATTCCTCAAAAACAGAGCTAACCTCCTCCTGATCCCCTTCAGGTAGGTCGGTCCCTTCCTGGGACTGTTGCTCTGCCAACAGGCACTCTAATGGAGGTGATGGAGATCTGGCGCGCTTTCTCTCCTGTAGAGAAGAAGCGATCAATGCTGCCAATCTCTGCTCCAATCCCTCCAGAGTTGAGGAAAAAACCTCCTCTGTTATATATGCAGGAGCAGGTGGACTGAGGACAGCCGCAGTACCTGGCACTCCCGGGGGTTCCTTATGGGTATTAACCTCTGATTTCTCAGGGGAGGAGGGTGCAGATGACTGCTCCAGATCCTCAGAGCCCGATGGAGACCCCCTACACTTCCTGAGAGGTATATCTCAGAGTTTTTTAGGCGGCATATTCCTTAGTTCAAAGCTGAGGTATTCCAGCCGCAATACACCCCTTACTGAAATAGTCTAATGCAATTTGCTGCTATGTACATCAGTGGGTGTCTACTAATGCGTCTTTCTGGGGATGCCTGTATCAACCGCCCGCTGTAAGCCCCTATACCATGCTACCAGCTCCTTTTCATGCTCTGTGTCCATAGCAAGCAGCGTGGACTGAGTCCTTTTATCTTGCTGGGACGCCCGCACATGCGCAGAAGCGCTGGGCGCACAGAGCGCGTCATCCGCCAGGCTCCGCCCCCTTTTTTGAAGCTAAACCTTATAAAAGGAAAGCACGTGTGCGCTCTTGGCGCCATGTAGGGAGAGGAGCCAGGGTCCCTGTTTCACCAGGACTCGGGGATGGAAGGAAACTACTTGGCAGCATGACAGAGGAATGCAGCTTCCCTGATAGAGAGCTCACTCATCTGCCTGGACTTTCACCATGGAAGGAATAGTCCCAAGAAAAAAGACGTTCCACAGCGGCCTCTAGTGGACAAACACAGGTACCGCACCTTTGTCTTTTTTTTTTTTTTAAAACCTCCTTTATGAAAAAACATTTCCAGGTTTACAGTTTTTTTTAAAACTTCCCTTATGAAAAAACATTTCTAGGATTTCTTAGGCATATACAGCTATTAGCGGGAATACCCTTTAGGTAACAGGCAGAAAGACATATTAGGCTTGGGGGTCCCCTCAATAGAACCAAGTTCCTGAGGGGCCCCCACTTACCTTTTCCCCGCCGCAGGACTTTGTTTTGTCCACAGAAGCCCAAACTTCACCTCTCACGGCAGGCATTGTACTAGACCTTCAGGGACCGGGTTCCCAAGGATTCCACTCCCCTGGACCTGTATAGCACCCTGCACAGATAGCCTCTTGGTTTTGGGTATGACCAGAGCTCTGGATCCCAGGGTCCAGCCCTCCTAAGAGAGGCATTACAGGCAAAACCCTGCTCTTCTCTGCAAGGCCCGGGTACCGACCGTTTAGCTATGAAGCTTTTTTGGTCGGATCCGGAATAGCTTGCTAAGGCCCAGAGAACCTGTACACAAGCCCAGATGAATACATGTTAACCTTGGCCAACACCTTAGACACTGGCAAAAAACTGAGGTACTCCCGGATGGGAGGGGCTTATATAGGGGAGGGTACTTCCTGTTTTGGAAGTTGCCAGTGCCAGCACCTGAAGGTAATTCTATATAACCACATAGTAATGACTATGCTGCTCTGTGTCCCGTGATGTATGAACAAGAAAAACTAGGGCACAGTCCCTGTGTTCCGGTGAAAACACTCCAGAAAGTTCAGCAATGAACAGCAAACAGTACACACAGGAATCTTTCTTTTTCTCCTAAAGATAAAACCTTGGATGCGGTAGGAACACAGGCTTCAAACGTCTGTCCAAAGCCTCCACATAGTATTCAGCATTTCCTCCATCCTTGCGGCAAATCACCACTCTGTCCGCATGGATATGCCTTCCCAGCATTCAACTTAGCTTTACAGTCCTGGAACTTCTTGGTGACCGTTGGTGAACAAGAAAGGTACCGCCGTGCTTGCTGTGCTTTAAGTTTGTCCCACACAAAAAAACTTCCACCTCATAAAGCAGTTCTCGAGGCAGGTACGGGTATTCCCACCCATACTCCTGAGCAACCTTCTGGCCGAAGAGATGCTGCAACCTTGACAGGGGTGGCATAGTGGCCCGGTCTCCTTCTCCAGGCCGAACAATCGCTTCTGGGTGACGAGGTGCGTTCACCACCTCAGTAGATCTGGGCCTAGGAGCCCGCAGTGACTGGCGTTGCACTCCCGCAACTGGAACAGGTGAAATGGATGTTGAGTCCAGAAGAGGAACTTCGGACAGAGGACCAGATTCTTCCCTAGGCGCCGAGGCCTCCACCCGAGGTGTACTATCTCCAGTAGACATGGGCAGGTCCCAGATGACACAGGACAAGGGTAGCTTCATCTTGTCCGATCCCTTTCGGTGGAAGATTTCGTCTATCTCCCCATCATCGCCATTGTCAGACAATGAATCCAGGTCAGAGGTGTCGTAGCATTCAGCGGGCAGATAGTTCCCAGTCACGGAACTATCCCCCTTGACGGCCTCTACCGACTGTAAGCTTCCGCCACCTGTAACCACACAGACAGTCCCAACCCCTGGCTCACCTGGGCCTTCAGAAGAACAGGGATGTCCAGGACTTTTCTCTCGGGATCCATCCAGGCCAGGCAAGCGGCGGGGCGAAGCTCTTCCACAACCACACAAGGCCATCACTAGGCCGACTTTCCTCTTCGGTGGTCGGAGCAGGGAGCTGCTGGTGACCGAGGCAGCATCCTCAGATTTTTCTCTTTTCATCCCTGCTTGGGCAGTCACTTCGCCCCGGATCAGAGCGCACGGGGAACGCACCAGCATCGATCTCTCCTTCCGGAGTGGCAGTCCCTGTGAGGCAGTTGAGGTGGAAAGCACAAGGCTTTTCTGTGGATGGTTCCACCTCGAAGAGAAACTCCTTGCAGACCTCACATCGCCCGAATGGCTTCAGCTGGACCACCAGTCCCAAACAGCCGGGACAGATCACACCGAGGGCCTCCATGTCTCTGCAGGTGTACAGAGCCAATCGCCCCTGGGGCCTTAGTCTTATCCCCGTATCCATAAGCGGAGCAGCCAGAGAAGTCATGTCCATGCAAGAAGAAGCTAAAATCCATGGAGTGGTTGAAGTCATCTTCTCTCTTTGCTGCTCCATTGCGTACTGACCAACTCGCGCCGGAATCTCCACGTGCGTACGTCCACATGGCCATACTCCTCCCACCTTCTGCACTTGTTCGTGGGCTTTTCTCTTTCCCCGCCCACGAACTACGCAGCTATGGGTTGCCTCGTGGCGCGTTGGCCAATATGGCTGACCTACTTGGAACTCCTCCGGGCAGCAAAGTTCAAATTCAGACACCATACACATCCCGGACGATGCCCCCACGTGTAGCGACCCTCTCTCCCCCTCTTGCTTTATCGGTTATGCGGCTGTTGTCTAGGGGTCTCTGGGAGGGAGAGATGAGATACACCATGGCCCATGTCTTCCATAACTAAGAAGTGAAGGCCAGAAAATTGGGCCCTGTGCAGGTGTCCTAGAGTCAAGTCCAGTACTTTGTTCCTGACTCCTTTGCTCCTAGTAACCAGAGTTCCACAGAGTGAATAGGTCCAACTCAGTTTTATTCTTCTTTCCAAACAATAAACAGTTTCTTCTACTGAGTTATAATGGGGAATAGATCAAGGCATAATCCTTTCCCTTCTGATGCTAACCACTGTGATATCACCAGTGGCGGATAGTCACTGCCACTGACTATGTGAGGTAGAACGTGAATTACCTTCGCTAGCACGGCCCCTGTCAGGGGAAGGAGATCTGTCCAAGGGAGAAACAGGAGGCCTCTCTGTCACCAGCGATGCTGCGCCGGACTCTCCAGAGAAGTTCCGCACACCAGTCCTCACGAACTCAGACACGGGCACCCAAGGAATTAGGGCCCCCCTCGGATTCCTCCACCCTCGCGGAACTCGAAGGTACTGAGCCCCAGGCATCCGCTATAGTACCTCACCCCAGGCTAAAGGTGCCTGGGATGGACTCCATCCTCACTCCGGCCAGATCAAAGGCACCCAGGCCTGGAACACCGGAACGCCAGCACCCAGGCTGATGGTGCCTGGGTGCGGCCGCGTCCTCCCACTCTGGACCTCGAACTCTGAACCTCCACCCCGTGGTAAAGGCGTCCGCACCTTTTTTCCCCTCTCCCTTTGCATCACAGCGGGTTCCCCGCCCCGCTGTACCAGCTCCAGGGAAGTACAAAAAGGTACAGTCTTGCGGTGTGAGTTCAGCCCTGGCCCAGGGCAACAGTGCCTTATGTGGGCGGCAAGGACCCTCACACCACCAGAGTCCTCCAAGAACCAAAAAAAGGTCTCGGATACCCTAGCAATCGGTGCATCTGGGTTACACTACCACCCAGATGCCTCCCCTTAATTCAAGTACCCGCTACATATATATATATATATATATATATATACCGGTTTATATATATATATATATATATATATATATATATATATATATATATATATATATATATATATATATATATATATAGCAAGAAATTACATAAGTAAGAAAAACATGTTGTTAGTTCATTACAGTGAATGTTGCACATACATTCAAAGTCAGCATTCAACTTTTTTGTTCCAGAAATTGCTTTGTGTTCAACTTTTCCTTTTATTTCTAAACATACCGTATTTATCGGCGTATAACACGCACCGGCGTATAACACGCACCCCAAGTTTAGGAGGGAATTTTAAGGAAAAAAACTTTTAGGAGGGAAATTCAAGGAAAAAAACCTTACATTTAAATGCAGCATGCAGCCTTGCCCAGTGTCCATCTGCAGCCTTGCCCAGTGTCCATCTGTCCATCTGCAGCCATGCCCAGTGTCCATCTGTCCATCTGCAGCCTTGCCCAGTGTCCATCTGTCCATCTGCAGCCGTGCCCAGTGTCCATCTGTAGCCTTGCCCAGTGTCCATCTGTCCATCTGCAGCCGTGCCCAGTGTCCATCTGTCCATCTGCAGCCGTGCCCAGTGTCCATCTGTCCATCTGCAGCCTTGCCCAGTGCCTTTGCGATCGTGTCAGTCCCGGCGGTTTTTAAAATTTGGCGCCGATTTCTGTGGAGAGGAGCGAGCGGGGCCGAGTGTACTTCGGCTAGACTCGGCTCCTCTCGCAGTTCCGCCCATCTCCACTGACTGCGCCGCTGACGGAGAAAGCCGAGTGTACTTCGGCTAGACTCGGCTCTGCTCACAGTCACAGGCAGGACTGCGAGAGGAGCCGAGACTAGCCGAAGTACACTCGGCTTTCTCTATGTCAGCGGCGCAGTCAGTGGAGATGGGCGGAACTGCGAGAGGAGCCGAGTAAAGCCGATTGTACTTCGGCTTCGGCTCCGCTCGCTCCTCTCGCTCGTTTTCAGCAGGGGAATTCGACGGAGTATCGGCGTATAACACGCACCCACGATTTTCCCCTGATTTTAAGGGGAAAAAAGTGCGTGTTATACGCCGATAAATACGGTAATTCCCAATCCTAATATTTCTAAATACCTATTCCTAATCAATGGGTTGACATCTGTTAAACTTCCTTATCTTCCTGTTCTTCATCATAAAACAAATAGACCTGGAACATGCTTTTGTTGTGCTGTGGGTAGGTCATTTCCAGATAAAAAAGCGGACCATTCCATCTCATCCAAGCATGTAAAAATGGACCTTCATAATTTTCTACTTCATTATTTTTTAATGCACCCCTTCCTTTCCCAAAACATGCTGCCTAAGAGCCCATTCACACAGGGGCAACACGACTTCCAGCGCGACTCTGGGAGGCAACTTGGACACGACTTGAGCATGAATCACAGCGCGACTCCAGGCAACTTACAAGGCAACTTCAAGTTGCCTCCAGGACAGGCTACTTTCTAGTGGCCAATCAAACAATAATCAGCTGTGTGGGTGGGAGGGAGGGGGGGAGGGGTTTGCCTGGAAAACTATTTTTACTTCCTGGAAGCAGTGATTTTAATGATGCTTAAAGTGAAACAATAAAAGTGAAATATTCCTTTAAATTTCGTATCTGGGGGGTATATGTATAGTATGCCTGTAAAGCAGCGCTTGTTTCTTGTGCTTAGAACAGTCTGCACAAAATGTCATTTCTGAAGGAAAAAAAGTAATTTAAAAGTACTCGCGGCTGTAATGAATTGCCGGTCCCGGCAATACAGAGAAAAGTCATTGAAAGTCATTGATAAAAAAAAAAAATTGCATGGGGGTCCCCCCAAATTTAATTACCAGG
Organism: Rana muscosa; assembly: GCA_029206835.1. Taxonomy (NCBI): domain Eukaryota; kingdom Metazoa; phylum Chordata; class Amphibia; order Anura; family Ranidae; genus Rana; species Rana muscosa. Next base: position 159,312,333 of record CM055116.1, on the reverse strand, counting down.
CCCTTCAGGTCTGGTATGGATATTAAGGGAAACCCTGCGCCAAATAAAAAAAAAATGGCGCTTGGTTCCCCCCAAATATCCATACCAGACCCTTATCCGAGCACGCAACCTGGCAGGCCGCAGGAAAAGAGGGGGGACGAGAGAGCGCCCCCCCTCCTGAACCGTACCAGGCCACATGCCCTCAACATGGGGAGGATTCTTTGGGGTCTGGACCCCAAAGCACCATGTCCCCATGTTGATGGGGACAAGGGCCTCATCCCCACAACCCTTGCCCAGTTGTTGTGGGGGTCTGCGGGCGGGGGGGCTTATTGGAATCTGGAAGACCCCTTTAACAAAGGGGACCCCCAGATCCCGCCCCCCTCTATGTGAATTGGTAACGGGGTACATTGTACCCCTACCATTTCACAAAGAAAGTGTAAAATGAAAAAAAAAAAACACAGAGACACAGTTGGGATAAGTCCTTTATTAAAAAAAAGAATAATTTAAAAAAGACTCCAGCGGTGGTAATCTACTGTCGATCTCCACTCCAGCGGTGTCGGTATCCTGCAATGGATGATCTCTCCAGGCTCCAGCGACGATGTCCAGCTACGAGGAACAGCACCCGATCCTCTCTTCACCGGAGCAGAGACACCCCGGGAATGACGCGGCTTCAGCCAGTGACAGCACTTATGTAGCTGAGGGCGGGGCCACCCGTCATGTGACCCCGCCCCCCTCTGACGCAATGGGAAACCTGGGCTTCCCCAGTGACGTGAGGGTAACCCCGTCCCCCTCTGATGCAAGGGAAACCTGCGTAGCATCAGAGGGGGCGGGGTCACCCGCACGTCACTGGGAAAGCCTGGGTTTTCCCTTGCGTCAGAGGGGGACGGGGTCACGTGATGGGTGACCCCATCCTCGGCTACATAAGACCTGTCAGGCTTCGGCGGCGTCTCCGCTCCGGTGAAGAGAGGAATGTGTGCTGTTCCTCGTTGCTGGAGCCTGGGTAGATCATCCATCGCAGGATACCAACATCGCTGGAGTGGAGATCAAGAGTGGATTACCATCGCTGGAGTCTTTTTTTTTTTTTAATAAAGGACCTATTACAACTGTGTCTATGTGTTTTTTTACAATTTTTTACACTTTCTTTGTGAAATGGTAGGGGTACAATGTACCCCGTTACCAATTCCTATGGGGGGAGATGGGGTCTGGGGGTCCCCTTTGTTAAAGGGGTCTTCCAGATTCCGATAAGCCCTCTGCCCGCAGACACCCACAACCACCGGGCAAGGGTTGTGGGGATGAGGCCTTTGTCCACATGGTGCTTTGGGGTCCAGACCCCAAAGCATCCTCCCCATGTTTAGGGCATGTGGCCTGGTACGGTTCAGGAGGGGGGCGCTCTCTCGTCCCCCCTCTTTTCCTGCGGCCTGCCAGGTTGCGTGCTCAGATAAGGGTCTGGTATGGATTTTTGGGGGGAACCCCACGCCCTTTTTTTTTTAATTTGGTGCAGGGTTCCCCTTAATATCCATACCAGACCTGAAGGGCCTGGTAATTGAATTCGGGGGGACCCCCACGCATTTTTTTTTATCGATGACTTTCAATGACTTTTCTCTGTATTGCCGGGACCGCCAATTCATTACAGCCGCGAGTACTTCTAAATGACTTTTTTTCCTTCAGAAATTACATTTTGTGCAGAGACTGTTCTAAGCATGGTAAACAAGCGCTGCTTTACATGCATACTATACACACCCTGCCAGGTACGACATTTAAAGCAATATTTCACTTTCATTGTTTCACTTTAAGCATTATTAAAATCACTGCTCCCGAAAAAACTGTGTTTTTAAAACTTTTTTTTGCATTGATACATGTCCCCTGGGGCAGGACCCGGGTCCCCAAACACTTTTTATGACAATAACTTGCATATAAGACTTTAAAATTAGCACTTTAGATTTCTCCCATAGACTTTTACAGGGTGTTCCGTGGCTTTTCGAATTTGCCGCGAACACCCCAAATTGTTCGCTGTTCGCTGAACGGGCGAACAGGCAATGTCGAGTCAACATGAGTTCAACTCGAACTCGAAGCTCATCCCTACTCAGAAGCAAGGACCAGCCGGAAGCGTTCTGTCTTGTAAAACTAGCGTTTGTAATGGAAATATCACATTTGTGACACGGCAAGTTATGAAATATAGAAATGCAGCGCACATTCTCTTATTCTTTATAATTAGGGATGAGCCGAACACCCCCCGATCGGTTCGCACCAGAACCTGCGAACAGACCTAAAGTTTGCGCAAACTTTAGAACCCTATTAAATACAATAGACTCGAACGTTCATCCCTGCATCAATTTGAAAAAAAAAATGACGTGGGGTTCCCCCCAAATATCCATACCAGACCTTTAGGTCTGGTATGGATTTTAAGGGGAACTCCATGCCAAATAAAAAAAAAATGGCGTGGAGTTCCCCCCAAAAATCCATACCAGACCCTTTATCCAAGCACGCAACCTGGCAGGCCACAGAAAAAGAGGGGGGGACGAGAGAGTGCCCCCCTCCTGAACCGTACCAGGCCACATACCCTCAACATGGGGAGGATGCTTTGGGGGCCTGTGACTCCTCAAAGCACCATGTCCCCATGTTGATGGGGACAAGGGCCTCATCCCCTCAACCCTTTCCCTGTGGTTGTGGGAGTCTGTGGGCGGGGGTCTTATCGGAATCTGGAAGACCCCTTTAACAAAGGGGACCCCCAGATCCCGGCCCCCCATGTGAATTGGTAAGGGGTACATTGTACCCCTATTATTTCACAAAGAAAGTGTAAACAATTGTAAAAAAACACAGACACAGTTGGGAAAGTCCTTTATTAAAAATAAAAAAAATAAAAATAAAAAACCCATTCCAGCGATGTAATCCAGTGTCCCGCAGTGATACGATGTCCAGCGCTGCAGTCTGCACTCCACACAAAACGTCATTGGCTGAGCAGACCTGATGGGGAACTTCCTCCGCAGTGTAATAAATGAATAGACCCCGCCCCTTCTCAAGTTTCCCATCAGGTCCGCTCAGCCAATGACGTAGAGGGCGGGTCACCTTCACTGGGTGTAAGGCTGAGCGGACCTGATGGAGAACGTGAGGAGGGGCGGGTCTATTCATTCATTACACAGCTCAGCCAATGACGGCGGCGAGGTCTAAGGTACGAGGGGGCGGGTGACCGGCCCTCTTTTGCTGCAGCCTGCCAGGTTGCGTGCTCGGATAAAGGGTCTGGTATGGATTTTTGGGGGGAACTCCACGCCATTTTTTTTTAAATTTGGCATGGAGTTCCCCTTAAAATCCATACCAGACTTGAAGGATCTGGTATGGATATTTGGGGGGAACCCCACGGAATTTTCTTTTTATTTGACGCAGGGTTCCCCTTAATATCCATACCAGACCTGAAGGGCCTGGTAATTGAATTTGGGGGACCCCCACGCATTTTTTTATTTATTTTTTATCAATGACTTTTCTCTGTATTGCCGGGAGCCGACAATTCATTATAGCCGCGAGTGCTTTTAAATTACTTTTTTTCCTTCAGAAATTACACTTTGTGCAGGGACAGTTCTAAGCAAGGGAAACAAGCGCTACTTTACATGCATACTATACACCCCCCAAGGGTACAAAATTTAAAGAAATATTTCACTTTTATTGTTTCACTTTAAGTATTATTAAAATCACTGCTCCCGAAAAAACGGACGTTTTTAAAACTTTTTTTTGCATTGATACATGTCCCCTGGGGCAGGACCCGGGCCCCCAAACACTTTTTATGATAATAACTTGCATATAAGCCTTTAAAATTAGCACTTTCGATTTCTCCCATAGACTTTTACAGGGTGTTCCGCGGCTTTTCGAATTTGCCGTGAACACCCCAAATTGTTCGCTGTTCGGCGAACGTGCGAACAGGCAATACTCGAGTCGAACATGAGTTTGACTCAAACTCGAAGCTCATCCCTATTTATAATGGGATAAAAATAATAAAAGCTGCTTTGCTGGTGATACTGACAGAGTAAAAACAAATGTCTTTCCTATGGATTAGTGTTTTTGTTATATGAAGAAAACATATTTCTATATTATTTTGTGGGTCAAGTTAGCACAACCCCATTATTTCAGAGAACAAATGGGAGGGTAGACTCCTAGAGGAGAGATACCCAGAGAGACTGGACTTTGAAGGCAATGACACAGTAGATAGACAAAAATAAAAATGTATTTATAAAAGACAAAAAACAGTAACATGATTGGAGAGAATTAAAAAAATGTAGCAAGATGGAATGTACAAATGTGGTCCCTTTTGCGTCAACGCGTTTCATTGCAAGGCTTCTTCAGGACGACTCAAGGATAGCAAGAAAGAACAGGACTTGCTATCTGCAATACAACATATTACAGGATTATAATGCATGTGTGAGCAAAAAAACATTATATTTCATTAAACAAACATAAAAAGAAAATGAAAAACAGAATTCAGAAAGTGCTCAAGAGACAGTTGGTCATAGCTGTCAGAACTTCATAAATACCTTGGGAATGGCGGGGTATTTATTAACCCTTATTTAGAGAGAGTGCAGTCATGCACAAATCCAATATAGTAAAAATGGGAATCATTCACATCTATGAGACAAAACAGAAATAACCACAGAGTCAAAAATTGAAGTGTATTTCTCATAGTATGGGGAGCCTAATCTAGAGAATGGAAAAGGCATATGATATAATATGATGTAATGGATACCTCAGTAGTGCCAGAGTGGGGTTCAAGGTACTTCTTACAATGAAAGGTGGCTATAAAAAGGAGTAATATAACTCAGAGCACCCAGTATCTAAATAAAAGACAAAAAACAAAAAACAAAATGGGAATACAGCAACTATCCTTTTAATACATCTTTGGCTCACCAAGGGAAGACAAAAATACTTACTTCATATATAAAGATGCATTGTATGGGGACCTCAGTAAATAGACCAGGGCTAACAGCACAAATGCAGCCAAGCATAAGGACAATTATATCCTCAATGTCAGTCAAGTATATGCCAGATAAGCAGGAAGATAGCCATGCAATCTATAAAATAGTGATGGATTGAGGCAAACTATTATGTGCAGCCAGAATATGCAAGGAGGTATTACTGGGGAAAAAGAAATAAGTACTTACTGTGGCCGCAACTGGTCTAAACAAACAGATGTCCCCGGAGACAGCTACATGCTGTGCACACTAGCTGAGGCTAGAAAAGCCGTTTAAATGCGCAAAAAGATCGAGTGACATCACAGGCAAGCGCCATCCACAAATCTATGGGCTATGCCAGAAAGCAAAATGGAGACCTGGATGATGCGCACATGTGCGCTGCCTCCTAAGGTCTATTGTCGCTAGAATATGTGATGTAATTAAACACCACTCGCAGCGCGAACGAGGGAGGCTAAGTGGCTCCTGGCCTCCAAATAGGGATCATGAGGGAAAGTGCTAATGGTAACGTTAGATGCGGCTCACCCCCCAGTGGACAAAAAGTATAAATTAGACTGTGAAGAGAAAGTTAGTATGGGATTTGACAGAGATCGCCCTCCAGTGGTCAAAAAATAAAATGAAAAATTGACATATTAGATTATATATAATCTAATAAAAAGAAAAAAAAGAAAAAATATATCTAGATGAAATGAAAAAATACTCATAGATATTGAATAAGGGTTCATGGGAAAAGAGAGCATAGACCAAAAGTCCATAGAGCACAGAATGAAAAAAGCTATATACACAGCTTATGGAGAACAAAATTGTCTATCAAAGCTCCATACGGAGCATAGGTGTGCGCAGCCCATTGCATTAGGGTGTGCACCCCAAAGCTCAAACACATGTTCGTGTGTATGTGTATATATACTGACGGTGTCATTAGAGCAGTGGACGGTGTCAGTAGGGTAGAAATTTGTGTCAGTAGGGTAGTGAATGGTGTCAGTATTTTTTTTTTAAATTATTTTATTTTGTATTAATTTTTACAATTTTATTTGTTTCATTTTTATTAATTTTTTCAATAAAAAAAAAGGGGGGGGATGTGTTGTACATGGGGTGATTAGGGTGTGCCCAGGCACACCTGGCACACCCTGTGCGCACGCCTATGATACGGAGTCACCGTGTAGGTTAAGCTATATACTCATATATATTATATAATAGATGACATTCTAATATAATTTTTCATAATTGTTTTATATATTTTTTTATTTCTTATATTTTTTAGGAATAGTAAAAGATACGATATTCTATATTTTATTTCCTAAGGTATAGGAGAGATAGTTATTTATCTTTGTATTGGGAATCTCAAGGCAGAGGTTTAAGACAGTGATATGACACTGTCTAAACCGGTAGCATAGGACATTGCAAAAAAATTAAGAGACCATGTTAGAGAGGCAAACAACAAAACCAACCAGGGCCAAGAGAGGAAACAGAAAAAACCGAAGGTAAATCTGATTCCTCTATAGGTCCGCAAAGGAGCCGTCTAGGGCCTCTTATTTATAGAAAGGGTTTAAAACTAAGCATGTCGTTCAAGCCAGGATAGGAGGTGGCCCGTAAGCTATAGACCCATTTAGTTTCACATTGTAACCAGTGCTGGGACAAGGCCATTTGGTGCCCAGGGCGAAGATGGCAAACTGAGCCACCCCCCCATTTTTAAGAAAGAATCAATGTAGTTTCAAAACAAGAACCAAAGAACCTTTTTTAGCACATTGGGACTTTGTGTTTATCACTGGTGTTGACTCAATTTGTAAAATGCAGCATGAGGGGATTAATGTATTGCCACTGGTTTCTGATACATTAGCGACCAGCAGTGCCGAGACAAGGTCATCCAGGTCCTTCAGCCAAAAATTCTGACCGAAATCAGACCTGAAACGGAGAATAGGGACGCATCGGACCCCTGCTGTGAGCTGCTCCGCACAGCAGTGTGAGCCCAGCCTAACAGATTCATCCATCCACACAACAGAGGCGAATGCATAAATCCACTCTACGGAGACGCATTCTGACAGTGGGGACTCTTCTCTGTCAGAATTCACTGATCAGCGCTGCAGCTGATTGGCTGCAAACCGCTGGTCGAACAAGGTTCCAGCAGTCCCATTCTACAGAAGCTGATCTGATGGGGCGGCTTCTAACAGGCAAGGCCACCCATAGATCAAGATTCAGCTGGTCCCTGCTGAACCGAACACATTTTGATCCGTGGGTACCCAGCTTTATCTTATTCCTTGCTCCAGTAGGCTCTCCCAGTGCTGCGATTGGTCCTGTGGAGCTCCTGGGTGAATTGTGAGTGGCTGTGGTCACACTCCAGCCTCATTCTACCATACAGGGTTAATGTTCCTGCATGGTATGATGATGCTGAGGCTTTGGGCGGAGGGGGAGAGCACTGAAGCTGGCTGGAGCAAATACAAGCTTTCCTCCAGCACTGCAGGGTGGACTTTTTTACTTTGCTGGAGTTGGGCTGCATCCCATCACTTGCTGTTTGTGGTCTTTAAATAGGTTAGAAATATACTGAAAATTTTCAGTTGCTACATAGATGTATTCCACATACACACTATATTTTATTAAAATGCATGATTTTCATTAAGATACAGTGTGTGTGTGCAATAAATCTATGTAGAGCCTGAAAAAGTCACAGTATATTTCTAACCTATTCATAAACATTTTACTTTCACTTTAGTAAACCTGCACTGCAAGGGTCAGCACAGGCTTACAGCACAGCATTGCACAGTGTGGATAGCAGAACAGGTCGGGACTCACAGGAGGAGAAAAGCAGTCTGTTATCTGTCACCCCTTATCTTAAGTCTGAGCCAGGAGAGAGGAGAGAGAAAAGCTCCGATGTCTGCTGTGCAGTGATGATCGGGGCTGCAGTGTACTGCTGTCTGCGCTACCCACCTATACTGTCTGGGGCTCTCACTGTCCCGATCCAACCGCCCAGCCTGTGAGGAAAACGTGTGCCCACATTCTCAGCGGTGCTTTTGGAAAGAATTAGCAACGCAGAGGCTGAGACAAAGCATGATGCTCTAGTGTTTTGCGCCCCCTCCCAAACTCCGCTCAGGGCAGTGTCCCCTCCCGCCCCTGCCTTGTACCGGCCCTGATTGTAACACCCGCTGATCGAAGTTCCCGCCCCAAGGGTCCATATATACTCGATCGAGGGTGGCAAATTTGAACACAAGTGGCTCATATTTGTGTTTGAAAGCCACATGGTATCCCATGGTGGTATTTAGTAGACCGCTTGTGGCGTAGTATACGTGGTCCTTCATTCTCTTCCAGAAAGGTCTTATTGTTTTTCCGATATAGAAGGAACCACATCCACATAATATAATGTAGATGACTCCACGTGTTTGACAGGAAAAATGATGTCTAACATAGTGGATCTGCCCATCAGGGAGAGAGAATGAAGGACCCTCCATCAAAAGATCACAGAAATCGCATTGGCCACATTTGAATAGGCCACATGATTCCTAAGGTTTTGTCTCCATTTTGCAATAGTTGCTTTTTACCAAGCGGTCCCTAATGGATTGCGATCGCCTAAAAGTGATTTCAGGGTTGGTCCCTATGTATTTACTGAGTATGGGGTCAGCAGATAGAATAGACCAGTGTTTTTTCATGATCGTGCGGATCTCTGAGTGTTGGTCAGAATACGTTGTAATAAATCTAACTGTTTTAGACATGGGTTTTTTCAGAACTTTAGCCAGGATGCTACTATGAGGTCTGCCTATAGCTTTGTTGAAGGCTTTTTTAAGGCAATTCTTGCTGTAACCTCGAATGAGAAGGCGTTCGTATAGTAATTTAGCCTCTTTCCTGAAAATGGCCTCATCCGAACAATTTCGCCGTAGGCGCAGATATTGTCCGAATGGAATGCTCTGAATAAGAGCTAGAGGGTGGGCACTACCTGCATGCAGGATGGTGTTACCTGCTGTAGATTTGCGGTAAAGTGAGGTATTGAGCATGCCATTCTTAGTTATGTAGATAGAAATGTCTAAATAGGCAATCCTGGTAGAGCTAGATGTCATAGTGAACTTGAGGTTGTATTCATTACAGTTAAGCATGTGCATAAATTCCTGTAGTGTTTCTTCCGGTCCCGCCCATATAAGTAGTACATCATCGATGTAACAAAACCATCTTAGTACACGGGCGAGGAGGGGGCAATCATCCTCATTGGAAAAAAGAGCTCGTTCCCACCCCCCCAGGCACAGGTTCGCATATGAAGGCGCACAACACGTGCCCATAGTGACTCCCTGTACCTGGAGGAAGTGGGACCTGTCAAATGAAAAAACATTCTTGGTCAGAATGTGACTCAATAAACAAAGTATAAACTCATTGAGATTGTGGGATTTCGGATCTCACTCGGTCAGAAATTTTCTAATTACTTCTAATCCATGTGTGTGTGGAATGGACGAGTATAGGGCCTCCACGTCAATGGATACAAGAAGGCAACCCGGAGGTACATAGAGACCATCTAGACTCCTTAAAAGGTCCGGAGTATCCTGAACAAAAGAGGGTAAGGTATTCACGTGTGGCTGTAGATACTCATTCACTAAAATACTTGCTCTTTCAGTTTTAGAGCCTATCCCCGACACTATTGGGCATCCGGGTGGGTCGTGTATATTTTTGTGGGTTTTGGGTAACGTATAAAAGGTCGGGGTTCTGGGAAAGGGAACCTGAATCCCATCAAATATTTCCTTGGTGAAATAAGCCGTCGGCAAGGGCGGACTGTAGGATGTCATTATATTGTTGATTCAATTTAGTGATAACATCCTCAAATATGGGCCTATACCAATCGCGATTCTTGAGAATGTCCCAACACATATTGCGATAGTTTAAATCATTCATGACCACCATATTCCCACCCTTGTCCGAGGGCTTAATCACCAGGCCAGGATTGTCACTGAGGTTCTTTAAGGCCTGTCTCTGTTTATAGCTCAAATTATAATTACATGATCGATACATAGGTGTAGTTTCAAGATCCCTAACTGTCTGGGTCAGAAAGGCCCAGACGTTTGAGTTTGTGTGTAGGGATGGGAATTTGGTGGATTTCTTTTTTAACAGCTGCGCTAAGAGCCTTGATATCATTCTCGTATTGTGTGGCTTGATTACGTAGGCCTATTTCAACTTCTGTTAACGAGGGAGTCTCCTGATGATCATTACCCTCACTTTCATCAAGTAATAATTCAAGATTTTTTAGTGCTCTAAAGTCCGCAACTGTGAAATCTTTCCATATTTCTTGGTTAGATAATTCAACCTGTTTGGTGTGTCGTTCATTGTCAAACATGAATTTATATGTGAGCTTTCTGGCGAAAAGATACAAATCCTTAATAAGTGTAAATCTGTTAGATGGAGCATTGGGCAGAAGCTTAAACCAAAACCTAAAAGTTCTAACTCTGTTTCACTAAGGGAATATGTCGACAGCTAATCACCTCTAAATGTAGAGGGTTAAACTGTGATACGGAGTCCTCCGTGTGCAATACACTAGGTGAATGGGGGGGTATCTCTTGATTAGTAGAGAGAGAGGTGGACTGATCAGTATTGTCATGATTGTAAGTGTGTGGTATGCGGGGGAAATAGTGATCAATAAGTCATTTCTTAAGGAAGTGATCTTTTGGGACCGTCCCAGTAGCAGGTGTACTGCTTGGTCTTACGAAAGTCTGAGCTGTTTCAATGATTTGTTGTCCAATACTGACGTCAAAGTCGAGTCTACTAGAAGAAGGAAGATTAGGTACAGTGGAGGAAAGATCAGAGGAAACACCCAGTGCCTGATTAGGAAACATAGAGATCCCACAATTAGTAGTTAAACTGGGGTCTCTCCTTGGTGTATCAGTCACATGACTGTTAGTTACCCGGTTGGTATCCTCCACTATACGTTTCTTATTTTCAGTGCCAGTCTCATACCCACCACCATGTTGCGGTCTTTTTCTAGGGCCTCGTCCCCTTTGACGTCCTCGAGTATTTGTTCTTGAACTCTGTGAAGTATAAGAGTTTGCAGAAGAATCAGAATCATTGGTTTGCTCATTATGTTTCTTGTTGTTATTATGTTGGCCCATCATTCTACATCCCCCCGTTGACCATTAGTAATTGGCCAATTGTAGGCATATTTGCCCGCAAAGGCCAATTTTTCACGAGAATATTTTACTTCTTTTTTCAGAAGTAAAGCCTCGTACACACGATCGGATATCCTATGGATTCGAATCCGATGGTTTTTTCCATCGTAAATCCGATGAAGCTGACTTCCATCAGTCTTGCCTACACACCATCAGTCAAAAAACCGACCGTTCCAAACGTGGTGACGTAAAACACTCAGATGAGCCGAGAAAAATTAAGTTTAATGCTTCTGAGCATGCGTCGACTTGATTCTGAGCATGCGTGGTTTTTTTATCCGATGGACTTGCCCATAGACGATCGGAATTTGCTATTGGTTTTTGATCCATCGGAAAAATTTAAAACATGTTCTATTTTTTAAAACGGATGGAAAAAAGACTGATGGGTCCCATACACGATCGGTTTGTCTGATGAAAAAAGTCCATTATACTGTTTTCATCTGTAAAATCGATCGTGTGTACAGGGCTAAAATCATTGGTAAATTTCTGAATATTTTCCTTCAATTGTATATCAAATGGTTTAAACTTTGGATTATTCAATACTGCAATGTTTTCGTGATAGATTATTTTAATTTCACAATCCACCAATTTAAGCTCTTTCATATAATATTCCACCATTAGTTCCATCATGGTTTTGGAGCATAATAGGAGATTCTGTTCCCAATGGGCCCGGAACTCCTCATCGATTGCCCAAATGTTGGGAAACACCTGAACCCTTAATCCTTTAGGGTTGAGGCCCTCCCCTAGATATTGTTCAAAATACCTAATGTGCCAGAACAGACTAGATTTACGTTCAAAGGTATGCACAAGTTTGTGAAATACAATTTCTGATTCAACATGGTCGTCAGTGTCAGAAGAGCAAGATTGTTTTATGCCAAGCATGAAACCCTCCCAATCATTGCCTGCAAAGTCCGCCATTGGTAAACTAGATAGGTCTAGATAGGTTGTGAGATAGGTCTCACAAGGTAATTAAGGTCAAAAAATATATTATGTGAATAAACATATATAGAAAAAAAATTTAAACTAAAAAGAAGGGGGGAAAAAAGAGGGAGGAGTGCTATAAGAGGCAACTCAACATCCCAGAGTGCAAATACAGGGAGAGTTGGTGTTTACCACCCAATAGGTATAAATGATAGTCTACCCTCCCATTTGTTCTCTGAAATACTATTACGGATGTGTCATTGTGAGTGCTTCCCCTTCCCCCTACTAACACAACCCCATTATCCCCTATGTTTTTTAGGCTCAAAGCACCAACTACTCTATTTGTGTCCCTTAATTTTAGAAATGTACCTGCCTACTCCCAAACTGTAATTATAATTTAAACACATAATCAAATAATTTTGTTCAGATTAATTTTATTTAAATAATAATAAGCACAAGAATGGCATATCAAAATCAAGAGGAAGGCAGGGCATACATCAATTATGTGAAGCTCAAAATTGGGAACCTGAGGAGTACCTACAATTTAGGGAGCACAAGAAGGTCGTGGACTCCAAAAGATGGGGAGCAGCAGCAGAAGACATATCTGTCCCCAGGCTGTGGTACTACAACGGGCTGTGATTTTTGTCATACCAGACTGAACCACGCACATCGCTCTCCACACTTCTTTCCACATCAGCTGAGGCCATCTTGGTTCTTGTGCATTCACAACATAAATAAAATCCAAAAATACTAGACATATTGTCTGTCATCCAAATGAAATGTTTGCAAACAAAACTGCAAATGATCCTCCAAAAACTATAACCAAGAAAAGCAAAATAAACTACGGTAACTAAAAATAAATCATAAATTATTAGCCCCTAACCTCCCCAGACCACTGGCCTTGTTGGGGATCCTGGGTCTGATTTGGCCACTGACCCCCATGCTGCTGAGGTGGGTGGGGTTGCTGGGGTGGGTAGGTTTGCTGGGGTGGGTAGGTTGGATGGGGTGGATAGGCTTGTTGTGGAGGAGGTGGAGGTGTGTGGTCCAAATCACACACATGGGATTTAGGGGTTAGCTCACGTTTCCTGGCCTTGCTGAGGAGCTCGATGATTATCCCCTCACATAGCTCCCTTTGATCCTTGTCAATCTCGCTCAGCTTATTAGCAGTGAAACTGCCAAACCCTTCAGCACTATCGGGTGCTGTTGTGATCACAGATGTGGCCCTAGTAAGGAAGTCAGCTGTGGCCTCATCCAGGTGGTGCCTCTTCCTGGCCCTTTTGGTAGGAGGGCGCAGGGTAGGGACTCTGCACTCTGTTGTCTGGCTGCTGGGCCCGGCCTCTTCTTGGCTATAAAGTTCCTGTGTCTGAAAAAGGAACATCATTTAATTTTTTGTGTCATCAATCCCAAACACTTTTCAGCTCATTACTTTTACAACTTGAATGTGTCCAAAAAGCAAAGACTATCATTATGACTCCAGCATTTCTCATTCTTGTCCACATGTATTCTGTTCACTACTGTCTATTTGATATGCAACTCACTTTGTTTATGTAATAATTTTGGAGCCATCAAAACAACACATTTACATCATTGTATATTTTACTTCCAATCTTTTCTACAATGCTATACCTGGGTCAAGCTGAGCTCCTCCTCCTCCTCTTCTTCCTGTGTAGGATCAGCCTCAGTATCTGTGGCCTTTGCTGATGTGGAGGGTAGTGTGGAAATATGTTTGCGTGGCACTGTTTGATCTTTCAAAAATTGCAGGCTGGAGAAGTACCACAGCTTTGGGACATAAACGTCTTCTGCTGATGCTCCCGATCATTTCGATTCCTCGATCTTCTTGATCTCCCTGTTGTACATGCTCCTGAGGCCCCCAATTTTGGTCTTTATAATAGTTTTGTTTGCCCTGGGGTACACAGTCTGCGCCAATTCCACCAGTTGATAAATTGCTGCCTGCCTTTTATTTTTATTTGAAAAATCCTTGTGTTTGACCTTCCACAGACAGGTGTGCGACCTGTATTGCTCTATAAATTCTGTCATGAATTCGTGGGTATTCAAATTTGCCTTCATTTTTGGGTCAAGTTTATCAGCTGGCTGCAAGAATGAACACAAGACAAGCCATAATGGTTTGCTTCTAGCTCCTAACCTGCTTACAATATAGGCCTTTATCTAAGCAGTATATGGCATTAACCACCAGTGTCACAATGTTGTCACGTACCTTTTTTTCAAGTATCCCTTTGGCTTGAGTTTGTTTTGCAAGTATGGTTACGTTCATGCGTCTGGTACGTCGACCGCTCGTTATGGATTTATATACCCTGCGCATGCGTGAAACTCCGCTCTCCAAGCGTCATGACGCTGGGGCGTGACCACATTCTTTATTCTGCATGCGACATACACGGCGGAACATTCGTGAAGGAGAACATGATGGCGGAATCCATGAAAACGACCAGGCCCCGCGGTGGTGGAGATTATCGCAAACACAAGGCCAGCCCCATGAGCAAGGGGGAGATGGTGGAGATGGTGCGCATATTTGACAAATATGATTATGACTGCAAGATGGAGAACTATGCTAGGCCCAACAGCCATAAAGACTATGTTCTTGAGAAGGTCCTCGCTGTATTGGAACGAGAATATGAGGTCAACCGAACGAAAGATCAAATTTGCAAACGATGGTCAGATTTGAAACACAGAGAGAAAGGACAGTTGGACTCCATTCACTGCATCATTATTAAAATAAGTAAGCCCAATTAATGACTGTAGTCATTTTGTTGATGTTTTAATTAGCTGTCTGTACATTCGATGGATAGAAGTAGGTTTTGCAAACTTTTTTTTGGGGGGGAGTAAAGAAGAAGTGAGTTGTTCAATGTGGGCATATAGACATTTTTATTTACATTTAAAATTACATCATCTTCCCTTTACAATGCATTTTTCTGATTTTGAAAATGCATAGTGCAGCATGTTGTAGTCCACTAGTCCGGAGCAAACATTGTCACTAGTGCAAGGTTGGTCTACTAATTCAGCCAAAGGGATTCTAGGAGAAGATTTGACATTTGGGGTGGCTTCATGAATGTTGTATTGTTTATTTTTAGAGGAGTGTGGTCAGCTCCCACATTTGGAGGAGTGTGATCAGAGAGCTGGACCCAGCAAAGAGCCTCCAGTGGACAGCACATCCCCAGACACAAGAAAAACTTACATTTAAATGCAGCCTTACCAGTGTCCGTTGCAGCCTTGTCAGCAGTGTCCATTGCAGCCTTGCCCCAGTGTCCAGTGCAGCCTTTGCCCAGTGTCCAGTGCAGCCTTTGCCCAGTGTCCAGTGCAGCCTTTGCCCAGTGCAGCTTTACCCAGTGTCCAGTGCAGCCTTTGCCCAGTGTAGCTTTGCCCAGTGTCCAGTGCAGCTTTACCCAGTGTCCAGTGCAGCCTTTGCCCAGTGCAGCCTTTGCCCAGTGTCCAGTGCAGCTTTGTCCAGTGCAGCCTTTGCCCAGTGTCCAGTGCAGCTTTGCCCAGTGTCCAGTGCAGCCTTTGCTAAGTGCAGCCTTTGCCCAGTGTCCAGTGCAGCCTTGCCCCAGTTTTCAAAATTGGCGCCGCCGAGATCGCCGCAGAGACTGGGCGGAGCGGGGCGAACGCCGCCGAGAACGCAGGGAACGCAGGGACGCAGAGACGCAGGGACTGGGCGGAGCCGCCGCCGAGATACACATAGCCGAGTGTACTCGGCTATACTCGGCTTTTCTCGGCTCCGCTCACAGTCACGCCGAGTCCCGCCCTATGATGGACATATCACAGGTCCAATGGCGGGACTGGGCGTGACTGTGAGCAGAGCCGAGAAAAGCCGAGTATAGCCGAGCACACTCGGCTATGTGTATCTCGGCGGTGATCGCTGCGCTCCGCTCAGTCAGCGGAGATCGCCGGGATCAGTGGGTATCGGCGTATAACACGCACCCACGATTTTCCCGATTTTAAGGGGGAAAAAGTGCGTGTTATACGCCGATAAATACGGTATGTAGTGCATTGAACATTAGCACGTAGAAGGAGGTGGAATGAGCTGGCAGTGTTGCTAGGTACCCAAGTTTTGGATACACAGGCACCTGGGCCAAGATTACAGAGTAGCTGCAGTGTGTACATTCCTAGTAGTGTAGGTGTCTGAAGAGCAAGCAGGTTGCAACCAATAATTTACTATCTAGGTAAGTATTTTCAGAAATTGACTCAAATAATAATGTGCCCATAATTCACTTTTTAGGGCCTCAGCCACTTGACCATCATTCCCATAATTATTTTTTCTCTTCTTCCAAGGCCACAAACTACCAGGATGCACTATTGGTCGTATCAGTGCTGATATGCTGCAGGCAATGACTGAACTAGAAAAAATAAAGGAGGCTGCCACTGGTGATCAGAGGCGAATCCAGGATTATTACGACCTGTTAGCCAAATTTTAGAAATTTCTGTGCTTACGTTTTATTTTAATTGTTGCCTCCTGTCTTTGTTTCTTGTTTTGACTTTATTTTAGTATACTTTGAAGCACAGGCTCGGATTGATGTTATTTAGAAATCGCACTACTTCCTTTAAATTACTGCGATTTCATACTAGCAAGGAACACTGCCATATGCTGTGACTTTTCATGCGATTTGTCCTCTAAAATCACATGACAATTCACACAAAATTTGAAGATGTGCTTTTTAAGTGTCTGAGGTCAGTGTTTCTCCACTCCCCTTCTCTAGGTGCTTGACTGTGTCCTTTTTTCTTTATTGTAGGCAGTATACACAAAATTATGAACATTTTTGACACTAAAAAATGAACACTGCACCTGTGGCAAAAGTTCCAAATAGAGAAAAGAGGACCTGGTAATGCACCTGGAGAAGGAGAGTTGAGAAACACTGCCCTAAATCTAATATTTTTGGAAATATTTTTGTTACTTTTGTATTTTAAAAGCCAAAATGTGAAGAACCACACAAATGAGGACACAAACCTTAAATTTCCCTCATGATCACATGTTCAAATGTATGTGACTTTGCCTACATGGAGATTTAAAATGCCACAAAACACACAGTGGGTGTTTTTAAAGTACAACAAAAAAATTATGCACTGCAAGTGCAGTGGCAAGTGCACTTGTAGTCCCAAAAAAAATATTTTTGGGTGAAACACCCCCACTGTGACAACATGTGATAGCTGCCATCATGTGGTATCAATGTACGTGTTTCGGGGGAACAAATCCTTCCTCTCACCAACTTTACTTTTGAGTAAGAGGTTGCACCCCAAAACAATTGCTATCCCGTGATGTGAGCTAGCACATGTGGACACAGTGGGGCTTTTTTACGAATGGAAAAACAACTTGGCACTACAAGTGCACTGCAAGTACACTGAAAGTGCTCTTGGAAGTGCATTCACTGTTCATTCTTTGGGGAAGATCTGAAATGAAGTGAAGCTCTGCTGATTGTAACATCCAATCATGTGCATGATAAAAGTATGTATGTTTGGTTTCCTCTTTATCCCCCTCAGATATACAGCGAATGCACTTCCAAGTGCACTTTCAGTGCAAAGCGGATTTTCCATTCGTAAATAACTACCACTGTGTTGAGTGGCTTTTGGTGATAATCTGTTTGTACGTACCCACATTTTAGGCAGGGTATCATAAGGGAAATTTTAAATTTAGGCCTCTTCTAAATTTGTCTTGGAAAGGGATGAGCTCATTCCACCCGAGGAAGGCAAGATATTTTCAAGTTGAGAATAATATTAATAATGACTCATATGGCCTTTTTATGTAAAAAATGTAATTTTTATAGTTACAGATTTGGCGATGTGTATTGCTCTGATTTCAAAGATGCATGTTTAGCCACTAAAAAGTTGCACATAAGGAAAATAAAAATGTTCATACACAAATAACGATGTTGGTTTGTTGTAAAATCCTAAAAAACGCACATGTGAATGTGCTAGAAGTAAAAATATTTTACATTAACAATGTGTGGCTTCTTATTTCTATGATCAATAACATTAGTATATTTGTTAAGTTGGTGTCGTTACATTGACAATGTACTCGAAAATGTGTGTAGCAGAGCCACAGCACAACATAATACACTACCTAGCTCTAACCAAAATTTTTACATCAATATTTCACATCTGGTTGGTTTGCAATAGTTGAGAAAATTACAAATATTACAAGGACATTTGCAAACAGAATAAACACAGACAACAGTAGCTCCAAAAATAATATTTTTTTATAAAGAAAAAGATATTTACAGATTCTCAACTACATTTTGCTGCCAAGGCACTGCCCCTCTACCCACAAAGTATTCCATATACTGGTCTCGGACAAGACGGGCATTCTGGGAGGAGACAGCAGCACGACCAGTTTCAAGAGCTGGCATCACTGCCTCTTCAGCTGGCCGTAAACCTGAAGGGTTATCTGTAGGCCCTGAGCCAATGTAGCTGCTAGCATTCCTCCTTAAAAAAGTATGGAGTATGCAGCAGCACAACACTTCATGGTTCAACTTATATTCTGCCAAGTTGATGGCAGTTAAAAAAAAGTCTAAACCGACTCGATAAGATGCCAAAGGTGTTTTTCACCACCCTTCTGGCACGAGAGAGCCGATAATTATAAATGCGTTGCTCAGGGGTGAGGTTCCTCATAGGAAAGGGCTTCAGAAGATGAGCCCCCAGAGCAAAGGCATCATCTGCCACAAAAAAAAACTGAGGCCCTCCACATTGTCCTGAGCAGGTGACAAATGTAAGGTGCCATTCTGTAGCCGATGGTAGAACTCTGTATTCATCATGACTCCTCCATCATAGTGGCGCCCATTCATCCCCACATCCACATACAGGAACTCATAGTTCGCTGACGCAACAGTAAGCAGAACTATGCTGCAAAAGCCCTTGTAGTTGAAGAAATAGGATCCTGAGTCAGGTGGTGGGACAATCCTCACATGCTTGCCATCAATGGCACCCCCACAGTTGGGAAAATTCCACAAATTGGCAAACTGGGCCGCCACATCCTGCCATTGCTGGGGGTTGGAAGGAAACTGTGGAGTCAAACAAAGAAAAATGTATTACTACTTGAGCACATAAAATTGCAAGCAATTTTGACACATACATTCTAGGGGCAACATAAAAATATAACATTTAAAGCAGTATTTTGACAAAAAAGGGTAAAATTTCTACTTATATGCTTCCTCACTCCCTCTGGTGGCACATTCCAAGAATTTTAGAGGGGTGAGGTTGAATGGGTAGAGTTTTGGGACAGGTAATAACCCTCTCCACTTCCATGTGAGCAAAATGAGGAACAAATGAAGGTACATTTTGCAAGCCACTCCGTTTTTTAAAGATTGGCAGCCCAGTGGGCAGATAAGAAGTGCCATAATATATACAAAAAAAAGCAGATTTTAACATGCATTAAATAACATTAAAATAATTGGAGACCAGAAATTAATAGTGTACTACATGCTAGTGACTACATGCTTTGGAGAATTCTGGCAGAAATCTTACAACAACAAAAGAGGTATACTGCGTATGGGTTTTGCTAAGTCAGCAAATAGAGTAGTTGTATCAGTTTATTCAGCATTTTGGGGAGGGGAGGGAGGGTTACAAAAGAGTTTGTGCACCCCAAAAAAGGATCTCTTTCACTCTGCATGAATTTGAGGACAACAATACAAATGAGACACAGTTTAGTGGGTGTTTAGGGTAATCCTAACAAATTTACATCCAAAAAAACATTGTTTAATATGCTAGGTGTGGATGTGCCCAGGGTAGCATGCTGGGGAGGTTAGTGAAGGCAAATATGCATGTAGGCCAAGAAAAAGATTCAGCATGCAAAAAGAGGACATTAACAGCAAATTACAAGAATGGGAATGATGGAAGAAAACATACATAATAAAACATTATAAAACATGAAGTAGATAGAATGTGATATTACAGAAAAAAAATTACCCGAATATAGTTCTTCTGCAGGACTTGAATAATAGCACAAGTCTCATGAATAATGAGTCTCAGAGCCTGGGGGGAGATACCAGTAGTAAATTTGATATCCTGGAGACTTCTCCCTGTCGCCAAGTAGCGCAAAGTGGCTATGAGCCTTTGCTCTGCTGGAATAGCAGTCCTCATACAGGTGTCCTGCTTCCTAATATAGGGGGACAGCAAGTACAAAAGATGCTGAAAGCAGGAGTCTGTCATCCGGAGATAGTTCCTAAAATCATTAGGATTATTCTCCTGGAGCTTCCTGAGCAATGGCATATGACAAAATTGGTCACAATGAAGCAGCCAATTTTTATTCCAAACAGTCCTCCTCCTACTCCTGGACCTGGATCGGGCTAGAGTTATAGCCAGAACTCCAAGCCCATGAATAGCACGCTCTCTCGTAGGATTGCGCAACATGGCGGGTTAACGAACGGCCGTTCAGAAATTGCACGAAACTGAAAAACGCGAATCAACACACACCAAACCTCTACTAACTCTCGATTAGCAGAAGGAGCCCAAAGGGTGACGCCGGATAATTGAACATCCTCTTTTGAAGTCTTGTCAGTACGTTGAAACGTCACTACATTCTTGTTTGTTGCCGAAAAAGTCAGAGCGTGTGTATGCTATGGGCGTTCACGGCCAACTCCCTTCGGACAAAAATCCACGGAAAAGTTTGTTTAAAGTCCGACCGTGTGTATGAGGCTTAAAATCGAATGAGTTTAGTTAAATTTTAATGCATTATTTAAGCATTTCAATTGAATTTTCAAACTCCTTATACCGTATACTCCTGGAGTTAAAAATCTAACATGTTATTATTTATGGTATTAAGGTTTAAACATGCACTACAGACACAGATTTAGCCATTGTGATACATAACCAGTGTTAATTTTGACATCACATTTTGGTTTAATTTTAGTCATAATCTTTTGACTAAAATGCAATTTTTGAGTTTTAATCGTATTTTAGTCATCTGAATTGTTTTTAGTTTTAGTTGTATTTTGGTCTACTAAAATAGTGTTAATTTCGTAGACGAAAATATTTTAGTAAACAAAGTTAACGATGGTTGCAACTAGTTGTGCAATAAACAAATGGCAGCATCTACCTGGGGAAAAAAATCTAATCTTGAGAAACAGAGTTACACCCCTTCTCTCAGTGACAGTCTTTTTTTTTTTTAAGAATGATGAGAACTCTGCTTTGGATGCCTCCTGGGTATCCATGTCTCATATTCCAGTAGGCATTGGCTTCCACACAGCAGCTGGATGAGGAAGGACCTGGCTCCCCTTTATCAGTAGGCAAGCGGCAACAACCAGGAAGAGACAGCTGGCTCCCGATGATGTAAGTAAAGAACGGGACCTGGCTTATAGTAGTAGAGTTGCAGATCACAACAAAACAAGCCTGGATTCGCTAGGCATGCAAGTATGAACACTTGCAGCATTCCTGCAAACTGCTTCTAAGTTCCAATTCAGCCCTGAACATCTTATGCGGCTAATTGCTTTCTGAAAGCGGATATATTTACTAAGGCCTCTTTCACACTGGGGCGGGAGGTGCGCTAGCGGTATAGCGCCGCTATTTTTAGCGGCGCTATACCGTCGGAATTGCGGCAGTATTCGGCCACTAGAGGTGCGGTTTTACCTCCCGCTAGCGGCCGAAAAAGGGTTAATACCGCCGGCAATGCGCCTCTGCAGAGGCGCATTGGCGGCGGTATAGCCGCGGTTTCCCATTGCTTTCAATGGGAAGGATGCGGTGGAGGAGCGGTAAACACACTGCTCCCTCACCGCTCTAAAGATGCGGCTAGCAGGACTTTTGGAGCGGTCCTGCTAGCGCACCGCTCCAGTGTGAAAGCCCTCGTACTTTCACACTGGAGAAACAGCAGCCGCTGTATAGTGTCGGTTTGCAGGCGTTATTTTTAGCGCAATAGCGCCTGCAAACCGCCCCAGTGTGAAAGGGGTCTTAGGCTCAGGCATGCTCAGGCTAGAGTAAGCTCAGGGTTGATACCAGATGGTAAAGCTCAGGGCTGAGGGCTGACACCACATTGTAGAGCTCAGGGCTGACACCACATGGTAGAGCTCAGGGCTGACACCACATGGTAGAGCTCAGGGCTGACACCACATGGTAGAGCTCAGGGCTGACACCACATGGTAGAGCTCAGGACTGACACCGCATGGTAGAGCTCAGGGCTGACACCGCATAGTGGAGCTCAGTGCTCATACCGCATGGTAGAGCTCAGGGCTGACACCACATGGTAGAGCTCAGGGCTAAAAGCACATGATAGAGCTTAGGCCTGACACCACATAGTAGAGCTCAGGCTTGACACCACATGGTAAAGCTCAGGGCTGACACCACATGGTAGAGCTCAGGGCTGACACCACATGGTAGAGCTCAGGGCTGACACCACATGGTAGAGCTCAGGCCTGACACCACATGGTAGAGCTCAGGGCTTACATGGTAGAGCTCAGGCCCAACACCACATGGTAGACTATTTAAGCCTGACACTTGTTTTTCAAGCACTGAGCTCTAGATTCTGAGAATAGGGGAAGGGGCACATTTAATCTCCCCATACTCTAGAAGTCAAGGTGTTTCAGGTGACCACATAGGTGCTTTGTAATTTTGTAACTGTTAGTTTAGCTTTAATGTATTGGTATATAGTTGTATTGGTAAGCATCAAACTAATTTATTCCTTGGTCTTTAAATATCAACATCCAATGAATTTGTGAACAGCTCTTTACTGTATTCGAACTTGAGCTCAGACGGTGGCGCCTAATTAACTGTTTGCAAAAATGTTTCCCCCCTACTGGTGACAAGGTCAGATTTGGCAGCCTCATCCTTCAAGCTTATTGCAAAATTACAGCAGAATCAGAGCTTGCTGCTGTGATGACAGGCAGCTAGCGACTCTAGCAAGGTTTAAAGATTTACAAATTGGCATTTGGTTCTGAGTACTTTTTTTTTTAAACTACACAATCATTTCCGTCAGCCAGACTGTTGAGGGAAGTGAGGTGAATCTAATTCACAACATCAAAATGTAAGTCTGGAAGGGTGGAATGCCAGTGATAAAGTCACTGGAGTAAAGAGCTTGCCAGAGAGACAATCACTTGTAGGAGACAGCTGAATATTTGTCAGTGTATATTGCAATGCGGGGCTGCAGCTGTCTTATTAAATGCTTTAACATTGCTGCATAAAAACTTAAAGAGGATGATGACATGAGCGTAACTGTATGCCACACAGCTACACCTGAGTCAACCCCACAGTCCACCTGCTCCATCCAGAGACTATTTCAGTGACTATTTAAAGGTAATCTCTAGGCTAAAATAAATTAAATTTATTAAAAAAGAGAAAAATATATACATTTTTAGGTACATTCGTGAGACAAAGAAAACAAAAACAATGGGATCATTAAAATGAAAACTGGACACTTATGTTGAGGGAGACCTGAATGTAGCAAACCATTTAAACCATTACAGTACTTCTGTTCAGTCTTCTCAGAAAAAAATTCCACTAACAATAACAAGTTGGGGAATCATATTGGTTCTAATGACGGTTCATTTCTAGGATTTCTGGAGACAGATGTAGCAGAGGAACTGGCTCAGTTAACGCTTAATAAAGCAATGGGCCCTGATGGTATTCATCCCAGAGTTCTAAGATAACTTTGAGGTATAGTTGTGGGACCATTAACAGATCTTTTCAAGTAATCATTTCTAACAGGAGAAGTTCCCCATGACTGGTGGGCAGCTAAAATTATGCCCATCCACAAGAAGGGCAGCAAGGTAGAAGCTGGCAATTACAGGACAGTACATTTACTGTGAATTTTAGCCAAGTTAATGGAATCACTTCTAAAAAGAAGGATCACTGATCACTTAAAAATACACAACTTGCTGGACCCAAAGCAGCATGGCTTTACTGAGGGCAGATCATGTCAGACTAATCTGATTTAATCTTTTGACCATATGACCAATGTTTTGGACCAGGGTGGTGCTGTGGACATGGCATATCTTGATTTAAGTGTAGCACACAGACCCTTTTCCTCCGCTTGGCTCCACTTGCAGAGTAAGGCACACCATGCCACAACCCCGTGTCCTCTGTATTAGAGGTCAGGCGGTGTTCACTAACTATTTTGGGTTCTGCAGCGAGTTACCTCTTTCCACTGGTTCTCATCCCCAGAGTATAAGGACAAGTCTCTATATCTTCTCAAGAATGCCAATGTCCACACCACTTCAACTCTAACGATGAGTTTATTTTCTATTATTGCTTAGTAGACAGGAAGGGATTGATGAGAGAAAGAATAGCAAACTTGGGGAATTAGGTCCAGGCACAAACTAATAGAATTGTCACCACTCGATCCCGAGCGGGTTTAGCTCACTCGGATAGTCCTCTCTCACAGTCCTAGCAGCCGGAGTGATGCTCGAATATTCACTTAAGTTTCCTTGGGATACGATCAGGAACAGTTCCAAGTCCCGAACTTCCCGGCGCTTGCAACAGTAGAACAAGGTGCACAACTGAAGCACGTCACAAGGCCTGTGGCAGATCTTTGAATCCCTCTAGAAGGTAACCAGGCCTCATCTGAGGCGGCGACTCCTTTCACCGAAACTCCTGGTTTCCTCTCGTCTAGAACGGGTCACCTTCTCCCGGGCACCCTGGGACTCTTCTTTCGGGGGTAGACCCTAGCTTAAAGTGCTGGGCCTACTGGTAGAGTTTCAGCCCCAGGCTAAAGGTGCCTGGGCCTGATCACACCCACAAGCACCCCTGGCCATGAGGGCCACAGAAGGTGGGGTACGTGTCTCACTCTCCTACTCCACACCCCCTAAAGATGGCATCTCCCCTTATGTACCCTCTCCCGGCATGCACCGCAGGTTGACCACACCCACTGTACTGCTGCCAAGAAAGGACACCCTAAGGCGTAGCAATGTCACCCATGACTCAACCTTGACCTGACATGGCAGCGCCTCCTACAGGCCACAAGGAACCATACACCAGGCAGCATCACATAGGCAAAAGCAAATGCCTAACAATCAAAATGGTCTGAGCCTGGCTACCAGCTCAGACCAACCCCTAAATTTAAGCACATAGCACCCCTCAAAAGTAAAGGGGCGCTACATAAGCAAAACATTTGATACACTTCTAATACAATCTAATACAAAAGTTGGAAAAGCTAGGACTTAACCCTTGGGTGGTTCAGTGGATATGCAGTTGGCTAAAGGATAGATACCATAGTGTGGTTGTAAATGGGATTCACTCGGAACAGAGACCAGTCACTAGTGGGGTACCACAAGGCTCTGTACTGGGTCCTGTTCTATTTAATCTCTATGTAAATGATATAATCAAAGGTTTGTTGGACAAGGTGTGTCTTTTTGCTGATGATACAAAGGTGTTTAATAGGGATGATATCCCTAGATATCTGTAATATGGAGCATGATTTGGCATTGATTAAAGATTGGTCAAAATAATAGAAACTGCAGTTATATGTTTCCAAATGTAAAATAATGCACCTTGGGAAAAATAATCCACTGTGAGAGTACATTATTGGGGGCACAGTGTTGCCCAGCACTACAGAAGAAAAAGTCAGTGCAAAAAGAATTCTAGGATGCATCACTAGATGGATCACCAGCAGGAGGAAGAAGGTTCTGATTCCCCTATATAGATCTTTAGTGAGACCTCATTTAGGATACTGTGTCCAGTTCTGGAGACCTCACTTACAAAAAGATATTGGATAGAACGAGTCCAGAGACGGGTAACAAAAACGGTGAAAGGTCTGGGGGATAACACGTATCAAGACGACTTCAAGAACTTAATATGTAGTCTGGAGGAAAGAAGGGAAAGGGAGGACATGACTGAAACCTTTAAATACATCAAGGGGTGAATACGTTTCAGAAAGGCTGTGTTTCCCATATGAAACCAAAATCAAGAACACAGGGACTTCAACTAACTGGAAGGAAGTTCAAAACTAATCTTAGAAAGTATAATTTTACTGAAAGGGTAGTTGATGCTTGGAATAAACTTTCAGCAGAGGTAGTGAGCAAGTCAACAGTAAATGGCTTTAGACATGCTTGGGACAAACATAGATCTTTAATCAGACAAAAAACAAAACAAAACAAAAAAAGGAAAAACTAATCAAAACACGTATAAATAAAAAACGTCAGACCCAATGGACCACTTCTTTCTGCCGTCACTTTTCTATATTTCTATGAAATAATGCAATTTCACGATCATTAATAAATAATTTAATGCCTTTGTATATGCAAGCCGTGTAAGTACCTGAATTTGACGTGGTGTCAGCCTTTTGAAGTCTCCATATATAAAAACTGAATTGAGGGAGGAAGTAGCAGCAGAAGGAGTCACTCAGTTCATCTATCAACAAGAAGCATGCTGATAGGAGAAAGCAGGGTGACTGAAGGATGAGCTCATCACTGTGCTGCTTCTCTTTTCATTGCCCAATCACAGGCTTGGGTGAGTCCAGGACAACCTAGGCTCAGAGGAAGTGGATTGAATGCTGCTGGCCATTAGAATGAAGACATCTAGTGGCAGAAAATAGGTACTTGGTGGGAAACATCTAGATTGAAGCTGATTATGGCAGCAAAAGTTGGCTTTTTTATTTTAACTTTTAAAGTGTTACTAACCCCAGGACCCTGCATTCACTATATCTGGTCTCCCACAGTACACAAAACATAGAAATGCAAATATTTTAGTAAATATAAACTGCTAAATACCTTTTCTCATCAGCAGTATATAGCAGTCTTATGGCTTCTATGAGTGTCTGGTTAAAGCTTGTAGGAGGAGTTTGCATTCTACTCTGACTGTCCTAAGAGGCTGCAGGACCCCTAAATCCTCTGTCTGGACATTGCTGATTGGCCCTGCGCTGATCACATGCACTCTCCCAAGATAAAAAAACACTCACTAGCAATACACACCAAACTGAGCATGTGCAGAGTGCCCCCAAGGCTCTGTTCTATCAGCAGATGGATTGGGGACTGTGAAAGAAGGGGAGGATCAGAGAAGACAGGATCAAACAGCCTTTTTACACAATGCAGAGGATTAACCCCTTAGGTTCCACAGTGAGTACAACAATAATGCTTTACTGCATATACAGACTGATTTTACTATTGTGTGTTGAGTAACATTTTAACTTTTATCTTGTTATTTTTTGCTGGGGTTCTGGTCTAAAAGACGCTAAGAGTCAATTTATTAAATAAATGCTGTTCGAACAGCTCAAGCATTTACACAACCATTACCAATTATCCCAGTATTTTGCCTAATAAGTTTATTTTCTATGATCATCAGCTCCATCATGCAGTATTTTCATGATTGCCGTATTTCAATAACATACTGCATTATGGCCACTGGATGGAGCTGACAATAATAGGGAATAAACATTAAAGGCAAAATACAGGGATTATTTGTGACAACTCTGTGAATGCTTGAGACATTTTCACAGCATATTTTTTTTAAATAAATAAACCCCCTAAGGGTGCAAGTATATATACAGCAGACTTGATGACTAGACGCATGTGTTGGGAGGAACCTTTATGGCTCCATGCACTATAGCTGGGGTTTTGGGAGATGGGCAGAAGTGGTGCTTCACAGAAACACATGAATACAAGGGGGCTCCACAGAAACATATGGATGAATTTGAGAAACTCAGGTATTTACTTTACAGGCTTCACAAGTTTTCTGCACTTTGCTGCAGTTGCTATCAGACTTTTTAGGACAGATCAGGGTCATTTTAATAATTTAATATGCACAGGAAAAAAAAACATCTAACTGGTTAGACACAAACACCATACTGGGATTAGGTTCTAGAAATTTCCCACTAGTTACTGTTATTCAGATTCATGTGAAGCAGCCATAGGCGTGCGCACAGGGTGTGCCAGGTGTGCCTGGGCACACCCTAATCAATCTGTTTGCCTTAGCATTATTGCTCTATGTGCTAGTGGGGTAATGAGAGATCTCCCATTGAGCGAAGCTGCTTAAAGGAAACGTGTGGAAGCATTTCTCTCTCATTTTGAATATGCAAGTAGGGGGATCGTGTGCTGTCACATGGAAGACTGTATGTATGTATGTATGTATAAGATATATATACATTTATATATATGCACACACACGCACGCACGCACATTCATGTGTTTTTGAGCTTTGTTTTGCACACCCTAATGCAATAGGCTGTGCACACCTATGGAAGCAGCTGAAGCAGTTTAACCGTCATACTACAATGCACTTGGGAATGTCCCTCTGAAACTCCTTCAGAAATACTTTTGCAAATCCCCAGGAAGAGCTGGACTTTCTAGGCAGCCAAAGATTAGTCTGTACGTTGACAAGTAGGTCCTTAACCAAACAGTTTTGTCCTTCTAAACTGCTCACAGACAAAGATTTTTATCATCAGTCAATGATGGACTGTTATTATTACAATATTGCTTCTCTTGGATGGCTATAATATTACAGTGAGCTAGTAGACAGGGATGGCTGGAACATTTTGCACTTCCAGAGAATTTATGATACATGTGTTTATGAATTGTTCTAGCCATTTCTATTAACTGTTTTAAAGTGAGTCAGGTTTAAAAAAAAAAAGACCATTGAACTGACCTAGTACTGTATTAGGTTATGCTATATACTTTATAAAGGAAAACCATAACAGTCAGTTTTAGTTTTTACGACTTTATGTTTTCAAATTGATATATATATATATATATATATATATATATATATATATATATATATATGGATGGGTGCAGCGTGATGCAGCGGCAATGACATACACAGTCTGGTAGTGGAAGGAGGCCCAAGCAGGAACACTCACGAAAGCCAACGGCATGTAGCGGTGCAGGTTTCAGCTGAACTGACAGCACGTGTCTGGAAGGACCTGGCCAGTTCAAGCCCAAACGGGAAGATGTCCAAGGAGAGTGTGAAGCCCTAAGTGTTCCCTACTCATCTGGAACTTTCCCTACTGCTAATTAGTGATGAGCCGAACACCCCCGGGTTCGGTTTGCACCAGAACCCGCGAACGGACCGAAAGTTCGTACGAACATTAGAACCCTATTAAATACAATGGATGCGAACGTTCGAATTCTAAAGTGCTAATTATAACAACTATTATGCATGTTATTGTCCTAAAAAGGGTTTGGGAACCCGGGTTCTGCACCAGGGGACATGTATCAATGCAAAAAGAAGTTTTAAAAACGGTCGTTTTCGGGAGCAGTCATTTTAATGATGCATAAAGTGAAAAAAAAAAAGTCAAATATTCCTTTAAATATCGTACCTGGGGGGTGTCTAAAGTATGCCTGTGAAGTGCCACGTGTTTCCCGTGTTTAGAACTGTCCCTGCACAAAATGACACTTCTAAAGGAAAAAAAAGCCATTTAAAACTGCTTGCGGCTTTAATGTAATGTCTGGTCCCGGTAATATGGATGAAAATCTTTAAGAAAAATGGCATAGCTACCCCATGACCCCCCCCCCTACCCCAGCCCATTACCAGCCCCTTTGGGTCTTGTATGGATATTAAGGGGAACCCCGCACATAAAATAAAAAAGGCCCTATATACTCTGAACAGCCGTATACAGGCGGTGCATACAAGACAGGGACTGTAGGTTTGTTCTTATGTAGAATCTGTTTGTAATTTTGAACAGGTACATTGTTTAAGTGTAGCTCCAGCCCAAAAATCTATTTTTAAACTTTTTGGAAAACATAGGTAAGGGTTATCACCCCTGTAACATTTGTTTTGCTGTCTGTGCCCCTGTTCAGAACATTTCACCTCACTTTCCGTCCCAATGACAACTGTTTTTGAAATGTGGTGTTTTTCTTGAAACAAGGATTGCTGATAAAGCATCAGTACAGAGGAGACACCTTTCTCCCATATTAATTCTTACAGGAGAGAATTTTCCTTCCTAGGGGTAGATTTCCTCTCACTTCCTGTTGTCTTCTTGCGTTTGCAAGTAGGAGTCGTTTGTAAGTTGGATGTTTGAAAGTAGGGACCTGCCGTAGATACTCTGCAGAAATAGGCCCCTTAGTTGTTGGTGTTGGCACAACACTGTAAGCACTCACAGTTACTCTTGGTTGGTGCTGGAACGCCCTGCTGTCAACTATTATATCAGGAATTGTAATTACATATAATTGTTGAACAGTGGTAGTAAAAATTGGGCCTTTGATGGTGGTGCTGGTGCCACAACACTGTAAGCCCTGACAGTTACTCTTGGTGGGTGCAGCAATGGGCCCTGCTGTGAATTATTAGATCAAGAATTGTAATTGCATGCCCCTGTTGAACAGGGGCTGAAAAATTGGGCCTTTGGTGGTGGTGGTGGTGTTGACACAACACTGTAAGCCCTCAGAGTTACTCTTGGTGGGTGCAGGAATGGGCCCTGCTGTGAATTATTAGATCAAGAATTGTAATTACATGCCCCTGTTGAACAGGGGCTGAAAAATTGGGCCTTAGGCACTGGTGGCACAACACTACAACCCCTCACAGATACTGTACTTGGAGCACAGCAATGAGCCCTGTTGCAAAGTATTGCTTCAAAAATTGTAATGACACGCCCCTGTTAAACAGGGGCTGAAAAATTGGGCCTTAGGCACTGGTGCCACAACACTCCAACCCCTCACAGATACTGTACTTGGAGCACAGCAATGAGCCCTATGGCAAATTATTGCTAAAAAAATTGTAATTACACGCCCCTGTAAAACAGGGGCTGAAAAATTGGGCCTTAGCCACTGGTGGCGGCACCCATAAACAAAAATGATCTTCCAAGCTATCATCATCAATCGTATCATTGAGGACTCGGAGGAGGAGGATAGCCAGTCAACATAACAGCACAGACACTCAGCATCAGCATCAGTCTTGAAGGGATGTGACATGTTAAAATCAATTAGTCTGTTATATCAGCATCAGGTGTGTGGTAGCTGGTGGTGATCCAAGACTGGTTCATCTTGATGAAAGTCAGTCGATCAACCGAGTCGGTGGACAGGCGCACCCTGTGATCCGTGACAAATCCTCCAGCAGCACTGAATGTGCGTTCCGAAAGAACGCTGGATGCAGGACAGGCCAGTAGCTCAATTGCATACTGTGCAAGCTCTGGCCAGTGATCCATCCTCAAGACCCAGTAAGCCAGAGGATTTTCGGTGTGGAAGGTGTCCAAGTCTGACCTTGCCCCTAGATATTCCTGCACCATGTTTATCAGACGCTGGCGATGGTTGCTGGAACCAATCATACTTTGGGGCTGCGGACTAAAGAATTGTCTGAACGCATCGGTCAGACGGCCACCTTCCCCACCGCTCCTTCTTTGACTGGCCGAAGCCTCAGCAACTCGTTGTCCTGGACCAGGAGTTTGTAACCTCCCAGTCTCTGGGAACGCGTTGCACAGACCTTTCTGCAAGGCCTCCCGGAGTTGTCTCATCCTCTGCTCCCTCTGCGACGGTAACATAAGGTCCGCAACCTTACCCTTGTACCGTGGATCAAGGAGAGTGGCCAGCCAGTAATGGTCCCTCTCCTTGATCCGAAGAATACGAGGATCCTTCCGCAGACTTTGCAGGATCAGGGAGGCCATGCAGCGTAGGTTTGCTGAGGCATTCGCTCCGGAGTCCTCTGGGTCACTAAGGACGACATGATCCGCAGTCACCTCCTCCCAGCCACGTACAAGTCCACTGGTTTCTTGGGACTGTAAATCATCCCTAAAAGACTGCTGCTGATGATGCTGAGTGCCAGCCTCCACCTCCATGCTGACACAATCCTCCTCCTCCTCCTCCTCCTCTTCCTCTTCCTGTGCGATGGGTGGGACAGAAGGAACACTGTCTGGGTAAAGGGGGCCTTGAGAGGCAAGGAAGTCCTCCTCTTCCTGCCTCTGTTCTGCCTCAAGTGCCCTGTCCATTATTCCACGCAGCGTGTGCTCCAACAGGTGGACAAGAGGTACAGTGTCACTGATGCATGCACTGTCACTGCTCACCATCCTCGTGGCCTCCTCAAATGGTGCCAGGACAGTGCATGCATCCCTGATCATGCCCCACTGGCGTGGAGAAAAAAAACCAAGCTCCCCTGACCCTGTCCTGGTGCCGTAGTCGCACAGGTACTCATTGATGGCCCTCTGCTGCGTGTGCAGCCGCTGCAGCATGGCCAACGTTGAGTTCCACCTGGTGGGCATGTCACATATAAGGCGGTTCTTGGGCAGGTTCAACTCCTTTTGCAGTCAGCCAGGCGAGCACTGGCATTATAAGATCTGCGGAAATGCACACAGACTTTCCTGGCCTGCCTCAGGACATCCTGTAAGCCCGGGTACCTGCCCAAGAACCGCTGCACCACCAGGTTAAGGACGTGAGCCACACAGGGCACATGGGTCAGTTGTCCCTGTCGGAGGGCGGAGAGGAGGTTGGTGCCATTGTCGCAAACCACCATTCCTGGCTTAAGCTGGCGTGGCGTCAACCACCTCTCGGCCTGGCCCTGCAGAGCAGACAGGACCTCTGCCCCAGTGTGGCTTCTGTCCCCCAAACACACCAGCGCAAGCACGGCATGGCATCTTTTTGCCTGCGTACTTGCGTAGCCCCGTGAACGGCTACGGAGCACCGCTGGTTCATAGGACAAACCACAGGAAGAGGCCATGGAGGAAGAAGAAGAGGAGGGGGTGGAGGAGAGAGGTGTGTCACAACCAGTAGTAGCATTTTGGAGGCGTGGCGGTGGGACAACCTCCAACACTACTGCACCTTGTCCTGCATCCTTCCCAGCTGCCAAAAGAGTGACCCAATGGGCCGTGAAAGAAAGGTAACGTCCCTGTCCATGCCTGCTGGACCATGAGTCAGCGGTAATATGCACCTTACCGCTGACCGCCCTGTCCAGCGAGGCCAAGACATTGCCTTCCACATGCCGGTAGAGAGCCGGAATAGCCTTCCGTGAGAAAAAGTGGCGTTTGGGAACCTGCCACTGAGGAACCGCACATTGCACAAACTCACGGAAGGGGGCCGAGTCTACCAACTGAAAAGGCAGCAGTTGAAGCGCTAGCAATTTAGCCAAGCTAGCATTCAACCGCTGGGCATGTGGATGGCTGGGAGTGAACTTCTTTCGACGGTCCAGCAGCTGGGGCAGGGAAATTTGCCTGCTAGAATCGGACGTCGGTGTACTGCTAGCAGAGTGGCCGCAAGTACTTGGCTGTGACACACCTAATTCTACACCTTCATTCCTCTCAGTGCATGTTTCAGAGAGGACTGAAGTTATAGTGGGGTTGGAAATCCCAGCTGATGCGGTGCAAGGAGAGGTCCGCTTTGTTCTTTGGTGTGGGTCTTTGAGGTAGGCTTGCCAACGAGCTGCATGGCAGGTCAACATATGTCTGGTCAGGCATGTGGTACCCAAGCGGCTGATGTTTTGGCCACGCGATATACGCTTGAGACATATGTTGCAAACAGCAGCTGTGCGATCTGATGCACTAGCCTCAAAAAAGGCCCACACCAAGGAACTTTTTGAATGACGGGCAGAGGCAGCGCCTTGCACAGGCGGAGCTCTGCGGTGCGATTCCGTCGGTGTACTGCCCTTACGCTGGCCACCAAAGGGCATCCTGTCTCGTTGGAGATGTGCCTCCTCCTCATCCTCCTCCTCCTCTCTCCTATTAGGCACCCACGTGGAGTCAGTGACCTCATCATCCCCTCCCTCCTCATCACTGGAGCCAATCTGGCAGTATGCTGCAGCTGCTGGAACATGACTGCCAGATTGGTGTCCTTCTTGAGCATCCCCTCTGTCTGCTCTCACCCTACTGCCTTCCTGTAGCTGGGTTTCATCATCAGACCCTTCGAAACGCTGGGCATCCTCCTGGAGCATGTACCCAACACTGTGCTCAAACAGTTTGGGGGACTCCTCAGGAGGAGGACATGGTGGGTCTAGGGAAGGAGTGACTGATGATGAGTCTGACATTGATACCAGGGAAGAGGACGCTTTGGCAGCTGCTTTGCCAGTACCCTGAGCCTGGGTGAGAGAGGATGAGGAGGAGGAGGAGGGCTTGGTCATCCACTCTACCAAGTCTTCGGCATGATGTGGCTCAACATGTCCAGCTGCGGAAAAGAAGGACAAGCGTGACCCATGGCCATGTGCTGATGACAATGCACCGCGTCCACGACCAGCACTGTTTCCCCCAGACACAGAGCCTGCTTGCCCTCTTTTATTGCCTCCTGACTGTCTGCCTCTCCTTGTTTGCCTTCCAGACATTCTAATAGATGGCCTGCAGGGAGATGGGAAAAAAGCAATAAGGGCTACCTTCAGGTGTCCTTCTCTGTCCCTTGAAACAAGGACTTGCACAGTGAAAGAAACTGACACTCTCCCTACCTACAGTTTTCTGTCCCTAGAAAAAATGTTTTTTTTAAGCACAATATAGCACAAGGAGAATTCACTCACTGTCCTTCCAGGTCCCTAGAAACAAGGACTTGCACAGTGAAAGAAACTGACACTCTCCCTACCTACAGTTTTCTGTCCCTAGAAAAAATGTTTTTTTTAAGCACAATATAGCACAAGGAGAATTCACTCACTGTCCTTCCAGGTCCCTAGAAACAAGGACTTGCACAGTGAAAGAAACTGACACTCTCCCTACCTACAGTTTTCTGTCCCTAGAAAAAATGTTTTTTTTAAGCACAATATAGCACAAGGAGAATTCACTCACTGTCCTTCCAGGTCCCTAGAAACAAGGACTTGCACAGTGAAAGAAACTTACACTCTCCCTACCTACAGTTTTCTGTCCCTAGAAAAAATGGTTTTTTTAAGCACAATATAGCACAAGGAGAATTCACTCACTGTCCTTCCAGGTCCCTAGAAACAAGGACTTGCACAGTGAAAGAAACTGACACTCTCCCTACCTACAGTTTTCTGTCCCTAGAAAAAATGTTTTTTTTAAGCACAATATAGCACAAGGAGAATTCACTCACTGTCATTCCAGGTCCCTAGAAACAAGGACTTACACAGTGAAAGAAACTGACACTCTCCCTACCTACAGTTTTCTGTCCCTAGAAAAAATGTTTTTTTTAAGCACAATATAGCACAAGGAGAATTCACTCACTGTCCTTCCAGGTCCCTAGAAACAAGGACTTGCACAGTGAAAGAAACTGACACTCTCCCTACCTACAGTTTTCTGTCCCTAGAAAAAATGTTTTTTTTAAGCACAATATAGCACAAGGAGAATTCACTCACTGTCCTTCCAGGTCCCTAGAAACAAGGACTTGCACAGTGAAAGAAACTGACACTCTCCCTACCTACAGTTTTCTGTCCCTAGAAAAAATGTTTTTTTTAAGCACAATATAGCACAAGGAGAATTCACTCACTGTCCTTCCAGGTCCCTAGAAACAAGGACTTGCACAGTGAAAGAAACTGACACTCTCCCTACCTACAGTTTTCTGTCCCTAGAAAAAATGTTTTTTTTAAGCACAATATAGCACAAGGAGAATTCACTCACTGTCCTTCCAGGTCCCTAGAAACAAGGACTTGCACAGTGAAAGAAACTGACACTCTCCCTACCTACAGTTTTCTGTCCCTAGAAAAAATGTTTTTTTTAAGCACAATATAGCACAAGGAGAATTCACTCACTGTCCTTCCAGGTCCCTAGAAACAAGGACTTACACAGTGAAAGAAACTGACACTCTCCCTACCTACAGTTTTCTGTCCCTAGAAAAAATGTTTTTTTTAAGCACAATATAGCACAAGGAGAATTCACTCACTGTCCTTCCAGGTCCCTAGAAACAAGGACTTGCACAGTGAAAGAAACTGACACTCTCCCTACCTACAGTTTTCTGTCCCTAGAAAAAATGTTTTTTTTAAGCACAATATAGCACAAGGAGAATTCACTCACTGTCCTTCCAGGTCCCTAGAAACAAGGACTTGCACAGTGAAAGAAACTGACACTCTCCCTACCTACAGTTTTCTGTCCCTAGAAAAAATGTTTTTTTTAAGCACAATATAGCACAAGGAGAATTCACTCACTGTCCTTCCAGGTCCCTAGAAACAAGGACTTACACAGTGAAAGAAACTGACACTCTCCCTACCTACAGTTTTCTGTCCCTAGAAAAAATGTTTTTTTTAAGCACAATATAGCACAAGGAGAATTCACTCACTGTCCTTCCAGGTCCCTAGAAACAAGGACTTGCACAGTGAAAGAAACTGACACTCTCCCTACCTACAGTTTTCTGTCCCTAGAAAAAATGTTTTTTTTAAGCACAATATAGCACAAGGAGAATTCACTCACTGTCCTTCCAGGTCCCTAGAAACAAGGACTTGCACAGTGAAAGAAACTGACACTCTCCCTACCTACAGTTTTCTGTCCCTAGAAAAAATGTTTTTTTTAAGCACAATATAGCACAAGGAGAATTCACTCACTGTCCTTCCAGGTCCCTAGAAACAAGGACTTGCACAGTGAAAGAAACTGACACTCTCCCTACCTACAGTTTTCTGTCCCTAGAAAAAATGTTTTTTTTAAGCACAATATAGCACAAGGAGAATTCACTCACTGTCCTTCCAGGTCCCTAGAAACAAGGACTTGCACAGTGAAAGAAACTGACACTCTCCCTACCTACAGTTTTCTGTCCCTAGAAAAAATGTTTTTTTTAAGCACAATATAGCACAAGGAGAATTCACTCACTGTCCTTCCAGGTCCCTAGAAACAAGGACTTACACAGTGAAAGAAACTGACACTCTCCCTACCTACAGTTTTCTGTCCCTAGAAAAAATGTTTTTTTTAAGCACAATATAGCACAAGGAGAATTCACTCACTGTCCTTCCAGGTCCCTAGAAACAAGGACTTGCACAGTGAAAGAAACTGACACTCTCCCTACCTACAGTTTTCTGTCCCTAGAAAAAATGTTTTTTTTAAGCACAATATAGCACAAGGAGAATTCACTCACTGTCCTTCCAGGTCCCTAGAAACAAGGACTTGCACAGTGAAAGAAACTGACACTCTCCCTACCTACAGTTTTCTGTCCCTAGAAAAAATGTTTTTTTTAAGCACAATATAGCACAAGGAGAATTCACTCACTGTCCTTCCAGGTCCCTAGAAACAAGGACTTACACAGTGAAAGAAACTGACACTCTCCCTACCTACAGTTTTCTGTCCCTAGAAAAAATGTTTTTTTTAAGCACAATATAGCACAAGGAGAATTCACTCACTGTCCTTCCAGGTCCCTAGAAACAAGGACTTACACAGTGAAAGAAACTGACACTCTCCCTACCTACAGTTTTCTGTCCCTAGAAAAAATGTTTTTTTTAAGCACAATATAGCACAAGGAGAATTCACTCACTGTCCTTCCAGGTCCCTAGAAACAAGGACTTACACAGTGAAAGAAACTGACACTCTCCCTACCTACAGTTTTCTGTCCCTAGAAAAAATGTTTTTTTTAAGCACAATATAGCACAAGGAGAATTCACTCACTGTCCTTCCAGGTCCCTAGAAACAAGGACTTGCACAGTGAAAGAAACTGACACTCTCCCTACCTACAGTTTTCTGTCCCTAGAAAAAATGTTTTTTTTAAGCACAATATAGCACAAGGAGAATTCACTCACTGTCCTTCCAGGTCCCTAGAAACAAGGACTTACACAGTGAAAGAAACTGACACTCTCCCTACCTACAGTTTTCTGTCCCTAGAAAAAATGTTTTTTTTAAGCACAATATAGCACAAGGAGAATTCACTCACTGTCCTTCCAGGTCCCTAGAAACAAGGACTTGCACAGTGAAAGAAACTGACACTCTCCCTACCTACAGTTTTCTGTCCCTAGAAAAAATGTTTTTTTTAAGCACAATATAGCACAAGGAGAATTCACTCACTGTCCTTCCAGGTCCCTAGAAACAAGGACTTGCACAGTGAAAGAAACTGACACTCTCCCTACCTACAGTTTTCTGTCCCTAGAAAAAATGTTTTTTTTAAGCACAATATAGCACAAGGAGAATTCACTCACTGTCCTTCCAGGTCCCTAGAAACAAGGACTTGCACAGTGAAAGAAACTGACACTCTCCCTACCTACAGTTTTCTGTCCCTAGAAAAAATGTTTTTTTTAAGCACAATATAGCACAAGGAGAATTCACTCACTGTCCTTCCAGGTCCCTAGAAACAAGGACTTGCACAGTGAAAGAAACTGACACTCTCCCTACCTACAGTTTTCTGTCCCTAGAAAAAATGTTTTTTTTAAGCACACTATAGCACAAGGAGAATTCACTCACTGTCCTTCCCAGTCCCTAGAAACAAGGACTTGCACAGTGAAAGAAACTGACACTCTCCCTACCTACAGTTTTCTGTCCCTAGAAAAAATGTTTTTTTTAAGCACAATATAGCACAAGGAGAATTCACTCACTGTCCTTCCAGGTCCCTGGAAACAAGGACTTGCACAGTGAAAGAAACTGACACTCTCCCTACCTACAGTTTTCTGTCCCTAGAAAAAATGTTTTTTTTAAGCACAATATAGCACAAGGAGAATTCACTCACTGTCCTTCCAGGTCCCTAGAAACAAGGACTTACACAGTGAAAGAAACTGACACTCTCCCTACCTACAGTTTTCTGTCCCTAGAAAAAATGTTTTTTTTAAGCACAATATAGCACAAGGAGAATTCACTCACTGTCCTTCCAGGTCCCTAGAAACAAGGACTTACACAGTGAAAGAAACTGACACTCTCCCTACCTACAGTTTTCTGTCCCTAGAAAAAATGTTTTTTTTAAGCACAATATAGCACAAGGAGAATTCACTCACTGTCCTTCCAGGTCCCTAGAAACAAGGACTTGCACAGTGAAAGAAACTGACACTCTCCCTACCTACAGTTTTCTGTCCCTAGAAAAAATGTTTTTTTTAAGCACAATATAGCACAAGGAGAATTCACTCACTGTCCTTCCAGGTCCCTAGAAACAAGGACTTGCACAGTGAAAGAAACTGACACTCTCCCTACCTACAGTTTTCTGTCCCTAGAAAAAATGTTTTTTTTAAGCACAATATAGCACAAGGAGAATTCACTCACTGTCCTTCCAGGTCCCTAGAAACAAGGACTTGCACAGTGAAAGAAACTGACACTCTCCCTACCTACAGTTTTCTGTCCCTAGAAAAAATGTTTTTTTTAAGCACAATATAGCACAAGGAGAATTCACTCACTGTCCTTCCAGGTCCCTGGAAACAAGGACTTGCACAGTGAAAGAAACTGACACTCTCCCTACCTACAGTTTTCTGTCCCTAGAAAAAATGTTTTTTTTAAGCACAATATAGCACAAGGAGAATTCACTCACTGTCCTTCCAGGTCCCTAGAAACAAGGACTTACACAGTGAAAGAAACTGACACTCTCCCTACCTACAGTTTTCTGTCCCTAGAAAAAATGTTTTTTTTAAGCACACTATAGCATAAGCACAAAACACACTGACACTCTCCCTACCTATCCTTCTCTTTCCCTAAACTAAAGGAATCCAGGTTAAGCAAGAAAGAAATAAAAGTCACTGTCCCTGCCTATGCTGCTCTATCCCTGCTCCGGAACACACTACACTAGGCCGCCGTGCTGGCGGCCTTTTATAGTGTGGGGCGTGTACTAAACACCCTCAGCAATAATTGGCCACAGGCATCCTGCCTGTGGCCAATCATTGCTCTCCTCGCTGCCGGCGCTGTGATTGGCCAAGCATGCGGGGTCACAGTGCATGCTTGGCCAATCACAGCGCCTGGATGACACTGCGATGGCGTAGTGCATTGTGGGCCGTTCGCGTCACTCGAATTTGGCGCGAACGGCCCAAATCGTTCGATCTTCGTCGAACGATCGAACAGCCGATGTTCGAGTCGAACGTATGTTCGATTCGAACACGAAGCTCATCCCTACTGCTAATGCTTTCCCTGACAGATGGGTAACCTGTTCCTATGCTACCCACATGCAAATGCATGCCAAACCAAGGAGCCAGGTTCTTAACCACTTAAGCCCCGGACCATTTTGTTGCTAAATGACCAGGCCACTTTTTGCGATTCGGCACTGCGTCGCTTTAACTGACAATTGCACGGTGCGTTGTGGCTCCCAAACAAAATTTACCGTATGTCCTTTTTTTTCCACAAATAGAGCTTTCTTTTGCTGGTATTTGATCACTTCTGCGGTTTTAATTTTTTGCGCTATAAACAAATATAGAGTGACAATTTTGAAAAAAATTCAATATTTTTTACTTTTTGCTATAATAAATATCCCCAAAAAATATATGCATTTTTTTTTCCCTCAGTTTAGGCCTATACGTATTCTTCGACATATTTTTGGTAAAAAAAATCGCAATAAGTGTTTATTGATTGGTTTGCACAAAAGTTATAGCGTCTACAAAATAAGGGATATTTTTATGGCATTTTTATTAATATTTTTTTTTTTTACTAGTAATGGCGGCGATCAGCAATTTTTATCGTGACTGCGACATTATGGTGGACACATCGGACACTTTTGACACCATTTTGGGACCATTGTCATTTTTACAGCGAACAGTGCTATAAAAATGCACTGATTACTGTAAAAATGACAATGGCAGTGAAGGCGTTAACCTGTAGGGGGCGCTGAAGGGGTTAAGTGTGACCTAGAGAGTGATTCTTACTGTTAGGGGGCGTGGCTTGGCGTGACACATCACTGATCGTTGTTCCCGATGACAGGGAACAGACGATCACTGACAGTGTCACTAAGAAGAACGGGGAAAGGTTTGTTTACACTGACATCTCCCTGTTCTTCAGCTCTGTGACCCGATTGCAGGACGCCGGCGGCGATTGGGTCCGCGGGTCCTGCGGGCGTGGTCACGGAGTTCCCAACAGGCTCGTACATTAAAGGGGACGTACCTGTACGCCAATGTGCGCAGCCATGCCATTCTGTCGAAGTACATCGCCTTGCGGTGGTCGGGAGCCGGTTAAATAAACTCTGCCACCCCTAAGATGGCCCCCAGAATCACATGGGCGACCAGAATGCAAGTGGATTGCTGCCCCAGTGATTCAGGAAACCATAGAGGAACCCTGTTTCTCCAGACTTCATCTCCCTCTGTACTGCTGCTGCAGACGAGCGCCACCTGCAGAGGAGAAAACAGACTGCACCTACCTACATACAGTATATGTATATATAAAATCACTGGACTACAAATAAACATAGGATATATAACAATAGGTACCCAGAGCACTATTGGTTAGCTAAAGTGACAATACAGCAGACAGAGCCTTCCATTGAGGAATGAGTCACTTCCCTTTCTCATTCTATGCTACATTTAGCTTGAGTTTGATCGAGTGGTTGCATTAAAATAAAGAAATTCATATGCAATATTACATTTTCATCTGCTCTAAAAATGCTGTTGTCCTGCTCTAAATAAGTAAAGCAAAATGAAACTATTTTCTAAAGTGCTGTACTCACCACTTTTTACTCTGGGATTAAAGTGTTGCTTTTGACTGCATTAATTTCAGAAGCTCCATTCCATATTTTTTTGCTTTTGAATGCTACTTTTAGCTTATATTCCCATAAATGCAGGTAAATATGTAGATGTATAAATGCAACTTCAAAACATGCCATGATTCCAAAAATGTCTAGCCAAAAATGAAGCATGTAGTATCTAGTAGTAGTTAGTCACTTTCAACCGGACTTGTTCTGTAATGTTGAAGACACTTCATAGCAGTGTTAATTTCGTAACTTAACTTAACACCATTTTAGTCGACTAAAATGCGACTAAAACTAAAACAATTGATACAACTAAAATACGACTAAAACTAAAATTACATTTTAGTCAAAAGACTAAAATGGGACTAAAACTAAAATGCTATTTTAGTCAAAAGACTTATGCCCCATACACACGATCGTTTTTCATGCCGTTAAAAATGCCATTTTAAAAAATGGCCATTAAAAATTATCGTGTGTAGGCTCCAGAGCATTTTTAACGACGTGAAAAACGGCCATTAAAAATTCCGGAGATGCTCTCTTTTTTCACGTCGTTTTTCATGTCGTTTTTTTTAACGACGTGAAAAACGATAGTGTGTATGCTTTCACGACGTGAAAAAAAACGCGCATGCTCAGAATCAAGTATGAGACGGGAGCGCTCGTTCTGGTAAAACTAGCGTTCGTAATGGAGATAGCACATTCATTACACAGTAACGGACTGAAAAGCGCGAATCGTCGCTCAACAAACTTTACTAACATGAAGGGTGGCGCCATTCGAACGGAACTTCCCCTTTATAGTGCCGTCGTACGTGTTGAACGTCACTGCGCTTTGCTTGATCATTTTTTTTAATGATAGTGTGTACGCAAGGCAGGCTTGAGAGGAAACATGAAAAAAAACGAGGAGAAAAACGTCGGTTTAAAAAATTACATTAAAAACGATCGTGTGTACGGGGCATAAGACTAAAACTAAATTGAAATTTGACGTCAAAATTAAATGTTCATACCTCAATAACATAAATAATAACAATAAATAATAACATATTCGATTTTTCACTCCAGCAATATATAATACGTTTGGAAATTGTAGAGAAATGTTTAAATAATGCATTACAATTTAACTACTACTACCATTCGAATTTAGATTACTAAAATTTGTTTTAGTCGACTAAAATGATTTTAGTCGACTAAAATGTACTGGAGATTTTAGTCGACTAAAATGTAGGACATTTTAGTCAACTAACATGTCCTGGAGATTTAGTCGACTAAATACTACTAAAACTAAAACAATTGCAGAAGAATAAAATGCGACTAAAACTAAAATGAGATTTTAGTCTTAGGGATTAAGTTAAAGGAAGGCCGCATTCTTGATTTGTAGAATTTGCCCTCCTATGTTGGGTCATTCTGCTGATTTATTGCTAAAGAATTTCCCATCAATGGAGATCACATGTTTCCAGATAATGACTATAACCGCTTCAGCCCCGGAAGATTTTACCCCCTTCCTGACCAGAGCACTTTTTACAAATTAGCACTGCGTGGCTTTAACTGACAATTGCGCGGTCGTGCGATGTTGTACCCAAACAAAATTTGCGTCCTTTTTTTCCCACAAATAGAGCTTTCTTTTGGTGGTATTTGATCACCTCTGCGTTTTTTGTTTTTTTTTT
Organism: Rana muscosa; assembly: GCA_029206835.1. NCBI lineage: Eukaryota > Metazoa > Chordata > Amphibia > Anura > Ranidae > Rana > Rana muscosa. The sequence goes on along the minus strand of CM055116.1, from coordinate 159,269,443 downwards.
GCGCTATAAACAAAAGAACAGAGACAATTTAGAAATGTTTTCCTCAGTTTTGGCTGATATGTATTCTTCTACATATTTTTGGTAAAAAAATCGCAATAAGCAAATATTGATTGGTTTGCGCAAAAATTATAGCGTCTACAAAATAGGGGATAGAATTATGGCATTTTTATTATTTTTTTTATTTTTATTAGTAATGGCGGCGATCTGCGATTTTTATCGGAACTGTGACATTATGGCGGACTCATCAGACACCTTTGACACATTTTTGGGACCATTGACATTTATACAGCGATCAGTGCTATAAAAATGCACTAATTACTGTAAAAATGTCACTGGCAGGGAAGGGGTGAACACTAGTGGGCAATCAAGGCGTTAACTGTGTTCCCTCTCTGTGTTCTAACTGAAGGGACTTACTAGGGGAAATGACAGAACACTGTTCATACTTTATATGAACACACAATCAGTCATTTCTCCCCTGAAAGAACCGGGATCTGTGTGTTTACACACACAGATCCCAGTTCTCGCTGTGTCACGAGCGATCGCAGGTGCCCGGCGGTCATCGCACCCGCCGGGCACTCGCATCGGCTCCTGGGGGGGAGCAGCAGGCGCGTGCGCCCCTAGTGGCCACAGGGCGAAGCGACGTTACATAACGTTGTTTCGCCCAGCTGTGCCATGCTGCCGCAGTAAAACTGCGGCGGCTTGTTGCCAAGTGGATATAGAGTTCAGAAAAGAAAAGTCCAGAGCTTTCGGCTATTTCTTTGACTTTGAATTTTGGCTGCGATGTATGGAGATCCGCCTTTGTCAGGATGATTCAGCAGCATAATCCGTCTGTGGGATTCTCTTATGTTTGTTTTATTTGCAGTCAGGCTGACTCCCAACACCAGGGCGGTTCAAATGCACCTTTTTAATAACTTGCAAATGCCGACTTTGACAGGGTCTATATAGCTTGCTTCACTTGAGGATCCAGGTGTCTGAAATCTTGTACAACATAACAGCCAGCAAACCCGGCAATGGGGAGAGTCAGCCTGGCTGCTATCATCGTACTCGCCATAATGCTGGCTCTGTGAACAACTATTCAACTCTCCCCCCAGCCTGAAATCTGGGGCCATTCATTTTTTGAGAGGTTGCCTCATCTCCCCATTCTTCACTACGCTGCACTGCATATTCAAGTTACTTTTGCTTGTGTTTGGGTGTTAGGTCTTTTGGATGTACAAGCTTCTATTTAGGTGTATCGTTGGACTTTAAGGACACAGGGAAGTGATGTTTGTTAAAGATCCTCCAGCTACATATAGGATGACTTTATTACTCCATGTGTTCTGGTCAGGGCCGTCGGAACAGGACAGGCAAACCAAGCAACCGCTTGGGGCCCCGAGCTGGCCTGGGGCCCCAGCAGTCCCGCACAGTTCCGCACAGCAGGAAGAGGAGCAAGAGGTGGCAGCACGGGAGGAGGTAAGACAAAATCCCCCCCGCTTATCCGCTCACCATAACGTCGCTTCTCAACTTCAAATTTCATTGTCCATTCTGCTTGGGGCCCCCTAATTCCTTCAAATGGCCCTGGTTCTGGTACCCAGCCCCCCCCCCCATTCCTGTGTTTTTGATTGATCCTTTGGATGTGTTAACAAAAGTCCAGGATCCACAAACTTTCAAAGCCCTCCTGAGATGTCAGTTATAAATAGTGGGGTATTTTCAGACACTCATGAAAACTGAAGAACTTGCTTGGAAAAGTTACAAAACATCTTCAACATTACGGAATGAGTCCAATTGAATGTTGCTCACAAATTTAGATATTTAATGACCTGGTCCTGGATAAGTGAGAATCGTCACAGACAGATACATGTTGTAAACTCCAATATGTTCAAGCTCTATAATAAGATGCTGAAAATGGTTATTATGTGAAAACATTTTCCTCCACTGCAGGCAACAGGTACATTTTCTGCATTTTTTTTTTTTTTGCTTTGCCTATATATTTACTTCTACTATGTTTTTATGCTACAGGTAAAAAAAAAATCTTTAAGTACACTCTGCTATCTATTTTGTGTTGTCTATAGCAGAATTTGTATTTCTTTTGATTGCTTAGGAATATTTTTTTTCTTTTCTTTTGGAAAATCATCCAGATGTATTCATTTTTTTTCTTGCTGTTCTTCTTCACCTGTCTGACATATGGGTCTGTTGATTTAAAATTGCATAGATTCTCCAACTGTTCCTCCATCTAACTCCCTCCAGCCTGTCAAAGAATCCCCCCAGGCACTTTCCAATTGCTACAAGCTCTGCTCCGCTATAGGCCAAGACATTTTGTACTTTTTCCCTCAGCTTCTGTGTGCACACACAGGTGGAGCTGCTCTGCAGTCTAAACATGCAATGTTTCCCACACTGCCTACATTAGCACCAGAGTCCTGCATTGTACTGTATGGCTTCTTTTATGTAACAGCTATAGAAAACAATTTGCTTTTAGAATGCAACTTTCACTGCTCTGCTTGTAAAAACATTATTATTTTCAGTAATCTCTTTATAGAAAATGCTGTACATGTTAATCCTCTCCAGAAGTAACTGATTGCTAGTAATAAGCTTCATAATTAAAGTGGTATTGGACCCAAAAAACACATTTCAGCTTACCAGTCCTTGGATGTGGTGGCTGTATTATGATTTTTAGTTTTTTTATTACTTTATTTTCACCTGTTGATCCTGCAAGTAAGTTTGTTATTTTTCAACCTCCTTTAACAGACCAAGCTTTCCAGCAATAGTATATGTTAGAGAGTTAAGACAAAGCATTTAACACTGACAGGGGTGCTTATAAGGGTCAGATATTATTTAGTTATATAAAACCTGTATAAGATATTGAACACACAAAGTAATACAGTTACATTGTACAACTCGCATTACTTTGGTTTTGCAGAGAGTAGCCCTGATTTAATTCTTTCCGTTGTCCCCGCTGGTGCTCCTGGCTCCTTCTCCTTGACCAATGCCCCCCATAGCAAGCTGCTTGCTATGGGGGCACTGGTGTGTGCTCGCTCCCGAGCCAAGCTCTATACATCTATAAGACACATAGAACTGTGGCTCAGCCCCCTGCTCTCCCCTCATTGGCTCACTGATTGTGAATGACAGCAGCGAGAGCCAATGGTGTGTCTCAGCCAACGAGGAGAGAGAGAGAGACTCAGGACAGCCGAGGTTCCTGTGCACATCGCTGAGGGGGCTCAGGTGAGTATTAGGGGGGCTCTGGGGGGACCAGCACATAGAATGCATGAAGGCAAAAAAGCCTTCAGTGTTTATGACCACTTTGTATGTATTTGTAAATACAACCAATGTAAGTACTCACTCATTCTGAGAGATGGAGGGGCAGAACTAGATGTGTTCCAATGCACATGTTATAAGATGGACATGCCAGAGGTGGGGGAATCGAGTCACATGACTTGACTCGAGTCAGATTCGAGTCACCTGTTTGAGGACTTGCAACTTGCTTGACAGAATTCAATAAATGACTCGACTTGACTTTGACTTGTCACTAATGACTTGCGACTTGACTTTGACTTGGGCAATATGACTTGCAATGACTTGGCAACCCCCCCCCAAAAAAATATTACCCACACACTGTGACTGATCCGATCTTCACCGCTGATAATTGCTCCGCCCACCACCGCCTCTGAGCCAATCAGCATTTGGAGCTGTACTGTAACCCGCCCTCCTCCTGCAGCCCACCACATGTGACGAGAGGATACAGAAGAGGATAAAGTAAGTGTGGCTGTACTCGGTGTACTGTATTGAGGCGGGCGGGATTCTGCTCTGTTCCCTGCGGTTTACATTACCATCACCCCCGCTTGTTCTCCTGGCCACACTGTGACAGAGGAGAGGCACAGCTGTGGGCTGCATTTTCTTAGAGCCTGCTTCTCCCTCTGTCGGGACCGGAGTGGCTGTGAGTCTGTGACAGTGAGTCACTAGTGATGTAGAGATGGCTCTCTGTGATGTCCCCCCTCCCCCTTCTCCGGTCAGCAGCATGAGAACGATGATAAAAGAGACACACAGACAGGGCTGTGTGCATTCTTAATCCTCAACCTTCTTCTGCCATCAGCGGGGGTGGGGGTTAATAAAGCAGCAGGACTGAGCAATTTACAGAGGGGGACACTGAGTGGCAGGCAATCACTGTGCAGTAACCCCTAGCAACCGAATGGTGAGCAGTAATGTATAGCAACCCCTAGCAACCGAGTGGTGAGCGGTAATGTATAGCAACCCCTGGCAACCGAATGGTGAGCGGTAATGTATAGCAACCCCTAGCAACCGAATGGTGAGCGGTAATGTATAGCAACCCCTAGCAACCGAATGGTGAGCGGTAATGTGTAGCAACCCATAGCAACCGAATGGGGAGTTCATTAGTAATTGCACGTTACTTGTTTGTTGCCTAAATACTGAAATTTGCAGGCTTGTTGGCCATTTAATTGCTGAGTGTTCTGCTCATTGTCTGCTGTTTGGGCATTCAAAGTGTTTCTTTAATATGCCAAGAAAAAAGCACTAAGCAGTTTTGTTAATGTTGAAAATAAAACAAAACCTTTCCTGAACACTGACTTTTTCCTCATTTAAAGCTGGAAATGGGGTAGATCAGTATTTTGACTTGATTTGTGACTTGACCAAAATAAATGACTTGACTTGACTTGCTTGACTTCTAGCAGGGACTCGACTTGACTTGCTTGCTTTTCGCCACAGTAACTTGGGACTTGCTTGAGACTTGAGACTTGCTTATGACTTAAGACTTGAGACTTGCTTATGACTTGCACATGTGTGACTTACTCCCATGTCTGGGACATGCCAATAGGAGGAGAGAGCAGAAGGAGCAGTAGGAATAAGTCATTGACTCACTGCTGCTACTTGACTAAAGGATTCGTCAACCTTGGTTCTTACCAATACCATTAAAGACACAGACTGCGTGACATGGGTTTTATATGGCCACAGCAGCCAAATTTTTATTAACCAAATAATACAATAACATCATGTAAACATACCCGTAAGTGCAACTTTTCAACAAAATACTAATGCCCAACAACAAGAGGTCTTTGGGTGTCTTTAAGGCACAATTTATAACTAGAACGATCTATGTCCCCAGCCGTGCCCCAACCGGCTCTAAGACGCTCCGACATCACACATACTTCCATATTCCCCTCCCCCAGGGGACCTAGCTCCTGGGAGAACCACCGTTAACCAGGTGGAAGCGCCATACCTTAGATGGGCCCCTGTACCATGTAATTCGTCACTGACCCCCCAAAGACCCCTTGAACCGCCGACTGCTGTGACAAGTTCAAGCAATATCCCTCAGTCAGTAAAATCATACAAAATTTAAAACAAACTTTTTCTGTTTTGTTATTCTTTCTGTTTTTTTTATTTTTTTTAAATGTATTTATTTATTTATTTTTTGCGATATATCCATAAAATACATACCAACGTTATAACTATATATAGAAAGACAAATATAAATATATATATATATACCCATTCCGCCCCCTTTTTTTTTTTTAAACAAAATTAACCAAAAGACAGCCAAAACCAACCCCCCTCTAAAGGCCCAATACAGACCCCCAATGCGATAACTACTAACACCAGGGCGGGAGGGTGGGAAGTTGGCTCTGCTCCTAATCTTCCCAAAATGATGAAAATCCGCCCCTACGCCAGACCCTCACCACTGGATCCTGCCCCCTTCTAACTTCTGCCTCCAATCAGGTAAGCTCTCCTCCCCTGCCCCCTCTCTGACCTAGCTGATCGTTATCTGATCCTGTTCCTCCCCTAGTCATGCAGCCCCTCCATCCATATTCTCCTACGGGTCTCACTTTACTGATCAATCAAAGGCTGGGGCAGGTACATGATCAAGCTGTACCGTCTAGTAGGGCTTTGTAAATCTCAGGACTGGATGGACCAAATTTATAGCCATCACAGGTAAAACATCTCCCAATTTGGTTTGCATACAAGTAGCCCAGTATCTCTTGATTCTACATTGTAGCAGTATGATAGTGTTCATATGCACACATATATACAGGCGGTCCCCTAGTTACAAACACCCGACTTACAAACGACTCCTACTTACAAACGTAGGGAGACAACAGGAAGTGAGAGGAAATCTACCCCTAGGAAGGGAAATTGTCTCCTGTAAGAGTTATTATGGGAAAAAGATGTCTCCACTGATGCTTTATCACCATGCCTTGTTTCCACAACAACCCAAAATTTTCAAAATCCAATTGCCATTGGGACAGAAAGTGAGGTGAAATGTTCTGAACAGGGGCACAGACAGCAAAACAAATGTTACAGGGGGGATAACCCTTCCCTATGCTATCGAAAAAGCTTAAAAATAGTTTTTTTGGCTGGAGCTACACTTAAAAAATTTACCTGTCCCGACTTACAAACAAATTCAACTTAAAGGGGTTGCTCCACCGGAAAAAAAAAATTAAAAGCCAGCAGCTACAGCAGCTGCTGGCTTTTAATATTTGGACACTTACCTGTCCTGGAGTCCAGCGACGTCCGCAGCAGAGGACGAGCGAACCGCTCGTCGCTCGGCTGCTCCCTCCGCCATCCTCGCTGAGGGAACCAGGAAGTGAAGCCCTGCGGCTTCATGCCCGGTTCCCTACGGCGCATGCGCGAGTCGCGCTGCGCCGTTCTGATTGGTGCTCCTGTGTTCTGGGAGCCGAGTGTCTCCCAGAACACCAAGGGAAGTCTGCGGGAAGTGACGTAACCGCAGATTCCCGGAGACAGGACTCCCGGATGTGGGTGAAAATACCTGTCTTAGACAGGTATCTTCACCCCCCTCCCCCCTGAAAGGTGTCAATTGTGACACCGGAGGGGGGGAGGGTTCCAATAAGCAAAAGTTGCTATTTAGGGTGGAGCTCCACTTTAAGAACAAACCTACAGACCCTATCTTGTTTGTAACCCGGGGACCGCCTGTAGTTGTTTTACAATTACACTGACCTTCTTATCATTCTTATCCTCAAAAGCCAGGCATGCCCCTTACATGGCCCAGTTACAGACAGATTCTGGGGAATTCATAAAGGGTGTCATAGACACCCTTTAGAATTCCATCAGGGTGCAGCACTGAAAGTCTCGGTAGTCATGTACCTGTCAATGGGGACAGGGATTTAGTACTATGCCGGAAGCTGTCACATACATAATAGCTTCCCAGCTTCCCAGCTAGTCATAATGACTAATTCCTAATTTAAGAACTGGTGGTAATTCTTTAACTACTTCAAAACCAGCCCAATTCTGACATTTCTCACATACTGTACATGCAAAAATCAACATTTTTGCTAGAAAATTACTAATAGAAACCCCAAACATTATATATTTTTTTAAGTGGAGGCCACGGAGAATAAAATGGCTGTTGTTGCAATTTTTTTTTATGCCAAACAATATTTACGCAGCAGTTTATCAAATGCAAATTTGCAGGAAAAAATACCCTTTAATTTATTTTTAGTGCACACAGGGAGTCTGGTGCTTGAATTTTTGCTCTCACTCTGGCTTTTGCGGTGATACCCCATGTTGTGTGGTGCAATCACTTTTTACAAATTCATGTGGGACCTATGAGCATGTTTGCCTTTGTGTGTGAGGAGGAGGTTATAGGGGCAATTCATTTTTTTTTTTATTATTTTTTTTATTTAGATGGTTTTTTTTTTTTGCTTTTTTTTTACACTGTCCTATTAATTTGTTTTTGGTCAACTCTACTGGTGTCACAAGGGATTAGAAATATCCCTTGTGATAGCATGGATCATGCCAGGTCCTTTTTATGGAGAAATCTGGGTTCTATTAGACCCCATATTTCTCATCTGGCCTCCAAAGCATCTGATCGAACTGAGGTTGTCTTGATCGGATGCTTTACAAGCTGGTAACGGCTTGTAAACAAACTGAAACAGGAAGTGACAAAATCCTGGTTGCTTCCGGATTTTTAGGACTCTTCTACAATGTTTGTTAAAATCCTTGCAATGTACATAGATCACTTAAAAGGGATTGTTTTTTCTCAACAAAAGTGTCATTGCTCTTTAGGAATCTGTCACTGCCATGAGGACAGGTTCTTAAAGTGGCAGTAGTTAGTGTTGGTAATGTTACTGCCACTGGTGCTGGTGCTTGCATGAATTAGGCATAGGAAGCTCTTTTTTTTTCTTGTGAAATTCCTCTGATTATGTCTAAAATAAAATAGCGTAATGATTAAATGGGTTGAATATAGGCACATTTTATTCCCTGGGGATAAAACACTATGGGTTAGCACATAATACACAATGAAGTAGGCTTTGCCAGAATGTTTGAATCAGTGTACTAATTGGAAAGTGATAATGTAATTAGGGGGGCGATCATAGAGCATACAGGCCTGGATTATCCACTCACTCCACAGAATAGCAGAAGTAATCTGCCAAAGCCATATATTAGATTGCATGTTTATTAAGTGGTCCCCCTGTAGTTACAAAGTACTCATCACTTCTTAAGTGAATAAAGCAGCCGTATAACTGATTCCAGCAAGTGTCAACAGTTCAAGTCTTTGAGTGCTTATTGATCCAGATTCAAACAGTTCATTAATCTGAGCGCACATTATATGGATTTTTCAATGTAATTTTGAAGGGGATGGAAAACTATTGAATGATGTGGAATGATACTAGAATGATGTTTTCATAGTTCACCTCCCTGGAGTTTATTCTATACAGTGTAGATTTAAAAATGCATAATTTGTAGTAAACAAAAAGGGTTATGCGCAAATAGAAACTATTGTCATTTTTAATGTTGTACTGCGGGATTTACTAACTCAGGTCCTGGGGAACTAATAATGTATCATTTCCCCCTTTCTAGCCAGGAGCAAAAGCATATTACAGTAGAACTTTGGAATAAAAGGCACAATTTAATTTTTTGCATATATGCTGAAAATTTGGGAAATTTATTTTTAAACTATACTGTACCTGTGATGCTTGTTCATATGAAATTTTCCCCACTCCTAAACCTAAAATTCAAAATCAGGCAGATTATGATCATGTCTATACTGGGTGCTGACACGAGAGACAAATTAGAAAACAGATGCAGTTGCTGCAGTCTCCACCCATCTTCTGGGGCTAACTATAATGTAAAGCTAACCTTACTGTAAAATGCAAAGCCCACTTATTATATCAGGATGCCACTTCCCTGTAAAAATTGCTCTAATCTTGGCCACCTCTGTCCTCAATAAAGACAGGAATGCCGGACAAAAATGGTAAAAGTGGCAAAAAATTTTTTTTTTCCACGTTCTCAAAAAATTTTTGTTTACCGGACAAAAAAAAAAAAAGAAGTGTGGAATATGTTCCTTTACAATTATAAATATTATATTTATGACAAGGTATTGAAACTTTATAACATGAAGACCTTAATGAAAGATTTCTGAGACTTTATGTAAAGTCTTGAAGTATTGCAAGTTCTTTCAACTGAAGAAGTAAATCCTGGAATAAAGTTCAAGTAACACTGTACTTCTCAATGTAGTTCTCAATAAGAGAAATATGCATTTCTGTCACTGGGGGGGGGGGGGGGCACTGCTGAGAAAATAATACTCCAGTTTAATTTGCTTGTGGGCTCCATCGTGTACCTCCTACAGTTGGGTGATTGTTGGGATACAGTAGATAGTAGTTTCTGTCCTCTCAGGCCTTAATTGACGGGTAAGAGGGTAAATTTGTCTGGCATATTAGTTTATCTTTATAACCTTTAAATGATTCCTATTAATGTTCTCCACCATTATAGCATAATATAGTCTGGTCAGTAAATTGTTTTTTTCTTTTCCTCTTCTCAATAAAATGGTGAGACCAACATTTAGAGTTTGGAAACATTTCCACAGTAAAATTTCTGCTGAGAGCAAAGCTGCAATCTGCAAATATTGTAAGAAGAAATATTCTTTTCCAAATGCTACAAAGATGACAAAACACATCCTGGCATGCCATAGGTGTCCTAAAGACATTAAAAATACTTTATGGAATGAAATGATGAGGTCCATAATAAAAGTGCGAGTAGCTTTTCCCTCCAGAGCTCTCATTCTACAAACACTATTTCTGCTGCTACTGGATCATCATCATAAAGTGTTTCTTCACCAGCAGCATCTTCAAGTAAGAATGTTATACAAACCACTGTCTCAGAAAAAATACACAAACCTTCATTTATAGATAAAATTACACATGAAAATGCATATTGGCAGGAATTTTTTAAATTACTATGAGGGTAAGGGGGTGGTTACTATGTATAGTTGAAATGTTCTTAACATATTCTGTCCTTGTAATAAAACATAACATTTTAAAAAAGCAAGTTTAGTTTATTTACTGAATAAGCTGTACTTTTATTTTAAGCATAATACTTTTATACACACTGCATTTCACATTTCCATTCAATTTGTAAATCTACGCCAGGCTATTTTTATTTATTTTTTCATTTTTCCAAAATTACAATTTTTCATGAAAAAAACAAGAAAAAAAAAACAAAACTTTTTTTTCCCCATGGCTTCAAAATTTCTGGAAATTTTACATCTCTAGTCCTCACTCATTCAAACTCTCTTCCAGGCCACCGATAGTATATCCAGTTTCTATGGATATAAGGGAAGCTAATCTTTTATACTCAGGAACCTGTAACTTTCCTGATTTCCCATTTTTAAAAATGTGCCATCCCTTCCAGAGTTTTTTATGGTGAGTTTTCCTACAATTGTGCAATTCATCACCAAGCTTTTCCTCCCACCTTATCCTTAGTCCTCTCTTCTTTCTTTATTTCCAGCACACATATACTACTGGGCTCAGTTGCCCTCCAAACTGATTGCAAGCACAGTTACATGAGTTTAAATAAGGTGCAAACTCTAATTGGATTATATTTAGTTTGCTTGCATTATAAACAACTGTCTTTTTTTCCTAAGAATAACTGTTTTCACCCTTTTTCGGCCTTTCATATCAGTGCCGCTGAACTCCTGCAGCCTCTTTTCAGCCTGTTTACATGTACTTTCTTCAGCAGTGGCTGCAAATCATTTCTCAGGATTGGCTCCTTGATTATAACAACAGTGGACCATGCCTAAGTAATGTGTAGCCTCGTTTCGGAGGCAGGGACAGATTCTTACCACCCAAAAGCAAGAAATGCTGGTTTACTGACACAGGATTTTCATGTATTATTTTGATGAAAGTTGCAGATTTAAAAATATTAAAAATATCCAAACGTGCTATATGAGATTTTAGTTATCATGTCAAAAAATACCTCCACAGTCACTGTTATTTGAGTCACACCACCAAAACACCTATTTGTACTACCACCAACGTTAAAAACTTTATATAAAGTTTGTAACTTCTACAATTCTGTATTTCACATAGTGCCCCCTCTGCACTCCTCTCCTGCACATATCGCCCACTGTCATACTCTGCACACTCCTGCTACTGCCTGCTGTCACACCCCCTGCATTCCTCCCCTACACAGAAACTTGAACAGGAGAGAATTAAGGGTGGAGGATACTCCAAAATTCTAGCAGCAACAACAGGAGGACAGCTTATTAACAGAAAATCTCCTGTGACAGTCTTGCTGGAGTTAGTGGCCAGTAAATCTAGGACTCCATGTAAGCAGCACCAGTCTTTATTGCAACCTCTGACACTTACTTCCCCAAGCACACGCACACCGAAATTCCAAGTCAAGGCCCTCACTTTCACGTCCTAGGTATGCTGTCCTCATTCCAGCTTCCACGTGACACTCTGCAGAGAGGGAGGCAGATCCTTCTCCAGACCAATTCTACAGGTGATGCCTTCCAGCAAAATCCTTCAGTCAAATTTCTTCCAGGCCCTCAGCCCAGCACAAACTGAGGCACAACAGCAACTCTTTAGAACACACAGTGGCTAACTCCCAGGGGCAGCAGCACCAGGAATAAAAGTACCCTCCTAGAAGAAGAGGAAGAACCAGCCTGATGAGCCCTCCCAAATATTTATAATCCCCCCAGCCAATTTCTGGGTGTCCTTCCCAGGGATTGGCTGAGGTATGATAAATAGTCATAACTTAGCGATTGATCCTACTACTATATGTTATGGAAGCTTCTTCCAGAAACAGGCATGGACAAATAATCACCAAGCTTGGGGAAACCTCACCAGACCAAAAAAAAGATCACTGCCCAGCTGAGTACAGCAGAGTCAAAAATTAAAGTTAGCCTTACCAGGGCAGGGCACTACATAAATAAAAAGCTTAGGTTTATACAAACAAACTTTGGTATGTTCACAGTAGAATTGAACGCAGTATATTTTATTCAGTCCACTGCCCAGGATAAGAAGTGCTGAGCAGCATATTCAACAAGGGCCACACATTTCCTGTTTTTTTATTTTTTTTTCCTACGTTTATGCACACAATTGTATGAATGACTGTAAATTGATTGTAGATGCAAACAATTAGCTCATCAATTACATATGCAAACTCAACTGCTTCTGTTTTCCTGTTAATTACGCTGCTCATTATACAAAGAGAAATACCAAATGATGATAAACAAAGTTTGCCGCTAGAATGGAATGCCTTAAAGAGCACTGAAAAGGCTTGTTTGGCAGTAATTTTGGAGAGAATAGTACCATTTGCATAATTGTGATTTCATTTCATTGACGCTAGCTCTGGGGAGAATGAGTAATCTCCTCTTTGAAGGCTTTGGAGGGTCTCTGGTCCAAATATTCAATAAGGCCATATTAAAGGAATCTTTCACATGATAGATGTGTAAACCTTTGGGTCCTGTGCCTAGTCAATCAAATAACACTAAAGAAAACATTTTACATTTTGTGTCTTATGTGAATTAAGGATATTGCTTTGATAAGAGAATTGAAAATTCTAATCCTTGATATAAAGTACAGTCAAAGATGAAATGGAGCATATAACAAAATTAGCCATGACATATGTTTTGCAACCCATCATAGCAAGTAGAACGTACATGATTGCCCCTGGTACGATCTACTTAGCCCTGGTAGAGTAAATGAAGCAGAAGGATGTGTTTTCCATGTTTACACATTAAGCAGAGACATGTTTATGTTACCCTGAAAACTACTAAGGACTTTTTCTGATGGTGTTGGTGCTAATTTGTAAAGATTCTAAAGGTCATGTCAACCCAAATGAAAGAATACTTGCAGACACTAAAGCCTTTACCGATGAAAACAGACCGATGGACTTTTTTCATCGGACAAACCGATCGTGTATGGGACCCATCGGTCTTTTTTCCATCGGTTTTAAAAAATAGACCATGTTTTAAATTTTTCCGATGAATCAAAAACCAATAGCAAATTCCGATCGTCTATGGGCAAGTCCATCGGATAAAAAACCCACGCATGCTCAGAATCAAGTCAACGCATGCTCAGAAGCATTAAACTTCATTTTTCTTGGCTCATCAGAGTGTTTTACGTCACCCGCGTTTGGAACGGTCGCTTTTTTGATTGATGGTGTGTAGGCAAGACTGATGGAAGTCAGCTTCATCGGATTTCCGATGGACAAAACCATCGGATTAGAATCCATAGGATATCCGATCGTGTGTACAGGGCTTTAGAGTTGAAATCCAAAATTCTCATGTTTGAATGTAACATATCTTCAAGGTGTGTATTTTTTTAATCTGTTTTCTATATTAAATAATACAGACTGGTACATATCACTTTACAAAATACATGTTATCCATGTCTGGGTATAATTAAGCCCTGTACACACGATTGGATTTCCGATGGATTTTAGTCCGATGGATTTGTCCATCAGAAATCCGATGAAACTGTTTTTCATCAGTCTTGGCCACACACCATCAGTCCAAAAACCGACCGTCCCAAACGCGGCGACGTAAAACACTCAGATGAGCCGAGAAAAATGAAGTTCAATGCTTCTGAGCATGCGTCGACTTGATTCTGAGCATGCGTGGGTTTTTTTATCCGATGGAGTTCCCCACAGACGATCTGTATTTTCTATCGGTTTTTGATCCATCGGAAAAATTTAAAACATGCTCTATTTTTTAAAACCGATGGAAAAAAGACCGATGGGTCCCATACACGATCGGTTTGTCTGATGAAAACAATCCATCGGACGGTTTTCATCGGTTAAACCGATCGTGTGTACGGGGCTTTAGAGTTGGACTATAGGTAAAACTGTAAATGCAGCAATTATTATATAATGATGATAGCTGTTTACCTGGTGTAGCTGGTGTGCTCGTCCCCGAGGAGAAGAAAACCGGGCTCAGGTAAGTAAAATGTGGGGCTGGGGGGTCGGTGACTGCACGCAGTTTTTTCACCTTAATGAATAGGATGCATTCTGATGAAAAAACATGAGGGTTTACAACCCCTTAAATAGTGCCTTTTCTGGATTATGTTCCCTGTGTAGAGTTTAGTTTGCCTCAGAGTAGTTTGATTTGGTGTATCAGAGTCACTGGCTCTCATGAATGACTCTCAGCAGTTTTTCTGACTGTATGAAAATTAACCACTTGCTGACAGCCCTATAGCAGTTTTATTGCTACAGGACGGCAGCTCTGCGCAGGATCACGTATATATACGCGATCTTGCACTTCCGCCTGCCCACTGATTACTCACAGGAGAAGCCAATCAGCAGGTGCCGGGCACTCAATGTCCTCCGACACCTGCTGATCATCCTAAACCCCACAGAACGGTGATCTGCCTATGTAAACAAGGCAGATCTCTGTTCTGACGGGGTAGAAGGGGGGTATACTATGTGTTCCTGCAGAGGGACTAGAATTCATCTCTTCCCCTAATGAAAGCATCACACTGTACACACAAAAACACTGGCTACACACACAGTTAACCCTTTGCTTGTGCTAGATGTTTAACCCCTTCCCAGCCAGTGTCATTAGTACAGTGACAGTGCATATTTTTATCACTGATCACTGTACTAGTGTAACTGGTTCCCGCAAAGAGTCAAAAGTGTCAGTTAGTGTTCGTTTGTCCTCCCCAATATGGCAGTCCCACTATAAGTCACTGCCAATTACTAATATAAAAAATAAAAATACAAAAATAAACATTCAGGTTTTTTTTTTTTGTTTACCAAAAACATGTAGCACAATACATATTGGCCATTTTTTGTATTGGATATGTTTTACAGCAGAAAGTAAAAAATATTGTTTTTTCAAAATTGTTGGATTTTTTTTTTCAATTTACCACCAAAAGAAAGCTCTATTTGTGGGAACAAATATCATGCATTTATCTGGGTACAGTGTTGCATGACCACGCAATTGTCAGTTAACGTAACAGTGCCGTATCGCAAAAAATGGCCTTGTGATGAAGTGGGAATAAATCTTTTGGAGGTCAAGTGGTTAAGATAACCATGTTTGCAATCTGACAACCATTGCACTGTTAAATAGAATGAAATCAAGATTCGCTAGATATCATACATGATACTGACCATATGTCTATTCGGCTTAGAAGATATAGTGTCACCCATCAGCTTTCTGCAACTCGTGATATCGGGGTGTCTGTTTGTAATTGATCATGTGGTTTATGTGTAGAGTTTGAGAGTTTGGAGATGCATGAAAATGTCAGTTTCAGGTCATGTGAGCCAGACTCTGCAATGTTAACAGATATTGTCAGACCACGCCCCTCTGCGGGTGTCAATACGCATTCCCACATTTAGAGATACAGCACTGTGGAGGTTGCCCGCACAATGGGTGACATACCCAGAGATAGCAGAAAAAATGACAACCATAATAAAGGAATATTGGGAATATAACGAGGGATCGTTCTCAGTGGATATAGTATGGGATGCGTTTAAGGCATATCTACGAGGACAATATATCTCAAATATTGCAGCAGTAAACAAAAAACAGAAGGCTAAGGTACAAGAGCTACAAATACAGGTAGAGAGTTGTAAGGGAAATTATAGTCAAGACCCAAGTAACCTTAACTTTGATTTAATGATGGCCACGCAAAGAGAACTACAATTACATATGGAGGAAATAACAAGACTAGAACTATACAAAAAGAGGCACATTTTTTTTGAATTAGGGGACAAAAATGGGAGGTTCTTGGCGAGACTGGCACAACAGGAATACCAACCTACAATCATAGCAGAAATAGAAACGTCAGAGGGAATAAAAGTAAAAGAACCAGGTGAGATTTTGAGGGCCTTTGGTGAGTACTATGCAGGATTATATGCCTCTTCTCTCCCCTCCG
Organism: Rana muscosa; assembly: GCA_029206835.1. Classification (NCBI taxonomy): domain Eukaryota; kingdom Metazoa; phylum Chordata; class Amphibia; order Anura; family Ranidae; genus Rana; species Rana muscosa. The sequence goes on along the minus strand of CM055116.1, from coordinate 159,253,343 downwards.
GTCTCCGCCCGGAAGCCATGTCGGACTTATTGGACCGGGTGGCTCTCGGGTGGTTATCGGATGGGGAGAGGGAGGCATTGGTGAATCCAATTACAAGTGGAGAAATAATAAAGGCTATAAATACATTTCCAGGAGAAAAAACACCAGGCCCAGATGGAATTCCTGTTGAATTCTATAAAAAATATAAAGAGTTACTAGCACCTAAATTAGAAAAGGTATACTCAGAGGGATTGCTGCAGGGGATATTGCCAGACTCAATGAGAAAGGCACATATAACCCTAATATATAAAGAAGGTAAAGATCCAAAACTGTGCCCCTCATATAGGCCAATAGCATTACTGAATATAGACTTCAAAATATTAACAAAAATCTTAACATCTAGACTTCAGCCTCTATTAAAATTTATTATAGACCCAGATCAGACGGGATTTATGCCACAGAGAACGACAGATGTAGATTTGCGTAGACTATTCACGAATATACATGCACATCATAACTGTGAAGGATCTAGGACGATAGCATCCCTGGATATAGAGAAAGCTTTTGATACTATAGAATGGCCCTTTCTATGGGAAGTACTTAGAAGAATGGGGTTTCCTCTAAAATTTATTAATTGGATTCAAACAATATATAGAGAGCCTATGTCAGCGGTTAAACTTGGAGGAAGACTGTCATCCTTCTTTCAGCTATACAGAGGTACAAGACAGGGCTGCCCTCTCTCTCCAACACTCTTTGCAGTGGCAATGGAGCCGGTGGCAGAGGCTCTGAGGATGTCACAAGAGATTCAGGGACTTCGAATAGGAGGGCTGGAGGAGAGGGTAGCTCTGTATGCAGATGATATGCTGTTGTTTCTGAGGGTTGCAGGTCCGTCATTGAATGGGGTACTGGAGTTATTAAATACTTATTCACGGTATACAGGACTTAAAGTAAATTGGGGTAAATCATTGTTATTCGCTATAGATCAAGGAGCACAGGATACAGCAACCCCAGACTTGCCACTGAAATGGGTAACAGAATTTAAATATTTGGGCATATTGATATCGCGACAAGTTGAAAAATTTAAAACATTGAATCTAGATCCAGTACTACAGGAAAACAAGAAAAAGTTAAAAATATGGGAAAGGCTTCCCCTGTCTTTACTAGGACGTATAAATTTGATAAAAATGAAGATTCTTCCTCAGCTGCTATATTTGTTTAGAAACTCACCGCAATGATTACTAAAAAGTTTTTTCAAACAGCTACATAGTATGTTTTCTTCATTTATATGGCAAAATAAACTGGCTAGAATAAAATTAGATACACTTATGCGCCCGGTATCTCAGGGAGGACTGGCTTTTCCAGATTTATATAGGTATTACCTAGCAGCACAGTTGGTAACAGTAGGAAGGTGGATGAATCCGGATAGATATGATCCCGCTACAATGGTGGAGGCTGCAGTAGTCCAGTCTCTGGAGGCGCTGCAGGCACTACCATTCCGCGGGTTGAAAAATAGTCGAGATTTGACTCCATCAATAATAACGACAATAAAAGCATGGAAAGCTGGTGTGATAAGAGAGAGTAATCCAAAAACAGAAATCTCTCCAAATACCCCACTATGGAGAAATCCTGAGTTTGGACATCTGGCTTCTATACCGGATCCTAGAGCATGGACAAAATTCGAAGTCAAAAAGATATCACAAGTAATATATGAGGGAAAGATATCTTCATTTACAGATATGAGAAGGAACTGGAAAATCCCAGAGAGCTACCTCTTTAGATATATGCAGCTAGCCCATGCGTTGTCAGCCCAGTTTCCACAGGGCATCCCACAGTTAATAGAAACAGGCTTAGAGAAAATGGTGAGAAAGAGAAGAGAAAAGGGGATGATCTCAATTCTATATAATCACTTATTTAAGATAGAACTATCAGATACGAACAAACTGTGGGAATGTTGGTTAAGAGACATTCCAAGATTATTGTCAGGGTCACCTGTGGCCAGGTGACAGATGCACACCGTAGGGGGACAGGAGTGCACCGCGAGGTAGTGAACCCTATGGCTGGCTTCTGCGGATAGGAAACTGGGTGGTTGTGGAAAGCGGGACCAGAGGAGCACAACCGGGATCCCAACGGAAGCGAGAGCCAAGATTCCCCAGGGCGCGGAGTCTAAGACCCAGCTGGTCTTCTCCAGGGCCTCTAGTGGTGAGGATGTTACGCTGCAGGCTGGGACCAGGTCGCGGCCCCTGGAGTTTCCTAGCTCACGCCCCGTAGGATAAGGGGAAAAGAGGGGAAGCAGCAGCACACGATAGAGCGAACCGAATAACAAGCTGAAGGTCAGGGGCCACAAGCAGACAAGGATAACGAAGAACGAGCCGAAGGTCAAGGGTCACGAGCAGACAGGGATAGTCGGGGACAAGCCAATAACGTAACAGAGAGACAGACGTAGCACACGGCAGGCAGGAACCCAAACACACAATGCCTAACAAACACGTTGATCAGCAAAGCAGGCTTGCAGTGCACAGGTTAATATAGTGTTCAGTGATAGGGCCTGGGGTGGAGTCAGGCTGGGAGGAGATTATAAAGGAAGCCAGGTGAAGGAGGTCTGGTCTCTAGATGAACACATGAGGAGGAAGGTAAGATGGCAGACAGACATTAATGCATATCCATGACAGTACCCTCCCTCTTACGAGGCCTCCCCCTTCCCCGCCTGGGCCCAGGTTTAGAGGGAAACTTCAGATGAAACTCCTTTAACAGATGAGGTGCAAAGACCTCAGATGCAGTGATCCAAGACCTCTCCTCAGGACCAAACCCTTTCCAATGGACGAGGTACTGAAGAACGCCTTTACAGAGTCGGGAGTCCAGAATTTGACTGATCTCGTACTCCTGATTATCCTCAGAGACAGGCGCCACGGTAGGGAGAGGACAAGAGAATTTATTGAGGACTAAAGGCTTTAGAAGAGCAACATGAAAGGAGTTAGTGATTTTAAGGCTCTTAGGAATCTGGAGTTTGAAACAAACCGGATTCAGTTTAGCAGTTACCGTGTATGGACCGATGAATCGTGGAGCAAACTTCAGAGAAGGAACTCGGAGCTTGATGTTCCTGGTAGAGAGCCAGACTTTGTCCCCTGGCTGAAGAGAAGGCGGTTTACGCCTGTGGCGGTCGGCAAAGCCTTTGAATTTTTCAGCAGCTGCCCGGAGGGAATCATGAACGTGACCCCAAACGGAATTGAGAGACTCCTGAACCGAAGCCAAAGCTGGAATGTCTGGAGAACAGATCATGGGAAGAGGAAGTTGAGGGTGTTTTCCATAAACTGTGAAAAAGGGTGTCTTCTGCGAACTGGTATTCACATGATTGTTATGGGAGAATTCTGCCCACGGGAGTAGAGAGGACCAATCGTCATGGTGAGAAGACACAAAGGAGCGAAGAAAGACCTCTAACTCCTGATTAACCCTCTCAGTCTGTCCATTGGATTGGGGATGGTAAGAAGAAGAAAAATCCAAGACAATATTGAGGGATTTGCAAAAGGCTCTCCAAAAACGAGACGTGAATTGGACTCCCCTGTCGGAAACAATATGAGAAGGGACCCCATGTAGGCGGAGAATTTCCCGAATGAAAATGGGAACCAAGGCAGGGGCAGAAGGAAGACCAGGAAGAGGAACAAAATGAGCCATCTTGGAGAATCGATCGATTACCACCCAAATGACTGTATTATTCTCAGGCAGTGGGAGATCGGTGATAAAATCCATGGCAATATGGGCCCAGGGTTCCTTAGGAATGGGCAAGGGCATGAGGAGACCAGCAGGAGCTTGTGTGGAGGATTTGGACTGAGCACAGACATGACAAGCTTTAACGTAGTCTTTGACGTCTGAGCGGAGATTAGGCCACCAGTAGTGATGACTGATGAGTAGGAAGGATCGGAGGAATCCAGAATGCCCTGCCACCTTGGAATCATGTCCCCAACGAAGGATCTTAGCTCTTAGCTCAGTGGGGACAAAGGTCTTACCAGGCGGAATTTTAGACTTCAGGGTGGTAGAGTGGGCAACAATGCATGAGGTGGGAATGATCGGCTCAGGTTCAGGGGCGGACTCCTCGTCCAAAGTGTCAAATGACCTAGAGAGCGCATCAGCCCGACCGTTGCAGGAACCAGGTTTGTAGGTAATCGTGAAATTAAAACGGGCAAAGAAGAGACTCCACCTGGCCTGTCTAGGATTCAGACGTTTAGCATTCTGTAGATACTGTAAATTCTTGTGATCGGTAAAGATCGTTATGGAGTGAGGGGAACCCTCCAAGAGATGACGCCACTCCTCTAACGCCAATTTAATTGCGAGAAGTTCCCGATCACCGATGGCATAATTCCTCTCTGCCTGAGAAAATTTTTTGGAGAAGAACGCACATGGTTGGCGTCTCTTCTCAAAGATTTGAAGAAGCACAGCTCCCACCCCCATTGAAGAAGCGTCCACTTCAATAAAAAATGCATTCCCAGGATTTGGCCTCCTCAAGAGGGGGCCAGAAACAAAGGCCTGTTTCAGGTTGTGAAATGCAGAGACAGCTTCGGGAGGCCAGTCTCTGGCATTCACACCCTTCTTGGTCAAAGCGATAATAGGCGCGGCAATGGAAGAGTAATTCCTTATGAACTGCCTATAATAATTAGTGAAGCCAAGAAAGCGCTGTGTGGCCTTGAGGCTAGCAGGAAGAGGCCAGTTGGTGATAGCCAAGACCTTCCCAGGGTCCATACGAAGCCCCGAACATGGGACGAAGCACCCCAAAAACAGGACCTCAGAACATTCAAAGGAACATTTCTCCAGCTTGGCATAGAGATTGTTCTCTCTAAGACGTTGAAGTACAGTGCGGACATGGTTTCTGTGGACGAGCAGATTCTCAGAAAAGATCAGAATGTCATCCAGATAGATGACAACAAACTGGTACAGCAGATCTCTGAAGATTTCATTGACAAAGTTTTGAAACACGGCTGGAGCATTACACAGACCAAAAGGCATCACCAGATATTCGTAATGCCCGTCTCTAGTGTTGAATGCAGTCTTCCATTCGTCACCCTCCCGTATTCGAATGAGATTGTACGCGCCTCTGAGATCCAACTTGGTGAAAATGGAGGCACCCTTCAACCTATCGAATAGCTCAGATATTAAGGGTAAGGGGTATCGATTTTTAATAGTAACCGCATTTAAACCCCGATAATCGATGCAGGGTCTTAAGGTACCATCCTTTTTGGCAACAAAAAAGAACCCTGCCCCTGCAGGCGATGAGGATTTCCGGATGAAACCTCTCTCCAGATTCTCTGCTACATACTCCGACATGGCCTGGGTCTCTGGGATGGACAGAGGGTAGGTACGACCCCTGGGTAGAGTTGCTCCGGGGACAAGATCAATAGCACAGTCAAAAGACCTGTGGGGAGGAAGCACCTCAGCTGATTTTTTACAGAACACATCCCGGTAATCGCTGTATGCGGCGGGAAGATCAGAAGAAACAGAAGTGGCAGCAACTGGAAGACTCTCCTTGGGGGTCACCTTGAGAAGACACGACGAGAAACATGAGGAACCCCAGGCCAGGATCTGCCCAGAGACCCAGTCCACATGTGGAGAGTGGCGCTGTAGCCAAGGGAGGCCCAATACAACTGGGGTAGAGGCCTTGGGTAGAATAAGAAAGGATATCCACTCCTGGTGGAGAATCCCTACCGACATCCTAATGGGTAGCGTCTGGAAGCGAATAGGGCCCCCTGGGAGAACAGTGCCATCAATTGCCGAGACTACCAATGGGGTAGTGAGAGGTGAAAGGGTAAGCTTCATAGAAGAAGCAGTTCTCCAATCCATAAAATTGCCGGCAGCCCCGGAATCCAGGTATGCAAGGGTTGACTGAGGAGAAGTGCCTACATGAAGGAACACCGGCAAGAGCAGGCGAGAAGGTGATGTTTCTGGGTCCAATACTCCACCTTCCAAATGTATTAGACCTGAGCGTTTCCCGGACGAAGCGAGCAGGAGTCACGAAAATGACCCTTGCCCCCACAATAGAGGCACAAGCCCAGAGTTCTGCGCCTAGCACGTTCTTCGGGGGTTAGTCTGGTCCGGCCCAGCTGCATAGGTTCTTCAGCAGGTAGAGGATGCTCCACGGAATGAAGGGAGGGGAGCTCAGACTGGCTAGGACCCAGAGAGTGCTGGCGTCTTTTTTCTAAGGACCTCTCTTGAAAACGAATGTCGATCTGGTTGCATAATGAAATTACATCGTCCAGACCGACGGGAATGGCTCTTCCCGCTAATTCGTCTTTCACTCTGTCAGAGAGGCCATGTAAAAAGGTAGCGACCAGGGCCTCATTATTCCAGCTCAATTCAGCTGTGTGGATACGGAACTGAAGAGCATATTGCCCCACTGAACTAGATTCTTGGTGAAGACGTAAGACAGCACTAGCCGCTGAAGAAGCCCGAGCCGGCTCTTCGAAGATATTACGGAAGAGCTTCAAGAATTCGGACAGACTGGAAACCACCGGATCGTTCCTCTCCCACAGGGGGGCAGCCCAGGCCAAAGCTTCACCGGAGAGGAGGGAAATGATATAGGCTACCTTAGCCCGGTCAGACAGGAAGCTTTGAGGCTGAAGCTCAAAATGAATAGTGCATTGGCTGAGAAACCCCCTGCAGGCCTTGGAGTCCCCAGAGAAACGTAACGGAGCTGGCAATCTTAGTGAGTGTGAGGCTGCGACTGGTGCGATAGGTACAGCCGCTGGTTGTACTTGGGGTTGCGGATTCGGGGTTCCCAAGGAGACCTGAAGCTGCTCGAATCGAGAAGCCAGATCCTGGAGGAATCGCATCACCTGGGTCTGATTTGATTCCTGGGTCTCAAGTCTGCGAACTATGCCCTGCAATGGATCATCCGCGGGAAGCGGGATGTCAGCCGGGTTCATGGCTGATCAAACTGTCAGGGTCACCTGTGGCCAGGTGACAGATGCACACCGTAGGGGGACAGGAGTGAACCGCGAGGTAGTGAACCCTATGGCTGGCTTCTGCGGATAGGAAACTGGGTGGTTGTGGAAAGCGGGACCAGAGGAGCACAACCGGGATCCCAACGGAAGCGAGAGCCAAGATTCCCCAGGGCGCGGAGTCTAAGACCCAGCTGGTCTTCTCCAGGGCCTCTAGTGGTGAGGATGTTACGCTGCAGGCTGGGACCAGGTCGCGGCCCTTGGAGTTTCCTAGCTCACGCCCCGTAGGATAAGGGGAAAAGAGGGGAAGCAGCAGCACACGATAGAGAGAACCGAATAACAAGCTGAAGGTCAGGGGCCACAAGCAGACAAGGATAACGAAGAACGAGCCGAAGGTCAAGGGTCACGAGCAGACAGGGATAGTCGGGGACAAGCCAATAACGTAACAGAGAGACAGACGTAGCACACGGCAGGCAGGAACCCAAACACACAATGCCTAACAAACACGTTGATCAGCAAAGCAGGCTTGCAGTGCACAGGTTAATATAGTGTTCAGTGATAGGGCCTGGGGTGGAGTCAGGCTGGGAGGAGATTATAAAGGAAGCCAGGTGAAGGAGGTCTGGTCTCTAGATGAACACATGAGGAGGAAGGTAAGATGGCAGACAGACATTAATGCATATCCATGACAATTATCAACAGAAAACTGGGGAAAGATATATAAATTTCCATTTCAGATTTTAATTTCACTTAGAGATAAACTAATTCAATTTAAGATAACACACAGAAGCTATTTCACACCATATAAACTATCTAGAATATCAACATCTAATTCTCCTAACTTTTATCCATATCTTCTGGACCTGTCCGAAGATAAGGGTATTTTTGAGAAAGATTCTGAGAATAATTGATAAAGTCACATCAGTTCAACTTAACCCAGAGGCAGAGATCTGCCTACTGGGACTAGTTGAGAAAAACACACTTTCTATAGAAAGAAGAACACAACTTGGTCTTCTTCTCTTTTATGCACGGAAGACAATAGTGCTGAACTGGAAGAAGGCCGAAGCTCCTCCATTGGCACAATCCACAATGGAAAAATCTAGTAAATAGCAACCTGATACTGTATAAAGAGACATACTGCAATAGAGGAAGGGAGGAGAAATATGGGAAAGTCTGGGCAAACAGGATAGAGAATACCATGACAGCTGCAGGAGAGGGGGATGGGGAACTGAGATAGAACTACACCAATGGAGGAAAGGGTTGTGGAACAAACAAACCTATTATTGTGAATGTTAGGATGGACGGGATAAATTGTTGCCGCTTTTTTTTTTTTGTTTATTGTTAGATGTGAAATGTAAGATGTAAAACTTATAATTTTGTAGGATGTATAAGATGTAAAATGTATGATGTAATGTGAGAAAGAAAAGAAAAAATTAATAAAGAGAATTAAAAAAAAAACAAAAAACATAACAGTGCCGTATCGCAAAAAATGGCCTTGTGATGAAGGGGGGATAAATCTTTTGGAGGTCAAGTGGTTAAGATAACCATGTTTGCAATCTGACAACCATTGCACTGTTAAATAGAATGAAATCAAGATTCGCTAGATATCATACATGATACTGACCATATGTCTATTCTGCTTAGAAGATATAGTGTCACCCATCAGCTTTCTGCAACTCGTGATATCGGGGTGTCTGTTTGTAATTGATCATGTGGTTTATGTGTAGAGTTTGAGAGTTTGGAGATGCATGAAAATGTCAGTTTCAGGTCATGTGAGCCAGACTTCAAATAAGTATTGCTTCTAAATGATTTTCTGACAGCCAACTACTAATCTCTGGAGCTTTAGGCCCCCCAATTATGATCAGCTACATTAGAGCCTCTTAAAAGGTCTCATGACATTGCAGTTTTACAACAAGTTTTAATTTGAAGTTCTCTGAGGCTGTGCAGACTCTGCCCAGTTCTGTACATTCAGTTTGATCTATTTGAGCTGGCTGTGTTCTAGTGCAGAGGTGTTCAATTTTGTCTTTTTGAAGCACAAACATCGGATTTACATCCAAATGGTTTGTTGAAGACTGGAACATATTGGAAAAATGAGGATGACACAGTACTCCAGCTAAAAAACAAAAATCTCCTGCGTTCTCGGTGTATTGTCAAAACACGGGTAGTGTGGTTCCGTCTAAAGGCCCTCCTCAGAACAATGGGTGTTCATATGGCTAGAAAAAAGAAAAAAGAAAGGAGGGCGCACCAACCTTGTGCATTACCACTTAAAGGTTTTATTAAAATATGAATAAAAAGCAATAATCCTACTCACAGACGGAGCTTAGGTACAAGCTTATCGGACAAATGAGCTGGAAATTCTTGGCATCAACCGACTGAACTTGATGACAGAGAAGGTCAGACAGCACCTCAAACATCTAAATAGCTGACGCGTTTCAGGGGCACACCCCTTTCCTCAGAGCCAAGATGGTCCATGATGATACAGTACTCCAGCTGCAAACTTGCACATCAATTGTAAACTGATCAGCAAATTGCCAGAGATGCTTCCGATTCTCAGAATTAGGGATGAGCAAAACTGAGAAGTTTACTTTCCCCAAAGTTTGGCTAAAACCAGGAATCAAGTCTTTAATTTTGGTGATTTTTTTTAAAGGTTTAACTGCCTTAAAATGGCTCCTGGGGGCTAAGAAAAAAACTTGTGTAGCTTACAGGATGGATTTTTGCACTTCCCTCATTACTCTTCCCCTGCGGCTACGCCGGATCCACACTTTGTTAAGTATGAAAATCCACTGTTTAATTACCTTTGGGTCTTCAGCGAGTTACCTCCCACAAGTGGTTCTTTCAGCTCCGTTGTCTAGGCACACCAGTGTATTCAGGAATAAGGCCAATGTCCGCACACGAGTAAAACCTAATCAGCAAGGCTTTATTCTTTTTGTTACTTTTGAGTCAACTTGAAGAAAGCGAAGGCAGGAAAGTTGAAGATGTAGGGGAAGGTTCAGGCACGCAATACTTAGATCCCAAATATATATATTCGTTGCCACTCAAGCCTGAGTGGGTATTGCTCACCCGGATAGTCCCTATAAGAGCAGTCCTAGCAGCCGGGATGGAGCACAGATGTCAGAGATGATGGATCCCCCTTTAGGCAGGCCTCCAGGCCTCTCCCCGAGACAGCAGTACCGTCGCTATCTCTGCCGGGACTGATCTTCCCCTGGAACTCCTTTCCTAAAGATGGGCCCCCTTACAAACGGGCAGCCTGGGGTCCTTCTCCGAAGCGTAGGCCCTTGTTAAGAGAGCTGGGCCTACGATGCAGCAGCAGAGCCTCGGGCTAAAGGTGCCCGAGGCCTAAACACACCCGTGCACCTCGTGCCATGTGGGCCACGAGGCATGCTCACTGGACCAGCGGTCCCTCTGAACGCCTTAGGGTCCCCCTGGAATCGCTACACGCCAAATGGCGTCTGCCCCTTTTGTACCCTCTCCCAGCACGTACAGCGGGTAGACCACGCCCACTGCACGGCTGCCAAGAGATGACACCCAAGGTGCTGTGATACCCCCGTGATCCAGCCTGTGCCGGCGGTGACAGTGCCACCTGCAGGCAAAGGAGAATAACACTGCCGGGCAGTATCACACCCAGAGCAGAGCAAACAATTTGAACTATGATTGGTCTGAGCCCAACTACTGGCTCAGACTGCCCCTAAATTTCCATATAGCGCCCCCAAATATTGGGGGGGGCACTACACTCCTTTTAACTATCCTTAATCTGTTTTTGAGCCAACATATAGCCCCTAATTATTATCTACAGTGACCATACACAAATAATGTCAAATATGCATACACACACACGCAGAGAAAAAAAAAACTACAATAAATAAACTGTGTTAAATACACCCCCAGAAAAAAAATATATATACATAAATAAATTAATAAATAAAATCTCTAAAATTAATGTAAAGAAGTTTTTTAGGCAAATTTTGCTCAAACAGTATAGTAAGGAATATGACTGCTAATTTTAGCAAAATTTGTCATTTTGCAGTGAAATCACGCCACTCATCTCTACTCGCAATAAAATAAAAAGCAATAGAGGTTAATTTCACCTTTTTATATAAAAACTGATATGTTCATATTGAATCTGCTTGAATAAATAAAGTATTTGTTATATGGTTTGCTACCTATGAAATGGGTAGGTAACTGTTCTCTACATCTGATTGAATACATTTCCTCTCAGTACTTGGACCCTGGCACAGGTAGTGTTTGGTATGAGGCTTTCAGCACCGAGAATGAGTGTGCATAGTATAGCTGCCCAATTGTTTATGAAGTAACAGATAATTCCTTACAGCAAAGCATTCCTCCAGCATTTAAAGCCCAAATGAAACTTCAGTTTAAAAATGCAAAATACATTCCAGAAACGTCAAAACAAAATGTGTTCAATGTCCTCCAGTTAATTTTCCTACTATAGCAGCCACAACCTGAGCTAAAATGCCTGTCTACAGCCCCTTGGGGGGATGAATTGTCTTATTACACATGTCCTACATGCCCCCTATTAAATCTGAATTATAGCAAAGCTCATGCTCCTTGCTGATTGGAGTGCTCTTACTATAGCTCAGCGGGGGGCATGTGGGTTTGGGACCTCTGCAAAGAGATCTCTGCTTCCCCACAGAGAGCAAGGTTCCCCCTCTGCAGAATAGTGGTAGCAGGCAGACTTTTCCACTTCCACTAGGATGTGGTTGATTTTAAAGTAAACAAACAGTAAGGCCCTTTCACACGAGCATTTTAATCACGTCTGCCTGTCACTTTTTCTGGCAGACCTGATAGGAAGGTTCATGAAGCCCTATGGACAGGCGCTTTTAAATAGACCCGTGTTCCTAACGCTGGGTCTGTCCAGGTCTGCATCCTTTTCTATTTTTGCAGCCAGATTGAAGGTAGCCTGATGTAAATGCACAGTGGAGTCAATTTATACCCGGATGCCCATAGAGCTGACAGGGGCACCCCCATGTTCGCCAGGCCAAAACTGAACGGGCACGGATCTAACATCTGCCCCATTTTTCTCTGATTAACAGGGGGTCTGCTCACAGAACTCCGCTCCCTGTGAAAGGAGACTTTTTAGCCCTTTTCTTCTGATCCTGGAATGTATTCAGCTCATTTAAAGCGGAACTACACTGCATCTTAGCACCACAAACCAAAAACGCTATTTTATTTATTTTTTATATTTAACCATTTCCCGCCCGGCCTATAGCAGAATGACAGACAGGAAGTGGTTCTGTTATCCTGACTGGGCGTCATATGACGTCCAGCAGGATAACATGCCGGCGCATGCCTGCTGGGGCCCACAGCGTGGCGATCGGAGGTGCTGTGTGTCAGTCTGACACACTGCATCTCTGATTGTGGTATGGAGCCTCTGACAGAATTCCCCCTTCTTTCATTAACCGGCTTTCCTTTTCTAAATGAACACAGTCAGTGATCTGTACCTATCGCTCCTGTCTTCATTCTAAACTGAAGCATATTAAACTATGTTTACTGCAGGCTGCAGAGAAAGGGACTGGGCAATCTCTGTCCTCAGTTTCTTACTCTTTCTCAAAAGTGAGACATCAGGGGTCTGTTTAGACCCTTGATATTTCACCAAAGCCCTATAGCTGGGCTCCTAAAAAAGAATAAAAAATATTGTAAAAAGAATAAAAAAATAAAAGTAAAAAAAATACTGACACCACCCACTGCCTTACTGACACCAATCTTTACTCTACTGACACCGTCCTCTGCACTGCTGATATACACGCATGTGTTTTTGTGTTCTGGGGTGCACACACTAATGCAATAGCCTGCGCACGCCAATACATATGCAGATACTTTTCATATGATTGGCTAACTGACTTGAATATTTACACAATTTTTTTAGTGAAGATTCTCAACTTCTTTAGGAAATCAGCCCAATTGTGTGTAGACAAAATAACAAGACAAAGATCAAAATACAGTAGCCCAGAGGAACCATTCTTCGGTCACTTTTTATTGCTCTGAAGGCTCTGGTGAAGACCAAAATCCAGTTGCTATGAGTTACTGCACTTTGTACATCTCTTATTGCACTCCCCTATTTAATAGACAGAGTATGTTAGAGACTGGAGTTTATTCATAGTAAATAACTAATTCAGGGACCAACTTCTTCTCTATACAACATTCTAAATGGAATCTGGCCTTAAAAATATTGCTGGACTACAGCAGCATTTCTATTAGTTCCCTATTAGCCCTGAAGATACCACTTTTCACTGCAATTGAAAAATGATGAACTAAAGAAGTGGAATCATTATTACAAGTGCTACTTTAAGCTTTTTTTCCTTATGTGCATTTGCCTCATTACATTTATCCATTTGTAGAAATAATATTTTCTTGGCTGTAGGGGAAACATTAAACTGTGTTTTATAGGTTTGGTTTCAAGTACGATCGTCCAGCTGTCCGCAGTTCAGAAAAAGCTCTTATGTATTACGTGTCTCGCCATCATCTATTAACCCTTTGCTTAGTTTTGGGTTCCCAATGCCTTAGAAATGAAAAAAAACGGTTCTTAAAATTATACAGACTGTTTAGGAATAAAAATAGAATAAAGTTGCTGTGCTGTTGATGTGTGGTGTGTGACACACTTCTGATAAAGTGCAAGTTTAATATAAAAAAATATACATCAATGAATAATTATACAAATGAGGAGGTATTTTTGCAGTAAACTTGACGTGTACAAACATAATAAAACGAAATAAAAAAACTAAAAATGAGTTAACGTATAATGGTGACAACCTGATAAACACGTGCAAACATAGCAAAGTAAATGACATAAATGAGGTCCAATAAACTCAGATGTCCCATATAACACTCAAAGTACCTGAGTGAATACAACCAATTACAACAAAACAATAAGCTCTGGTTCACACTGGTGCGATTTGAGTTGTCAAATCGCATGTAAAATCGGCAGTATTTTCTGGCAAGTGCCGGAAATGGCAACGTTCTAATCGGTGCGACGCTGCATCTGCGGTGCTGCACCGATTTCAAAAAGTAGTTTCTGTACATCTTTTTGCGATTTCGGCCCGCAATTTACATTGACATCTGTGCAGAAAACTGCACAGATGTCTCTGTAATCGCGGCTGAAATCGGGACTGACAAGCGGGAGTGAAATCGTGCGAGTTCAGCTGAACTCACACGGCTTCACTCCCGCAGCCCAGTGTGAACCTGGGCTAAAAGGTCCATAAATCAATCAACAGTTAATAGATGGGTGATGGATCCCTTCATCATAAGAGATAATAAGTGAGTAGCCGGTGTCTGGCCAATCCCATGTGATAACACCTCTGTGTGCACTAGCCTCTCACCTTACAGCTGTAAGATAACAGCATAATTATGAAGTTATTTCCAAATGCTTCAAACTACCTCAGGGGATCCTCTGGGTGTCCTTTAGACATGTGCACACTGAAATATTTTGAAAAATACATTTATTTCGTTAATCCCGAAATTTGTTTTTATTTATTTAGTTTCGTTAAAAAATGCATTCATCCGAAAATCCGAATGAATTAAGGTTGAATCTGTCATTGAAGGCTTATGGTATCTGTCGAATGTTCTAAGAAGATTTGACGGAGCAGCTAAACTGTACGACGCCGCAATCATACTTTTCCGGACGAATGTTCCGCCTAGAATTCTAATGTTGTATGACACTAGTAATAATTATATTTATAAATTATTATTACTAGTCAACCAACATTCAAATTCTTCTATAGCCTAGGGGCCGAGCATTTGACCGGAAATGTATGATTGCGGCGTTGTACAGTTTAGCTGCTTGTCAAATCTTTTTGGAGCTTTCGACAGACACCATAAGTCTTCAATGACAGATTCAACGTTTGTATGTTTTTCGCTGCTTCGTCGAATCTTCGTCGTTCATGTCGAATGGTCTACCCCAACACTGTCTCTATAATGTCGAATCTTTCCTCTCCTCTCTGTTTATTGATTGATTTATGGACCTTTATTGTTTTGTTGTAATTCACTCTCGCACTTTGAGTGTTATATGGGACATCTGAGTTTATTGCATCTCATTTATGTCATTTACTTTGCTGTGTTTGCACGTGTAGCACATGGATCCCTTTCTCCTGCCTACCTTCACTTTGCAGAGATAAAGACACACCGTGCTACATGCCCGTATCCTCCTGGTATAAGAGGTTGAGCGGTGTTCTTACAGTTTTGGGTCCTGCAGCGAGTTACCTCCATTCCATTGGTTCTCGTCCCCAGAATATAGGGAAAGTCTGTTCTTTTCCCCGAAAGAAGGCCAATGTCCAAACAAAGTTTAAACTCCAAACAGACGAGTTTATTTTATCTTGCTTGAAACATATTTGGGAATAGGTTTAAGATAGTAACAAAAGCAGGTAGGGAGACAGGTTCAGGCACGCGGCACCCAGTTACCCTATTCTTCACTCAAGCCTGAGTGTGAATTGTTCACCCGGATAGATCCCTCTCACAGTTCTAGCAGCCGGAATGAAGCACGAACAGTTTCTTTAACCACTTGACCACTGGGCACTTAAACCCCCTTAATAACCAGACCAATTTTCAGCTTTCGGTGCTCTCACATTTTGAATGACAATTACTCAGTCATACAACACTGTACCCATATGAAATTTTTGTCCTTTTTTTCACACAAATAGAGCTTTCTTTTGGTGGTATTTAATCACTGTTGGGTTTTTTATTTTTTGCGCTATAAGAGAAAAAAGACTGAAAATTTTGTAAAAAAATGATTTTTTTTCGTTTCTGTTATAAAATTTTGCAAATTACTATTTTTTCTTCATAAATTTTGGCCAAAATTTATACTGCTACATATCTTTGGTAAAAATAAGTACAAATTGGTGTATATTATTTGGTCTTTGTGAAAGTTATAGAGTCCACAAGCTATGGTGCCAATATCTGAAAATTGATCACACCTGAAGTACTGACGGCCTATCTCAATTCTTGAGACCCTAACATGCCAGAAAAGTACAAATACCCCCCAAATGACCCCTTTTTGGAAAGAAGACATTCCAAGGTATTCAGAAAGAGGCATTGTGAGTTTTTTGAAGTTGTCATTTTTTCCCACAATTCTTTGCAAAATCAAGATTTTTTTTTTCTCTTTTTTTTTTTCACAAAATTGTCATATTAGCAGGTTATTTCTCACACACAGCATATGCATTCCACAAATTACACCCCAAAACACATTCTGCTATTACTCCCGAGTATGGCGATACCACATGTGTGAGACTTTTACACAGCGTGGCCACATACAGAGGCCCGACATGCAGGGAGCACCTTCAGGCGTTCTGGAGCACCCAGGCCAATTCTGACATTTCTCTCCTACATGTAAAAATCATCATTTGTTTGCTAGAAAATTACATGGAACCCCAAAACATTATATATGTTTTTTTAGCAAAGACCTTAGAGAATATAATGGTGGTTGTTGCAACTTTTTATCTCGCACGATATTTGCGCAGCAATTTTTTTAACGCGTTTTTTACGGAAAAAAAATGTTTTGTGCTTAAAAAAAAAAAAAAACAGTAAAGTTAGCCCAATGTTTTTGCATAATGTGAAAGATGAAGTTACGCCGAGTAAATAGATACCTAACATGTCGCCCTTAAAAATTGCACACACTCGTGGAATGGCGCCAAACTTCGCTACTTAAAAAATCCCCATAGGCGACGCGAGGAGGTCTAGGGCCAAAATGATTGCTCTCGCTCTAACGTTCGCAGAGATACCTCACATGTGTGGTTTGAAAACCGTTTTCATATGTGGGCGGGACTTACGTATGCGTTCCCTTCTGTATGCGAGCTCACGGGGACAGGGGCGCTTTAAAAAAAAAAAAAAAATATTCTTCATTTTACTTTATTTATTTTAGTTTGACATGTTTTTCCGCCCTAAACATTTTTTTGATCACTTTTATACCTATTACAAGGAACGTAAACATCCCTTGTAATAGGAATATGGCATGAGAGGTCCTCTTTACAGTGAGATATGGGGGGGGGGTGTCAATAAGACCCCACATCTCACCTCTAGGCTGGGAAGCCTGAAAAAAATACAAAAAAAACAACAACAATCCTGGCTTTGATCGTAGCGGTGAGTCGGTAGAAGCACCGGAGGGCGGCGGGGGGGGGGACATCCCCTCTCGCCTCCCGTAAGAATGATCAAGCGGCGGAACAGCCGCTATGATTGTTCTTATGGTGTAGGGAATCGCCGGCTGAAAAAGCTAATATCTGAATGATGCCTGTAGCTGCTCCCATCATTCAGATATCCCCGCACAAAGTCAAGGACGTCATATGACGGCCGGAGGGCGGGAAGTGGTTATTGCAGAGTATTGCCGGGCATTGCGGAGTATTGCCGGGCATTGCGGAGTATTGCTGGGCATTGCGGAGTATTGCAGGGCATTGCGGAGTATTGCGGACTATGGCAGGGTATTGCGGTGTATGGCAGGGTATTGCACGGGTATTGCACAGGGTATTGTGGAGGGTATTGCACAGGGTATTGTGGAGGGTATTGCAGAGTATTGTGGAGGGTATTGCAGAGTATTGTGGAGGGTATTGCAGAGTATTGTGGAGGGTATTGCAGAGTATTGTGAAGGGTATTGCAGAGTATTGTGCAGGGTATTGCAGAGTATTGTGCAGGGTATTGCAGAGTATTTTGCAGAATATTGCGCAGGGTATTGCAGAGTATTGCGCAGGGTATTGCAGAGTATTGCGCAGGGTATTGCAGAGTATTGCGCAGGGTATTGCAGAGTATTGCACCAGAGTATTGCAGAGTATTGCACCAGAGTATTGCAGAGTATTGCACCAGGGTATTGCAGAGTATTTTGCAGGGTATTGCGCAGGGTATTGCAGAGTATTTTGCAGGGTATTGCGCAGGGTATTGCAGAGTATTGCGCAGGGTATTGCAGAGTATTTTGCAGGGTATTGCAGAGTATTTTGCAGGGTATTGCAGAGTATTGCGCAGGGTATTGCAGAGTATTGCACCAGGGTATTGCAGAGTATTGCACCAGGGTATTGCAGAGTATTGCACCAGGGTATTGCAGAGTATTGCACCAGGGTATTGGCAGGGTATTTTGCAGAGTATTGGCAGGGTATTTTGCAGAGTATTGGCAGGGTGTATTGCAGAGTATTGGCAGGGTATAGCACAGGGATGGCTGAGCAGGGATGGATGGATGGCTGGATCTGTGACTGCAATTGTCACAGATCCAGCCCACAGTGCTGCTGCTGCCATCCGCTCCCTCCCCCTCCCCTCTCACACTGTACCGATCGGTACAGAGAGGGGAGGGAGGAACCGGCGTCATCAAATGACGCCGGTCTGTTTACAAGTGATTGCTCCGTCATTTGACGGAGCGATCACGTGGTAAACGGCCGCTATCAGCGGCGATTTACCGCGATTCGTGATCCGCCGGGTCCTCTGGACCCGGCGGTCACGGAGTTTCCCGTGTGCGCGCCCCAGGGGGCGCGCGGGAGCGCGATTCTGGGAGGACGTTATATAACGTCCTCCCAGAGTTAAGCAACCACCTTGTTGACGTTATTTGTCGGCAGGTGGTTGTTAAGTGGTTAAGTTAGTCCCCTTCACGGATAAATCCAAGAGATACTCTGCCACAGAATCCTTTAGTTACTGAGTTAGAACTTTGAAACTCCCATAGATTAATAGAGACCATAGGTGTCAATGGGACACACTACAGGAGCTATACTGCAACTCACAAATCCTTCCCTCTGATAGGTAACCAGGCCTCTCCTTCACCATGAATTCCTTCACTGATCCATTGGACAGGTCCTCCCCCGGTTTCCTCTCCTTCAGAGCGGGTTCCCTGGGACTCCAGTGTGTTGGTTGTAGACCCAGTTGAAGGTACTGGGCCTACCTGGAACTCCGTAGCCTCGGGCTAAAGGTGCCTGAGACTCCTCGACCAGTTCACGCACCGCAGGCCAGCAAGGCCAACGGGTGCGACTTCGCCACCAGGGGTCCTCCTGGGGATCCGCCTGGCACACCACCCCAATGGGGCACACTCCACTCTCCACTCTCCCCTCTCTCCCCTCTAAATGGCGTCTGCCCTTTATGTACCCTCTCCCAGCATGCACAGCAGGCTGAACTCCGCCCACCGCATGGCAGCCGAAAGAGGATGCCCAATCACACCACAATGTCACCAGTGGTTCAACCCGAGACCTGAGCAACAGCGCCACCACAGGCCCAGGGGAACTATACACCAGGCAACAACATGGCAGAGCAGAGTCCATATTAAACAGAATTGTAGAATCTGAGCCATACTATGGCTCAGACTGCCCCTAAATTTACAACATAGCGACCACATTTTTGGGGGTCCCGCTTCACACGTGTTTATCAGGTTGTCACCATTATACGCTAACTCACTTTTAGTTTTTTGATTTAGTTTCATTATGTTTGTACACATCAAGTTTTCTGCAAAAATACCTCCACATTTGTATATTTATTCATTGATGTATATTTTTTTATATTACACTTGCACTTTATCAGAAGTGTGTCACACCACAGATCAGCTGAGCGGTGCCTGCAGCAGTTGGTCTTTTCACAATAATTTTTTATTTTTTTTGACAGCGCAAGAATATCGCCTATTCATTTATACAGACTGTTTAGTCGCTATACTTTTAGCTGTGAGCACACTATATTTTATTCTTCTGTATTTATACTGCGTAGAACATTTTCTACAAAGTGACATTGTTTGTTAAATTATAAGGGATGTTATTTGAGCAGAGTAGCTCAATGGTTACATGCAGGGCCGGATTAACATAGGGGCTATTGGAGCTGCAGCTCCAGGCCCCTTCCCCAAGATAGGCCCATTTGGCCAAAAAAAAAAATCTCAAAAAAAAAAGATCGACTTCGAGGATTGTAGCTCGGTGACCAGGGCCCACAGAGACCCCATATTTGGGGGGTATTTAGATGAAGACCCACCCCACCACTGATCAAAATATGGGGCTGCTATCATTTATGGTTCCGGAGATACGGGGCTGCTTGCGCAGCCTGTCAGAAGCTATATACAGAAAGGCCAGTTTAAATACAAGCTGACACACTCTGCAGTAGTGATGAGCCGAACACCCCCGGGTTCGGTTCGCACCAGAACCCGCGAACGGACCGAAAGTTCGTACGAACATTAGAACCCTATTAAATACAATGGATGCGAACGTTCGAATTCTAAAGTGCTAATTATAACAACTATTATGCATGTTATTGTCCTAAAAAGGGTTTGGGAACCCGGGTTGTGCACCAGGGGACATGTATCAATGCAAAAAGAAGTTTTAAAAACGGTCGTTTTTCGGGAGCAGTCATTTTAATGATGCATAAAGTGAAAAAAAAAAAGTCAAATATTCCTTTAAATATCGTACCTGGGGGGTGTCTAAAGTATGCCTGTGAAGTGCCACGTGTTTCCCGTGTTTAGAACTGTCCCTGCACAAAATGATACTTCTAAAGGAAAAAAAAGCCATTTAAAACTGCTTGCGGCTTTAATGTAATGTCTGGTCCCGGTAATATGGATGAAAATCTTTAAGAAAAATGGCATAGCTACCCCATGACCCCCCCCCCCCTACCCCAGCCCATTACCAGCCCCTTTGGGTCTTGTATGGATATTAAGGGGAACCCCGCACATAAAATAAAAAAGGCCCTATATACTCTGAACAGCCGTATACAGGCGGTGCATACAAGACAGGGACTGTAGGTTTGTTCTTATGTAGAATCTGTTTGTAATTTTGAACAGGTACATTGTTGAAGTGTAGCTCCAGCCCAAAAATCAATTTTTAAACTTTTTGGAAAACATAGGTAAGGGTTATCACCCCTGTAACATTTGTTTTGCTGTCTGTGCCCCTGTTCAGAACATTTCACCTCACTTTCCGTCCCAATGACAACTGTTTTTGAAATGTGGTGTTTTTCTTGAAACAAGGATTGCTGATAAAGCATCAGTACAGAGGAGACACCTTTCTCCCATATTTATTCTTACAGGAGAGAATTTTCCTTCCTAGTGGTAGATTTCCTCTCACTTCCTGTTGTCTTCTTGCGTTTGCAAGTAGGAGTCGTTTGTAAGTTGGATGTTTGAAAGTAGGGACCTGCCGTATATACTCTGCAGAAATAGGCCCCTTAGTTGTTGGTGTTGGCACAACACTGTAAGCACTCACAGTTACTCTTGGTTGGTGCTGGAACGCCCTGCTGTCAACTATTATGTCAGGAATTTTAATTACATATAATTGTTGAACAGTGGTAGTAAAAATTGGGCCTTTGATGGTGGTGCTGGTGCCACAACACTGTAAGCCCTGACAGTTACTCTTGGTGGGTGCAGCAATGGGCCCTGCTGTGAATTATTAGATCAAGAATTGTAATTACATGCCCCTTTTGAACAGGGGCTGAAAAATTGGGCCTTTCGTGGTGGTGGTGGTGGTGGCGTTGCCACAACACTGTAAGCCCTCAGAGTTACTCTTGGTGGGTGCAGCAATGGGCCCTGCTGTGAATTATTAGATCAAGAATTGTAATTGCATGCCCCTGTTGAACAGGGGCTGAAAAATTGGGCCTTTCGTGGTGGTGGTGGTGGTGGTGGTGTTGCCACAACACTGTAAGCCCTCAGAGTTACTCTTGGTGGGTGCAGCAATGGGCCCTGCTGTGAATTATTAGATCAAGAATTGTAATTACATGCCCCTGTTGAACAGGGGCTGAAAAATTGGGCCTTAGGCACTGGTGGCACAACACTACAACCCCTCACAGATACTGTACTTGGAGCACAGCAATGAGCCCTATGGCAAATTATTGCTAAAAAAATTGTAATTACACGCCCCTGTAAAACAGGGGCTGAAAAATTGGGCCTTAGCCACTGGTGGCGGCACCCATAAACAAAAATGATCTTCCAAGCTATCATCATCAATCGTATCATTGAGGACTCGGAGGAGGAGGATAGCCAGTCAACATAACAGCACAGGCACTCAGCATCAGCATCAGTCTTGAAGGGATGTGACATGTTAAAATCAATTAGTCTGTTATATCAGCATCAGGTGTGTGGTAGCTGGTGGTGATCCAAGACTGGTTCATCTTGATGAAAGTCAGTCGATCAACCGAGTCGGTGGACAGGCGCACCCTGTGATCCGTGACAAATCCTCCAGCAGCACTGAATGTGCGTTCCGAAAGAACGCTGGATGCAGGACAGGCCAGTAGCTCAATTGCATACTGTGCAAGCTCTGGCCAGTGATCCATCCTCAAGACCCAGTAAGCCAGAGGATTTTCGGTGGGGAAGGTGTCCAAGTCTGACCTTGCCCCTAGATATTCCTGCACCATGTTTATCAGACGCTGGTGATGGTTGCTGGAACCGATCATACTTTGGGGCTGCGGACTAAAGAATTGTCTGAACGCATCGGTCAGACGGCCACCTTCCCCACCGCTCCTTCTTTGACTGGCCGAAGCCTCAGCAACTCGTTGTCCAGGACCAGGAGTTTGTAACCTCCCAGTCTCTGGGAACGCGTTGCACAGACCTTTCTGCAAGGCCTCCCGGAGTTGTCTCATCCTCTGCTCCGTCTGCGACGGTAACATAAGGTCCGCAACCTTACCCTTGTACCGTGGATCAAGGAGAGTGGCCAGCCAGTAATGGTCCCTCTCCTTGATCCGAAGAATACGAGGATCCTTCCGCAGACTTTGCAGGATCAGGGAGGCCATGCAGCGTAGGTTTGCTGAGGCATTCGCTCCGGAGTCCTCTGGGTCACTAAGGACGACATGATCCGCAGCCACCTCCTCCCAGCCACGTACAAGTCCACTGGTTTCTTGGGACTGTAAATCATCCCTAAAAGACTGCTGCTGATGATGCTGAGTGCCAGCCTCCACCTCCATGCTGACACAATCCTCCTCCTCCTCCTCCTCCTCCTCTTCCTGTGCGATGGGTGGGACAGAAGGAACACTGTCTGGGTAAAGGGGGCCTTGAGAGGCAAGGAAGTCCTCCTCTTCCTGCCTCTGTTCTGCCTCAAGTGCCCTGTCCATTATTCCACGCAGCGTGTGCTCCAACAGGTGGACAAGAGGTACAGTGTCACTGATGCATGCACTGTCACTGCTCACCATCCTCGTGGCCTCCTCAAATGGTGCCAGGACAGTGCATGCATCCCTGATCATGCCCCACTGGCGTGGAGAAAAAAAACCAAGCTCCCCTGACCCTGTCCTGGTGCCGTAGTCGCACAGGTACTCATTGATGGCCCTCTGCTGCGTGTGCAGCCGCTGCAGCATGGCCAACGTTGAGTTCCACCTGGTGGGCATGTCACATATAAGGCGGTTCTTGGGCAGGTTCAACTCCTTTTGCAGCTCAGCCAGGCGAGCACTGGCATTATAAGATCTGCGAAAATGCACACAGACTTTCCTGGCCTGCCTCAGGACATCCTGTAAGCCCGGGTACCTGCCCAAGAACCGCTGCACCACCAGGTTAAGGACGTGAGCCACACAGGGCACATGGGTCAGTTGTCCCTGTCGGAGGGCGGAGAGGAGGTTGGTGCCATTGTCGCAAACCACCATTCCTGGCTTAAGCTGGCGTGGCGTCAACCACCTCTCGGCCTGGCCCTGCAGAGCAGACAGGACCTCTGCCCCAGTGTGGCTTCTGTCCCCCAAACACACCAGCGCAAGCACGGCATGGCATCTTTTTGCCTGCGTACTTGCGTAGCCCCTTGAACGCCTACGGAGCACCGCTGGTTCCGAGGACAAACCACAGGAAGAGGCCATGGAGGAAGAAGAAGAGGAGGGGGTGGAGGAGAGAGGTGTGTCACAACCAGTAGTAGCATTTTGGAGGCGTGGCGGTGGAACAACCTCCAACACTACTGCACCTTGTCCTGCATCCTTCCCAGCTGCCAAAAGAGTGACCCAATGGGCCGTGAAAGAAAGGTAACGTCCCTGTCCATGCCTGCTGGACCATGAGTCAGCGGTAATATGCACCTTACCGCTGACCGCCCTGTCCAGCGAGGCCAAGACATTGCCTTCCACATGCCAGTAGAGAGCCGGAATAGCCTTCCGTGAGAAAAAGTGGCGTTTGGGAACCTGCCACTGAGGAACCGCACATTGCACAAACTCACGGAAGGGGGCCGAGTCTACCAACTGAAAAGGCAGCAGTTGAAGCGCTAGCAATTTAGCCAAGCTAGCATTCAACCGCTGGGCATGTGGATGGCTGGGAGTGAACTTCTTTCGACGGTCCAGCAGCTGGGGCAGGGAAATTTGCCTGCTAGAATCGGACGTTGGTGTACTGCTAGCAGAGTGGCCGCAAGTACTTGGCTGTGACACACCTAATTCTACACCTTCATTCCTCTCAGTGCATGTTTCAGAGAGGACTGAAGTTATAGTGGGGTTAGAGATCCCAGCTGATGCGGTGCAAGGAGAGGTCCGCTTTGTTCTTTGGTGTGGGTCTTTGAGGTAGGCTTGCCAACGAGCTGCATGGCAGGTCAACATATGTCTGGTCAGGCATGTGGTACCCAAGCGGCTGATGTTTTGGCCACGCGATATACGCTTGAGACATATGTTGCAAACAGCAGCTGTGCGATCTGATGCACTAGCCTCAAAAAAGGCCCACACCAAAGAACTTTTTGAATGACGGGCAGAGGCAGCGCCCTGCACAGGCGGAGCTCTGCGGTGTGATTCCGTCGGTGTACTGCCCTTACGCTGGCCACCAAAGGGCATCCTGCCTCGTTGGAGATGTGCCTCCTCCTCATCCTCCTCCTCCTCCTCTCTCCTATTAGGCACCCACGTGGAGTCAGTGACCTCATCATCCCCTCCCTCCTCATCACTGGAGCCAATCTGGCAGTATGCTGCAGCTGCTGGAACATGACTGCCAGATTGGTGTCCTTCTTGAGCATCCCCTCTGTCTGCTCTCACGCTACTGCCTTCCTGTAGCTGGGTTTCATCATCAGACCCTTCGAAACGCTGGGCATCCTCCTGGAGCATGTACCCAACACTGTGCTCAAACAGTTCGGGGGACTCCTCAGGAGGAGGACATGGTGGGTCTAGGGAAGGAGTGACTGATGATGAGTCTGACAATGATACCAGGGAAGAGGACGCTTTGGCAGCTGCTTTTCCAGTACCCTGAGCCTGGGTGAGAGAGGATGAGGAGGAGGAGGAGGGCTTGGTCATCCACTCTACCAAGTCTTCGGCATGATGTGGCTCAACATGTCCAGCTGCCGAAAAGAAGGACAAGCGTGTCCCATGGCCATGTGCTGATGACAATGCACCGCGTCCACGACCAGCACTGTTGCCCCCAGACACAGAGCCTGCTTGCCCTCTTTTATTGCCTCCTGACTGTCTGCCTCTCCTTGTTTGCCTTCCAGACATTCTAATAGATGGCCTGCAGGGAGATGGGAAAAAAGCAATAAGGGCTACCTTCAGGTGTCCTTCTCTGTCCCTTTACTTAAGGATTTCTAAATATGGTTGAGGATGATTGCTTTTGCACAGAATAGCACAACGACAATTTCCCTGACTGTCCAAAAAAACAAGGATTTCAAAGATGGTTGATGAGGAATGCTTTAGCACACTATAGCACAAGGAGAATTTCCCTCACTGTCCTTCCCTGTCCCTAGAAACAAGGATTATCACAGTGAAAGAAACTGACACTCTTCCTACCTATAGTTTTCTGTCCCTAGAAAAAAAGTTTTTTTAAAGCACACTATAGCACAAGGAGAATTCCCTCACTGTCCTTTCCTGTCCCTAGAAACAAGGATTCGCACAGTAAAACACACTGACACTCTCCCTACCTATAGTTTTCTGTCCCTAGAAAAAATGTTTTTTTAAAGCACACTATAGCACAAGGAGAATTTCCCTCACTTTCCTTCTTTGTCCCTAGAAACAAGGATTATCACAGTGAAAGAAACTGACACTCTTCCTACCTATAGTTTTCTGTCCCTAGAAAAAATGTTTTTTTAAAGCACACTATAGCACAAGGAGAATTCCCTCACTGTCCTTCCCTGTCCCTAGAAACAAGGATTCGCACAGTAAAACACACTGACACTCTCCCTACCTATAGTTTTCTGTCCCTAGAAAAAATGTTTTTTTAAAGCACACTATAGCACAAGGAGAATTTCCCTCACTTTCCTTCCCTGTCCCTAGAAACAAGGATTATCACAGTGAAAGAAACTGACACTCTTCCTACCTATAGTTTTCTGTCCCTAGAAAAAATGTTTTTTTAAAGCACACTATAGCACAAGGAGAATTTCCCTCACTTTCCTTCTTTGTCCCTAGAAACAAGGATTATCACAGTGAAAGAAACTGACACTCTTCCTTCCTATAGTTTTCTGTCCCTAGAAAAAATGTTTTTTTAAAGCACACTATAGCACAAGGAGAATTCCCTCACTGTCCTTCCCTGTCCCTAGAAACAAGGATTCGCACAGTAAAAGACACTGACACTCTCCCTACCTATAGTTTTCTGTCCCTAGAAAAAATGTTTTTTTAAAGCACACTATAGCACAAGGAGAATTCCCTCACTGTCCTTTCCTGTCCCTAGAAACAAGGATTCGCACAGTAAAACACACTGACACTCTCCCTACCTATAGTTTTCTGTCCCTAGAAAAAATGTTTTTTTAAAGCACACTATAGCACAAGGAGAATTTCCCTCACTTTCCTTCTTTGTCCCTAGAAACAAGGATTATCACAGTGAAAGAAACTGACACTCTTCCTACCTATAGTTTTCTGTCCCTTGAAAAAATGTTTTTTTAAAGCACACTATAGCACAAGGAGAATTCCCTCACTGTCCTTCCCTGTCCCTAGAAACAAGGATTCGCACAGTAAAACACACTGACACTCTCCCTACCTATAGTTTTCTGTCCCTAGAAAAAATGTTTTTTTAAAGCACACTATAGCACAAGGAGAATTTCCCTCACTTTCCTTCCCTGTCCCTAGAAACAAGGATTATCACAGTGAAAGAAACTGACACTCTTCCTACCTATAGTTTTCTGTCCCTAGAAAAAATGTTTTTTTAAAGCACACTATAGCACAAGGAGAATTTCCCTCACTTTCCTTCTTTGTCCCTAGAAACAAGGATTATCACAGTGAAAGAAACTGACACTCTTCCTTCCTATAGTTTTCTGTCCCTAGAAAAAATGTTTTTTTAAAGCACACTATAGCACAAGGAGAATTCCCTCACTGTCCTTCCCTGTCCCTAGAAACAAGGATTCGCACAGTAAAAGACACTGACACTCTCCCTACCTATAGTTTTCTGTCCCTAGAAAAAATGTTTTTTTAAAGCACACTATAGCACAAGGAGAATTTCCCTCACTTTCCTTCTTTGTCCCTAGAAACAAGGATTATCACAGTGAAAGAAACTGACACTCTTCCTACCTATAGTTTTCTGTCCCTAGAAAAAATGTTTTTTTAAAGCACACTATAGCACAAGGAGAATTCCCTCACTGTCCTTCCCTGTCCCTAGAAACAAGGATTCGCACAGTAAAAGACACTGACACTCTCCCTACCTATAGTTTTCTGTCCCTAGAAAAAATGTTTTTTTAAAGCACACTATAGCACAAGGAGAATTTCCCTCACTTTCCTTCCCTGTCCCTAGAAACAAGGATTATCACAGTGAAAGAAACTGACACTCTTCCTACCTATAGTTTTCTGTCCCTAGAAAAAATGTTTTTTTAAAGCACACTATAGCACAAGGAGAATTTCCCTCACTTTCCTTCTTTGTCCCTAGAAACAAGGATTATCACAGTGAAAGAACCTGACACTCTTCCTTCCTATAGTTTTCTGTCCCTAGAAAAAATGTTTTTTTAAAGCACACTATAGCACAAGGAGAATTCCCTCACTGTCCTTCCCTGTCCCTAGAAACAAGGATTCGCACAGTAAAAGACACTGACACTCTCCCTACCTATAGTTTTCTGTCCCTAGAAAAAATGTTTTTTTAAAGCACACTATAGCACAAGGAGAATTTCCCTCACTTTCCTTCTTTGTCCCTAGAAACAAGGATTATCACAGTGAAAGAAACTGACACTCTTCCTACCTATAGTTTTCTGTCCCTAGAAAAAATGTTTCTTTAAAGCACACTATAGCACAAGGAGAATTCCCTCACTGTCCTTCCCTGTCCCTAGAAACAAGGATTCGCACAGTAAAACACACTGACACTCTCCCTACCTATAGTTTTCTGTCCCTAGAAAAAATGTTTTTTTAAAGCACACTATAGCACAAGGAGAATTCCCTCACTGTCCTTCCCTGTCCCTAGAAACAAGGATTCGCACAGTAAAACACACTGACACTCTCCCTACCTATAGTTTTCTGTCCCTAGAAAAAATGTTTTTTTAAAGCACACTATAGCACAAGGAGAATTCCCTCACTGTCCTTCCCTGTCCCAAGAAACAAGGATTCGCACAGTAAAACACACTGACACTCTCCCTACCTATCCTTCTCTTTCCCTAAACTAAAGGAATCCAGGTTAAGCAAGAAAAAAATAAATGTCACTGTCCCTGCCTATGCTTCTCTTTCCCTGCTCCGGAACACACTACACTAGGCTGCCGTGCTGGCGGCCTTTTATAGTGTGGGGCGTGTACTAAACACCCTCAGCAATAATTGGCCACAGGCATCCTGCCTGTGGCCAATCATTGCTCTCCTCGCTGCCGGCGCTGTGATTGGCCAAGCATGCGGGGTCACAGTGCATGCTTGGCCAATCACAGCGCCTGGATGACACTGCGATGGCGTAGTGCATTGTGGGCCGTTCGCGTCACTCGAATTTGGCGCGAACGGCCCAAATCGTTCGATCTTCGTCGAACGATCGAACAGCCGATGTTCGAGTCGAACGTATGTTCGACTCGAACACGAAGCTCATCCCTACTCTGCAGCAGAGAGGATGAGCTCACAGTGCTTATCATAATTATTTGTATGTTACTAAGACTGCTTTCACACTATGCCGCTCCGAGCGTTGGCGGTAAAATAGCGGTAAAGCGCTGCTATTTTGCCATCGGATTTGTGGCACATTTCGGCGCTTTTAACCCCCGCTAGCAACCGAGAAAGTGTAAAAACCGCCCGAGATGCGCCGCTACAGCGGCGTATTGCCGGCGGTACTGCCCATTGATTTCACCGCTCCTAATGCGCTCCAAAGAAGTTGCTGGCAGGACTTTTTCTGACGCCCTGCCAGCGCACCGCTCTAGTGTGAAAGCCCTCGGGCTTTCACACTGGAGTGAATAGAGCAGCTGTTTAAGGGCAGATTGCAGGCGCCATTTTTAACGCTATAGCACCCGCAAAACGCCCTCAGTGTGAAAGGGGTCTTAGGCCAATTCTGACATTTCTCTCCTACCTGTAAAAATCATCATTTGTTTTTTGCTAGAAAATTACTCAGAACCCTCAAATATTATATATATTGTTTTAGCAGACACCCTAGGGAATAAAATGGTGGTCTTTGCAACTTTTTATGTTACATGGTATTTGCGCAGAAATTTTTCAAACGTGTTTTTTTTGTAAAGAAACTGTTTCATTCATAAAAAAAAAAACACTAAAGTTAGCACGATTTTTTTTGTATACTAAGTGATGCTTTCATTTTTTTTACAGGTTACATGTTTAGAGTTACAGAGGAGGTCTAGTGCTAGAATTATTGTTCTCGCTCCAACGATCGTGGCGTATGTAACCTGTGTGTGTATCTGGCTCTGATACTAGCCAGTGCCTACCCAGCCACTGACAAGTATCTCTCCCCAGCCTGTCGCCACACACCCTCTCACCTGCTGAACTGTGGATGGGGAAATCACTCCTGCAGTGTTATTGTGTTCTGCCAGTGAATACAATGATCAGTGTTGCTAACTATAGCTGGCAGCACTGATTGTTTTGGGAAAAACCTGACAGGCTGGTTGTACTCAAGTCAGATAATAGATTGACTTGTGAAAAACCAGCTAGCCCATACATAGATCGACTATGGCTGGTCTCTGCTTAATTTCAATCCATGTATGGCTCGCTTAACCACTACGCAGTCCCTAAACATCCTTCCACAAACCTTTAAATTTTTCCTTCCCAGATTCCCTTCATCTTCCTCACCTGTACATACTCTCCACACTTCTCTCCTGTACATACTGCTCACTGTCATACCCTCCACACTTCTCTCCTATACATAGTGCCCACTGTCATACCCTACACACTCGTCTCCTGTACATTGTGCTTGTTTTCATACACGTCTCTCCTGTACATAGTGCCCACTGTCGTACTCTCCACACTTCTCTCCTATACATAGTGCCCACTGTCGTACTCTCCACACTTCTCTCCTATACATAGTGCCCACCGTCATACCCTCCACACTCTTCTCCTGTACATACTGCTCACTGTCTTACCCTCCACACTCATTTAATGTACCTACTGCTCAGTATCATACTGTCTACACTCCTCTCCTGTACATACTGCTCACTGTCATACCCTCCACACTCCTCTCCTGTACATACTGCCCACATTCATAAACTCCTCTATTGTACATAGTGCCGACTGTCATACCCTCCACACTCCTCTCCTGTACATACTGCCCACTATCATACCCTCCACACTCCTCTCCTGTACATACTGCCCCCATTATACCCTCCACACCCCTCTCCTGTACATACTGCCCACTATCATACCATCCACACTCCTCTCCTGTACATACTGTAACCCAACCTTACCCTCCACACTCCTCTCCTGTACATACTGTAACCTAACCTTACCCTTCACACTCCTCTCCTGTACATACTGCCAACTATCTTTTGCTCCACATTCTTCTCCTGTACATACCACCCCCATCATACCCTCCACATTCCTTTCCTGTACATACTGCCCACTGTCATACTCTCCACACTCCTCCTCTGTACATACTGCCCACTTTCATACCCTCCACACTCCTCTCTGGTACATACCACCCTCTGTCATACCCTCCACACTCCTCTGCTGTGCACGCTGCCCACTGCCATACCCTCCACACTCCTCTCCTGTACATAGTGCCCACTGCTAGACCCTCCACATTCCTCTCCATTACCTGCACATACTTCCCAGGTTTATACCGTCTGATCACTGCACTGTGATCAATCCGGTGGGTCCTGGGTGCTTCCGATTTCACCCGGTCTCCCTTCTGGGTTCTGTGCCTTCGGTTACTTGCCTTGGCTGGGCTGCGTTGATGTCATTCCCACGCATGCTCATGCGCATCCTCTCTCTCTCATCCCCCCTTTCTCTCTCATCCTCCCTCCCTTACCCCTCACTCCTCTCTCCTCTCTCATCCTCTCTCTCATCCTCTCTCTCTCTCCCTCTCTCTCATCCTCCCTCTCTCTCTCTTTAATTTAATTTGTTATAACAAAAAATAGTTTGCATATTTATTTATTTATTATTTATAAAAGGCCCACCAAAATCCTCAGCACCAGGCCCATGATGTTCTTAATCTGGCCCAGGTTACATGGTCTGTGGTTACCTGGTATATTTTGGGTATTTTACATTGCTAGAAACTACTATCTTCCTCCATCTATTTGACCCTGTCTGGTATGTTTTTGCAGTACAGTGGCCTAATTAGTCAATATACAGTACATGATTGACTGGTTCCAGCTATAGATTATGCCTGTACGGCAATGGAAGTGGCCATAGTCCCCTCCAACGAATCAAAGCATAATATAATTTACAGAAGTGTGCATTCCACCTGGAGTACTTTAATAATCAGCTCTTGTGTCAACATTTTCCTATATGTAACAAAGTCAATTTTCATGAGGACTGGACTAAATCCCCTAGTTTAGCTGATAAAAAGGATAATTAATATGTACATCCCTTTTTATAAATTTAGTTGCAATATAGAGGAAACCACAGAGGCGGGACCGTTATCTAAATCTGACCTAACAACCCTCTACACAAAGCCTCATTTACATTAAAGTAAAGGCACAACTTTTTTTTTTCTTTTTGGATAGAGTAATGCCGCGTACACACGATCATTATTCACGGCGGTTAAAAAACCGCCGTGAATAATGACATTAAAAACGAGGGAACGGCTTGTTCCCCACACACGGTCGTTTTTCACGTCATTTTTTCTCTTGACGAGTAAAACGACCGTCTGTGGGCTCATGTCGAAAAAAACAACGAAAAAAAATAGAACATGTTCTAATTTTTCTCGTCGTTTTTAATGCCGTTTTTCTCGTGGAAAAAAAACGGCAAAAAGCCCACAGACGATCGTTTTTCTTGTCGAAAGGAAAAAATGCCGTTTTTCTCTACGAGAAAAACGGCCGTGTGTACGCGGCATAAGGGAGGGTTATAACCCTGTAAGATTTATTTTTGCCATCTTCATCTCATTGGGGAGATTTACCTTCACTTCCTGTCCCATAACCAAACAAGAAGTGAGTAGAAATCCCTGCAAATTAAGATAATCTGTTGGGGACACTGAGGTCAATAGAATCAGTGTCCCCATTGGAAGATTTCACCTTTATTACTTTTCTGGAGACAACCCAAAATCTAGGATTTTCTTTTACTTTCATTTTCAATAATAGTGGTAAACAGGACAATTAGAGAGGGGGAATCTCCCTAACGAGGACATCGACAGCAATGAAAACTTATCTAATCCACCTTCCCTCAATCCAAAACTAAAAAAACATGTTTTGCCTTTAGTTATACTTTAAGGGCCAGTAGGTTATATGGTTTCCAATGGCATAGTTTATACCGATGTGGTCAGTTCTAGGTTGTTCCAGATCCAGGAAAAAAACATGCTGCATATTTCCTGCACTGGACTGTACTGGAACGCTGTAAAACACTTAAGAAATGCACTGAAATGCACTGGAACACATCAAAAACACATCGGACCCCAGTACAGTGATACGAAAATAGGAAAAAGAAGAAAAAAGCATTGGAATGTGTGCGGAAATCATAGGCGTGCGCACAGGGTGTGCCAGGTGTGCCTGGACACACCCTAATCACCCCATGTGCCACACATTTCCCCCTTTTAAAAAAAAAAATGAAACAAATAAAATTGTAAAAAAGAATACAAAATAAAATAATAAAAATAAAAACTACTGACACCGTCCACTGATCTAATGACACCATCAGTATATATACACATACACAAGAACATGTGTTTGATCTTTGGGGTGCACACCCTAATGCAATGGGCTGCGCACACCTATGGCGGAAATGCATCAAAAATGCATCAAAAACGCCCCAGAAAGTATCAAAAATGCTCTAAAAACATGCATGCAACACATCCGGAACAGATCTAGAGTGTGTTTTTGTGGTGTGAAGCAGCCCTTAGCTGATCTTTTCAGAATTGTAGACCACAATTTCCCCTTTATCAATAAACATAAAACCAGTGTGTCCATAGATGGTGTTTTATTATTATTGCCAATATTGTCTACAGTGCTGTGCAGTAGGGATGAGCCGAACACCCCCTGGTTCGGTTCGCATCCAGAACATGCGAACGGACCGAAAGTTCGCGCAAACTTTCGAACACCGTTAAAGTCTATGGGACTCGAACGTGAGAAATCAAAAGTGGGAATTTTAAAGGCTAATATGCAAGTTATTGTCCTAAAAAGGGTTTGGGGACCCGGGTCCTACCCCAGGGTACATGTATCAATGCAAAAAAAAAGTTTTAAAAAAGGCATTTTTTTCAGGAGCAGTGATTTTAATGATGCTTAAAGTGAAAAAATAAAAGTGAAATATTCCTTTAAATATCATGCCTTGGGGGTGTCTATAGTATGCTTGTAAAGTGGCACGTGTTTCCCGTGTTTAGAACTGTCCCTGCACAAAATGACATTTCTAAAGGAATAAAAGTCATTTAAAACTGCATGCGGCTTTAATGTAATGTCTGGTCCCGGCAATATGGATGAAAATCATTGAGAAAAACGGCATGGGTACCCCCCCAGCCCATTACCAGCCAATTTGGGTCTTGTATATATAATAAGGGTAACCCCGCACCCAAATTAAAAAAAGGAAAGGCATGGGGCCCCCAGGCCCTATATACTCTCAACAGCAGTATACAGGCGGTGCAAACAAGACAGGGACCGTAGGTTTGTTCTTAAGTAGAATCTGTGTGTAATTTTGAACTGGTACATTTTTAAAGTGTAGCTCCAGTCAAAACATCTATTTTTAAGCTTTTTAGAAAACATTGGGAAGGGTTATCACCCCTGTAACATTTGTTTTGCTGTCTGTGCACCTGTTCAGAAGATTTCACCTCACTTTCTGTCCCAATGACAATTCAATTTAGAAAATTTGGGGTTTTTAGAGAAACAAGGTTCGGTGATAAAGCATCAGTGGAGAGGAGACACCTTTTTCCCATATTAACTCTTACAGGAGAGAATTTCCCTTCCCAGGGGTAGATTTCCTCTCACTGTTGTCTCCCTCCGTTTGTAAGTAGGAGTCGTTTGAAAGTCAGATGTTTGAAAGTAGGGGCCTGCCCTATGTACTCTGCAGAAATTTGGGCCTTAGGTGTTGGTGTTGCCACAACACTGTAAGCCCTCACAGTTACTCTTGGTGGGCGCTGGAATGCCCTGCTGTGAACTAGTATATCAATTATTGTAATTACATGCCACTGTTGAACAGTGGCAGAAAAATTGGGCCTTTGGTGGTGGGGGTGGTGGTGTTGGTGCTGGTGCCACAACACTGTAAGTCCCCACAGTTACTCTTGGTGGGCGCTGAAACGGGCCCTGCTGTGAAATATTATATCAAGAATTGTAATTACATGCACCTGTTGAACAGGGGCATAAAAATTGGGCCTTTGGTGGTGGTGGTGGTGCCACAACACTGCAACCCCTCACAGATACTAACGTTGGAGCGCAGGAATGAGCCCTGCTGCAAAGTATTACACCAAAAATTGTAATTACACACCCCTGTTAAACAGGGGCAGAAAAATTGGGCCTTAGGCACTGGTGCTGGTGCCACAACACTGCAACCCCTCACAGATACTCTAGTTGGAGCGCAGGAATGAGCCCTGCTGCAAAGTATTGCAGCAAAAAATTGAATTACACTCCCCTGTTAAACAGGGGCAGAAAAATTGGGCCTTAGGCACTGGTGCCACAACACTGTAACCCCTCACAGATACTACAGTTGGAGCGCAGAAATGAGCCCTGCTGCAAAGTATTACAGCAAAAATTGTAATTACACGCCCCTGTTATACAGGGGCAGAAAAATTGGGCCTTAGGCACTGGTGCTGGTGCCACAACACTGCAACCCCTCACAGATACTCTAGTTGGAGCGCAGGAATGAGCCCTGCTGCAAAGTATTGCAGCAAAAATTTTAATTACACGCCCCTGTTAAACAGGGGCAGAAAAATTGGACCTTAGCCACTGGTGGCGGTGCCCAGAACCAAAAATGTTCTTACAAGCTATCAACATGAAAATTGAGGAGGAAGAGGATAGTCACTCAGCATAACAGGATAGTCACTCAGCATCAGCATAGGCAGTCTTGAAGGGATCTCACATTAAAAAAAAATATATTCGGTTACATTAGCATCAGGTGCTTGGTAGCTGGTGATCCAAGACTGATTCATTTTTATGAAGGTCAGCCGATCGACCGAGTCGGTGGACAGGCGCACCCTGTGATCGGTTACAAAGCCTCCAGCAGCACTGAATGTGAACGCTGGATGCAGGACAGGGCAGTAGCTCAATTGCATACTGTGCAATAGGGATGAGCTTCGAGTTCGAGTCGAACTCATGTTCGACTCGAACATTGCCTGTTCGCCCCGTTCGCCGAACAACGAACAATTTGGGGTGTTCGCGGCAAATTCGAAAAGTCTATGGGATAAATCTAAAGTGCTAATTATAAAGGCTTATATGCAAGTTATTGTCCTAAAAAGTGTTTGGGGACCTGGGTCCTGCCCCAGGGGACATGTATCAATGCAAAAAAAAGTTTTAAAAACGGCCTTTTTTTAGGAGCAGTGATTTTAATAATGCTTAAAAGTGAAACAATAAAAGTGAAATATTCCTTTAAACTTCGTACCTGGTGGTGTATATGATATGCATGTAAAGTCGCGCATGTTTCCCGTGCTTAGAACTGTCCCTGCACAAAGTGTCATTTTTGAAGGAAAAAAAGTCATTTAAAACTCACTCGCGGCTATTAACCACTTAACAACCACCTGCCGACAAATAACGGCGGCAGGGTGGTTGCTTAACTCTGGGAGGACGTTATATAACGTCCTCCCAGAATCGCGCTCCCGCGCGCCCCCTGGGGCGCGCACACGGGAAACTCCGTGACCGCCGGGTCCAGAGGACCCGGCGGATCACGAATCGCGGTAAATCGCCGCTGATAGCGGCCGTTTACCACGTGATCGCTCCGTCAAATGACGGAGCAATCACTTGTAAACAGACCGGCGTCATTTGATGACGCCGGTTCCTCCCTCCCCTCTCTGTACCGATCGGTACAGTGTGAGAGGGGAGGGGGAGGGAGCGGATGGCAGCAGCAGCACTGTGGGCTGGATCTGTGACAATTGCAGTCACAGATCCATCCATCCATCCATCCCTGCTCAGCCATCCCTGTGCTATACCCTGCCAATACTCTGCAATACACCCTGCCAATACTCTGCAAAATACCCTGCCGCAATACTCTGCAATACCCTGGTGCAATACTCTGCAATACCCTGGTGCAATACTCTGCAATACCCTGGTGCAATACTCTGCAATACCCTGCGAAATACTCTGCAATACCCTGCGAAATACTCTGCAATACCCTGCGAAATACTCTGCAATACCCTGGGAAATACTCTGCAATACCCTGGTGCAATACTCTGCAATACCCTGGTGCAATACTCTGCAATACCCTGGTGCAATACTCTGCAATACCCTGCACAATACTCTGCAATACCCTGCACAATACTCTGCAATACCCTGCAAAATACTCTGCAATACCCTGCGCAATACCCTGCACAATACTCTGCAATACCCTGCACAATACTCTGCAATACCCTGCACAATACTCTGCAATACCCTGCACAATACTCTGCAATACCCTCCACAATACTCTGCAATACCCTCCACAATACTCTGCAATACCCTCCACAATACCCTGTGCAATACCCTCCACAATACCCTGTGCAATACCCTCCACAATACCCTGCCATACACCGCAATACCCTGCCATACACCGCAATACTCCGCAATGCCCGGCAATACTCCGCAATGCCCGGCAATACTCCGCAATGCCCGGCAATACTCTGCAATAACCACTTCCCGCCCTCCGGCCGTCATATGACGTCCTTGACTTTGTGCGGGGATATCTGAATGATGGGAGCAGCTACAGGCATCATTCAGATATCGGCTTTTTCAGCCGGCGATTCCCTACACCATAAGAACAATCATAGCGGCTGTTCCGCCGCTTGATCATTCTTACGGGAGGCGAGAGGGGATGTCCCCCCCCCCGCCGCCCTCCGGTGCTTCTACCGACTCACCGCTACGATCAAAGCCAGGATTGTTGTTTTTTTTTTTTGTATTTTTTTCAGGCTTCCCAGCCTAAAGGTGAGATGTGGGGTCTTATTGACACCCCCCCCCCCCATATCTCACTGTAAAGAGGACCTGTCATGCCATATTCCTATTACAAGGGATGTTTACGTTCCTTGTAATAGGTATAAAAGTGATCAAAAAAATGTTTAGGGCGGAAAAACATGTCAAACTAAAATAAATAAAGTAAAATGAAGAATACATTTTTTTTTTTTTTTAAAGCGCCCCTGTCCCCGTGAGCTCGCATACAGAAGCGAACGCATACGTAAGTCCCGCCCACATATGAAAACGGTTTTCAAACCACACATGTGAGGTATCTCTGCGAACGTTAGAGCGAGAGCAATCATTTTGGCCCTAGACCTCCTCTGTAACTCAAAACATGTAACCAGTAAAAATATTTAAATCGTCGCCTATGGGGATTTTTTAAGTAGCGAAGTTTGGCGCCATTCCACGAGTGTGTGCAATTTTTAAGGGCGACATGTTAGGTATCTATTTACTCGGCGTAACTTCATCTTTCACATTATGCAAAAACATTGGGCTAACTTTACTGTTTTTTTTTTTTTTTAAGCACAAAACATTTTTTTTCCGTAAAAAACGCGTTAAAAAATTGCTGCGCAAATATCGTGCGAGATAAAAAGTTGCAACAACCACCATTATATTCTCTAAGGTCTTTGCTAAAAAAACATATATAATGTTTTGGGGTTCTATGTAATTTTCTAGCAAATAAATGATGATTTTTACATGTAGGAGAGAAATGTCAGAATTGGCCTTGGTGCTCCAGAACGCCTGAAGGTGCTCCCTGCATGTTGGGCCTCTGTATGTGGCCACGCTGTGTAAAAGTCTCACACATGTGGTATCGCCATACTCGGGAGTAATAGCAGAATGTGTTTTGGGGTGTAATTTGTGGAATGCATATGCTGTGTGTGAGAAATAACCTGCTAATATGACAATTTTGTGAAAAAAAAAAAAGAGAAAAAAAAATCTTGATTTTGCAAAGAATTGTGGGAAAAAATGACAACTTCAAAAAACTCACAATGCCTCTTTCTGAATACCTTGGAATGTCTTCTTTCCAAAAAGGGGTCATTTGGGGGGTATTTGTACTTTTCTGGCATGTTAGGGTCTCAAGAATTGAGATAGGCCGTCAGTACTTCAGGTGTGATCAATTTTCAGATATTGGCACCATAGCTTGTGGACTCTATAACTTTCACAAAGACCAAATAATATACACCAATTTGTACTTATTTTTACCAAAGATATGTAGCAGTATAAATTTTGGCCAAAATCTATGAAGAAAAAATAGTAATTTGCAAAATTTTATAACAGAAACGAAAAAAAAATAATTTTTTTACAAAATTTTCAGTCTTTTTTCTCTTATAGCGCAAAAAATAAAAAACCCAACAGTGATTAAATACCACTAAAAGAAAGCTCTATTTGTGTGAAAAAAAGGACAAAAATTTCATATGGGTACAGTGTTGTATGACTGAGTAATTGTCATTCAAAATGTGAGAGCACCGAAAGCTGAAAATTGGTCTGGTTATTAAGGGGGTTTAAGTGCCCAGTGGTCAAGTGGTTAATGAATTGTCGGCTTTTATCAATACATAGAAAAGTCATTGATAAAAAAAAAAAGAAGGGTGGGGGTTCCCCCAAATTCAGCCCTTCAGGCCTGGAATGGATATTAAGGGGAACCCCGCCGCAAATTTTTTAAAAAAATGGCGTGCGGTTCCCCCTAAATATCCATACCAGGCCCTTCAGATCTGGCATGGATTTTAAGGGGGACTCCACCCCAAATTTAAAAAAAATGGCGTGGAGTCCCCCTAAAAATCCATACCAGACCCTTATCCGAGCACGCAACCTGGCCGGCCGCAGGGGAAGAGGGGGGGACGAGAGAGCGGCCCCCCTCCCTCCTGAACCGTACCAGGCCACATGCCCTCAACATGGGGAGGATGTCCCCATGTTGATGGGGACAAGGGCCTCATCCCCACAACCCTTGCCCGGTGGTTGTGGGGGTCTGCGGGCGGGGGGCTTATCGGAATCTGGAAGACCCCTTTAACAAAGGGGACCCCCAGATCCCGGCCCCCCCTATGTGAATTGTCCAGCGCTGTCCGTCATTGGTTGTGCCTGAGCTGACCTGATGGGGAACTTCCTCCGCAGTGTTTTAAATGTATAGACCCGCCCCTTCTAAAGTTCCCCATCAGGTCTGCTGAGCGGACCAGATGCGGAACGCGAGAAGGGGCGGGTCTATTCATGTATTACACAGCGAACGAAGTTCCCCATCAGGTCCACCCCCTCGGTATGTCCGACCCCGCCTACGTCATTGGCCTCAGCGGGGAACTTCCTTCACTGTGTAATTTAAATTTACACAGTGAAGGAAGTTTCCCGCTCAGGCCAATGACGTAGGCGGGGTCTGACATACCGAGGGGGCGGACCTGATGGGGAACTTCTCGCACTTTGTAATACATGTATAGACCCGCCCCTTCTCAAGTTCCCCATCAGGTCCGCTCAGCCAATAACTAGGTGTAAGGCTGAGGACCTGATGCGGAACATGAGAAGGGGCGGGTCTATACATGTATTACACA
The DNA here is from genome assembly GCA_029206835.1 of Rana muscosa. Classification (NCBI taxonomy): domain Eukaryota; kingdom Metazoa; phylum Chordata; class Amphibia; order Anura; family Ranidae; genus Rana; species Rana muscosa. The sequence goes on along the minus strand of CM055116.1, from coordinate 159,213,536 downwards.
GCGAACAAAGTTCCCCGTCAGGTCCGCCCCCTCGGTATGTCAGACCCCACCTATGTCATTGGCCTGAGCTGGAAACTTCCTTCACTGTGTAAATTTAAATTACACAGTGAAGGAAGTTCCCCGCTCAGGCCAATGACGTAGGCGGTGTCGGACATTCCGAGGGGGCGGACCTGATGGGGAACTTCGTTCGCTGTGTAATACATGAATAGACCCGCCCCTTCTCGCGTTCCACATCTGATCCGCTGAGCGGACCTGATGGGGAACTTTAGAAGGGGCGGGTCTATACATTTAAAACACTGCAGAGGAAGTTCCCCATCAGGTCCGCTCAGGCACAACCAATGACGGACAGCGCTGGACATCGGGATCGCCGCGGGACACTGGATTTCATCGCTGGAATGCTTTTTTTTTTATTATTTTTTTTTTTTAATAAAGGACTTTTCCAAGGTGTTTGTGTGCTTTTATTTACATTTTTTGACACTTTCTTCGTGAAATGGTAGGGGTACAATGTACCCCTTACCAATTCACATAGGGGGGGCCAGGATCTGGGGGTCCCCTTTGTTAAAGGGGTCTTCCAGATTCCGATAAGCCCCCCACCCGCAGACCCCCACAACCACCGGGCAAGGGTTGTGGGGATGAGGCCCTTGTCCCCATCAACATGGGGACATCCTCCCCATGTTGAGGGCATGTGGCCTGGTACGGTTCAGGAGGGAGGGGGGCCGCTCTCTCGTCCCCCCCTCTTTCCCTGCGGCCGGCCAGGTTGCGTGCTCGGATAAGGGTCTGGTATGGATTTTTGGGGGGACTCCACGCTATTTTTTTTAAATTTGGGGTGGAGTTCCCCTTAAAATCCATGCCAGATCTGAAGGGCCTGGTATGGATATTTAGGGGGAACCGCACGACATTTTTTTTTTTAATTTGCGGCGGGGTTCCCCATAATATCCATTCCAGACCTGAAGGGCCTGGCAATTGAATTTGGGGGAACCCCCACACTTTTTTTTTTTTTTTTTTATCAATGACTTTTCTATGTATTGATAAAAGCCGACAATTCATTAATAGCCGCGAGTGAGTTTTAAATGACTTTTTTTCCTTCAAAAATGACACTTTGTGCAGGGACAGTTCTAAGCACGGGAAACATGCGCCACTTTACATGCATATCATACACCCCCCCCCCCCCCCCAGGTACGAAATTTAAAGGAAAATTTCACTTTTATTTTTTCATTTTAAGCATTATTAAAATCACCGCTCCCGTAAAAACGTCTATTTTTTAAACCTTTTTTTGCATTGATACATGTCCCCTGGGGCAGGACCCGGGTCCCCAAACACTTTTTAGGACAATAAATTGCATATTAGCCTTTATAATTAGCACTTTAGATTTCGAACGTTCGAGTCCATTGTATTTAATAGGGTTCTAAAATTCACATGAACATTCTGTCTGTTCGCAGGTTCTGGTGCGAACCGAACAGGGGGGTGTTCGGCTCATCCCTGCTGTGCAAGCTCTGGCCAGTGATCCATCCTCAAGACCCAGTAACCAAGAGGATTTTCAGTGGAAAAGGTGTCTAAGTCTGATCTTGCCCCTAGGTATTCCTGCACCATGTAAATCAGACGCTGGCGATGGTTGCTGTAACCGATCATACCTTGGGGCTGCGGACTAAAAAATTGTCTGAATGCATCGGTCAGACGGCTACCTTCTCCACCGCTCCATCTGTGACTGACCAAAGCCTCAGCAACACATTGTCCAGGACCAGGAATTTGTAACCTCCCAGGCTCTGGAAATGCATTGCACAAACCTTTCTGCAAGGCCTCCCGAAGATGTTTCATCCTCTGCTCCCTCTGTGATGGCTGGATAAGATCCGCAACCTTACCCTTGTAACGTGGATCAAGGAGGGTTGTCAGCCAGTAATGATCACTCTCCTTGATACCACGAATACGAGGATCCTTTTGCAGGCTTTGCAGGATCAGGGAGGCCATGCGGCGTGGTTTGCTGAGGCATTCGGTCCGGAGTCCTCTGGGTCACTAAGGATAACATGATCCGCAGCCACCTCCTCCCAGTCCATGGGTTTCTTGGGACTGTAATTGATCCCTTGAAGACTGTTGCTGATGCTGAGTGCTGGGCTCCACTCCATGCTGACACAATTCTCCTCCTCCTCCTCCTCCTCCTCTTCCTGTGTGATAGGCAGGCCAACAGGAACACTGTCTGGATAAAGGGGGCCTTGAGAGGTAAGGAAGTCCTCCTCTTTCTCCCTCTGTCCTGCCTCAAGTGCCCTGTCCATTATTCCATGCAGCATGTACTTCAACAGGTGGACAAGAGGGACAGTGTCACTGATACATGCACTGTCACTGCTCACCATCCTTGTGGCCTCCTCAAATGGTGACAGGACAGTGCATGCATCCCTGATCATGACCCACTGGCGTGGCAAAAAAAAAAACAAGCTTTCCTGACCCTTTCCTGGTGCCATAGTCATACAGGTACTCAATGATGGCCCTCTGCTGCGTGTGCAGCCGCTGCAGCATGGCCAACGTTGAGTTCCACCTGGTGGGCATATCACAGATTAGGCGGTTCTTGGGCAGGTTGTATTCCTTTTTGGAGGTCAGCCAGCCGAGCACTGGCATTATATGACTGGCGGAAATGCACACAGACTTTCCTGGCCTGCCTCAAGACATCCTGTAAGCCCGGGTACCTGTCCAAGAACCGCTGCACCACCAAGTTAAGGACGTGAGCCAAACAGGGCACATGGGTCAGCTGTCCCTGTCGGAGGGCGGAGAGGAGGTTGGTGCCAGTGTCGCAAACCACCATTCCTGGCTTAAGCTGGAGTGGCGTCAACCACCACTGAGCCTGCCCCTGCAGAGCTGACAGAATCTCTGCCCCAGTGTGGCTCCTCTCCCCCAAGCACACCAGCTCAAGCACCGCATGGCATCTTTTTGCCTGCATACTTGCGTAGCCCCTTGAACGCCTACAGAGCACCGCTGGTTCCGAGGACAAATCAGCAGAGGAAGAGGCCATGGAGGAAGAAGAAGAGGAGGGGTGGAGGAGAGAGGTGTGTCAGAATCGCCACTAGTAGCATTTTGGAGGCGTGGTGGCTAAACAACCTCCAACACTACTGCACCCTGTCCTGCATCCTTCCCAGCTGCCAGCAAAGTCACCCAGTGCGTTGTGAAAGATAGGTAATGCCCCTGTCCATGCCTGCTGGACCATGAGTCAGCGGTAATATGCACCTTACCGCTGACCTCCCTGTCCAGTGAGGCCAAGACATTGCCTTCCACATGCCGGTAGAGAGCTGGAATCGCCTTCTGTGAAAAAAAAGTGGTGTTTGGGAACCTGCCACTGAGGTACCGCACATTCCATAAACTCACGGAAAGGGGGCAGAGTCTACCAACTGAAAAGGCAGCAGTTGAAGTGCTAGCAATTTAGCCAAGCTAGCATTCAACTGCTGGGCATGTGGATGACTGGTAGCGAATTTCTTTCGCCGGTGTAGCAACTGGGGCAGGGAAATTTTCCTGGTACAATCGGACGTTGGTGTACCGATAGCAGATTGCCCGCAAGTACTTGGCAGTGGCACACCTAATTCTACACCTTCATGCCTCTCAGTGCAGGTTTCTGAGAGGACTGAAGGTATATGGGGTTGGATATCCCAGCTGATGAGGAGCAAGGAGTGGTCCTCTTTGTTCTTTGGTGTGGGTCTTTTATGTACGCTTGCCAATGCACAGCATGGCGGGTTGACATATGTCTGGTCAAGCATGTGGTGCCCAAGCGGCTGCTGTTTTGGCCACGCTTGATACGCTTTAGACACATGTTGCAAATAGCAACGGTGCGTTCTGCTGCACACGTCTGAAAAAAGCCCACACCAAAGAACTTTTGTAAAAACGCGCAGAGTCAGCAGCGCCCTGCACATGCGGAGCTCTGCGGTGTGATGCAGTCGGTTGGCTGCCCTTAAGCTGGCCCCTGGAGGGCATCCTGCCTAGTTGGAGATGTGCCTCCTCCTCCTCCTCCGCTCTCCTATCAGGCACCCTCGTAGAGTCAGTGACCTCATCATCCCCTCCCTCCTCGTCACTGGAGAAAACCTGGCAGTATGCTTCAGCTGGGGGAACATGACTGTCAGTTTGTTGTCCTTCTTGGGCACCCCCTCTGTCTGGGCTTACGTTACTGCTTTCCTCAAGCTGGGTACCATCATCTGAGCCTGCAAAACTTTACCTGCACACTGTGCCCAGTATACAGTACACTGACTTAATATACTGCAGCTTAGCTCAATCAACTGCCTGCCTGTATTATTAGGAAGAGAACAGGGATGGTCTGCAGTCATCTTTACCTGCACACTGAGCCCAGTATACAGTACACTGACTTAATATACTGCAGCTTAGCTCAATCAACTGCCTGCCTATATTATTAGGAAGAGAACAGGGATGGTCTGCAGTCAGCTTTACCTGCACACTTAGCCCAGTATACAGTACACTGACTTAATATACTGCAGCGAGAATAACAGAAACACTCTGAAGTGAGATCTAGCTAAACTGAATACAGTGTATATATATATATATATATATATATATATATATATATATATACAATGCCTGGGATGCATATATATACTAAATACACTGACTGCAGCTCCCTGAATCGCCTGCCTGCTCTATCTAACTGAAATTAAATGACACTCTGACTCTCTCTCTATCTCTCTCACAATGCCGCAACACACTACACAAGGCCGACGCGCAGTGTACCTACTCCCCTGAGCCATGATTGGCCAAAGGCACCCTTTCTTTGGCCAATTATGGCTCTCTGTTCGGACGGCGCTGTGATTGGCCAAAGCATGTGGGTCATAGTGCATGCTTGGCCAATCATCAGCCAGCAATGCACTGCGATGACGCAGTGAATTATGGGCCGTGACGCGCCAAATTCGAATTTGGCGCAAACGGCCCATAATATTTGAAATTCGATGTTCGACTCGAACTCGAAGCTCATCCCTAATGTGCAGTAAAGACATACAGGCCGGGGCTATAGCTATATACAGGATGTACAATAAGTATTGCAAGGTGAAAATGAAAGGATGGGACAACATGATTTTGAAGTGTTACTCCATCTATAAGCGTGTTTTCTCTAATACAGTATAAATACAGCTGGTGCAGTGTTACCCGTAAAATGATCTTTCTTATGTTTATTTTATTATTTTTTTCAGTATCCTTTAGATTTTTCCCACATGTTTTTATGCAGGATCTTGCTGGCAGCAAGATCCAACATAAAGGGTAACATATTTGGTAAGGTTGAATAAATAACCTGGACACTTGTCCATCAAGTGTGTGTGTGTACAGTATGTCGTTACCATGTCAATATCCCAGCACGTTGTGTTCGCAAAGAAACACATTTTTAAAATGTATCTACAGTCCCAACTGACACCACTAAATGTTGAAGGGGGTTCCACATCCTTACTACTCTAACAGTAAAGAACTCCTTATGCAGTTTAAAGAGGTTGTAAAAAACAAAAACAAAAAACAACCTGCAAGACATAGGAGGCACTTATTCTAAAAGGGGTTTCCCAATTCCAACTAGTCCCCCTAGACTCCCACATCAATTTTGGGGGACAGGATGTGGGGATGTTTGGGGTCACCACCAAATTGCAAAGGGGAGGCTTTGCCATTGCTCGATGTCCCTCCTTTCCTGGCCACCCATTTTGTATGCCTGGATAAGGGTCTTACATGAATCTTTGTGGGACCCTGCACCAGTTTTTTCTCTTAAAAGACCATCATAGCTTTAGATTTTTTTTTTTTTATAAAACAGCGTAAGTACTTATTACTCATTCATATAAACAAAGTAAATGAACCTCCGAGACTTTAATTATATGCAGTATCCACCAAGTAATCCTGCCATGTAGATCCACATCAATCACAATGATCTGTGAAATCTTGCAGTGTTACTCCAAGCAAGTGTCTCTCCCCCTGGCACTCAGGTGTAGGGGTGCTTACATCTAAGCTCACATATCCAGAGGTACCGGTAATGAGTATTCAGGACGCCTGTCAGGAAAGGTTCCATCCGCTGGTGATATTTATTATTTGGCTTGCAGTACTGTGGTCCACCAGCAGGTGTCTCCTGGCAGTGTGGAACTGTCAGGAGAATTTCTCCCTGCTGGTATTATATTATCCTTTGGACGCAGTACTGGTCTCCACCAGCAGATGGATCCTGGCAGTATGAAGCAATCTGCTCTTTCTGCGCTCAGGTGTGACTTGAAGCCAATTACAGGTATTCCTATTTATACCTGGCAAGTACAAAAACACCTTGCCCTGGTATCTCTCATCCTGAGCCTGCATCTGACCCTGAGCCTGCATCTGACCCGACCCGACGTTCAGATCCCTATCCCGAGCCCATCCTGGACCTGCCCCTCCCGTTACCTGTTTGCCTTTGATCCCTGCCCTGCAGCCTGTCCATCCATCCTCTCCCTGTACTGTTGTTCTCCCATCCATACCCATCTGCTGATATCCCTTGGTGTATGACCTTGGCCTGTCTTGTTTACGATTACGGTATCTCCCCTTTATTTGTATATACTATTTGTTGTTTGTTGTTGCACTGGTTGTTTTCACTTGTTTGTCACCTTTTTAATAAATTATTATATTTTCACCTACATCCGTTTGGTCTCCTCTGTGCAGTCACACAGTCTGGTCTACTAGTTCCGTGACAGTATACCAGGGACAATCCCTGGCCAGGCGTGGCTGCATTGAGGAACCATCCTGGTTTGTTAGTCCTGTTAATATGGATGTCAATGAAACCATTTATTATTCTCTGCTGGCAGCAGAGGATGGTGAATATTGTCGCCAGACTTTAAAAGATTGGACTAGTTACCAGCTGATGGAAACTATCCGATCAGCTTATTCCTTGGTGGATCTGGGCTATATGTCTTTTGAGGATGTTCAGCCGTTAATTCGGTTATGTATAAAGCCAGCCCTGTCATGCTTTCCCGAAGGAAGTGATGATTTCTCTCCTCCCTTCAATGGTGACCAAGTTGAATCCCTGGTATGGCTATTAGAGGATGATCCGGCTTCTTTCGATGAACATTATTTCCCTTGTTCCCAGCAGGTGTTATCTGATTGTATTCGTTCAGTGCAGTCTCTGATCAGACAGGGTGTGTGTGAACCAGCTTTTGTTCAACCTGTGCTGCAGGCATGGTCGGATCTCTGTGTTTAGCCGAGCCGCAACAATCCAGCCCTGCCATTAATCACCTGCCTTCCCAAGGATCTATCCGCCCATCGCCTATGGCAACCCCAGCTACAGCCCAGTTTATATTACCCAGTCTCTACTTGTCGCACCTACCCTGCCTTCAATCCACCTGCTTCTTCCCTTCCACCTGTAACAAATCCACAAGAACCTCCTCCAGCCACTGTTCCAGTGTTTCTGCCACATTCCAGTCCTTCTTCTTACTCAGTTCCATTCTTTTCATACATCCCTCCCGCAATTTACAAATCTGCAGTGACTAAACCTAAAAAGAAGCGGAAGTACTTTCCGACCCACACAATCCTACCAGTAACCCAACCTGCCTCCACACCCACCAACCTTCTCCAGCCTGCGTTCATGCCAGTTGAACCTGATGACCCACCTAAATCTGCCAACTCTATGCCTGCTACCCAGTCTGATGTCCTGGTGCCTGCCTTCCAGTCTGATGTCCCGGTGCCTGCCTTCCAGTCTGATGTCCCGGTGCCTGCCTTACAGTTTGATGTCTTGGTGCCTGCCTTCCTGTCTGATGTCCTGGTGCCTGCCTTCCAGTCTGATGTCCTGGTGCCTGCCTTCCAGTCTGATGTCCTGGTGCCAGTGTTTCAGCCCGAGATGTCAGTGTTTCAGCCCGAGATGTCAGTGTTTCAGCCCGGGTGCCAGCATTCCAGCCTGAAGAACCAGTACCAGCATTCCAGCCTGAAGAGCTAGAGCCAGCGTCCCGGCCTGAGGTTGTGGTGCCCGTTTCCCGGCCTGAGGTTGTGGTGCCCGTTTCCCGGCCTGAGGTTGTGGTACCTGTTTCCCGGCCTGAGGTTGTGGTGCCCGTTTCCCGACCTGAGGTTGTGGTGCCCGTTTCCCGACCTGAGGTTGTGGTGCCCGTTTCCTGGCCTGCGGAAGCCTCTATCTGCTGCCCAGCTCGATGACCCAGAGCCTGCTGCCCAGCTTGATGTCCCGGAGCCTGCTGCCCAGCCTGATGTGTTCCTGCCTGCTGCCCAGCTTGATTTGCCCCTGTCTGCTGCCCAGCTTGATTTGCCCCTGTCTGCTGCCCAGTTCGATGACCCGGAGCCTGCTGCCAAGCTCGATGACCCGGAGCCTGCTGCCCAGCTGGATCTCCTGGAGCCTGCTGCCCAGATCGATGACCCGGAGCCTGCTGCCCAGCCTGGTTTGTTCCTGCCTGCTGCTCAGCCTGGTGTGTTTCTGTCTGCTGCCCAGCTTGATTTGCCCCTGTCTGCTGCCCAGCTTGATTTGCCCCTGTCTGCTGCCCAGCTTGATTTGCCCCTGTCTGCTGCCCAGCTTGATTTGCCCGCTGTCTGCCTGGATGTGCCCGCTGTCTGCCTGGATGTGCCCACTTTCCAGTCGGATGTGCCCGCTGTCTGCCCGGATGTGCCCGCTGTCTGCCCGGATGTGACTTTGCCTGTTGCCCAGCTTGTTGCCATGAACTTTCCCCAGCAACTGTTAGTTGGAGCGTCCGGAGGCCGCTCCTTTGAGGGGGGGTACTGTCAGGAAAGGTTCCATCCGCTGGTGATATTTATTATTTGGCTTGCAGTACTGTGATCCACCAGCAGGTGTCTCCTGGCAGTGTGGAACTGTCAGGAGAATTTCTCCCTGCTGGTATTATATTATACTTTGGACGCAGTACTGGTCTCCACCAGCGGATGGATCCTGGCAGTATGGAGCGAACTGCTCTTCCTGCGCTCAGGTGTGACTTGAAACCAATTACAGGCATTCCTATTTATACCCGGCAAGTACAAACACACCTTTCCCTGGTATCTCTCATCCTGAGCCTGCATATGACCCTAAACCTGCATCTGACCCCGAGCCTGCATCTGACCCTGAGCCTGCATCTGACCCGACCCAACCTGATCCGTTCTGATCCCTATCCCGAGCCCATCCTGGACCTGCCCCTCCTGTTACCTGTTTGCCTTTGATCCTTGCCCTGCAGCCTGTCCATCCATCCTCTCCCTGTCCTGTTGTTCTCCCATCCATACCCATCTGCTGATATCCCTTGGTGTATGACCTCAGCCTGGCTTATTTACGATTACGGTATATCCCCTTTATTTGTATATACTATTTCTTGTTGGTTGTTGCACTGGTTGTTTTCACTTGTTTGTCACCTTTTTAATAAATTACTATATTTTCACCTACACCTGTTTGGTCTCCTCTGTGTAGTCACACAGTCTGGTCTACTAGTTCCATGACAACGCCGCTCTCCCAGCCCGACCTGTGTAAGTTGTTTGTGTAAGTTGTTTGTAACCACACCCCCTGACAAGAGCTATGACTAAGACCCAGTGGGGTGAAACATGTTGGGGGCGTGATCAGTGGGGCAGTGCTGGCTGAGGCTGTTACAAACACCTTACATGGATCGGGCTGGGAGAGCGGTGTCCTGAATACTATTTACCAATCACAATGACTTGTTGCACTTGACGATGGTCACCCACTTAGAAACATAGGGATGGCAACAAAAAAAAAGACCAAGTGGTCCATTCAATTACTGTTGACTGACTCACTACCCCTACTGGAAGTCTATTTCAAGCATTAATTACTGTTTCTGTAAAATAATACTTTCTAAGATTCGTTTTGAACTTTACACTGCTAGTTTAAGCTTATGTCCTGTTTCCTTGACTTTGATCATATTGAACATACTGCCCTCCTTATTCATACCTTTGTTAATATATTTAAATGTTTCATTTTTGTTTACCTTTTCCATTCTTTGTGCTCTCCAGAAATGGACACAACTTTCTAAAATATGTCTAACTAAAGATTGAAATAGGGAAATCAGGACCTCCTTCCTCCTGTTGGTGATCCCTCTAGTGATACATCCTAGAATTCTATTTGATTTTCTTACTGCCTGGCCACACTGTTTGCTTATATTGCAATTATCTAAAAATGAATACCCCCAAATCTTTTTCCTCTTTAGTTTTGGCCAACACTGTACCCCCAATATTGTACTCTACCAAGGGATTATTTTTCTCTAAGTGCATTATTTTATATTTAGAAACATTGAACTGCATTTTCCATTGCTTTGACTAATTCTCCTGAACAGAAGTAATTGTTTTAATGGATTGCTAGAACCAGGTCTTGCTTATGTGTTGCAGCCAGTTTTCATTTAAATATTTTTTTTTAGGTCACGGATGTACCTAAAAAGGTATCACCTCTCAGTTATACGACAGACTACACTCAACTTCTCTATGTAAACAAAGGGGCAATATTTGGTCAATGATGTCACCAGGATGTAAACAAGGTAGGGGGAATTTGTCATTTAGTGACAGTAGTGCTACTGCTGCTAAATGACAGATCCCTGGTTTGCTTATGTAGCGCCCTGCTCCTGATGACCAGGTGTTATGTTAAATTTAGTGGGTGTCTGAGCTGGTATTAGCTCAGACTTTGTAAATAATTAAGGCTAAATCAGCCTCTGTTCCGGCTATGGCTGTGTTGGAAGGACTACCTACTGTTTGCCTGTAGGTGGCGTTACCACCCCAGGCCAGTGTTGGAATACAAGCAGGCCAGAGTGAATTGGGTACTTTCCCTGAGGAACAGCCCAGTGGGAGTGGTCTCCCCGCTGGGCATGCTGGGGAAGGATACTTAAGTGGCAGACGCCATATTACGAGGCTCTCTTCGCCTCTTGGCCCTCCTGGCTCGAGGTGTGAACCTGTTTTAAATTTTACCGATGGGAAAAAAAACAATAGCAAATTCCGATCGTCTGTGGAGAACTCCATCAGAGAAAAATCCATGCATGCTCAGACTAAATTACAAGACGGGAGCGCTCGTTCTGGTAAAACTACAGTTCGTAATGGACATAGCACATTCGTCATGCTGCAAATTTTTGCATCGTTAAATGTAGCGCATTCTTTTCTTCTTTCTATAAACGGTTTTACCCCCAAAAAAATTGTTGCGGATATTCACACAAAGTTCGGACAAAATTATTTCTTTGAGATCTCATGAATGTTCGTATTTTATTTTAAAGGCAGGATTCCAAAAATGTTTTTTTTTTTTTTTGTTGTTTTGAATCAAGATCTCCTAATTTTTTTCTGGCCTTTTAATATTTTATAGTGATGTCCATATTTTTTTATGGTCAATTTATCAGAACATTATTATCTCTGTTTTTTTTTCCCCTCAAGAAAGTTGGTGTTGGTGTCTTTTGTTAATTACACATTGTATTTAGGAAATGTACCTTCCTACTCACAAGAAAAACACATAGGCAACTATTTAAATTAAATCAAATATCCATTTATTCTGGAAAATAAATAAAGATGAAGGGTGACAATTGAGAAATTAGTGGAATATATGCAGACTTTGGACCCCAAAGGCAGACATGAAGGCAAATAAAATCAATAACATGAGGAGTCCCTCGAATTGGGATCACAATCTGGTCCCCAAATCGCAGAAATCAGGAGCAGGAGCAGATGTCATACATGTCCCCGAGCTGTGGTACTCATAAAAACTGCGTCTTCTGGCAGAGCAGCTTGAAGCCAGGGAATCACTTTCTAATCTTCCTTGTAGCCTTCCCTTCACACTTCCCTGCAGTGTTCCCTCCACGCTTCCCTGCAGCGTTCCTTCCACGGCTCCCTCCAGACCCCCTTGCAGGCTGTGGCTCTGGTGGTCGGAATGTGGCAGGAGGAGGAGGAGAAGGATGGGCCAGATCGCAAAGGTGTGTGACCTCTGTCAGCTGGCCCCTCACCGCCCTGTTAAGGGCCGTAGATATAAGCTCTTCACAGAGCGCACATTGGCCCTCCTCCACTTTAAGGAGTCTATAGGCCACATAGCACCCATAGGACTCGACTGGGTTGAGGGGGGCCCTCATGATCTCAGCTGCTTCCCTTATTATTTTCAGGGATTCCTCCTCCACCCGAGTCAACCTCCTGGGCCTTTTCGGTCTCACCTGAAGGGGAAGCACCTGTGGCTGTGTGCTGCCACTTGGCCTGGGCACCTGCTGCCTGCCACTTGGCCCGGCCTCCTCCTGGCTGCCACTCACCCCTGCCTCCTCCTGGCTGCCACTCACCCCTGCCTCCTGCTGGGTGCCACACTCCAGAGCCTCGTCCTCCTGGCTGACCTCATCCTGTGTATAAAAAAGGGACATAGTTTGAGTTTTTGGTTTATCAATCACACACAATTTCCAGCTCATGACTGTTGCAAATTAAATGTTAATAAATAGAAAAGACTATCATTCTGACCCCACCATTTTTCATTCTTGTCCCAAACAATTCTACCCACTATATATATATATATATATTTTTTTTTTTTGGTTTATTTATTTTCTTTTTGAATAATAACATCTAGTTCCCAACAATTATTCTATGACAAAAAATATGTTGAAAAATACTATACCTGACTATAGATGTGAAGATCCGGCATCTTCGAGGTCAGCTAGCTTCTCGGCACCCTCTGCAGGGGTGGAGGGAAGGGTAGAGGGAACGCTGGAGGGAAGGGTGGAGGGAAGGCTGGAGGGAAGGCTGGAAAGTGATTCCCTGGCTTCTATCTGGTCATCCAGAAATCGCAGGTGTTTGTAATACCACAGCTTGGGGACATGTACTTGGTCTGCTGCTGCTCCTGATCTCCGGGATTCGCGGACCTCTTTGTATTGTTTTTTTGTAGCTGTTCCTCATATTATTGATTTTATTGTTCATCATGTTATATTCTGCCTCTGGGATCCAGGTCTTCATATATTCCACAAAGTTTTCAATTGTTGCCCTCCTAACATCATGATTGTGGTATAATGGGTTTTTAATCTCCCATAAATTGGTGAGCTCTCTATATTTATCTATGAAAGCTCTGAAGATGACAGGATCTTTGAAACTCTGCATATTTTCTGCAAGATAAAACACAAGACAAAAACACTAGGTCAGCCTAAATTGTCCTAATATTATCCCAATCTAGCCCTTTAAAATCATGAATCAGTATAGGCCACTGATGCCCCAACTTTAATTTTTACCTTCGTCAGTGACGTTCGGAACTTCCGATCCTCCTTACTCCGCGCACACAACGTCGTTATATCATTATATTCCCTGCGCATGCGTGAAACTATGCCCATGTCGGCCGCCCCTGACGTTCTTCCTCGGATATTCCCCGCCCCTTCTCGTTCGACGCCCAGTGGGAGATGACATGGCAGTGACACAGCAGGTGTGGGTTGTTTTAACTTCCGACGAGGAAAGCCCGGAGCCGGAAACATCCCGATCCAGGACAAGATACAAGGCCAGTAAAATGTCCTTTGCTAAGATGGTGGACATCTTGCGGAGGAGAGATTATGATGGGAAGCATGGGCCATACAACACCCCTAATCTCAGGAAGGCCAAAATAATGGGCAAAGTGGCGAGGAGTCTGTACCAAAAATGTGGGGTCCAGAGATCCAAGGAGCAGCTCCGTAAAAGGTGGTCTGACCTGAAGCTGAGGGAGCCGGATCAGTACAGGAAGATCAAAAGAATGCTACTAAAAAGTATGTTTTTCTCCTGTGTTATTAATAATTTGATTATTATACTTGCATGTTTTGCTCCATGTGCTTTGATTGACTGGTTGGATATTTGAAAATGGCCACTTTCAGGGTAGTAGCCAAAGTAAAATCATTCATAGTAAACATCAATCCTCCTCAAAAGTAGATATTTTGCGCAGATACAGGTAAACCACATCTGGTCATTTAAAACAACGTTTAGAAACATTGTTGACTAAATGATATGTTTTGAACTAGAATGTGAAATGCAAACTTGATTCAGTGTAAAGGAGAGGACACTCAGCAGCTGTTTCCACAGCTGTACTCTGGAGCACCTGTGTGGGACACCAGAACAACCTTTTTAGGGTGTCCCACACAGGTGCTAGAGTGGATACTTTGGGATGTCTCCATGTGTGTAACTTGGTCAAAAAAGGTCAGGATTCCAGTTTAGAAATACATTTTAAAACAGGTCTTCAGCTTGTAACTCTGCCAAAAAAGACAATTGTTCCCCACTTCCAAGCAATGTTTCCTATTTCTATTTCTGACCTCAAATATCTGTGTGATAAGTATACGTTTTGTTTCATTCTCATAGGGGAGCGGAGACTTGGAGCACACCACTCTGAGGAGGCCAGGAACCACACACCTCGGAAAGAACAAAGGGAACCCCAACCTCAGAAAGAAGGGGAACAGAGAGAACCCCAACCTCAGGATGTGGAGGAAGGAGAGGTGGAGGAAGGAGAGGTGGAGGAAGAAGAGGTGGAGAAAGGAGATATGGAGGAAGTGTGCGAGATTGTCACCACAACAGGTCAGTGCCATACACCACAGATTCAGGGAATAGATGCATGCATGCATGCATATTTTTAAGACATGCGTATTTTTTTTTTTTTAGGTGATGTGCTGCTTGTGGAAGATCAATCTCCTCCTTTCTCCAGTGTAAGCACACAAATCATAATACAGGATCTCATGGTTATGAGTCGAGAAATCGACGTTATAACGCACAAACTGTATCGTTTTGACCAACAAATTAAAAACATGATTGATGTTTTGGGGAGAGTATAAAGATGTTTTTCTTGCCACCATTTCAAGTTTTTTAGGCCTAAAAGTTTGTAAATTTTTGTGTGATTTAACAAGCCAAATTTGGTAGATGCACACAGTGTGCTATCTCCCATCAGGAAAAATCAATGGACGTGTTTGGAGGGTGCAACCCCTTCCTCGCAACTCAAGTAGGTGAGAGAAGGGTTTGCACCCCCAAAACACGTCCATTGATCCCCCAGGATGGGAGATAGCACATGTTGACATTTGGCATGGGATCAGGAGGAAAATCCCCATTCTGACGCACAATTTGTGTGCATCTTCCAAATTTCCCTTGTTCAGGGGTGACATCACCCCATCTCATGAAGGCAACAGCGACACATTTTTTAAATACTATATAATGTCTGATATTGCCTTCATTTTTTCTATAAGGTTGAACTTTGTAAGTTCCATTGTTTTTATAATTTGTTGTTTTTTTTTTACATGCGTGTTTATGCAAAACCAAAACCAAAACTTTTTTTTTGGGGGGGGGGGACACTGTTTAGAATGTCCCCAAAAAATTTAGAACGCACAAGTTGTGCACAGAGTAAAAATATATTTCTACTCAAAAATGTGTGGCTTCTTCTTTCTATGCTCAATACCATTTTGAAAAATATGTTCTTGTTTACCGTGACAATTGTGGTTAGTTACTAAAGACAAAGCCACTTGACACTACAAGTGTACTAGGAGAACCTGGGAGACAGATTCAAGAAACACAAGCAATAATGAGAAATCAAGTTTTGTACAGATTTTACTTTTTTTATTTTTAAAAGTTATAAAATCAGAGATTGTCTGGCCCTCCTACCCGTAAAGTAATCAACTTATTTATCCCGCACTTCACGGGCACTTTGGGGGGGCCAAGCCAATACGGCCAGTATCCAGGCCCGTCAGGGAATTTTCTGCAAGTCCAGCCTCTGGCCCAACAGAACTCAGATAAGTGGGTGCATTTCTGTGTAAATAGTTGTGCAGTATGCAGCAGGTAAAAACAATATGATTGATCTTTTATTCCGCCATATGGATAGAGGTAAGAAACAGGCGGAACCGGCTGGCCATTATCCCGAAGGCATTCTCAACAACCCTCCAGGCTCTGGCCAGCCGGTAATTAAAAACCCTCCTCTCCATGGTGAGGGTCCTCTGCGGGAATGGCCTCATCAGGTGGGGTCCCAGCCCGAAAGCTTCATCCGCGATAAAAACAAACGGAAGGTCCTCAACGTTCTCCTCATCATGTGGTAGTGCCAGGCCACCACTCTGGAGATGTCTGGCAAATTCTGTCTGTGCGAAGACTCCACCATCCGACATCTGGCCATTCTTCCCCACGTCCACATACATAAACTTATAGTGTGCCGACACCACCACAATTGAAACAATACTATTAAACCCCTTGTAGTTGTAATAGTACGACCCCGAACGGGGTGGTGGCACTATGCGGACGTGTTTCCCATCGATTGCACCTCCGCAGTTAGGAAAGTTCCACCGCTCGGCAAAATGGGATGTCACAGTCTGCCATTCCTGTGGCGATGAAGGAAACTGTGGAGTCAAACAAAAAAAATTATTATGACTTTTGCACATAACATTGCAAGCAGATTACACAAAAACATTCTTGCTCAACATCAGTATAACATTTGTTTTATGGGGAGTAGTTATAGACACAAATAGATGGCACAATTATCACATTCCTCACCCCATCTGATGGCTCATTACACACATTTTAGGGGGGGGGGGGTTTCTAGCTGAGTTTGGGGCTACCAAAAATAAAAATACACCACTCTGCCTGATTGTAATGAGAAGCAAATCATTTGTACACATTTTAGGGGGGGGGGTGGGTTCTAGCTGAGTTTGGGCCTACGGAAAAAAACACTACACTACTCTGCCTGATTGTAATGATAAACAAAACATTTGGACACATTGGAGGGGGAGGATAAAGCAATACAATGGAGTTGACAAAACATCTTGTTAAGTGACTAGGCTAGGGGTGTTTGGGCCCAGGATAGCATGCTGGAGAGGTTAGTGAAGGCAAATATGCATGTAGGCCTAAAAAAGGGTACAGCATGCATGAGGACAAAGGGGACATTCACAGCATATTACAATCAGGGTAATTAGGGAAGGATGAAAGAAATACAATACATTAGTAAGCATTATATACATAGAATGTGATGTTAAAGGAGAAAAATTACCTTAATATAGTCCTTCTTTATAACTTGTTGATGGCAGAACAGGTCTCTGGAATAATGACCCCCCCCCCCCCCAGAGCCTGGGGGAAGATGCCTGTCATGAACTTGAGATCCTGCAGGCTTCTCCCAGTCACCAGGTATCTCAAGGTGGCGATGAGCCTTTGCTCGGCAGTGATGGCCTGGCGCATCACAGTGTCCTGCCTCGTGATATAGGGGGACACCAAATCCAACAGATGGTGAAAAACGGGGTCCGTCATCCGGAGATAATTCCTGTAGTCATCAGGATTATTCTCCTGGATTTCCTGCAGCGGAGGCATATGACAGAATTGGTCCATGAACTCCTCCTCACCCTGTTCATGGACTGAGCTTGGGTCGAAGTATTAACCGCAACACCAAGCGCATACGCAGCACAAGCTCTACGATGAGAACGTACTTCCAACATGGCTTTAAACCGGTCGGCTGGTCAGAACAAACTTAAACAGAACGCACTGAGGAACAGCAAAGCCTGTGAAGAACGACCTGAAAAACACTAATGAGTGGCCAAGAAGGCTCTGCAAAACAGAACCGACCTGACTGCACGCACTGAAAGACAAATCCGAATCCACAAGCACAAACTGAAACGCAGAAAACGATCTGAAAAGCACGGAGACTGAAAAGCGCGAATCGGCTCTCACCAAACTTTTACTAACACGCGGTAACACGAAATCAGCAAAAACAGCCCAAAGGGTGGCGCCGTTGGATTTGAACTTCCCCTTTATAGTGCCGTCGTACGTGTTGTACGTCACAGCGTTTTGGACGGTCAGAATTTTGACTGATGGTGTATAGGCAAGACTGATGAAAGTCAGATTCATCGGAATTCCAATGGAAAAATCCATCGGATTTTATTCCATCAGAAATCCGATCGTGTGTACATGGCATAAGACTGTATAGCTGGATATCCGGGTACTAACATCCTGTGGCAGAAGATCCATGAACAGTTCAGCTTAATCGTTTTAAAGGTCTGTGGCAGAGACTATTATTTCCTATTTGTTCGTGCATCATTCCGGCTGCTAGGCCAAGTGAGAGGGGCCTATCCGGGTGAGCAATACCCACTTAAAAGAGAGTGGTGAGTGTGACTTTGAGACTTAGAAGTTTTCCCCAGTGATCTGCTGTGTGTCCCTTAACCTTCCCCTAACCCTCCATCCCTCTAACCTATACAAGTTTGTTTGGAAATAAAGCCTGAAGGAAAAGGATTCATAACTTGTGTGGACACTGAAGTTACTGTAGACTCTCATCCCCTAGACAACGAATGTTGAGGTAACGTGCAAGGCCCAAATCTAAACCAGCAGCTCCTACAGGGGGTGTGCTACACTTACAAACAGAACTTGTCAGGGGATCTATCGTTTAGCTGCTGTAGTTCTACCAACCCTTAATGACAGATCTCCAAATGCTGTTTGTTAAAAATTAAAAAACACTTTTAAAGGACTACATCATACAGCTCCACGACTTCATATGCAGATTTAAGGCAATCCTAAAGCATGCCATTTAAATGATTTGTACATTTTTTATGTTGCCCTTTAAGCTGCATTAATATACCCTCTTCTAGCTGACCAGTATTTAAAAAAAAAAAAAAAGAATAAAAAAAATATATATTACATTGGTGTATATCCCCAATAGTAGTGCCAAGCTCTACAAGCCCTTTTGACAAAAGCTTGCAAATTGGGCTTAAAAAATGCCAGGAAAATAAAACAAGATATGGTTTCCATAGACTTCATTGAGGTTTTGGCGCTACGTTCATGTGTAGCAAATGTTTTCCTGTGGTTCGCTGGATCTCTTACGATTTGAATTATGCCTGGATCATTCCTGCCCATGTCTTGGTCTTGTAGGATGTAAATCACATTTGAGTAAACAAAACCTTAAGCTAGGCCAGTGATTTGTGTTTGCTTCAAACATTTGGTCACTTTAATTTATACATTTTGGGCGGGGGGGGGGGGGGGGTTGTTTATTTTGTTTAAAGCGGAGGTTCACCGGAATTTTTTTTTTTTTATATCCAGCAGCTACAAATACAAATACAGCTGCTGACTTTTAAAAAATGGACACTTACCTGTCCAGGTCGGCCACTACGTCGGCAGCCGAAGCTGAGCTACCGCTTGGCTCTCGGCTTCCCCCGCCGCCATCCTCGGTGAGGGAATCGGGAAGTGAAGCGCTGCGGCTTCACTGCCCAGTTCCCTACTGCGCATGCGCGTCGCGCTGCGCCATCCTCACTGGTCCCCGCTGTGTCCTGGGAGCCGTGTGTTTCCCAGAACACAGCGGGGGGGGGGGGGGGGGGGGCAGCGAAGGAGCGGAGTCTATACCCGGAAGTGTTGCAAATACCTGTTTTATACAGGTATCTGCACCCCCTTCCCCCTGAAAGGTGCCAAATGTGACACCGGAGGGGGGGAGGGTTCCGAAAAGCGGAGGTTCCATTTTGAGTGAACCTCCACTTTAACTGTTTTGTCTGAGTATAGATCTATGTTTGTTACAGGCATGTTTGAATCTACTTACTGTTGATTGGCTCATTATCTCTGCTGGAAGTCTATTCCAAGCATCAAAAACCTCCTGCATTGGTGACAGTGACCATAATTATAACCCCCAGCATTTGTGTCAGTGACTGTAATAATAAACCCCAGCATTGGTGTCAATGACTGCAATAAAAAAACCCAGCATTGATTTCAATGACTGCAATGATAACCCCCAGCATTAGTGTCAGTGATAAAATAAAATCCAGTATTGCTGTCATCCACTGTCATATTAACCTCTAGCATAGCTGTCAGTGACTACAATAATACTGGTGGACAGTACAGTGGTAGTGAAATTAATACCCCCCTTCCTTATTGGTGATCAGTACAGTAGCAGTGAAATTGAACTCCCTTTTTTAACCACTTGAGACCCGCGCTATAGCCAAAAGACGGCTGCAGCGCGGCTCTCAAGTGCCGGGTGGACGTCCCCAGGACGTCCTGGTTTGTTTACATCCCGCCGCGCGCCGCCGAGGGTGCACGGCAGGGAACAGCTGCGCGCGCCGCATCACGTGATGCCAATGCGCATGCTTGGCGGCCGCGATGTCCGCCACGTGCATGCGATCGGCTTTTACAGAGGCAGGACGTGGATCTCTGTAGCCCCGTACACACGATCGGTTTGACTGATGAAAACCGCCCGATGGATGGTTTTCATCAGACCAACCGATCGTGTATGATACCCATCGGTCTTTTTTCCATCGGTTGTAAAAAATAGAACTTGTTTTAAAATTTTCCGATGGATAAAAAACTGATGGGAATTTCGATCGTCTATGGGCAAGTCCATCGGTTAAAAAACCCATGCATGCTCAGAATCAAGTCGACGCATGCTCACAAGCATTAAACTTAATTTTTCTCGGCTCATCGGAGTGTTTTACGTCACCGCGTTTGGAACGGTCGGTTTTTTGACTGATGGTGTGTGGCCAAGACTGATGAAAAACAGTTTCATCGGATTTCCGATGGACAAATCCATCGGACGAAAATCCATAGGTTATCCGATCGTGTGTACAGGGCTTGTGTTTAAACACAGAGATCCATGTCCTGTCAGGGAGAGAGGAGACCGATGCTGTGTCCCTTGTACATAGGGACACAGATCAGTCACCTCCCCCAGTCAGTCCCCTCCCCCACACAGTAAGAAACACTAATAGGGAACATATTTAACCTCATGATCGCCCCCTAGTGTTAACCCCTTCCCTGCCAGTCACATTTATACAGTAATCAGTGCATTTTTATAGCACTGTTCGCTGTATAAATGTGAATGGTCCCAAAATAGTGTCAAAAGTGTCCGATGTGTCCGAAGCAATATTGCAGTCCTGACAAAAATCGCAGATCGCCGCCATTACTAGTAAAAAAAATAATAATAAAAAAAATGTCAGAATTCTATCCCCTATTTTGTAGGCGCTATAACTTTTGCGCAAACCAATTACTATACGCTAATTGGGATTTTTTTTAACCAAAAATATGTAGAAGAATACGTATCGACCTAAACTGAGATTTTTTATTTTTTTTTAAATTGGGATGTTATTATAACAAAAAGTAAAAAAATATTGTGTTTTTTTTCAAAATTTTCTGTCTTTTTTTGTTTATAGCGCAAAAAATAAAAACCGCAGAGGTGATCAAATACCGCCAAAAGAAAGCTCTATTTGTGGGAAAAAATTATAAAAATATCATTTGGGTACAGTGTTGTATGACCGCGCAATTGTCATTCAAAGTGCGTCAGCGCTGAAAGCTGAAAATTGGTCTGGGTACGAAGGGGGTTTAAGTGCCCAGTAAGGAAGTGGTTAATAATGGTGGTTATAAACTTACCCCCCCCCCCCAGTGTTGCCAACATACCAGCCAAGTTTTTACTGACATTTCCACAAGTTACAAAATTACAGTTTTCAGTGCAAATTTCAGTAGGTATGCTACAAATAAGTACAATATGCAATTAGCAATGTGATTTAAGGTAGATTTACAATTACAATCTGGTATGTTGGCAACACTAGGGGGGGTTAAGTTTCTGATATTATATTAGAAAAGGGAGTTAAATTTCACTGCTACTGTACTGATCACCAATAAGGAAGGTGGGGGGGTTAATTTCACTACCACTGTACTGTCCACCAGTATTATTGTAGTCACTGACAGCTACGCTAGAGCTTAACCGCTTCAGCCCCGGAAGAATTTACCCCCTTCCTGACCAGAGCACTTTTTGCGATGCAGCACTGCGTCGCATTAACTGACAATTGCGCGGTCGTGCGACGTTGAACCCAACCAAAATTGACGTCCTTTTTTCCCCACAAATAGAGCTTTCTTTTGGTGGCATTTGATCACCTCTGCATTTTTTATTTTTTGCGCTATAAACACAAGAAGAGCGACATATTTGAAAAAAATGCAATATTTTTTTACTTTTTGATTTAATAAATATCACAATTTTTTTTTTAAAACAATTTTTTTCCTAAGTTTAGACCGATATGTATTCTTCGACATATTTTTGGTACATTTTTTTTTGCAATAAGCGTATATTGATTGGCTTGTGCAAAAGTTATAGCGTCTACATACAGTAATAGGGGATAGATTTATGGCATTTTTTTTAATTTATTTTTTTTACTAGTAATGGCGGCGATCTGCGATTTTTATTGTGACCGTGACATTGCGGCAGACACATCGGACACTTTTGACACGTTTTTGGGACCATTCACATTTATACAGCGATTAGTGCTATAAAACTGCACTGATTACTGTGTAAATGTGACTGGCAGAGAAGGGCTTAACACTAGGGGGCGATCAAGGGGTTAATATGTTCCCTATTGAGTGATTCTAACCGTAGGGGGAGGGGACTCACAAGGGGAGGAGACCGATGTGTGTTCCTCTGTACTGGGAACACACATCGGTCTCCTCACCTCTGACAGGAGGTGGATCTGTGTGTGTGTGGATCTGAGGCTGTAGCCTCAGCCTTAGACTGTGCATTTTTCCTATGAATTTGACTGACAATTAAAACTGTTGAACTACTGATTCTTCCTATCCTATCGCAATAAGCAGAACCCACAAGTATTAGGTATGCTTCTGTAAATAGAAATACTTGAAGAGAATAATAAAACACTCCTATTTGTTTCGATTCATTTTAAGGAAAGCACTTTGTGCCAACATGACCCTTGCTCTATTCCGCCGACGTCTAGAGAGGTCACCTGTAACACTGAATACCCTCTCTGCAAAGGCTTGAGAAGCTGGCATAGCCAGCAGGTCTAATGCAAAAGGTTTTAGCTGGTGATACAAAGTGTCACTCTTTGACAGCCAAAAATCTGTTGCGGTGGTGTACTCCTCACTGATGGCAACTTGGTGCAAAAGCTCTTCCTTATATTTTATGAACTGCTGCTCTATGCTGTTTGGGGAGATCCTCTGCTTGGGTCTTCTGCGGCATTTAGAAAGAAACCGAAAGACTGGTTGCTTAGATGTGGATGCCGGTGGCGGTGCTTCTTCGACTTCCTGCGATAGTTCTTCCACCACATCATCGTCAGAAAATTCCTCAAGGGGTGTGTGTGGCAATGTGGATTTTCTTGCGGCATCCTCCTCTGCCTTTTTAAGCAGTTCTTGAATATTCTCATCCGCCACATCAACAAGGGTTTCACAGACGATAGGGTTGACAAAACAAGCAGCTGCTGCAAGTGGAGAGAACATTTCGTCAGTTGGATCTAAGAATGAAGCAAAACGTTGGTTGACACTCCCTTTCATTTTCTGTGCAATTGTGGCAAGGTCTTGGTCAGGGATGAGCCGAACACCCCCCTGTTCGGTTCGCACCAGAACCTGCGAACAGACAAAATGTTCGTGTAAACTTTAGAACCCTATTAAATACAATGGACTCGAACGTTCGAAATCTAAAGTGTTAATTATAAAGGCTAATATGCAAGTTATTGTCCTAAAAAGTGTTTGGGGACCTGGGTCCTGCCCCAGGGGACATGTATCAATGCGAAAAGAAGTTTTAAAAACGGCCGTTTTTTCGGGAGCAGTGATTTTAATAATGCTTAAAATGAAAAAATAAAAGTGAAATATTCCTTTAAATTTCGTACCTGGGGGGTGTCTATGATATGCATGTAAAGTGGCGCATGTTTCCCGTGCTTAGAACTGTCCCTGCAAAAAATGTCATTTTTGAAAGAAAAAAAATGCATTTAAAACTGACTCGCGGCTATTAATGAATTGTCGGCTCCCGGCAATACATTCAAAAGTCATTGATAAAAAAAAAAAAAAAAAAGCGTGGGGGTTCCCCAGAATTCAATTACCAGGCCCTTCAGATCTGGCATGGATTTTAAGGGGAACTCCACCCCAAGTTTAAAAAAAAAATGGCGTGGAGTCCCCCTAAAAATCCATACCAGACCCCTTATCCGAGCACGCAACCTGGCCGGCCGCAGGGGAAAAGGGGGGGACGAGAGAGCGGCCCCCCCTCCCTCCTGAACCGTACCAAGCCACATGCCCTCAACATGGGGAGGATGTCCCCATGTTGATGGGGACAAGGGCCTCATCCCCACAACCCTTGCCCGGTGGTTGTGGGGGTCTGCGGGCGGGGGGCTTATCGGAATCTGGAAGACCCCTTTAACAAAGGGGACCCCCAGATCCCGCCCCCCCCCTATGTGAATTGGTAACGGGTACATTGTACCCCTACCATTTCACGAAGAAAGCGTAAAAAAATGTTTAAAAAAACACACAAACACCTTGAAAAAGTCCTTTATTTAAAAAAATAAATAAATAAACATTCCAGCGGTGAAATCCAGTGTCCCGCGGCGATCCCGATGTCCAGCGCTGTCCTTCATTGGTTGTGCCTGAGCGGACCTGATGGGGAACTCCCTCTCAGTATTTTAAATGTATAGACCCGCCCCTTCTAATGTTCCCCATCAGGTCCGCTCAGCGGGCGAGATGCAGAACATGACAAGGGGCGGGTTTATACATGTATTACCAAAGTGAGAGCAGTTCCCCATCAGGTCCGCCCCCTCGGTATGTCGGACCCGCCTACGTCATTGGCTTGAGCGGGGAACTTCCTTCACTATGTACATTTAAATTACACAGTGAAGGAAGTTCCCCGCTCAAGCCAATGACGTAGGCGGGTCCGACATACCGAGGAGGCGGACCTGATGGGGAACTGCTCTCACTTTGGTAATACATGTATAGACCCGCCCCTTCTCATGTTCCGCATCTGGTCCGCTGAGCGGACCTGATGGGGAACTTTAGAAGGGGCGGGTCTATACATTTAAAATACTGAGAGGGAGTTCCCCATCAGGTCCGCTCAGGCACAACCAATGACGGACAGCGCTGGACATCGGGATCGCCGCGGGACACTGGATTTCACCGCTGGAATGGGTTTTTTTTTTTTTTTTTTTTTAATAAAGGACTTTTTCAACGTGTTTGTGTGTTTTTTTAAACATTTTTTTACGCTTTCTTCGTGAAATGGTAGGGGTACAATGTACCCCTTACCAATTCACATAGGGGGGGGCCGGGATCTGGGGGTCCTCTTTGTTAAAGGGGTCTTCCAGATTCCGATAAGCCCCCCGCCCGCAGACCCCCACAACCACCGGGCAAGGGTTGTGGGGATGAGGCCCTTGTCCCCATCAACATGGGGACATCCTCCCCATGTTGAGGGCATGTGGCTTGGTACGGTTCAGGAGGGAGGGGGGGCCGCTTTCTCGTCCCCCCCTTTTCCCCTGCGGCCGGCCAGGTTGCGTGCTCGGATAAGGGGTCTGGTATGGATTTTTAGGGGGACTCCACGCCATTTTTTTTTTAATTTTGGGTGGAGTTCCCCTTAAAATCCATGCCAGATCTGAAGGGCCTGGAATGGATATTTGGGGGAACCCCACGTCAATTTTTTTTTTATTTGCGGCGGGGTTCCCCTTAATATCCATTCCAGACCTGAAGGGCCTGGTAATTGAATTCTGGGGAACCCCCACGCTTTTTTTTTTTTTTTATCAATGACTTTTGTATGTATTGCCGGGAGCCGACAATTCATTAATAGCCACGAGTCAGTTTTAAATGCATTTTTTTCTTTCAAAAATGACACTTTGTGCAGGGACAGTTCTAAGCACGGGAAACATGCGCCACTTTACATGCATATCATACACACCCCCCAGGTACGAAATTTAAAGGAATATTTCACTTTTATTTTTTCATTTTAAGCACTATTAAAATCACTGCTCCCGAAAAAACGGCCGTTTTTAAAACTTCTTTTTGTATTGATACATGTCCCCTGGGGCAGGACCCGGGTCCCCAAACACTTTTTAGGACAATAACTTGCATATTAGCCTTTATAATTAGCACTTTAGATTTCTCCCATAGATTTTTCGAATTTGCCGCGAACACCCCAATTTGTTCGCTGTTCGGCGAACGGGCGAACAGGCAATGTTCGAGTCGAACATGAGTTCGACTCGAACTCGAAGCTCATCCCTAGTCTTGGTAGCTAGTGTTCTGTTTAAAGTCCTCAAGATGGCTGAGCAGATCAAAGGGGGAAGGAACAGCCAGGGACATGGACATGGTGTCACTCTGGAGGGTTTTGGTATGTTCTGCAAAAGGCAGCAGTAGTTCATGCAATGATGTGAGCTTTTGCCATTCACTAGGGAGCAAGCTGTCCCATCCCATGCTGTTTGCAATTTAGCAGACTGACTCTTTCAGTTTGAGGAGTCTTGCGATCATGTTGAATGTACTTGACCAGCGTGTGAGGCAGTCATTTAAAAGAATAAGGCCACAATGCTCCAATAGCTTCTGTGTTGCAACTGAAGACTTGCGGAAGAGGTGCACTATTGATCTTGCTTTATCCAGTATTCTCTTCACACTTGCCCACTTATGCACCATGTGGACCACAAGTTGCAACGTATGCACCACACATGGTGTCCGGTCCATGTCGATCTGTTGGTACCTATCAAGTGGAACACACACACACAGCCCAATAAGCATAAAGTATACTATAGAAAATGTTTGTTCCATTCTATTATTTTAACACTTAACATCTTATGGGAATACTTTTACAGTACACAAGACAAATTATAGTGGAAAAATAAAAAAGGTGCACTGACTGACTGCACCCCGTAGACTAGAGCAGATAGCGCTGTGCCCCCATATCAATCATCTCATAGCCATTAGATAATTGACTCACTCACCGCAGATCATCAATTTCCATCTCAGCCTCAGAGTCACTTTCCGTCATGGGGGAGTCTTCCTCACTAGAGCTGGGTGGTTCTTCTGCTGCTGCTGTGGTTTGTTTAAATGCTGCCACCATATTGCTCCCGTTGTCTGTTATCACTTTAAGGATCTTCCTCTTTGGTATGTCCCAGTCTTGCAAGCATTTGTCCACACAGGATTTGATTGACTGTGCAGTGTGTGGGTGGGATACTTGTTCAAGGGCCAACAATATGTGTTCAGGTTTATGTTGTTCAACACAAAAGTAGCATGCACTTATGGCAAGGAATGAAGCTGAGAGTCCTTTTTTCGTCCACAAATCAGTGCAAATAGATACTCTCCGAGCAGCAGCCACTCTCTTTTTGATTTTTTGTTTATCATCTTCATATTGTTTGTCAATCAGATTGCTTATTTTAGTTTTCTTTGGAACAGTTAGCTTCCTATGTAGTGTCTCCATCATGCTAACAAAGTCCTCATCTTCAATCGTTCTGACTGGTAATCCGGTGCGCCCAATCCATCTTGCTATGGCCTCCTCCCTGGCATGTTGTTCCTTAGAGTCAATTTTATATTTTGAAGCACCTAAAAGAGCAGTGCAAATAGTTTGCTGTGGTTGTGCACTGCCACTGGCTTGACTCAGTCCATCATTTGATGTTTTCAGTATCTGTGGGGTTGAATTAGGGGGGGAAATTAAATGTATTCTGATTTTACGTGCTCTCTCACCCCAGTGACCCTCCCCACCCACACAGTCAGTCAGCTCCAACTAAGTTGCCTCTCTATAATATACTATATGTATAGCAGAGAAACACATGGCGGTCGTTGATATTTTATGTCACACGGTATTTGCGCAGCGGTATTTCAAACGCATTTTTTTTGTCGGAAAAAAGGCACTTTCATGAATAAAAAAATAAATAAACCATAAAGCTCAATTGTTTAGTATAATGTGAAAGATCAGATGATGTTACGCGGAGTAAATACCAAACATGACGCGTGTAATAATGGCGAATTGGCGCCAACTACACTACTGTACCTAAACATCTACATCTTAAAAAAAAAAACGGTTATAGAGTTAATACAGATTATAGAGAAGTTCTAATGATAGAATTATTGCTCTCGTGATCGCGGCGATACCTCACATGTGTGATTTGAACACTGGCGTTTACAACTTTACATATGCATTATGCAGGGGCCACTTACGTTTTAAGCTCGTGGGGGACACTTTAAAAAAAAAAAATTCTTATTCATTTTATTTATTTTATATTGTCACATGTTGCTGTGCTTACCTTTTTATGAATTTCAGGATGAGTTATCCGCAAATGACGCTTCAGATTTGTTGTATTTTTACCAGCGAGTGTCGCTCCACATGGTTTGCAAAGAGTCTTGTTGTCCTTAACATCAAATGTAAAATACAGCCATAGATCTTCTCTTCTCTTTCTACCAGTGATAATCACAGCCGACATTCCTGTATAGTAATAGTTTGGACTTTGGAGTCTTGGATATTGTTTGGTTGGGGGGGGGGGGGGGCTGTGAAATTAGGAAATAAATGGCATGCAGTCAGTACAGTACACATTCTGCCTGGATGTTGGTCTGACTCTGAGGGGATGGCCTATAATGGACAGTGAGACATATTTAGCAAAAAGGCCTGGAATGGATGCCAGTGCCACTCCACTGAGCAGCAGAGGAGGCCTACAGCACTGACTGGAATTTCATCATACACACACAACAAGTGGTCGTCTAAGGGCAGTAGTACTGTACTAACTAGTAGTGGGTCAGGGGAGGGGGAGGCCTCAGGCCTGTTGTACGTACCACAATTTGTGTAGCTCTCATGTGATGTCTGTATTCTGGGTGGGAGAAGAGTGGCGGGTGGAGTCGGAGTAGTAGGGAGTCGGGAACCGGACTCTGTCTGGAGACTCGGAGTGCTTTCTCTGTCTGTGTCCTGTCTGTGTCCTCACGCGGGCGGCCTCGCCTCACCACTGGCGTCGGACTCTTCTTACGGTGTCGCTGGGCGCGCGGATTGCGTAAGTAGGCGGAGCTCCGTAAGTTGTTAAACGTCCCTCCTTCCCATTTTCGTCTCGTTGTCGTCCAATAACGAAAACGGATAAAATTTTCGTCATAGTTTTCGTCAGAGGATGAAAACGTGCTGTACTTTTCGATCCGTTTTAGTCACTTTGCCGCTGACGAAATGCTGCTCTGCAAAGTACACAGGTGTTAAAATCAAAATGTGTGATCCCTTGCACTACCAGGTAGAATATAAGGTTCCCTTTATTAAATACATGGTGAATCATCATCTACTTCCTCTATTAAGACTCTAAAGCCTCATACACACGATCAGATTTTTCAACGAGAATTGTGTGATGACAGCCTGTTGGTCGAAAATCCGACCGTTTGTAAGCTCCATCTGACAATTGTTGTCGGATTTTTCGCAGACAAATGTTGGATGGCAGGCTTTAAAATATCTTTTACTTTTTGATTTAATAAATATCACAATTTTTTTTCCTCAGTTTAGGCCGATACGTATTCTTCTACATATTTTTGGTGAAAAAAAATCGCAATAAGCGTATTTGATTGGTTTGTGCAAAAGTTCTAGCATCTACAAAATAGGGAATAGATTTATGGCATTTTTTTTTACTAGTAATGGCGATTTTTATTGTGACCGTGACATTGCGACGGACATATCGGACACTTTTGACACGTTTTTGGGACCATTCACATTTATACAGCGATTAGTGCTATAAAACTGCACTGATTACTGTGTAAATGTGACTGGCAGGGAAGGGGTTAACACTAGGGGGTGATGAAGGGGTTAAATATGTTCACTAGTGAGTGATTCTAACTGTAGGGGGAGGGGACTCACAAGGGCAGGAGACCGATTTGTGTTCCTCTGTACTGGGAACACACCATCGGTCTCCTCACCGCTGACAGGACATGGATCTGTGTGTTTACACACACAGATCCATGGTCCTGCTGTGATTGCGGGCAATCGCAGGTGCCCGGCGGACATCGCGTTCACCGGGCACGTGCACTGGGTCCCGAGCAATGCGGCACGCGCGCGCACCCCTATGACGTCCGCCTGGAGGGACGAGAGGTTCCTGCGGACGTCATATTACAATACGCCGGGCAGGAAGTGGTTAAATAATAACACAAAACCACTGCGGCGCGTTTATTGGTGTATTCAAAACAATAAATAATAATAACAACATTCTGATAATTTTATTTCTTCATAAAATTCTTAAATTTCAAACAATAAACTTAAAACAGCTCAGTCTTAAAGGACTCGAGGATACAGAATATTTATAACCAAATATGAAGGGTGACAGACCACATAACGTGCTTAGCGACTAGGGAGGGAGGGAGGGTAGGGAGCTTGTTGCACTGACGCTGACTAGCTGAGCACTGGTGGGAATATTAATGTGAGAGGGTCCTATATATAATAAGCCCCTTTCCAGAACATTCCCAGGGGTTACATGACATTCTGGGAAATTCCCAAATGTCATGTGACCATTTTTCCCATCCCCAGTCCCATTTGAAATTTTCATAAAGGGACCTTGTCCCTAATACAGTAACATGTACATAACCTTATATATTTAATTAATTAATTTATTTATTATTTTAAGAGGAGGGGTGACCGCATACCCATGCTGTCAGGCTCAAAGCCTTAAGCCTTCCTAGTCCATGGAAATGCAGGCCACACCTACCCTCCCCAAATACCACAAAGTTAAGTACCTATTTAAACTATAACACAAAACCATTTGTTGGCAAAAAATTAGGGGCGGCACGTTTATTGGTGTATTCAAATCAATAAATAATAATAACAACATTCTGATAATTTTATTACTTCATAAAATTCTTAAATTTTAAACGATGAACTTAAAACAGCTCAGTCTTAAAGGACTTGAGTATACAGAATATTTATCACCAAAGTCCCCACACGCTGGGTTTGAAATCTCAAGCCCGACCTACCCCACAACCACGGCCAATTCAATGCAGTTTTGCAACCCTACATTAAAGATGTCTACTCCTATTTCTGACAGATGAACGCCATCTGATCTATATAATCCAGCAAAGCCACCCTCTAAATCGATATGTCTATAGGAAAACCCTGCAATGTGTGGCATAAATTTTTCCATATACTTGTTTAAATGTTTCCTAATTTTCTCAATTTTTTTTAACTGGGCACCCTGCAGCCATACGAGCCGAGGAACTATATCTGAAAAGATTATTCTGGTATTCGGTGATGCTAACTTGAATCTATTTAGGTCACGTTTCATCATAAACATAAGATCCAGTGTTCTTATTTTCCCAAAATCGTTTCCCCCTAGGTGAACGATTAATACATCAGGGGCCGGCCATACTCAAGCAACCTGGAGAGATAGACACACAAATTAGACCATTGAAGACCTCTAATTCCTTTACAGTATATCTGAAATTTTCCAGGATCTAGAGACAAATTGGACGTATAGCAGCACTTCATGGCTCTTTTATTAGCCCAGTGTACAAAAGAGTGGCCCAGGATCCAAACATATCTTCTAGTGCCTAGAATTAAAGAGAGAGATCAGGTCTGACATAAATTTGAAAACGTTGCAATTCCATCAACCCAACAGTTTGATTATTGTATCATCCAATCCCATCTTAGCAGCCTCCGTAGCTGCACTGATCCTGAAAGAGTGAGAGGTAAACTTAAATTTTTGTAAATCCAGCTTCTTCATGCATGTCTTTAAAATGAAATTGAACTGATACCTGGTGAGAGGGGACCTGTTTGAGTGAATAAAAAAAAACCCTTCCCCCAATGGCCGAACTGCTAGATATCTGTTAACCGATCTAACTGGACAAATATCCACATCTACACAGTGGCATAGTGATACCCAACTACACTTACCTATCCTATCTGTCTTTGACACAGGAATTAACAATCTTATCCCTGTCACAGAGACAATCACATAATGTTTCAGTAAACCCGAAACTACCTTCCTGTTTTTTTGGCAACAGTTCAGATATTCTGAGAGCACCAAAAAAGGCTAGAACAAAAGCAGCGTTAAATAGCACAGCCTCGTAAACCGAAGAACACACCAAATGAGTAGTTGAACACAACTTTTTTAGTAACTGAATTTAAAAAGGTCTCCTATTATCTGGAAAGGAATGACTCTTCTTATAAAAGAACACAACAACTCCTGCGCACAAGTGGATCATCCAGCAGTCAATTTTGTATGATGGTAACACCGGCTTTGCAGCCCTTCATGGACAGGGGCGTCCTAATAGCAAATAGAAGAAGAGAAACAAGGGTGCACCAGCCTGGTGTATTATCTTTGGGATAGATTTTATTGAGTAAAAAACATCAATACTACTCACAAGTGTAGCAGAGAAAATCGCAGTACAGTGATGTTTTCATATAGATGGCAGCTGAAGGTAAAACTCGGAACCACACTCCACAAAATCACCGAGGATAAAACGAGGGCCACTGCTGGCTTACGCATTTCAATGCTTAAAGCTTCTTCTTCCGAGCCTAGCAGTGCCTTCACCTCATACTACACCCTATTTATAGGCACATGGACATGTGAGCTCCAGCACAAGCCAGGGGCGGGCCCGCCAGGGGCAAGGGGCAAACTCCTCCTACACCAATGAACCAATGCAAGCTGGATGGCGACACCCACAAGGTTGAACCAAAGAGACTATACACAAAAAACTTTCATACAATAGATACTGACATAGGTGTTCGTACTCATCTACGAGTATTGGGACCATTATTTGCATGCTGAATAATGACACAAGCGCTTGCACATTGTCAAAAGACATGGGGCCATTAATGTAACCATACAGGCACAATCATATAGAGCCCCACACAACACCTAAAGTTATTGCACGAAAAAGGCACATGTAGTGCATGAATGTAAATACAGACCATGTCTAGTGGCCCATTAAACCATATATAGGAGAAAGGCAGCCTCAAGGGACACTTCCAGCAAAAGCCAAGTTGACACCATTAGACATGCATGTATGTGTAAAGCAACGCTCCCCAGTCTTGATATACATATTAGCACACCACTCACCATTAGAGTTAGTAGCATCTTGCCACTCGCTGGGATCACACAGAATGTCCTGCTCCGCCGCCATGCCGTGTTTGGAGTGCAAACAATTCTGTCTGCGTTCCACGACGCCGGAAGTAAACAACCCAGATCACTTCCGGCGCCTCACTGATTGGTTCAGCGGCCGAGAAATGAAGCCGCCATTGAAGAGGAGTCTGGCTAGAGAGGCCGCTTGGAGACTCAATTGAGATATTATTTAATGTTGGAAAAAAATCTAACAATTAAACCAGCAGCCCATTGGGAACTATAAAGAAAATTGGTAAAATATAGTATATACAATGCCACTGGAGCATTTTCACACTTAGAAGACTAATAGGGCAACCAAGGATCCCGCTTGCCTACTAGGGGAAACTCGCCGCCAGCAGCACAAAAGCTACACATGCCCATGCGCCCAGTCTGAGTGCAAACACTGGAAGGAGAACAGGTGTGGCCGCGGGACCGCCACTACAACTAGCATGTGATATGCGTGGCGAAAAAATATATATATTATTATCAATCTCATAATTAAACTAGATGCAAACTAATATTATAAAAATGTATTATATATATAAC
The DNA here is from genome assembly GCA_029206835.1 of Rana muscosa. Taxonomy (NCBI): domain Eukaryota; kingdom Metazoa; phylum Chordata; class Amphibia; order Anura; family Ranidae; genus Rana; species Rana muscosa. The sequence goes on along the minus strand of CM055116.1, from coordinate 159,180,396 downwards.
CAAAGACTTTTATAAAAGGGGGTATAGATAACAGAATAACCAAGAAATTATATGAACACTCACCCGCGGCACCAACTCAGCCTCCCACACACATCCACAGACCAGCTACCTTGCTGGTGTAGAGTGTGGTATCACACTTCAGGTGCCATATGAGGTGAATGCCAACCCATTCTACATGAGCCAAAGCTATAGTTCTATACCTAATGAATGTATATACATTAGGGAACCATATGTGTAAAGAGGCGAAGCGTAAACCACACCTATTGATATATATATATATACATACACACATATCTCAACGTAAAATGATACATGTAGAACAGGAGGATTTATAAAAGACTTCCAATGTCATGTATATCACTTCAATGTATAAAAGATTAAAAACAGCATTAAAATTGAATAGACTTAAATTGACAGATGTCATATATAAAAATGGATGTAAACTAGAAAAATAGACTATATAGGCTAAGAAGCCTATCAACATACTGGGTCACTGCCACATAGCTCTATCAGGGAAAACCAGAGGGAGGGGGGAAAAAAAGGGGGGGAGGGGGAAAGGAGGAAAATAGGATAAACCAGGCCGAAGGGATAGGGGAGGAGGCCATAGACAACCCTGAAGGAATGGGATGATGTGGAAAATTGTCCATAACTATAAATATAAATATAACCAGAGATCAGGGGGGATGAGTAACTGGATTGACTGGTTTTATACAATTGGACCAGTCAATTAATTTTATGAATCTCAGGATCCTCATTCAATCCCCCAGGGGCAAGACTACCAAGGGTGAAAATCCCGTAGGCCTAGCGTTTGAAGAGCCTCTGGTGTCTCCTCCCCCTGTCTAAATCACCTCCAATGGACTCGATTCCAAAAACTTTCATACCAGATGGGTTCCCCTGGTGTGCTTCTTCGAAGTGCCTGGGGACCGGATATTTCGTTCTGGTATTGATAATGTCACACTTATGCTCGCCTATCCGTACTCTCATAGGACGAGAAGTGCGGCCTATATAGAGGCGTCCACAAGGGCACATAATCCCATAGACTACAAATTCTGTCCCACAGTTGATAAATTGCTTCAGCTGATGTACCTTCCCACCTATACCGACCACTGTTTTCTTTCTATGACACATAAATAAACAAGTGCCTCAGTTTCTAACACTGCATTTGTAGCTTCATTTCTGGTCAAAGATGGTTGACCAAGCATTGACAGTAACACTAGTGGGCTTTTTAACCCTGCTTGGAGCAACTATACTTCTCAGATCCCGCGGCCTCCTAAACACTATATTGGGTCTATCAGGAAGGCAATCGCACAGCACTGGATCCTGTTTCAGAATACCCCAATTTTTCTTAAGAATATTCTGTATCTCAAAGGCCTTATTTGTATACTCCGTGGAGAAGCGAGCATGAGAAGTATCAGGACTCGAGGCCAAAGCTGGCTGTCGGGTTCCCTCTGATGGATTATCATAGAGATCGGCATATTTTTTATAAGCCGTCTCTATGAGTATGGGGTCATAGTCTTTCTCCTGAAATTTCTTTATAAGGAGCTCACTCTGAACGAGGTAGTCCTCCTTCCTGGTACATGTGCGTTTCAGTCGACAGAACTGCCCAAACGGGATGTTTTTTATCCATCTAGGGTGGCGATTACTCTTAGCATGAAGAAAAGAATTGCCCCCACTGGGTTTGAAATGTGTCCTAGAAGAGATGTTACCATCCAGCTCCCTCCTGAGTTCTAGGTCTAGAAAGACCAAGGAGTCACTATCAATGACATGGGTGAATTTGATACCAAACGGATTAGACCCGCAGTAGTTAAGAAAGCTGCCTTTCTCCTATATATGGTTTAATGGGCCACTAGACATGGTCTGTATTTACATTCATGCACTACATGTGCCTTTTTTGTGCAATAACTTTAGGTGTTGTGTGGTGCTCTATATGATTGTGCCTGTATGGTTACATTAATGGCCCCATGTCTTTTGACAATGTGCGAGCGCTTGTGTCATTATTCAGCATGTAAATAATGGTCCCAATACTCGTGGATGAGTACGAACACCTATGTCAGTATCTATTGTATGAACGTTTTTTGTGTATAGTCTCTTTGGTTCAACCTTGTGGGTGTCGCCATCCAGCTTGCATTGGTTCATTGGCGTAGGAGGAGTTTGCCCCTTGCCCCTGGCGGGCCCGCCCCTGGCTTGTGCTGGAGCTCACATGTCCATGTGCCTATAAATAGGGTGTAGTATGAGGTGAAGGCACTGCTAGGCTCTGAAGAAGAAGCTTTAAGCATCGAAACGCGTAAGCCAGCAGTGGCCCTCGTTTTATCCTCTGTGATTTTGTGGAGTGTGGTTCCGAGTTTTACCTTCAGCTGCCATCTATATGAAAACATCACTGTACTGCGATTTTCTCTGCTACACTTGTGAGTAGTATTGATGTTTTTTACTCAATAAAATCTATCCCAAAGATAATACACCAGGCTGGTGCACCCTTGTTTCTCTTCTTCTAATGACTCTTCTTATAACCTGAATAGAAAAGATGTACATGGTGTTAAGTTTCTTAACTTAAAGAAAAATGACACCCCCACCAGGATTTTGGCAATGTGACTATGAGCTAATTCTAACTGCATTAAACTACATAGAAACATCTGAATATCTGCTTCAGAAGGAGAATCAAATTGTATATCAAGTTAACTAGCAAAGTTGGACCACCTGTGCCATGCGGCTGAATATTCAGCCCATGTACTGTCTGCAACAGAATGTCTTATAGCATTTGTAAGAACTTCTAAATTAGGCTCCACAGATGTTCTGGACACACATAACCTTCCTTGTCCGCATTGGGCAGAAGTTGATGGAATTTGCATACCTGAAATCGAGACAAGGCGTCTGCAATATGATTCTCCTTCCCTGGAACATGTCTGGCTTTTAGCCGAATATTACATTTAGGACAAAGAAACACTAGGTATCTGAGTAATTTGACCACTTGTATTGATTTAGCTGACAAGAAATTCACGGCATATATGACTCCTATATTATCTGAATTAATCAGGATTCTTTTATTGGCAAATTGCTCACCCCAAATTTCTAGAGCTACTACTAAAGGGAATAGTTCCAACATTACTATACTTTTGGTGACTTTAATTTTTTTCCCACCTATCTGGCCACTTACCACAGCATCAGTGAGTCTTCCAAAAAGCCAAGAATCCACATGCACCTGCAGCAACTGCATATAATTGAAGATCAGGTGAGGACACAAATTTCTCCTGAAAAAATTATCGACCATTATATATATCAAAGAATTTAAACCAAACTAACAAGTCCTCCTTGAGGTCGGCTTTCAATCTGATGTGCGAAAATGGAGATTTCATGCCTGACATAGCTAAATACAAGCGATGCGAGAATATCCTGCCAACCGGCATGATTCTCGTCGCAAAGGCCAATAGTCCTAATAGTGATTGGAGTTCTTTTATTAAAAGTTTTTTACATCTAACAAACACAGAAATCGAGGCTTTAATTTTGTTAATTTTTGATTCGGGTAACTGAAATTCAAAACTTATCGGTGTCTATCTTGATACCTAAGAATTCTATTGACGAGGATGGCAACACGTTTTTTTCGCTAGCTAATGGAATACCAAAGTGCTGAGAAACTACGCTAAACAGCTGTAGCATAAAAGAACAAATAGGTGTCTGCGCCGGGCCAATGAATAAGAAGTCATCAAGGTAGTGTAATATACCTTGATAACCAGCTTCGAAAGAAACAACCCATTGGAGAAAGGATGCAAATTTTTTCAAAATAGGCACAGGATATGGCACATCCCATAGGGAAATAATAGTTGCCCTCGAAATAATAGTTGCCCTTATTTGAGGGCAAATAATAGTTGCCCTCAAAATACATACCTAATGAGTTGAATGCCAACGGGTCGATAGGTAGTAGCCTAAAAGCAGCCTTTATGTCCCCTTTTGCAAGCAGTGCACCTTTACCAAAATCTCCTAATCTGCTGAATAGCATCCTCAAACGTGCAATAGGATACTGATGACATGCTAGCATCTCTTTCATCATTTAAGGAGTTACCCTTAGGGAATGATTGAGGAGAAGAAGTAATCTGGACTGCCGCACTCTGGTTAAAACGTATTATTTAATGAAGAAAATTAAAATGGCAAAAAAAATTTTCAAAAAAGAAATAAATAAACAATCCATCCAAAAACAATCAAAAATGAAGGGACATGCAGGGTGACAGCTAACGCGTTTCACATCAGGGTGTGATGCTTACTCATAGCTGAGGGAATGATAAATGGTGTATTAGGCAAAAGGAATTTGGCTCCTTCTTGGGTATGATGCTTAACAGGCATATCCTAAAATGTGTAAAAGGGGGGAACTAAATGGACCTGCTATTCTACCTTCTTTGATTTCTTTAATTGACTTGTCTTTAACTATATGTGCATGAGTAGAAACTGACTTAAAATTTTTAACCAGTTCACACCCTTCACCCTGAAATACCGGCAAAGGGAAACCTTTGTAGAAACCTTAAATTAAAAACTTGGCTGTCTCCTGGTCTGGACATATTTCCAACCATTGCTGCATATTAATTATACAAAAAGCATACACACTTTTAAAACTATCTCTCTGGGAGCCTTGAAAATTGGAATTCCTTTTGAAACACTTCAAAGGGTCGCGTCCTGAACAGTGTGAACATTCGTGCTTGTATTTGCAAGAACCCCCCCATTTACACTAGTTCTCGTTATATGCGAAGCAGGATCCCCTTTTATAAGGGGACACTGTAGATTGTGGCTGCTGCCTGGTGTAGCCTGTTTTCTGTGGCACTATCAGGTTAAGCCACAACCCAACTTCTTTATTGCCCCACCTCAATGATAGATAGCTTTTGTCTAAATGTTTCATCATATTGGAACCATCCTAGTCCATTCTAGTCCTCCAAAACTCTTATAGGCCTCTAGCACATGTTCCATATGTTGAAAAAGCCCGCTGCAATATTCTGGGTGTTTTTCACCTAACACACTAGAGTATATAGACAATGCCTGATACCAATTATTAAAAGACCTTACCACTGGCCTTCTCCTGTCATCCTCAGATTTTTCGTTTGTTGACAGATTCCTTTGTAGATGGAAGTAGTGGCAAAATATCCACAAATTGACCTTTCCAATTTTTTTCTTTGGCCTGAGGAGAAAGATGATAACCTAATGGCGAGATCTCGCATGGCAACATTTCTTTAAAACATGCCTCTGGGACCGATGAGCTAGACATATTAATCTCAGCTGGTAACAAAATTTGAGGATTAACATTAACTGACGGAAGACTATTACTATTGCCTATATTGCTTATACTGACACTATTTCTTCCTTCATTAGACAAGACACTTCCATAATTACTGTTGTCATTTACTGGTGTATTAATACTGTCAGCCAATCTATTAATAGATTCCATAATGTTATTAAAGAGGTAGTAAACCCTCAGCCTAGCTTAAGGCTTACCTGTAGGTGCTTGCAATATCTCAGAGACCTACACAGTCTCGGAGATATTTGCAATTTCCCTGAGTGATGACTTCAATGGCACATGCGCCGTCTTGAAAGGGCATGCTGTGCCCTTTGAAGCCGGGGTCATGCCGTTAAAGGCGGCTCCCATGCGTATGCACAGGAGTGACGTCACGCGACTCCTGCCAGTCACAGAGCCGGAGTTTCCGGCCCCCAGGAGAAGAGGGTTGAAGAATGGATGCTCGCTGCCATGGAGGAAGACGGTGACATTGCGGGCTTTTCCTGCAGGTAAGTGTCACATAATGGGCTATTATGCGATGCATAGTAGCCCATTATGCTTTACCTTTGCAGGGAAACATAGGGGAAGTAAAACCCATCAGGGTTTACTTCCTCTTTAAGTGTGTGTGCTAACTCACCTATACCACCAGGTGGCGATGGAGCATTAAATAGACCTGAAGCAGCATTATGCTGCTCTCTGTTGCCTCCAGTGGCCATCAGCGGGATGTCCGTGACACTCGTGCTGCCTGTAGCTTCATGCTGTGATAGTGATGCACTGGACAGGGCTTGCCTCTCCAAACCTCCTACCTCAGACACGCCTTTGTCCTTCTCCTTGATGCCACTCCTCCCGCCTCTGGGCGGCGTTGGGGAACGAACCCTCCTCTTCTTATTTTCCCTTAGGCTGACTTACCGCTGCATATTAGTATCTGTCTCCTTCTGCGGCACCATGTTACCTTCTTCTCTCTCCGGGGTAACGGGCAGCCGAGACAGCGGGCCGTGCTGGCGTGTCTGGTGGTGTTGCAGGCTTCTTACAGCGACTCTGCCTCTCTGGGGAATGCTGGGCACGTCCACGGCTCTCTGCACCGGGTGTTCCCCTTCTTCTCCCCTCCACTCGTTATCCTCTTGAGCCATGGCGAGGCACCTCCAAAACAGTCTTCCCCGCCCCTGTTCCCTGCTCTTTCCAGCACTTGCCTCAGTAGGGATTTCATAGTCAGGTCGGCTGCAACTTAACAGTATTATAGCCCTTCTGAGGAGCTTGTTGCACCGATACTGACTAGCTGAGCACTGACAGGAATACTCCTGTGAGAGGGCCCTATATATAATAATCCCCTTTCCAGAACATTCCCAGGGGTCACATGACATTCTGGGAAATTCCCAAATGTCATGTGACCATGTTTCCCGCCCTCAGTCCCATTTGAAATTTTCTTAAAGGGACCTTGTCCCTAATACTGTAACATGTACATAACCTTATATATTTTATTTTTATTTATTTTATTTTTTTATTTTTTATTTTAAGAGGAAGGGCGACCCATGCTGCCAGGCTCAAAGCCTTAAGCCTTCCTAGTCCAGGGCTTTAAACTTCCCAAGTGACAGCCTTAGGTCAACCAGAGTGAGTCACATTCTCCATACTGGTGAGTTACCGGTTTTTCTTTTGTCTCTCTCCACTGAATAGATGGGGGAGCAAAGGAAAGGTAAGCAGATACTGCTGAGGATAGTGGGGATTAATGCAAAATTATTGCTTGCCCTAATTAGGCAAAGCACAGGTTTACATTTAAATATTATGGGTCTAGCTAAGGCCTAATCCAACTAATGCAAACATTCAGGTAAACTAGATTATACCCTTTTACAGACATTTGTAATTACACTGGATTGTCACTAGGTGTCAGCACAAAGGTATTATACATTACATAATGAATTCCAATGTAAAGTATTAGATACATGATAAGTGTTCCAGAACAATCCATAATAAAACATAAAATACACATTGGAGGGTTCTCTATGGGGTGAAGGGTGCGAAGTTGGGCTTTAAGTGATATAAAATACAAATATGTGTAGCGGCCTCCACTCTCCCCTCTTTCTCATCAGCTCGTCTGTCTCTTGTCTAGGGGTAACTTAGAGGAGAGAGTGCGGGGTCACCACGCCAAGCCTTCACCACAGATGTCTGTGTGGTGTAAGCAAAGTTCTTGTTTTACCTTCGGGTCGGTGTTCTGCACCTGGAACCTCCAAAGAGAGTTACCTTGAACAATGTCTGCCAGAAAACGAGCCCCACGCCATTAAAGTCCAACACTCCTTTATTCTTCTCAATGCAAAAGTGAACACAATCAGTTGGACCCCTTAGAGAACAGAACAGACAAGGAGGTGTGGATGCAAGTAGGCCCAGACACAATGAACTCTCCACTTTCCTTCTTGAAAGTGGGTTGCGGTCTCCCAGCGAAGGGGGATTTCCTTCCAGGCGGTCTCCGATGGAAGGCTCACCTGTCACCGGCAATATGCTGCACCGGGTCTTCAAGCAAGTGTCTCCCACCGGTCCATTACGCCTTCCGGATTCGGGTACCCTCTCCCAGGGTCCCCTAGGATCTCCTTCCCTCGCGGAACTCAGTGTTGGGCACTGAGCTCCAGACCTCCATCCGAGTACCACACCCCAGGCTAAAGGTGCCTGGAATGGAACACGACCTCCGAACGTCCTCTAGGCCTAGGCCGCCTAGAGGACCGACCCGAACCACACGCCCACAGGCTGAAGGTGCCTGGGACTCGACCCCGTGACAAAGATGGCCGGCTCCTTTATACCCTCTCCCAGCAAGCACGGCGGGTTTCCCGCCCCACCATACCGCTGCCGAGGGAGGACAAAAAGGGAGCACAGCACACAGCAATGGTTCAACCTCAGCCCAAGGTGACAGCACCACCCGTGGGGCTGCAGGGAACTGCACATCACTGGTGTCTCTGCCAGTTTTAAATACACAGAAAAGTGTATACCCGCTACATATGGAAGCAACCATTGCTTACGTATTTTTACAGGTAGACGCTTTGGGGTTGTCAGTATGATTCTGGCTTTATTACCTATTGAGCCTTTATCAGATACCAGCAGTAAAATGTGAAAAGTTTGACTACTTCTCCTGCATACTTGTTCCAAGCCTATGCTTTGCTACATAGTGAAGTTGGGATCAGGATAATACCCTGTAATTAGAATATTATGTGGGCTACCTGGCTATTCTTTGACTTCAATGCCTTCTCTGCCATTTACCTGCAAGTATGCAGATCGGGAAATAGTGAATTTGGAACTCCTAACAAGTATTGAAGCTAGGTAAGCAAGACAGCCAAGCAACAAGCATTTTCAGAAATAAAGTTCAGCAAGCCTATGTCTCTGTCTGATGTCTTGTAATAGGTTTCCTATATAAGCTTGTCAGTAAAGCCATCTTCCATATTTCTATCCTCACAATTCGCTTTTAAGGGCAACGCGTTTCTATACTTTGCCAATGTATTTCAGCAGCTGTGTATTTACCATTTTTGTTTGTTTTCTCTGCTCACATTATTATATGTTTGAAATCTCGAATCAAAGCAACATTTGTGTTCATTTCAGGTCAAATTAAACTGTGTTCGTTTTTGCTTGCTTTCATAACCCTCTTCATCTTTTAAAAAAAGAATAAAAATAAATAAATAAAAAAGAGTAATGGTAGTGCAGAACAAAGAGCAGAAATTAAAATTCATTCCCGTCTATTCCTGATTCCCAAGAGCTGTAGTGTTATGTGTAAATTTTACATAACATTAACAACGGTGAGGCTTTCAGGAGTTTTAATTGTCACATCCATCACTTAGACAGAGACAATTTGAAGCTAGGGTGACGAAGGAGAGGATTACTAAACTTGTGAAGCATACCGTAGATTACTGAGAATATAGCGCGGTCAGATTTACTGGGGTGTAATTATCCCGTGTGCTTTGTGTAGAGTTTTAGCAAATGTAATTGTTATCACAATAGCCCTGCCAAAGCTTAAAGCACAGCAGTTAACTTGGAAATATAATCATCACCATGAAATGCATTTTGTTGTGTCTCACAGCTGCACTGTAGAAAGGCTGATGGTAGTTTAGGCAAAAATCTGCAAAAGATGGCTTAAACAGTGCGACACATTCACACATACAGAACTAGAGTCACATGGATGCAGAAACATGTGCATACACATACATACAGTAGTTAGTCTGGATGACAGAGGACTCAAGTCCATCTAGTTCAACCAATAATAGGGAAAAAAATGTATAATATATATATATATATATATATATATATTTATATATACATACATACAGTGCATCTGGAAAGTATTCACAGCGCTTCACTTTTTCCCAATTTTGTTATGTTACAACCTTATTCCAAAATGGATTAAATTCATTATTTTCCTCAAGATTAGACAAGCAATACCCCATAATGACACTGTGAAAAAAAAATTGTTTGAAATTTTTGCAAATTTACTAGAAGTAAAATATGAAAAAAATCACATGTACATAAGAATTCACAGCCTTTGCAATGACATTCAAAATTGAGCTCAGGTGCATCCTGTTTCCAATGATCATCCTTGAGATCTTTCCTTAATTTGATTGGAGTCCACCTGTGGTAAATTCAGTTGATTGGACATGATTTGGGAAGGCCCACACCTGTCTATATAAGGTCCCACAGTTAACCGTGCATGTCAGAGCACAAACCAAGCCATGAAGTCCAAAGAATTGTCTGTAGACCTCCGAGACAGAATTATATTGAGGCACAGATCTGGGGAAGAGTGCAAAAAAAAAAATTCTGCAGCATCAAATGTCCCAATGAGCACAGTAGCCTCCATCATCCATAAATGGAAGAAGTTTGGAACCACCTGACTGCTGCGAATGGAGCTCTAGGTGATACAGGAGAGCTGGAACTCTGTAGTACCAACACGGATGACACTGGGAGCTAGAGTATGAGATTTCCCAGGGCGCAGAATTTAAGAGCAAGCGGATGTTCACCAGAGACCCCTAGTGGTGGGGATGGATTTGGCTGCAGTCTGGCTCCAGTTCACAACCCCTAGGGCCTCCCAGCTCACGGTCACGGTAGACTACAGGGAGGTAGAGAGGAAGCAGCAGACTGCGACAACAAAGGATAGTCAGGAGATAGCCAAAGGTCGGGGAAACAAGCAGGAAGGATGGTCAGGAGATAGCCAAATGTCGGGCAACAAGCAGGTAAGGATAGTCAAGAACAAGCCAAGATCGCATACAGCAAGTAGCACGCGGAGGCCAAAGACACAATATTGTTTAGCAGGGCTGGCTTGCAGTGCACAGGTTAATATAGAGTTCCCTGATAGGGGCTGGGGTGGAGCCATGCTTTGAGGAGAGGTTACTTAAGCAGCCAGGTGAGAGTGCTGGCCTCTTAAGCTGAACACATGGAGGGGTAAGCTGACAGACAAACATTACTGCATATCCATGACAGTACCCCCCTCTTACAACCCCCCCTCCCCCGCCTGGGCCCAGGCTTAGAGGGAAAGTTCAGATGAACCCTCCTAAACAGACGAGGTGCAAAGACCTCAGAAGCAGTGATTCAAGACCTCTCCTCAGGACCCAACCCTTTCAAATGCACGAGGTACTGAAGAATGCCTCTACAGAGCCAGGAATCCAGCATTTGACTAACCTGATACTCCTGATTATCCTCAGAGACCGGAGCCACGGTAGGGAGAGGACGAGAGAATTTATTGAGGACTAAAGGCTTCAGAAGGGCAAAATGGAAAGTGTTAGAGATTTTGAGGCTTTTAGGAATCTGGAGTTTGAAAGAAACCGGATTCAGTTTAGAGGTTATAATGTACGGACCAATGAATCTTGGGGCAAACTTTAGAGAAGAAACTCGGAGCTTGATGTTCCTGGTGGGAATCATGAACGTCACCCCAAATGGAATTGAAAGACTCCTGAGCCGTAGCCAAAGCTGGAATATCTGGAGAACAGGTCATGGGAAGAGGGAGTTGAGGGTGTTTTCCATAAACTTTGAAAAAGGGGGTCTTCTGAGAACTGGTATTTACATGATTGTTGTGAGAGAATTCTGCCCACAAGAGTAGAGAGGACCAATTGTTATGATGAGGTGCGAAGAAAGACCTCTAACTCCTGATTAACCCTCTCAGTCTGTCCATTAGATTGAGGATGGTAAGAAGAGGAAAAATCCAAGACAATATTGAGGGATTTGCAAAAGGCTCTCCAAAAACAAGACGTAAATTGAACACCCCTGTCAGAAACAATATGAGAAGGAAGCCCATGGAGGCGGAAAATAACAAAAATGGGAACCAAGGCAGGAGCAGAAGGAAGACCAGGAGCAGGAACAAAATGAGCCTTCTTGGAGAACCGATTGATTACCACCCAAATGACCATATTATTCTCTGACAGTGGGAGATTGGTGATACAATCCATGGCAATGTGAGACCAGGGCTCCTTAGGAATGGGCAAAGGCATGAGAAAACCAGCAGGGGCTTGTGTGGAGGATTTAGACTGAGCACAGACATGACAAGCCTTAATGTAGTTTTTGACATCCGAGCAGAGATTAGGCCACCAGTAGTGACGACTGATGAGCAGGAAGGATCTGAGGAACGCAGCATGACCTGCCACCTTGGAATCATGTCCCCAACGAAGGGTCTTAGCTCAGTGGGGAAGAAGGGAGGGGAGCTCAGACTGGTTGGGCCCAGGGAGTGCTGGCATCTATTTTCTAGGGTCCTGAAAACAAATGTTGATCTGGTTACACAAGGAAATTACATCATCCAGACCGGCGGGATGGCTCTTCCCGCTAATTCGTCTTTCACTCGGTCAGAGAGGCCATGTAAACCAGGGCCTCATTGTTCCAACTCAACTCAGCTGTGAGGATACGAAACCGAAGAGCATATTGTCCCACGGAAGAAGATTCTTGGCGAAGACGTAAAAGGGCACTGGTCGCTGAAGAAACCTGAGCCGGCTCCTCAAAGATGTTTCGAAAGAGCTTCAAGAAGTCAGACAGGCTGGAAACCACAGGATCATTCTTCTCCCACAGGGGGGCTTCCCAGGCTAAAGCTTCACTGGAGAGGAGGGAAATAATATAGGCTACCTTTGCACGATCAGACAGGAAGTTTTGAGGCTGGAGCTCAAAATGAATGGTGCATTGGCTGAGGAACCCCCTGCAGGCCTTGGAGTCCCCAGAGAAATGGGACGGAGCTGGCAGTTGTAGTGAATGTGTGGCTGTGACTGCAACCGGAATAGGTGTAGCTGCTGATTGTACTTGAGGTTGCTGACTCGGAGTTCCCATGGAGGCCTAAAGCTGCTTAAAGCGGGAAGCCAGATCCTTGAGGAATCGCATCACCTGAGTCTGATTCAATTCCTGGGTTTCAATTCCTGGGTCCATGGCTGATCAAACTGTCAGGTCACCTGAGTCCAGGGGACAGATGCACCCCGTTGGGGTCTGAAGTGCACCGCAAGGTAGTGGACACTACGGCTGACTGCTGCGGGTGGAGCTCTAGGTGATACAGGAGAGCAGGTACTCTGTAGTACCAACACAGATGACACTGGGAGCTAAAGCATCAGATTTCCCAGGGCGCGGAATCTAAGAGCCAGCGGGTGTTCACCAGAGGCCCCTAGCGGTGGGGATGGATTTAGCAGGTGAGGAAATTCAAGAACAAGCCAAGATCGGTAACTGGAATCAGACGTAGAACACTCACCAAATAGCACACGGATGCCAAAGACACAATATTTATCAGCAGGGCTGGTTTGCAGTGCACAGGTTAATATAGAGTTCCCTGATAGGGGCTGGGGTGGAGCCATGCTTTGAGGAGAGATTACTTAAGCATTAAGGAGCCAGGTGAGAGTGGCTGGCCTCTTAAGCTGAACACTAGGAGAGGTAAGCCGACAGACAAACATTACTGCATATGCATGACAACAATTCTGTGAATGTCCTTGAGTGGCCCAGCCTTGAACCCAATTGAACATCTCTGGAGAGATCTAAAAATTGCTGTACATCGACGCTCCCCATCCAACCTGATGGAGCTTGAGAGGTCTTGCAAAGAAGAATGTGAGGAACTGCCTGAAAATAGATGTGCCAAGCTTGTAGAATCATACGCAAAAAGACTTGAGGCTGTAATTGGTGCCAAAGGTGCCTCAATAAAGTATTGAGAAAAGGCTATGAATACTTACTGTATGTACATGTGATTTTTTTCCCCCCTATTTTTTATTTTTAACAAATTTGCAATGATTTCAGACAAACTTTTCATTATGGGGTATTGTTTGTAGAATTTGGAAGCAAATAATACATTTAAAGTGGTTGTTAAGCCACTCTGACCTCATTATACTATCCTCTCTATCTCCCAATCCTGTGTGCCCCTGTGTATGATTTATATAAAAAAAAATGGTTCTAGGGGTTCCTTGAGCAATTAGCAATTTCTGCCTCTCAGGTAAGTACCCACTGACACCTATCATCGTTTTAGCTATCTCTAAGGGGGTAATTCTTCCCAATGTCCAAAAGTGTAAGGAACATTTCTGGCATTGTACTCCTGACGAGTGGACAAATCCACAAAATGTGCGTAGAGTTCACATCATGCCCTCAATCTCTCGATTTCTATAAGGAACACTCATTATCTCAAGGTACAAAAAACAATTGGTATAAGAACAGATCCCAAAAAGGCCATTCTAAGCTGACACATGATAAATAACAAATAAAGCTTAATTCATAGAGATAAATACATAATGATGTTTGCAACCATAGGTACATGTTTATCAATGTTTTCTTGCTTGTCTTTTTCTTTTGTTGTTTTATGTTTTTATTCGTTTTTTATGGACAAAAATGAAAAATAGTGCGCTGCAAGAAAACATATAGTTGCTCGAACTACAATTAAACCATTGTGAAACCATTCGTATATATTGTAAAAGTGCAGCGCTAAGAAGACAAGTAAAGTGAAAAACACTTAACGCATCTCACAAATGTATATCTCAGTAAAGTGCAATGTGCAAAAAAAAAAAAAGAAATCAGGCAGTATCGGCCAGTTTAACAGAAACTGGCTAACATTCAGCTCATGTGTATATCAGCCTGTCCGACAGAAGCCACCTGCTCGGTGTGGTCTGGCGGGGGGAGCAGTTCCCCTGTCAGAACCCAATAGCTTAGCGGGGAGATCACTGTACTAACATTACATAGTTAGTATAATGAGCTCCTCCCAAGCTCTTTGGTTTTTATTTGTTTAGCCCACCAGGTTGAACCTATGCTGTAGGCACTTTTGAGGGGCATGTGATTCTCCTCCCAGCTCTGGTGCTTGGCAATTGGCTGCTGAGGCATCCAGTTCTGGGACAGAGAGAGAGAATTATCAGCCATGTGTAAGGTGAAAGCTGATCAGGACTTGCTCTCCCTTGCTTTTAGATCAGTCCTAAATCCGAATGTGGCAAATGATGCTCTCAGTGAGAGTGATTGTCACTTGGGAATTAACTCAATGGTTAACCCTCTACATACACACAAATGATAGTTGCCACCACATGTTTTAACAGAAACACACACCATTTACTGCATCTGCTGAAACAATTCTGACCTTTAAAAATGTCAGAGAAAGAGAACAATACCATTACAAAACAGACAATAAGCAACAATAACATAAATATAATTAAAAGTGGAAAATACTTAGCAAAAATTGCATGATCTGTGGTATTGGCAAAGTCCAACACATTTTAGATAAGTTCAATCTGATGTGTTAAGGTCATTGGTTCTCATTAATGACCCTTAGCAATTCTTTATCATTTCAATGCTAAATTGAGTGATGCAGCTGCCATTTGCAGCAGCTTTTTATTTACCCTCCAGAGGTTTTTTCACCCACATAACCAATCAAAAGTGTGCAGTGGGGTATTGAAGTGATTTATGATATTTCAGTGGACACGCCCATAAGGCCAGATTTTCTAAATCCATTAATATCTTCAGATGACAATGTGCAGGCTGGCAACCAATAAGTTATTGCAAAGAACAAAATCATGATTTAATAGATATCAAAAATTATTTAAATGGGATGCACACATCGCGTAGGAGATGGAATGTGACCAATCCACCTTCTGGACATTATAACTTAGTCATGATTGGTGCACACTAACTAGTTTGTTATTTTCTTACACATTTGGGTAGACACGTGCTATGCATGTAGTGTTACCATATCAGGATTTATGGAATATAAATAGATTTTGGTCTTGGTAGTTAAAAAAATACAAAACACAAGGATATGTATTGCTTTCAATCATTCACTGAATATGTTAATGACTATTTTATGATAGGGCTTAATTAAAGGTCTCTAGCCTTCCAGACTCTGGCATAATGCTGTTCATGACAGCCATTTAGTAATTTACGAAAAACAAAAACCCCAAAAAACTGTGGGAAACCAGCACTATAATATTAGGGTCTATCGGATATAAGATTACCAAGTTAGATAATCTGCAGCTGAAATATCCATGGAGACTACTAGCAATATAAAATGTTTGTTCCAGGACTGTCTGGATCTCATTTACATATATTAGACTTTTACCAGGCTAATGGAGACTAACAAGTGTAGACTTGTTTTTTTTTTTGTGCTGATCATTTAGCCATTTATGACTGGACGTATTAACAGGCTGAGCAGATCCTGACTGAACAGGATTTATGATACTGCTAGAAATCTTACAACATCTTGCTAATGGTCTGCTCTGTATCTGAAGATGACTTGTGAATTTTGGAGAGATGAGAAATGAGAGATCAGCAATAACATGTAATGCCAAGCTGCAGCCAGCTGGGACAGTAAAATATTAGCATGCATTTAAAGAGGAAGTAAACCCTGATGGGTTTTACTTCCTCTATGTTTCCCTGCAAAGGTAAAGCATAATGGGCTACTATGCATCGCATAGTAGCCCATTATGTTACACTTACCTGAAGGAAAAGCCCGCAATGTCACCGTCTTCCATGCTGGCAGCGAGCATTCATTCTTCACCCCTCTTCTTCCGGGGGCCGCAAACTCCGGCTCTGTGACTGGCTGGAGTCGCGTGACATCACTCCCGCGCATGTGCGTGGGGGCCACCTTTAACGGCATGACCCCAGCTTGAAACGGCACAGCGTGCCCTTTCAAGATGGTGCATGCACTGTTGACAGTGTCGCTCTGGGAAATTACAAATATCTACTACACCGTGTAGGTCTCTGAGATATTGCAAGCACCTACAGGTAAGCCTTAAAGGGGTTGTAAAGGTTTGTTTTTTATTTTCTAAATACCTTTTCCTTCGATTTCCCTTCTAAATGTTTTTTTTCTTTGTTTTCTTTGTCTGAATTTCTCACTTCCTGTTCCTCCTCAGTAAGCTGTTCAGTAAGCTGTTCTGGCTGACTAACCACCGCTCGGATGATGGGAGCAAGCTTACTGAGGAGAAACAGGAAGTGAGAAATTCAGACAAAGAAAAAAAACATTTAGAAGGGAAATCGAAAGATAAGGTAAGTGAACCAACAATGCACTAGCTTAAAGGAACCTATTTAGAAAATAAAACCTTTGTAACCCCTTTAATCTAGGCTTACCTGTAGGTGTAAATTGTCCCTGAGGGTTTACAACCACTTTAAAAGGGTATTTACTCAAGGGATAAAACTATAATTCTACCACTTTACAATACTCTGGTTTGACCACATATTGGGGTTGATTTACTAAAGGCCAATATACTTTGCACTTTGCAAAATGCAGTTGAACTCTGCAAGTGCAGTTGCTCCAGAGCTTAGCAAATGAGGTAAAGCTTCACTTTGCTAAGAATACCCAATCACATGCATGGAACATAAAAAAAACTGCATTTTTGCTTGCACATGATTGGAGGTTGCAGGTCAGCTTTATTTACCACGACCTGGAGCAATTGCACTTGCAAAGTGCACAGTGTATTTGTCTTTAGTAAATCTTAGCTGTCTTTAGTAAATCAACCCCATTGAGTATGCTGTCCAGTTTGGGTCTTCAGACAGCAGAAAGGATGTGCTTGAACTGGAGAGAGTCCAAAGAAGAGCAACACAACTAGTAGGGCTGGAGGATCA
This sequence comes from Rana muscosa, assembly GCA_029206835.1. NCBI lineage: Eukaryota > Metazoa > Chordata > Amphibia > Anura > Ranidae > Rana > Rana muscosa. The sequence goes on along the minus strand of CM055116.1, from coordinate 159,163,145 downwards.
GTTATGAAGAACAATACACATTTAGCTTCATCTCCCTGGAGAAGAGACGCTTAAGAGGGTATATGATAGCAATATACAAATATCCTAATGGTACTTCCAGCATTGGAAGGAAACTATTCCGTTTTAGGTCACTCAAGAAGACAGCTGGCCACTCAATGAAGTTGGATGAGAAGTGACTCGACCTTAAAATGTGTAAGGGTTTTTATTTACTTTTAGAGCGGTAAGGATGTGTAACTCCCTTCCACAATCAGTGGTTTCAGCAGGAAATGTTGCTAATTTCAAGAAAAGATGGGCATCTTTTTGAACACAATATACAGGGATATGGAAAGTGGTAGAGATATAATACCTACACACACCCACGCGGGTTTAACTGGATGTACTGGTGTCTATGTTCAACCTTACCTACTATGCAACTATGAGGGTTGTACTGTGTTCTGTTAGAATTCCCATTCTCCTCTTAGTTTGAGGTTCGTCAGATTCCATTATCATGGAAGTATGTGCAGGTGATTGGGCAATAGTAAGGTTTTACCAGAAAGATTTTGCCCCCACCTATCAGTGCTGGTTTAATCATCCATGGTTCGTTTTTGGAGCAAAGAGGGGTTGTGTATTGAGTCATAGCTTAATAAAGTTTATTATTGGATTGTATTCTACAGTGTGACCTCAATTTTTTCATGTGTATGGCGTGATGTGGCTGGGAATAAGCCATGGTGAGAGCCACAATCTGGTACCATGGAAACCAAATTCAGAAGAAACCCAGAGGGAAGCTACAAGTTATGCATTGGATGTTCCCAAACATACAGTAGCTCACATCTAGATTGGAGGGATTTGCAAAAGGCACCCCATAATGCCTGTAACCTGACAGCCACATTATCTTTTATGGGAAAAAATATATATACGTTCATTCCCTACTGCCTCTATCAATGCAGTGTTTAGGGCATAAATGACCATCGTTCAAAAAATCGAAATTTGCCTATGAAATTTAAAAAAGATGAGCTGTCAAAATAAAAGTATAACTTAACCACTTAAATCCCGGACCATTTTGGCTGGATAAAGACCAGGCCCCTTTTTGTGATTCGGCATTGCGTCACTTTAACTGACAATTGCGCGGTCGTGCGACGTGGCTCCCAAACAAAATTGCTTTTTTCCCCACAAATAGAGCTTTCTTTTGGTGGTATTTGATCACCTCTGCGGTTTTTATTTTTTGCGCTATAAACAAAAATAGAGCGACAATTTTGAAAAAAATGCAATATTTATTAAAACATTTTTTTCCTCAGTTTAGGCCGATACGTATTCTTCTACATATTTTTGGTAAAAAAAAATCGCAATCAGTGTTTATTGATTGGTTTGATTGATTGGTTTGCGCAAAAGTTATAGTGTTTACAAAATAGGGGATAGTTTTATGGCATTTTTATAATTTTTTTTTTTTTTTACTAGTAATGGTGGCGATCAGTGATTTTTTTTGTGACTGCGACATTATGGCGGACACATCGGACACTTTTGACACATTTTTGGGACCATTGTCATTTTCACAACAATCAGTGCTATAAAAATGCACTGGTTACTGTGAAAATGACACTGGCAGTGAAGGGGTTAACCACTAGGTGGCGCTGTAGGGGTTAAGTGTTCCCTGCATTGTGTTTCTAACTGAGGGGGGGTTGGGCTCTGTGTCACATGACACCGATCTCCGCTCCGAGTACACAGAGCCGAGATCCGTGTCATTGTCACTAGGCAGAGCAGGGAGATGCTTGTTTACACAAGCATCTCCCTGCTCTATACCTCCGTGAGACGATTGCGGGGATCCCCGCGGCAATCGAGTCAACGGGACCCGCAGTCCTACTCACGGGGATAACGGCAGGGTCGCGAGTGCGCCGCCAGCGGTGTGCGCGCGACCACACGGACAGGCACTTAAAGGGGACATACAGGTACGTTGATGTGCCTGTCCGTGCCATTCTGCCGACAGGAGGCGGTCGGCAAGTGGTTAACAATTAATCCGAAGCAGCCATAGTACATAGTGCTTTAGGGTGATATAGATTCACGTAGTTCTGGATTTTTAAATCTCAGGAAGTATAAGCAGAAAAACAAACACGTATACATACAGAATAGTAACGTAACAAACATCTGTATATAAATACTAACAGAAAAACATGGAGCAAAATTATATAAATACTAACAGAAAAACATGGAGCAAAATTTCCAAGTCTAGGACTGACTGATTCCCTGAAAGAACAACCATGATCTTTCAAAAATATGGTGTTTATTTTCAAATAGGACTCTATAAATCAGACATACAGGTATTTTCTTCCCCCTCCCTGAGGAAGATTGTGTCATTTGACATCTGTGAAGACAAAGGAGCCGCATTCGGCCGAGGAACGGGTGGCATCCTGGCATGTCTGTGATGTAATCAGAGCTTCTACATCACACCAGTGTGTCATTCATTGTGTGCCTTCACCAACGCTGTGCTAGATTGATGCTTCTGCCAAGCATAGCGCTGATTATAGAACAGATTTCCCTGTATATAAAGCCATTTTTAATTCACTGTCTACAGCTGCCAGCCTGCAGGGATAATTCCTTTTAGCGGAATAGTATAGATTATTACAGGGAAATTACATTTGCATAAAAGCATTTTGTCTTGCTTTGTATGTCAGATCTAACCAATGAATGTTGTCACTTAGTTTTGTGAAATAAACAGCATTCATGGAGTCACTTAACATATATATCAGTATGAAATATATCAGTAAATGTAATGACCCTGTGGGGAGTAGGATTCCGCTGTGTTTGCACCATTAAAAAAAAGAGTTTAAATTTAGCATTGTCATTGTAAAACAATTTCAAAAACTAATTTTTCTCCAACATTATGAAAATCTATTATTTGACAAAGTATTTGTAATGTCATATTAAGGCTTATTTCCTAATCAGTTAATTTTATGGATCAAGTTTTATTAATCATTGAAATTAATACTTCCCTGTTTTTATGGTGTGTAGCGGATGGTTGCTACTAGTTACTAACATCCACCATATCACCAGGGTTGCCAACTTTCAGTAAATTTACGAACAGTTTGTAAAATCTGTACTTTTTGCATCTGTCCTTGAATGTCTATTACGGACATGTAGGCTGTATGTCCGTAACTGGCATTCATGGACAGATGCAACCATTTTGGATTTTACAAACTGTTTGTAAATTTACTGAAAGTTGGCAACCCTGCATATCACCCTACTGCCAGACCTTCATCTATCACCTCAGAGACAATGAACAGTCTTTTGCGTTGTTTTGTTTTTGTTTATTGTGGGATATAACTTGGTTGGGGAAAGGGGATATGGGATGCCCATAGAACGGTTTACTTTGCCATCATATTTAAAGAAATTGGTAGAATAGGTTGAGACTTGAAGAACTGATGGACTCTAACATTTACAGTGACTTCCCCTGCATAACCCATGCAGACTATTGCTCCTGCTCTGCATCAACTCCTGCAGACTGTTGCTCCCAGGACTCCTGTCCTCCTGCACAAACTTCCACTGTAAACTATTAGTCTTCCTGTCCCATCATCTTCACTTTACAAAATAGATCACTCTGAATAATCCCAGATGCTGGCTGAGTTTGCTGTCTTATTACTAGGCCAGGGGCCCCCGGCGGCCTAGAAGTTCAGCAGCTTGTATTAGTTGGTAGACTACTGATCCCAGCTAGCCCAACTAGCAAATCCTGCTCCCGCAGGCCGCTTCGATTTGACACGAGCCCCACAGTCTCTCCTCTGGCCTTGCACCCAGCTCCCCTGGCATGCCTCTTCCAGAAATCCACTGTGTCACACTCACCAACCTTCTCCTGCCCTAAGTCCATGATGGAGAATTTTAACTGGACATGCGTTCCAATTGCTTCTCCAACCCTTCTATTCCAGGACACCTCTTCCATGACCGTGTAAGGATGAGGCTCCCTCCCCCCCCAGATGGGAATGGGCCCCTGCTGCTATCTAGCACTCCATTCTCCACGTCTTTTAGCCGACAACCCCCCTCCAGTGGGCTGGACCTGAGCTTATAAGGATGGGCCCCTGCCAATTCCAGTTGGGGATTGGTCAGGGCTCCTCACATAAGCTCCCTGTCACTCCAGCTCCCAGCCCTGCCCCTCTTCCAGAACATTCTCCCTGGAAGCAGGGGAGGCACCCAAGAGCTGAAGCACAGGTGGTCACACCCACTGCTACACTAACCACTCCCTGCCCCAGATCAAAACAAACAGGCCTAGCATGCAGCATAGGCCTGCCTAAATTTACCTGCCTGGCAGCTTACCACACAAAAATCCTCACTCTAGCACCTACCTATGGTAGAGGGTGCTACAGGTGTATATCAGTTTTGACAATTTGTCCTGTTTTATTTACCTGTTTAGATCAATTTCTCTGCTCATTTCTTCTGTTTTGTCATTTGATTGACTCATGTTTGTGACTGTCAGCCTTGCAATGCCTCATGGAACTTCCACAACAGCTGGAGGGCCACAGGTCATGGCCTATGAGGTTGATTTATTAAGGCAAATAGGCTCTGCAAGTGCAGTTGCTCCAGAGCTTAGTAAATGAGCAGAAGCTCTACTGACTACCATCATTCAATCATGTGCAAGCAAAATGCTGTTTTTTGTGTATTTTCCTTGCATGTGATTGGATACTCTTTACAAAGTGAAGCTTTGTCTCATTTACTAAGCTCTGGAGCAATAGCACTTTCAGAGAGCAACTGCACATGTCTTTAGTAAATCAACCCTTATATATCCATGCACACATAGGCATTTACAGGTGTTTTGAAGCAGAAAAAAAACACGGCCAGCGCATTCAGGAGAGTGTGTTTTGCCACAAAAAATCCTGATGTGCCCAAACTCATGTAAATGCATCTAAACACACTTTAGCGCTAGACATGTTTAGCGCTTGGACATTCATTCATTCCATTGACCATAAAAAACGAATATTCTGGCCAATGGAATGAATGGATGCCCAAGCCGGTTGCGCCTAAACGTGTTTGCAAAATGTGACTTTAGGCGTGTTTTCAATGCTGCTTTTTCCTCCCCTTGACGACAGGTGTCCAAGGGAGAATGTATGCTACCATTGGCTGTATGTATACAATTGTTTTCAGTGCAGAAAGGTGAAGAACGTTTTCATAAGATGGCATAATGCACATTATGACAGACTTACCTGCTAGTATGACAGGACTGTGTCCCACATTGCCGATTTGTCATCACCACTACCATCTTTCTCTGTGCTTCTTATTCTAGACCATTGGGTGGCCTGTGCATGGGTACTGAAATTATCCCGTCACTCGGCTCCATTCTCCACTCTGTACTGCAGGAGTACAATTGCTACCTCATAGCAACTTTTAAAAATCTGTTGTACTGTTGGACCCTTTTGCTGCCATACCATTTTTTGACGTTTTTGCTTACATGTTTAAAAAATAATTAAAGGTCTGAAGATTGCATAACCCCCCCCCCCCCCAAAAAAAAAAAAAAACAATATATTTTCTGAAAGCAGACACCCACCCAGGGTTCTGAGGGGCCAAATGGCCTACAGGTATGACAATAAAATTAATGAACATTTTACCAATCTGCATAGTTGTTTAATATATACTGGTGTCCCATAGCTGCATAGGCTATTTTCAGGAACTTCGCCTTTTAAGCAGCACTAGAGTCCAAAATACCTCTAGTTCAACAGTCCGACACCCGTGAGGTTCCTCACTGATGCCAGAATTGCTTTTTCCGAGTGGCAGTCTTCTGCCACATTGATTGGCTGGTGTGGGATTGTGTCATTACTGCGAATGCATGGGAGAGCAGTCATCCCAACACACACAGATCACTATGCGCAGCTCATTGTATATTCTACAGAAGTCTGTGAGCAGGAAGGTAGGTTTATTTTATTGCAGAAGAAGCATTGCAACATGCCTGGTCATAGTATTTTTATTTTAGACTTTAGTTTCACTTTAAATAAAATTGGAGAATGTTTGATAGTACAAAACAATGTCACCCTGCTAACTTAAACAATTACTCCCCGGAGTTCTCACTTCTCCTTCAAGACAACACCAGAACAGCAGGAACTGAAGTATGACTCTGCATTGTGTATGGAATAGGATGCCTTGATACCCACCTACTGTATGTGTGCTTTGGTTACAATGGTGGCCAACACCCATGACCATTTTTTTCGTACAACAGTAGGCTTTAAAAAGAATTCTTAAAAAAAAAAAAATTATCGTTTATGTTAATAAATGCAAATGTCAGAGTTTAGGAAAATTGTGTTTTTCTGGCACCACAGTTGTGACATTGGCTACTATTGTTTAGGTAAAGCATTTGACTGGAAATGTAAGGTTACCACGATTTGAATCAGTGACAGGTCCTGTTCTTTTATCATATGCCATATACCACCATGCACCCCTTTGCAGTAACTTCAGACCAGGCATTGAACAGTTAAACTGAAGCATGTTGCGAGAACAAGTGCATGTAACAGTCTCTAAGGTTGGATTCACACCTATGCATTTTTAGTGCTTTTTGCATTTTGCAGATTTGCACTACAGTCCATTTAACATTGTTTTCTATGGAACACGTTCTGTAGTGCAAATCTGCAAAATGCAAAAAGCACAAAAAAAATGCATAGGTGTGAATCCAACCTAAAGGCTTTTGAAGCGTTGTGTATGTATAGTAAAATTTATGTCATTTGTTGCCACTGCACGGGCATGCGCAATTTTAAAGCGTGACATGTTTGGTGTATATTTACTCGGTGTAGCATCAAATTTGATATTTTACCCAAAAATTGGGTTATGTATTGTGTTTTCTTGCATTAAAATTCCAAAAAGTGTATTTTTTCCCAAGAAAATTGCGTTTGAAAAACCGCTGCTCAAATACCGTGTGACATAAAAATTAGCAAAACCTAGCAATTTATTTTCTAGGTCCTCTGCTTTAAAAAATATATATAGTTTGGGAGTTCTAAGAAATTTTCTAGCAAAAAATACTGATTGTTACATGTAAACAAAAAGTGCAAGAAAGGGCCTCTGGGGGAGTGCGCATGTGCGGGACTTTCTGGAAAGACGTGCTGACTGGGAGCTCCGACCCGCTCCGGCCTTCCGAGATCCCCACGGCAGCAATAAACAGCGGGACCCCCCGAAACAGTCCCGCCTAGCCTGCGGAAGGTGCACAGCACCAGCCTGGATGCCGGGAGACAGCGACAGAAGGGAGGTCAGACAGCAGCTCGACTTTGGCCTATCCAACACCACAGCTCTCAAGTTGGCGGCCGCGGCCTCTCCATCCGGAAGCTCAGGGGACCAGGAATCCATTGCAGACCCTCCAACACTGATCCAGCATGCCTATCCTTTGATGGCAACCCCTGTGAGTAATGGTGATGAAGTCAGAGGTGATGAAGTCATGTGATGTGAAGTAACATGTAAGGGCCGGAACCAAAGGAATAGACACAAGGAAGTGTCACTCGGCAAACGCGACTTTTTATTCTTTTCTCTTTGTATACCATGTACCTACCTCATGCTTATAATTTTTAATAAATTGGATGATATCGATCATACTACACGAGGAGAAGCACATTTTTTTATTTTTTCCCGCATTGAGAGAGCCGTCATTGGATGTTTCCAGTCACCCACTGAATCACCAGGTCTGAGTGGAGTCACAGAGGGAGACGGTGATACGGGTACCGGGGAGCATTTCTGAAGGCTTTCAAACAACTGAATTGCGGTAAGGGCTCTGTGAGCACCTAGTACATGAGGATTGTCTAATTACAAGAATCATCTTTTGTTACAAGAAGATTTCTCCCTATGTATGAACTATATGATTGGAGCCAGATTAACTGAAGAAAAATAGGACACTTTTGGGCACTCCCTTCATTTATTTATCCATTTGGACGTTTTTCATCACTTTTTTGTTTCACATATGAAAACACAGGAATTTATGGTTGCACTTATTTTAAACAATACAGCTCCAAGTTCACATAATATTCATTTCATTGAGACCAGTTTTCACACATGCACTTTGCACTTTGTTCAACCATTTGCACATTAAATTTTTGACAGATTATTTATGTTATATTAGAGGGATTTGCGCTTATCACTTTATTTATTCAACCCCTGTGAGTAACCTGCCCCCACACTCTGCCTCTCCGGCCTCCACTGAATCACCCCTCAGCAGGACAATGGCAGACATATTGCACACCCCCATGCTGCAATCCTCCCTCAGCCACACAGGCTTACAGCAGGCCTACCCCCAGCTTCAAGCCCACCAGAATGACATGGCCCAACTGCTAGATTGTTTTTCAGACATGCTTGCAGCAGGTCTGGCTCAGAATGCATCACAGATCACCTCTTCTATCAAAGCAGACCAGCAGAGCCTTGGGGCCCGCATAGATGTCATTGAACAGGCCGTAGACAACACTGCCGCTCGCACCAACAAAAACCCAACTTGCATTCAGACGCTGCAAGACCAACTTGAAATCGCACTCGCCAAACTTGACGATTTCGAGAATAGGAGCAGGAGATACAACTTTCGCATCAGAGGTATCCCGGAATCGGTCACAAATATCCCAGAAGCAGTTAAACTCTTCATAAAGGAAGTCGTCCCAGATATCCCAGGTCATAGACTTGAGCTAAACAGGGCCCATAGAGCTCTGCAGCCCCCCCCGCCAAGATGGACTCCCTAGGGATGTAATGGTTAAACCCTATTACTATGGAGAAAAAAGAGGAAATTATGAAAAGATCCCGCAATCTTGATGACCTCACCAGACAAGGAAACAAAATACAAATCTTCGCAGATATCTCCCCGACCACAATCCAGAAGCGGAGAACCCTGAAACCTCTTCTGGAAATCTTAGCACAGAAATCCATAAAGTACCGATGGTCCTTCCCTTTTCACCTTCAGTTCCAATACAAGGACAAATCATACGGCTTCTCCAGCTTCCAAGAAGGTGAACGTCTGCTCCTGCGACTTGGATTCATCGCCCAAGAATTACCTCCTCAGGAGTCCACCCAACGATCAAGCTCCTCTAAGAGGCCACCATCAGGCAGCCCTAATACGCAGCTGTGGAACAAACAACAAATGAAGAGACACCGAGACTTTCACCCCCCCCCAAGATGACTCCCCACGCGCCACCTATCCTCCTGGGATCATGGTTTCTCTTTCGGGTGTTTTTACCCCCCGACCGTGTAGTGAATTGAACTACACCCACTGATTTATCCGTTCTACTTGTTGAAACAGAATTTGCCTTCCTCATTACCTCTTGTCATGGACCTTTGAATACTGAAGTATTTCTCCTTTGAATCTGTGACAGACCTAGCCGGGACAGAGGCTTTTGGAGGGGGTGTTACTTTAGATTCAGGTCCATGTCCCCCCAAGATACACAGACTCTGGGGACCCTGTATATGCCATATTAGAGTGACTGAGTCATACTGTTGGGACATTCACACATTCACTCTAAGGCTATGCGAATGCCATCACCTCCAGCCATCTGTCTGTCCTCTGTGCTAATTTGACCCTGCTAAAATGTGTGATGTTTACACTTAGGATAATGTGTATTGTATAGCAGGTGCCGGGATGTAGGGCTGCAACGATTAATCGATATTATCGATAATAATCGATAATGAAAATCGTTGTCAACGATTTTCATTATCGATTAGTTGGTCCCGCACCTTGCGCCTGTCCGTCCGTTGGAAAAAAATCCTTCCTTTCCTGTCTCCTTCCTGTGTCCTCGGCACCGCTGTGCGCCGCTGTGACCAGGCACGTCCTCGCCGCTGTGACCAGGCACGTCCTCGCCGCTGCACGTCCGCGGCGCGCCTCTCCTGACGTCATTCCGACAGATCTTCTCAGCCCCGCCTGCTGCTGCCTTGATGGAACAGAGAGGCGAGGGCGAGAAGCTGTAAGGAGAGTGAGACTGTGCACTGCAGTCAGTGTGAAAAAAGGTAGCACAGTCACACAAATACATACATTACATTCATTGGCCCTTATGTATTCCTGGGGGGGGGGAGTGCCCCATCATTGGTTTTCCTGGGAGGGAGGGGGGAGAATAGTCATAGCCCCATTGGTGTTTCCGGGGGGGGAATAGTGCCCCATCATTGGTGTCCCCGGGAGGAATAACGCCCCATCATTGGTGTCCCCGGGAGGAATAACGCCCCGCCATTGGTGTCCCCGGGAGGAATAACGCCCCGCCATTGGTGTCCCCGGGAGGAATAACGCCCCGCCATTGGTGTCCCCGGGAGGAATAACGCCCCGCCATTGGTGTCCCCGGGAGGAATAACGCCCCGCCATTGGTGTCCCCGGGAGGAATAACGCCCCGCCATTGGTGTCCCCGGGAGGAATAACGCCCCGCCATTGGTGTCCCCGGGAGGAATAACGCCCCGCCATTGGTGTCCCCGGGAGGAATAACGCCCCGCCACTGGTGTCCCCGGGAGGAATAACGCCCCGCCACTGGTGTCCCCGGGAGGAATAACGCCCCGCCACTGGTGTCCCCGGGAGGAATAACGCCCCGCCACTGGTGTCCCCGGGAGGAATAACGCCCCGCCACTGGTGTCCCCGGGAGGAATAACGCCCCGTCACTGGTGTCCCCGGGAGGAATAACGCCCCGCCACTGGTGTCCCCGGGAGGAATAACGCCCCGCCACTGGTGTCCCCGGGAGGAATAACGCCCCGTCACTGGTGTCCCCGGACGGAATAACGCCCCGTCACTGGTGTCCCCGGGAGGAATAACGCCCCGTCACTGGTGTCCCCGGGAGGAATAACGCCCCGTCACTGGTGTCCCCGGGAGGAATAACGCCCCATCACTGGTGTCCCCGGGAGGAATAGCAGTGCATATAAATATTAAAGAATCATTTATTTTTAAAAAACAAAACTTTACTGTACAATACTACATAATATTATTTATTGCACTGCATCTCCGCACTTTTTTTTTTTTTTTTTACTTCTAGCTGCAAAAAAAAAATTAGAAAAATGGCAGAGGGTCCTGCTGACACAGAAAAGGGCGTGCGACCCAAATCTTCTAAGGCCTGGGAGAATTTTTATTTAAATGCTGCAAAGAAGGTGGTCACCTGCAAACTTTGTAAAACGGAACTTGCATGGCACGGAAGCACAACAACAATGAATGAGCACATGAAACGGAAACACGTGGGGTTCACAGTGGAAGGCGAAACATCAGGACGGTAAGTTAAACCCGAAATGATATATAGAGTTACACAGAAATAGCTTTTTCCTGCATACTAATCATACATATTATCTTTTTCATTGCAGAAAGAAACAGCGCACCATGACAGAGTTTGTGCAGCAAAATCGTCCGTGCACTCCCCAACAATCAGCAGTTATAACAGATTCTGTCATGAAAATGCTAGTCACCGACATGCGGCCACTGTCCATGGTTGAAGACCGAGGATTTAAAAGCATGATCAGTGTACTGAACCCTGGATATACTTTACCATCAAGAACCCATTTTACCAAACTAGTGGAGAGAAAGTACCAGGAGGCATTTCAGAATGTGAAGGATTCCATCAGCGCTAATGAAAGCAGAATTGCCATTACTGCAGACATATGGACAAGTATAGCAACCGAGGCTTTCCTTGGCATTACATGCCACTACATAGCGGATGATTGGAAGATGATTTCTATCTGCCTCACTACCATGCCTCTGGAAGACAGACATACAGCAGCAAATATTGCAGAATGGTTGGAGGAGGTCACTGAAAAATTTGAAATTCCGGCTCAGAAAATAATTGCCATTGTGCATGACAATGGAGCAAATATTGTGGCTGCTGCGAAAATCTTGGCGGACACGCATGGCTGGGCCAGTATCCGCTGCACTGGCCACACCTTGCAGCTGGTGATCAGTGCTGCGTTAAAGAATTCTGGAATTGAGAGAGCCGTTAGTGCTGCAAGAGGACTAGTTGAACATTTAAAAAAAAAGTGAGCTAGCCAGCAGCAAATTGAAGGAGAAACAAAAGCAAATGGGTACACCTGAGCACAAGCTTCTTCAAGATGTAAGCACAAGATGGAATAGCACTTACTATATGGTTGAACGACTCATTGAACAAAGGTGGCCGGTAACTGCAACTCTGTCTGACCCATCAGTTACACAAAGAGGCAAACATTATCGGGACTTAAAACCAGACCAGTGGAGTATTCTTGAAGAACTTTCCACTGCTCTTAAGCCCTTTGAATGCTGCACTGTATTCATGAGTGGCCAAGAATATGTTACCCTATCATCCGTGCCGGCACTGGTAAAGGGGCTGTTGCGGTCCAATGAAGGTTCTTCTTTTGAGTCATCTCTGCTAAAGAGCTTTCAAGCTACTGCAACAGACCAACTTCAAAGCAGATGGAAGGGGATCCTTGAACACGTCCCAAACACTGTAATCCTTTCCTCTGCCCTGGACCCACGATTTAGAAGACAAAATTTTTTATCACCAGAACAGATCATAAACGTGCAGGCAAAAGTACAGACAGAGGCACTTGCTTTAAGAAGGGAGATGCTGGTGCAGCAGCCAATGACCACCACGTCGCCTGTAACTAGAGATGCTGAGCCTTCATCTACAGCATCTCATTCTCTACTTGACATACTCCTTGAGTCTGGGGGCAGCAGTGAAGAGGAAGAGGGGCAAGTGCAACTTGAGGTGGATATTCACACACAAGTCCGAAATGAAGTTCAGGCTTATTTTGCTGAGAAGCCACTTCCGAAGGAGGGGAACCCTTTGAATTGGTGGAAGGGTAACCAAGATAAATATCCTACTTTGGCAAAACTTGCGAAATCCTTCTTGTGCATCCCAGGCACCTCCACTCCATCGGAGCGCCTCTTTTCTGCTGCAGGCAACATAGTTTGTAAAAAGAGAGCCAGCCTTAGCCCCGAGCATGTTAACATGTTAACTTTTTTACATTCAAATGCGAAGTTTCTTGAACAGTTATAGTTCACCTCTTTTCAGAATGTTTTTGTACTGCTGCAAAGTTGTGTAATGTTAAACGTTTTTTATTCTGCAGTTTGAGTGTAACATTTAGTTTTTTCATTATTACTTTTAAATAAACGAATAAATTGCACATTACGTTTTTTTTATGATTTTATCCGATTAATCGATTAATCGAAAAAATAATCGGCCGATTAATCGATTATGAAAATAATCGTTAGTTGCAGCCCTACCGGGATGTCTACCCTGAAAGGTCATATCTAGGAGTCACCTTGGCTGCTAAAGGATTTAGTTAATTATCTCATGTTAATTATGTTCTGGTTACTCCCTCTGTTTCTGTATATAAGACTTGTTTTTGGTTCTAATAAAGTCTCTCTTGGTTGAACTTACATACAGCCTGCCTGGTGTTTGTTCTGACCGACCACAAATGGATTCGAATGGCACATAGCGGTAGTTGGAATCCTGGAGCACCGGATGATCCAATAGAGCAGAGGAGTGTCGGGAGAGTGGAACCGAACGAGCAAAGGAGCAACGAGTCCGAGAGCGGTTGGCATTATATGGTGCTAACCCATCAGAGACCACCATACAGAATGCCATTACAGACATCAAGCTGCAGGATGAGCGACAAGAGAAAGAACGAGAGCGACAAGAGAAAGAAAGTGAGCGACAAGAGAAAGAACGAGAGCGACAAGAGAAAGAAAGAGAGCGACAAGAGAGAGAACGAGAGCGACAAGAGAGAGAACTAGAGCGGCAACATGAGCAGAGAATGGTGGAAATACGGCAATCGGAGACAACACCTAAAGATGCAGCGCCTGTCCGTAAGTTGCCCTTTCGGGCGTTCAAACTATTTAAGGAAGGAGAGGAGGAAATTGAAGCGTTCCTGCAGGACTTTGAGAGACTATGCCAGATACACGAGGTACTGCCCCAAGATTGGGTCGCCTTACTGGCGAGTAATTTAACTGGCAGAGCGGCGGATGCCTATCAGGCCCTGGAGGACAAGGACGCTAAAGACTATGACCGGGTAAAAGAAGCTCTGCTAGCCCTATTTGCCATTACACCCGAAGCCAGCCGAATGAAGTTTCGAGAATCCCGGAAACAAGCCCACATAACATATGTGGAGTGGGCACATCGTCTGCAGCGAAACCTTAAGGGCTGGTTCCAGGGAAGCTGCGCTCATACCATAGAGGACATCACCCAGCTAGTACTCTTAGAACAGTTCTTTAACCACACCCCTCCGGTACTACGGGATTGGGTGCGAGATAAGCGACCACGGACTGTACAGCAAGCGGCTACTTTGGCCGATGAATATCTGGACTCTCGAAGGTCAGGCGAAAGCGAGCGCTATCCACTATCTCTGCCCAGTTTACCAGCCTCTAACCCAACTTCAGTACCTCAGTGGTCTGCCTCTAGACCCCTAGCCCGACCCAACCCTCCTACCGGACCTAAGTGCTATACCTGTAACCAAAACGGTCATCTGCAGCGATATTGCCCTACCCGATCCACGAGGTACCGAGAGACTAATCATCCATCCCGACCAGCGGCTCATTGCGTCCAGAACGAGCCCAACCATCGAGATGTTCAGGAAGAGTGCGGCAAACTTTTCGAGGCTGATCCCGTCCAAGCTGCTGCCGGACATAATCGGCAGCACCATCGCCAGGCAGTGTGGGTTAATGGGAAGCCGGCCCAGGGACTCTGCGATTCCGGGGCTACGATTACCCTCATCCAGCCTCACATGATTCCCCAGTCAGCCCGGACCGGCCAGACTGTTGCAGTCAGGGTAGCAGGGGGCAAGGTACTACGTTTATCCACCGCCCAAGTCCTCTTGGATTGGGGCTCAGGGGAGCGACAAGTGCGAGTGGGATTACTACGCGAGTTACCCGCAGAAGTACTTTTGGGAAATGATTTGGGACATTTAACTTCCTCATATGCCCCAGAGGACGCTATGGCCGTGACCACCAGACGGCAGAGCCAACTTCAAGGCAACTCCACTCCTATGGGGACCCAGGTAAGACCAAATCCTCCTACGTTACCCAGACTTGATAACCCCTTGTCCTGGGATTCTCCCTCCGACGTTAGGCAAGAGACTCAGAGTGACCCAACTTTAGCTGGTTATCGGGACAGGGCGGGCAAGGATCCAGGGGGGTTGGGGGAAGACAGAATAGAGTGGGAGGGGGGGTTTCTTTATCGTTACACTGAGGGAATGGGCACTGGGAAGCGACAGGGTCCCCACAAACAGCTAGTTGTACCCCAGAAATACAGACGGGAGCTATTGCGCCTTGCTCACGACATCCCCTTGGCCGGACATCTAGGGATAGCCAAGACCCGGAGTCGGTTGTCTCATGCTTTCTTCTGGCCCAGGTTACATACCGAGGTGCGAGAATACTGCCGGACCTGTGAGACTTGTCAGAAAGTAGGGAAGACAGGGGATCACCCAAAAGCCTCGCTGCAACCCCTGCCGATTATTAGAGAACCCTTTAGCCGCATAGCGGTAGATATTATAGGCCCACTGGCCCGCCCCAGTGCCACCGGGAAGAAGTATATTCTTACGGTGGTGGATTACGCCACCCGCTACCCGGAGGCCATTCCCTTATCCAATATCCAGGCTGATACAGTAGCAGATGCCTTGCTGCGGGTATTTACTAGGGTAGGGTTCCCCCAGGAGATATTGTCCGATCAGGGTACCCAGTTCACAGCTGAGCTGACGCAGCAGCTCTGGCGTCTCTGTGGGATTAAACCCCTCCAGAGCGCCCCCTACCATCCTCAGACTAATGGGCTGTGTGAGAGATTTAACGGGACCCTGAAGCAGCTGCTTCGGGCCTTTGTGGAGAGTAGAAAGGATTGGGAGAAATATCTTCCCCATCTACTGTTTGCCTATAGAGAGGTACCCCAGGAGTCCACTGGGTTTTCCCCATTTGAGCTGTTATATGGGCGAAGGGTTAGGGGACCCTTAGACTTAGTGAGGGCCCAGTGGGAGGGGGTAGAGGATCCGGAAGGCCTCCCCATCCTTAGTTATGTCTTGGAACTCAGGGAGCGACTGCGGGAACTTACCGATCTAGTCCATGAGAATATGCAATCGGCCCAGAGTCAGCAGAAGGTTTGGTATGATCGGTCTGCGAGGAATCGCACCTTTTATATCGGACAGAAAGTCCTGGTACTAAAACCCCTGAAGCAAAATAAATTACAGGCCTCCTGGCAGGGCCCCTATCAGGTGGTAAAACAGCTGTGCGATACAACCTACGTGGTTGCCAGCTGTGCAGACACAAAAATTAAGAGGACATTCCACATTAATATGATGAAGGCCTATCATGAGAGGGCTGAGGCAGTAGCCGCCATATGTGCTCCTGCCACCGGGGACACTGAATATCTACCGATGCTGGAGCTTCCCGAAATCAGTAACTGTTCCGGGGGTGTGGAGGATATACGGCTAGGAGATAGATTAGGATCCCAAGAACGAGAACAGGCCAGAGAATTACTCCAAGACCGTCAGGAGATGTTCTCAGCACGCCCTGGGTACACTCACATAGCTGTGCACAAGG
The DNA here is from genome assembly GCA_029206835.1 of Rana muscosa. Classification (NCBI taxonomy): domain Eukaryota; kingdom Metazoa; phylum Chordata; class Amphibia; order Anura; family Ranidae; genus Rana; species Rana muscosa. The sequence continues at coordinate 159,146,731 of CM055116.1, read as the reverse complement.
TAGAGACCCCCGGGCAGAAGCCCCTGAGACAACCAGCCTATAGGATCCCTTAGAGCAGTGCAAGAAGGGATGAGAGCGGAGATTAGGGAGATGCTCGAGTTAGGGGTGATCGAGCCATCAGTAAGCCCCTGGGCTTCCCCTGTAGTATTAGTCCCAAAACGGGATGGCACGACCAGATTTTGCGTGGACTATAGGCGACTGAATGACTGTACTGTGACAGATGCCTACCCTATGCCCCGAGTGGACGAATTGCTGGACAAAATAGCTCAGGGACATTATCTGACGACTATTGACTTGTGTAAGGGCTACTGGCAGATTCCCTTGGAAGCGGAAGCAATTCCGAAGTCGGCCTTCATCACCCCGTTCGGCCTTTACCAGTTTCGGGTAATGCCATTCGGGATGAAGAATGCGCCGGCTACCTTCCAGCGGATGATAGATGAACTCCTTGATGGTCTGCAAGATTTTGCATGCGCATATCTTGACGACATCGCAATCTATAGCCAGACCTGGGAGGAACATCTTAGACACCTGGGAATAGTGCTAGATAGGATCCGAGCCGCAGACCTGACCCTGAAGCCAGACAAATGTAATATCGGGATGTCTGAGGTACAATATCTGGGACATAGAGTAGGATGTGGGAAGCAGAGGCCAGAACCTACAAAAATAGAGGCCGTCCTAAACTGGCCGGTTCCCAGAACCAAGACCCAGGTACTTGTATTTTTAGGGACAGCAGGGTACTACAGGAAGTTTGTACCCCACTATAGTGACATAGCCAAACCCCTGACTGACCTGACCAAAAAGACTCTCCCTAGACAGGTCCTGTGGTCCCCGGAGTGCGAGATAGCATTTCATCAGTTAAAAACCGCCCTAACGCAAGCTCCCATACTGGCGGCCCCTGATCCTAACAAACGCTTTGTCATTCATACAGATGCCTCCATGTTCGGACTGGGAGCCGTACTAAGCCAAGTTGGCGATGACGGGAAAGAGCACCCCGTGGCATATCTCAGCCGCAAATTGTTACCCCGTGAAGTTGGATATGCTTCCGTGGAAAAAGAGTGTTTGGCCTTAGTCTGGGCTTTAAAGAAATTGCAGCCCTACGTGTATGGACGCTCTTTTACCGTCAAGACAGACCACAATCCCTTGATATGGCTTAACCGGGTGGCGGGAGAGAATGGGCGATTACTAAGGTGGAGCCTGGCTTTGCAACCGTACAATTTTACCATACAATATCGGCCAGGGCCTCAAAACGGGAATGCGGATGGGTTATCCCGGCAGACAGACCTGGAACCTTAAGACTACTTTTCCAACATCCTCGAGTTGACCCGTTTGGGGTCCCACTGTGGCTGTTGGACTGTTTCCCAGGGGGGAGTATTGTCATGGACCTTTGAATACTGAAGTATTTCTCCTTTGAATCTGTGACAGACCTAGGCGGGACAGAGGCTTTTGGAGGGGGTGTTACTTTAGATTCAGGTCCACGTGCCCCCAAGATACACAGACTCTGGGGACCCTGTATATGCCATATTAGAGTGACTGAGTCATACTGTTGGGACATTCACACATTCACTCTAAGGCTATGCGAATGCCATCACCTCCAGCCATCTGTCTGTCCTCTGTGCTAATTTGACCCTGCTAAAATGTGTGATGTTTACACTTAGGATAATGTGTATTGTATAGCAGGTGCCAGGATGTCTACCCTGAAAGGTCATATCTAGGAGTCACCTTGGCTGCTAAAGGATTTAGTTAATTAGCTCATGTTAATTATGTTCTGGTTACTCCCTCTGTTTCTGTATATAAGACTTGTTTTTGGTTCTAATAAAGTCTCTCTTGGTTGAACTTACATACAGCCTGCCTGGTGTTTGTTCTGACCGACCACAAATGGATTCGAATGGCACATAGCGGTAGTTGGAATCCTGGAGCACCGGATGATCCAATAGAGCAGAGGAGTGTCGGGAGAGTGGAACCGAACGAGCACAGGGGCTCGTTACACCTCTGTTCAATCTATCCCTTGAAGATTTCGAGGGAAGTTCCTATCGGAAAATATTATTTTTTACATTTTATCTTTTTAGCCTCTCCAGAGGTTGTTACTACTCTGAGCCCAGTCTCTCTGTCGGCTCCGGACATGACTTGGACAGCCAGTCCTGCACCTCCACTACCCTAGTCAATCTTGCCTAGGACTTCTCACCCTTTTCAACACGGAAGGCTACTTCAATCCAGAACACCCAGATGAGGATCCCGCTCGGACTTTCTCAACTCGACCCCCGATCATCAAGGACCAAGGTAGGCCCATCTCACATGTACTCGCTCCCACTTTCTCGTATCCATGGCTGATTCCTCCCTCCTACAGGCGGCTCTTAAGATAGCCTCACATAATACCCAGGGCCTAAATTCCCCCACTAAGAGACGCAAAGCCTTCCAAAGTTACAACTCTAGGTGCATTGATATAATCCTTCTCCAGGAAACTCACTTCCCTCATAGTTATACCCACTCCTTCCTCCATCATGGATACCCCACCTTTTATCTAGCAAACGCAGATGCCAAAAAAAGGTTGGGTGGCTATACTATTCTCTAAACGGACCTCATTCACACATTCTCAGACGATCAAAGATAAAGAGGGGCGTTACATTCTAGTCAAGGGCACGATAGCGGGTAGTCTGTATACCATTATATCCTATTATGCCCCCAACCTGGACCAACCTAAATTCTTCTCCTCATCCCTCTCCCCTCATTTTGAGGGCAGAGTGATCATGGGTGGTGATTCCAACAAAACCTTCGATCACCAGCTGGACAAATCGGCCCAAGGGATTCTCCACCTCAAAAAAACACCTAAGCAGAGCCTCCGTATTGCCCAACTCCTTCACTCACTAGGCCTCATTGACACCTGGAGGGAACTAAACCCCTCTGCGAAAGACTATACGCACTATTCAGCTCCACATAAGACTTACGCCAGGATAGATCATATTTTTTTACCCACTTCTGATATACACACAGCTTTCCAAGCCTCCATACAAGATGTTCCATGGTCTGACCACTCCCTAGCAAATTTGAAACTCACAGATTCCGTAATTCCCCCAGGACCCCGAAACAACCCTTTTCAACCCGGTGCATTGCACCATGTTGGAAAGGGATATTCAGGAATACTTTTCGATTAATGACACTGGTGACATTTCCCCAAGCACCCTGTGGGGAGCTCACAAAGCGGTGATGAGAGGGAAGTCATGAACCTAGAGAAAGAATTTAAAACCCATAGCGCAATCCACAAACCGAATCCCACCTCTATTACCCTAGCCAAACTAGAATCTACCAGGATGGCCTCATTTCAGAATTATATACGCAGATTAGTAATAGCTCCATACTTGGGGAGAGTGTGGAAAAAACAAAGGGAAATGTGAGAAAGATATAGGCCCTATAACTAGAGTTGAGCGGACACCTGGATGTTCGGGTTCGACGGGTTCGGCCGAACTTCGGAAAAAAGTTCAAGTTCGGGACCGAACTTGACCCAAACTTGACCCCATTGAAGTCAATGGGGACCCAAACTTCTGAGGACTATTCGCGCTTGTTTCCCATGCTTAGAACTTTCCCTGCACAAAGTGTAATTTCTGAAGTAAAAAAAGTCATTTAAAACTCACTCGCGGCTATAATGAATTGTCGGCTCCCGGCAATACATAGAAAAGTCATTGATAAAAAATAAAAAAATGCGTGGGGGTTCCCCCAAATTCAATTACCAGGCCCTTCAGGTCTGGTATGGATTTTAAGGGGAACTCCACCCCAAACTTAAAAAAAAATGGCGTGGAGGCTTATCGGAAACTGGAAGACCCCTTTAACAAAGGGGACCCCCAGATCCCATCCCCCCCTATGTGAATTGGTAATGGGGTACATTGTACCCCAACAATTTCACAAAGAAAGTGAAAAAATTGTAAAAAAAAATACACAGACACTGTTGGGAAAGTCCTTTATTAAAAAAATAAAAATAAAAAAAATAAAAAAACATTCCAGCGATGAAATCCAGTGTCCCACGGCGATCCGATGTCCAGCACTGTCCACACGAAACGTCATTGGCTGAGCCTGAGCGGACCTGATGGGGAACTTCCTCCGCAGTGTAATAAATGAATAGACCCGCCCCTTCTAAAGTTCCAGATCAGGTCCGCTCAGCCAATGACGTAGGTGTAAGGCTGAGGACTTAATGCGGAACGTGAGAAGGGGCGGGTCTATTCATGTATTAAACTGTGGAGGAAGTTCCCCATCAGGTCCACCCCCTCGTATGTCAGACCCCGCCCACGTCATTGGTTGAGCGGACCTGATGGGGAACTTCCTCCGCAGTATAATAAATGAATAGACCCGCCCCTTCTCACGTTCTGCATCAGGTCCTCAGCCTTCCACCTACGTTATTGGCTGAGCGGACCTGATGGGGAACTTTAGAAGGGGCGGGTCTATTCATTTATTACACTGCGGAGGAAGTTCCCCATCAGGTCCGCTCAGACTCAGCCAATGACGTTTCGTGTGGACAGTGCTGGACATCGGATCGCCGCGGGACACTGGATTTCATCGCTGGAATGTTTTTTTTTTTTTTTTTAATAAAGGACTTTCCCAATGGTGTCTGTGTATTTTTTTTACAATCTTTTACACTTTCTTTGTGAAATGGTAGGGGTACAATGTACCCCATTTCCAATTCACATAGGGGGGGCGGGATCTGGGGGTCCCCTTTGTTAAAGGGGTCTTCCAGATCCCGATAACCCCCCGCCCACAGACCCCCACAACCACCGGGCAAGGGTTGTGGGGATGAGGCCCTTGTCCCCATCAACATGGGGACATCCTCCCCATGTTGAGGGCATGTGGCCTGGTACAGTTCAGGAAGGGGGGCGCTCTCTCGTCCCCCCTCTTTTCCTGCGGCCTGCCAGGTTGCGTGCTCAGATAAAGGGTCTGGTCTGGATTTTTGGGGGAATTCCACGCCATTTTTTTTTTAATTTGGGGTGGAGTTCCCCTTAAAATCCATACCAGACCTGAAGGGCCTGGTATGGATATTTGGGGGGAACCGCACGCATTTTTTTTTAAATTTGCGGCAGGGTTCCCCTTAATATCCATACCAGACCTGAGGGGCCTGGTAATTGAATTTGGGGGAACCCCCATGCATTTTTTTTTTTTATCAATGACTTTTCTATGTATTGCCGGGAGCCCACAATTCATTATAGCCGCGAGTGAGTTTTAAATTACTTTTTTTCCTTCAGAAATGACACTTTGTGCAGGGACAGTTCTAAGCACGGGAAACAAGCGCGACTTTACAGGCATACTTTACACACACGGAAACAATATACAGAAAATTCCGAAACGAAAGTTGATTGGCTGCCCTGCGCCATTACATCGCCGAACACCGGACCTGAACCCGAACATACAGTCAATTGTTCGGGTTCGGGTCCGGGACCCAAAAACCCAAAAGTTCGGTACGGACCTGAACTTTACAGTTCGGGTCCGCTCAACCCTACCTATAACTACTGAACAATGGGAACGGATACTGGAGATGGGCACATCGGTGTCACTCTCCCCGTCGCAGTGAGTATCCCATTTATTTTTAGTGCATAGAGTTTATTACACCCCAAAGAGACTGCATATGTTTGGAAGGAAACCAGATGATAAATGCCCCAGGTGTCAAGATACAGGGGACCTCATACATATGATGTGGAAATGCCCGAAATTATATAGATACTGGGTCGAGGTACTGGAGATCATAAATACAACCTTTGGGACAACTTTGGAACTAGAGGCTAAAACATGTTTACTAGGTTGTATGGAGGAGAGGAATGAGCAAAAGGGCATTACGGTAGTGGTATTGAGGTGTCTGTTTCAGGCCAGAAAAGTGATAGCACAAAATTGGCAATCACAGAAAGCACCGACATCAGCAGAATGGGTTAATGTAATAAACACGACAGTGTGGAAGGAAAAAGTAGTTCTGACTAGACGCAGCAATTTAAAAAAAAATTAAAACACTGTGGGAACCCTGGTTGAGAAGAATGGGATGCCCGCCATAAAGAGTGGAAAGGAGATTAACTTAATAATTGGAAGTTTTTTTATAAGCTGAAGTGAGAAAAAGAGAGTGAGAGTTGTAGCAAACAGATAAAGAAGAGTAATATCCCCAGAGTGCATAAAACAGGTGTAGTGGTTGCAGTAGTATTTTGTGAATAATAATAAGAGGGTGGGGGGAGAGGGGAGGAAAGGGAGGGTAATGGGTAAAGAGAGCATCTTAAAGTCGATACAATGTGTTGCATGTATAGATATTGTTGAATTTTAAGCAGAGGTTTGAAAACAATAAAGAATATACAATTTTAAAAAATAAATCTACCAGGATGGCCCTTAAAGCGGAAGTAAACCCATCGATTTAACGGTTTAAAAAATTTGTTACATTCCCGGCATGCCGGGAATGCCAACTGTCATATTGGTTGTGCTCTCAACCAAACTGTCAAACCTTCCAATGGCTGGTGTCATAACTGATCACATGTACAGCACCATGGCAGTTGAGGATTAAACAGAGGCCAAGATGGCAGCTTCCTTGCCTGAAAATGATAGGAGGGTTTACTTCCACTTTAACTTAGCCCACACCTCTACTGCAGAAAAGCACCTACGTTGGCTAAGTGGCAGGCATTACATGCAGGCAGATAAGTTTGGCCCACAGCTGGCGGCTAAACTGACCCCCAAACATAGGATTTTTGCCCTCCCCAAAGTCAAATTCTCAACTGGCTCCCTGACTCAAAACCCCAAAAAGATACAGGCATACCCCACTTTTAAGTACACAATGGGGTTTATTTACTAAAGCTGGAAAGTGCAAAATCAGGCTCACTTCTGCATATAACCCAACGAGCTTCCAGGTTTATTACCAGGCTTAATTTAACTAACCGGGCTTAGAATCTCATTGGTTTATATGCAGAAGTGAGCCTGATTTTGCGCTTTCCAGCTTTAGTAAATAAACCCCATTGTGTACTTAAAAGTGGGGTATGCCTGTACTTGAAGCCTTTCAGTCCTTCTATTCCACCCTATACTCTGACGGCAACCCTAACTCTCACAACCACCTTGACGCTTTTTTAGAGAATATCCCACTGCCGAAACTCTCAGATTCTCACCGCTCTATCTTGGATTTGCCGTTTCCGGAATCTGAGATCCGAGCGGTCATCAAAGACCTTAAAAAAAAAACTCTGCCCCAGGCCCCAACGGCTTTTCAACCCATTACTACAAAACCTTTGCAGACGTGCCCGCTTCAACTCATTGAGCAAGGACTCCCCCCTAGAACCTGCAGCTAACTTAGCTTATATATCGGTAATCCCCAAACTAGGCAAAGATCCTAGCGAAGTAAGCAACTATAGGCCAAACTCTTTAATCAACAACAACTTAAAGATAATGACAAAGATATTATCGAACAGACTGGCATCATTTATTGGTGCATATATTCACAAGGACCAAATGGGATTTATCCCAGGGAGACAGGGTCCAGACCAGATATGGAGAGCGGTTGACATTATTTCTCTTATGAAGTCGGGATGGAACGGGGGTACCCCCCAGGAGGGCTACCTCCTCTCCATAGACTTCCAAAAGGCGTTTAATACAGTCACCTGGCCCTATCTCTTCACTTTGCTTCAGAAATGGGGCTTTGGTCCTGACTTCATTAAAATACTGGAGGCCCTTTATTCCCAACCCAAAGCTCAGGTTAGACTTCAGGGACATTTCTCAGAACAGTTCTCAATCAAGAAAGGCACAAGGCAGGGTTGCCCCCTCTCCCCCTTTCTTTTTGCGGTAGCCATATAAACTCTGGCTATCGCGATTAGACTCCACCCAGATATTCATGGGGTTCGCTGTGGCCAATCGACACACAAATGCGCACTATTTGCGGACGATGTCCTCCTCTTTATTACGTCCCCCGTTATCTCAACCCCCAACATTATACAACTACTTAATGATTTTGGGCGTGCCTCGGGCCTACAAGTTAATATGACTAAATCGGTAGCCCTAAATGTCTCAACTCCCCAAGACTTGGTAGATAGACTAAAAGACCACTTCCCCTTCTCCTGGAACTCTACATCTATTCCCTATCTAGGCATTAATCTTACATCTAGAATTGATCATCTATACAAATATAACTACCCTCCCATGTTCAAAAAGCTTACGGAAGACCTTCTCCAATGGTCTCTGTACAAAATGTCCTGGCTAGGCAGAATAAATGCGGTCAAGATGACCCTTTTACCCAGACTCGTATATCTTTTCCGCTCCCTCCCTATACCAGTCACCAAACTACACAATAACAAATTACAAACTACACATTAACAAATTACAATCTGCAATCATCCACTTCATCTGGGACAAAAAAGGGCATTGTCTCTCTAAGAATGTCCTTTTTAGGCCCAGACCAAAAGGAGGCCTAGGCCTACCCAACCTGTGGTGGTACTATCAGGCGGCCCAACTTAGCCAGTTTTCGATTGTTTACTTGAAAGGGCCTAAACCCGATTGGGCGACCATGGAATGAGAAGCGATCCCTGGCTACACCTTGGACTTCATACTCTGGAGCCCACCCAAAAGCCTCCCCCCAATCCTAGCCCCTACACTATCCCACTCATTGACACTATGCAACTCCCTACACAAACTGAAACCCCTGAATTCTACCTGGCACCCACTCGCCCACATTTTCCACAACCCCCGGTCCCCTCTAGGGTTAGATATCAAAGCCTTCAAGTGGTGGCTGGACAAAGGCCTATACAGAATCGGACACTTTTTTAACTCAAATGGCCCCCTCATATTAAGCTACTGTACCTCAAAACTTGAGATGCCCCCCTCCGAAAAAATTTGGTCCACCAACTGGCACACTTCCTTAACCAGATTTGGAAAAGTAGCGTAACTCCACTTTCGGTAACTCCTTACGAGCAATGGTGCTCTTCAGCCATGGATACAAGAGGGGGTATCTCCCTAATATACTCAGCCTTAGCCAAGCCTTTGGAGAAAGCGACCTATATGCTGAGCTGGGAGCGAGACCTTGAACTTGACTGGGATCTAGACTCTTGGCACTCTAACTTTGCCCGTTCATACAAGGGCATCTTGAATATTTCCCTGATTGAGGCAAGTCTCAAGGTCATAACCCGCTGGTACCTAGTACCTACCTGCCTTGCCAAATATTGCCCGCAATCCTCCCCCCTATGCTTTAGAGGATGCGGCCACATGGGCACTCTCCTCCATACTCTGTGGGAGTGTCCCAGAATCAGAGTTTATTGGAACAAAATTTTTAATCTAATTCGCAAAACCACTGGAATTGCGATTAAGTAAAATTAAGAAACTCTGATTCTGGGAGTGTCCCAGAATCAGAGTTTATTGGAACAAAATTTTTAATCTAATTCGCAAAACCACTGGAATTGCGATTAAGCAATTGCTTTACTCAACCGTCTCAATCCTAAAACCCCCAAACTAACTCAGACTCTGATTCGCTTCATTCTTTTAGGTGCCAAAATGACTATTGCCCAGGTCTGGAAATCTCCGACAGTTTCCTATCGATTAACTAAACAAAAAATCTCATGGATAATGTCCCAGGAAAAGATTTCCAACACCATCCTCGACACGGTTGACAAATTTAAACTCACCTGGGAACCCTTTACCATGTATATCGGGGTTCCTATTTGACCCCAGTATGGAGGATGCTGGACACCTACCTATCTGATGCCATGTCAGTGTTCCCCTTGGTCACTAGCCTTCCGTGTACCTCCTCCTCTCCTACCCCTCTTCTTCTCTTCTGCTCTCCCCCCTCTTGCCTCTTTCTTTCTCTATTTCCTCCTTTTTAAATTTTTTTAATTGCATATGCAGTTGATGCAGGCATGAACCCCCACAGGCATTTAATACGTTGTTCCTCGGCTGGAGTTCTGTTGTTTTTTTTCTTTGTCTCCACGAAATTGATCACTGCCAGAGTAGGAATAATTTTTCTCTCCTACCTGGGCTCACAGGGTAGCTTATTTTTAAAGCTTCTAGCAGTGATGGTCCAGAGCTCTGCTTTACGAGTGCCTGACTCCCTGACCACATCTCTGAAAAAAAAAAAAATTACGCACTTAATGTTTTTTTATTCTTTGGGTGACCCGACCTGGCTACCTCCTGCACAGCTTGATCCCGAAAGGGGTGCGGGAGGTGAAGGTGACGGAAACCACTAGATAACCCATTGTTATTGTGTGAACTATACTGTCACATTCTTGTGGTCAGTGTCTTTTGTACACAAAATTGTTCTGGACTTTGTTGTTTGTCCATTCTTGTACTATTGCAAATTTTCAATAAAAAATATTTGAAAAAAAAAAAGGAAAGGCCTCTGGGTCAAGTGGTTAATGCAGAGTCCATTCAGGTGGAATCCTTTGCAGTTGAATCCCCAAGGGGTACCCCCAAAATGATGCAGCAGCTCTTCCATTTGTAATCCCATGTGGAAGAGAGCTAGGCCCTGAACCCTCCCCTTTTATTTATGGAACCACAGCAAAGGGACAGGGACGTGGACCCCAGGGAAACAGAATATTTAGCTGCTATCTACACATTGCATTACAAAGCACAGTAGAATAGAGCTTTATCATAGTTCACATTATAATGATAAGCAACAGGCAGGTCACATTATACACATCAATAACAGCAATACAAAAATAAAGCAAACTTTATTGTTACCTCTGTAAGCACCTGCAATAAAAACACATTTTATAATAGTGTAAAGAAAGTTTAGAACCTCTGTTAGGAATTGTGTGTTCCCCATAGAAGTATTTTCCCTCACTTCCTGTTCAGGTGACAGGTGTCAGACAGAACAGAACGAAAAGAGCAACCCCCTCTATAGGGACACAGACAGCAGTAAAAAAGGAGTTTGGAGTTTGTTTGTTTTTAATCATACTTACCTAGGTGGATGTTGCATTGGTCCGATGTTCTAACCATCCCATGCTCTATACAGAACTAAAGTTTGAAGTTGGCCTTTAAAACAGTGTTCCGCCCAAAGAAAAATTAAAACCCAGCAGCTACACATACTGCAGCTGCTGGCTTTTAATAAATGAGCACTTACATGTTTCCATCAGCTGTTGGGTGCTGCTGCCGCCATTACGGGTAAGGGTACCTGGTAGCATTTCGGCTTCACACCGGGAACCCTACTGCACATGCGCGAGGATTGCGCCTCTCTTCTACTGGCCCGGCGAACGGGGGGAGGAGGAGGGAGCTCCACGCTGATGTCATGGGCCACTGCCTGGACTCCAGGAAGTGGGAAAGGATACCTGTCAAAGACAAGTATCCTGTCCCCCCTCCCCCCTAAAGGTGCCAATTGTGGCACCGGAGGGGGGGGGGAATCTGATGAGCGGAAGTTCCACTTTTGGGTGGAACTCCGCTTTAACTTCAGAGGGAACTCATCACTGAGTAAAGCAATTCGTTTTTTTGCTATGCTGAGTATAAAACATTAGCTTTTTTATGGAATGCTCAGTCCCTTGAACATACTGCATCCTAAAGATTGTCAAAATGACAAATATAGAAAAATAGGAAGGGGGGGGGGTTTATGTGTCAGAGTTTGTAGTAGCATAGTAGGAAGGTACTTGTGATGGGAGTCACTTTGGGCGGGGGGCCCATGGAACCCAGAATCCCTTGGGGAGGTTGGAAAACCCTTGTTTCAGCTCCCCATGCACCTCCTATGTCTAAGTCACCCCTGTGTCTCTAATAGGGGCACAGGGTGACCGAGAAATTCAGTCTGATCTGTACTAATCAGACTCACTGTACAACCACACTGGAATGTTGTATATGTATATATATATATATATATATATATATATACATATATATATATATATATATATTGTATATTGTCTAATTTTGTTGTGTACTCTTTGCTGGGTCGTTTGGGGTGTGGTTGTATTCCATTGTTCTATTGTGTCTGTCTGCCTTGGGTATTATGGGATGTGTAAGTGTGTTTGCTGTGAGGTGAGAGGGGAGGGGGATTCCAACAGCTCTCCCTGTTGATTGGACAGTCTACCACGCCCGGAATGCAAAGGGGGGGTTTGGCCAGAGTATTACCTGTGTACCTTTGTTTCAATAAATAGTTCATGTTGAGCAACCAAAGGAGTACTGCCTAGTTTTTGGTTGTCAGCGGTTGGAATATCTGATATCTATTTTGAGACTGGGAAGAAGGTATATGACAAAAACACTCAAGGAGTGTGGGACGTTTTGTTAAAGTACTTTACCCTTGTTTGCAGGCAGAGCACCAACAAAGCAAATAAATAGGGATTTGGGAACCCTGGTAAGCAAACGTGGCAATAGGCCAGCACTTCAACTGAACTTCCAAGACAACTGTTTACTGTAGTTCCAGATCAGTTTCAGTAAACAGTCATCTTGGAAGCTCACTTGGAGTGCTGGCTTTTTCCTATGCTTGGTTTTGCATGGTGTCATCATTTTGCCCAGCATCCAACCCTACTGACGAATTATATTATTATATTTGGTTTGTGTGGTGCGGTTGGATATATTACAGGTAATATACACTAGCTGTTAAATCAAGACACATAAATATGTTGATTCAGTCAGAACTGAAACAATTAATCAACAACATAAAGGTGATCTGACAAAGTTCCATATCTGCATCGTAATACAAAGTTTGCAGAATGTGAAAAGGTTGATCACGGAATAGTAGAAAAGAGTAAAATGGTGCCTTTTCCTATATATAAATAAATGATCTGATTGGTTGACAGGGTAATCAATCTGTGTATTTTGTTTACAACCCAGCATTCACTAAGGGATCTTTCATACTGGGCACATTGCCATGCATTTTGCAACATAGTCAAAATGCACGGACAAACAAAAATCTATAGTCTTCTATAGGGCTTGTTTCCACTTCCATGCTGCTCTGGGAACAAGAATACATTTGAATAAAGCAGTGAAGGAGAAAGGTAAAATCAGTACAGTTCCTTTTAAATAAAAGTACTTCTGTATGTTCCCTGGATCAACAGATAACAGCAGTCATATTCTTTAAACTGAAAAACTTGAATAGCATTTTCAGAATTTCCGAAAATGATTTCCTCTCTCTTTGTACAGCTTTATGTTCTAGCCAAATGTCAGTGTCACACTGGGGAAGTTTCAGCTGCTTCAGTTATAGAGCTCTACATGGTCTTGGATCCATGTCAAAAGACCTACACAAAAACATATAAATCACTGTTTCCTGGACAACCCAAGATAAACCACAACCCTGGAGGATACGCAGAAATCCCTGTGTCTTTAGGAAAAATTCCAATGCCCAGTCCAGAATAGAGCCTTTTAAAGTTCCAATTCATTTACCTAGTGTATTCCAGGAAAACATAAAACAGTTTTACGTTTTCATAGACTTTGTGAAAATCTGTATGCGTACCTACTAGCATCATATAATGAAAAATTGGGACGTTGGTGTAAATTAGTACTGCTCTGCAGGCAAGCTGTGTGCCTTGAGCCAGGTTCAATGTAAAACTTTCATATTTCAATGTGTGACGGGAATGTACCTATAAATCCCTATAGCATTGCTAATCAGCATCTATTGGCCAGATGCTCGGAAACCAAAAAAAAAACGAATTCTGTTTGGTGTCAGTGCTCTGAATTCTGCAGAACCGATGCCTGGGACTTAAAGGTGAACTCCAGGTAAGCTTCAGTCCTGCAGATTTGTACAGGCTCCTTTCCTGTACTGAAATTACTTTTCTGCGGATTCCGCTTGCTCAGTGGGGGATCGCTCTGCTGATCCCTGCTGAGCAGGCTGATGACAGGTCTATGTCCGCAGAGCTGACCCAGACACAGTTCTATTCTCCTCTACGGGGAAATTGGATGGAAACGGACCGCCTGTCCATTTTCATCCAATCCTATCCGATCTGCCAGATGGATGGAAAATAGGACCACCATCATCTGTTTTTTGTGGGCAGGATCAGATCGGATGGCTGTCTGCTGACATGCGCCGCTCCATAGAGGAGAATACAAGGTCTGATCAGGTCCGATCAGGTCCGCCTGAAAATCTGACAGGGGGACCCGTTTAGACAGCCCGTGTGAAAGTGCCCTTTCTCTGATTTAATTTCCCTCTGTGTGGTTCTCACAGTGTGCATTAGAAGCTTCAGCAAATCAGATAGAGCCCGCCTCATTTCCTGGCTAGAGGTCTTCTAGCATCATCCAGTTCTTTCCTTTCCAGCTTAACTGTCCCTAGCCTGCCCATTTCATTCATTGGATTTCAGTTTTTTCAGTCATGGAGGTTCAGCGTCACATGTGGGTGATACCTATGTAGCAAGGTCCCAGGCCTCCTTCGGTCTAATGAGAACCTCCAGAGTCAGAGATAGCTGACATCCTTCTGTATGTAGTGGGTTGTGAGGCATTGTGGGTGCAAAGATGGTGAAAGTCATTGGGCGCCAGACACTTCTTGGATGTAAAAGAGGTTTTATTTCTCTTAACAGTCCTTTTTGTATTTTTGGGGGAAGAGAGGGTTAGAGCCAGGACACCCTTAAGTAGATGCAAATTCAGTTAGCAGACTCAGAGACTTCAATAGGACAGCCATGCAGGGAAAAGCCTCCAGCAGGAAGCCACATCTGCACGTGCAGGAATGCTGTCTCCTATGGCAACAGTCTTTAACAGTTCCTAACACAAAGTGTAACAGTTATTTTCTCCTTCACTACAACTTCTCCTTGTAGTTCTTCCATACACTGAGCTCCCAGTCTCTCACTAGACCCACTGATTCACTGTCACTGAATCCCTTAAACTCCTTTATTCTTGACTCTGGTATCTTCCTCAAGCGTCAGCTCCGCTTCTCTGCTGGGTTCCTAGCTTGGCACTCAAAATACGTCTCAAGCATCACCCACGCTGGCCTGCTCGGTCCCTAGCATGACACACAAGGCTTCTCTGCAAGCGTCACATTCACTGGCTGGGTCCCTGGCTTGATTCCCATATTTTGATATTTACACTGCTTGCACCAGGGCAGAGACTCTCAAGAGGAGTACTAAGGCAGGGTGCTATGACTTTTCTAGGAAGCTATTTACAGCACCTGACTGGTCCCTCCTACCAGCCATAAGCTGCCTGCATATCATAAAGTATTATGTAAGCTTGTGATTGGATCCTTGAGGGTTTGGTACAGGTGTCAAAATGGGTGTGTTTGGCTGTAAGTTTTGAGTTTCTGCCAAGTGCTCATCAGATGCCTACACTTTAAGGTCATGTTGTCCCAGTTGCCTCAGTACAAACAACACATTGGCAAGACTGTTTTGGAGGTGCACTGTCTCCAGCACCTGATCTAATGCTCTAATGATTAGGGATTAGCTTAGGGTTCAGTCCAAACACAATTTTGGACCAAACTTTGACTTTTTCTAGCGTTTGGGCGAAGGCCGAAACATTTGCATATTCGGCAGGAGCCAAATGTCATCTATAATGGTGGTATTATTTCCAATTTTATACATGACAGCTTCCCACTTTCAATGGTGGTTTAAAGAGAAGTGTGGCATTTAAAGAAAACAAAGAATCATACTGACCTAGGTGGATGCAGCATCACTCTGATCCTGCATCTGCCCCCAGCCATCTCTAGACCGAGAACTGAGCCGTCAAAGACCACTGATTGCTCATTGAGCAGAGAGCCAGTGCCTCAGTTCACGGCTCTCTGCTCTGCCTCTACAGCGCTCTACTGGAGCGCTGGGCTATGAAGGGGGCGAGAACAGCTGGCTCAAGCTTTCAACTGTGTGCTGCCAGTCAGGGGTATGGGTGGATCCTGAAAGTTGGGATCTCTCTAGAGCATGGACCGGCTGAGTGACATCAGCGACAGCAGACTTTAGGCCCCTGTCGGTTGAAAACAGGTCACATGAATGCAGAATGAAGTGCACTCCATAATAGAGGGGGCGGCGCCCGGGCGCCCCTAATGGACGGGCCGCCACTGCCTGGAAGGATGTAGGCCAATGCAATGGTTTTGCTTTAATGTCCCCCCTTTCCAGTGACACCTACTCACTTTCCTTTCATAGAATGAATAAATCTATCTGTAAGTTCTGAGATGCTCTAGTCGAAGCTTACACAAGACTGAGGATTGTTGTCTCACCCTCATGTGACAGCACTGTCACTCCATGAGAGAGGGGAATAAATCACGTGCAAGCCATAGCAGAGTGAAGTGGCGGCAGCACTTTACCCCGCATGGGGCAATGACAAAATAGAAAATAATTAAAATAATACTGTAAAGCCCCTTATGCCGTGTACACATGGCCGTTTTTAATGTCATTGAAAAAAACGACGTTTTTCTCGATGTGATTTTTTTCGATTCCTCTCAAGCCTGCCTTGCCTACACACTATCATGAAAAAAAATGCTCGAGCAAAGCGCGGTGACGTACGAAATGTACGACGGCACTATAAAGGGGAAGTTCCATTCGGATGGCGCCACCCTTTGGGCTGCTTTTGCTGATCCTTGTGTTAGTAAAGTTTGGTGAGACACGATTCGCACTTTTCAGCCTCGTGCTCTTCAGTCCGTTACAGCGTGACGAATGTGCTATATCCATTACGAACGCTAGTTTTACCAGAACGAGCGCTCCCGTCTCATACTTAATTCTGAGCATGCGCGTTTTTTTCCCCCCTCGTAAAAGCATACACACTATCGTTTTTCACGACGTTAAAAAGAACGTCATGAAAAACGATGTGAAAAAATAGAGCAGGTTCTACTTTTTTTTAGCACATTTTTCACGTCTTTAAAAATGCTCTGGAGCCTACACACGATCGTTTTTAATGACCAATTTAAAAAATGGAATTTTTAACGTCATGAAAAACGGTCGTGTGTATGCGGCATTACACACTACCGGTAGTCGTTCTTTTTCGATTCAACCCAGGGGCTGAACGAAAAAAACTGACAGCTCAAGAGGAGCCGCTGTACTAACAATCTGACATTAGTAAAGTGATCTCCCCTGTTGTTCTGACACGGGGACGAGCCCCCCCAGCCAGAACACTCCAGTTGGCTAAGAGCCCTGATTGGGAGCCGGTCCGCAGTCTTGCTGAAGGTATCATATATTTATACTCACAATATTGTTTTAACTATTGTGAGTATAAATATATGATACCTACAGCAAGTTTACATTAGCATCCCATAATCCCCCAGCACTATTAGGCAATCACATTTTTTTGGCATTGTGCAATCCTTTTAAATCTTTTAATCAACATTTTTCCAGCATTCAGACCATTCTTCCAGGAGGGCAGAGTAAAGGGATGACTTTAGCAGTGCTCTTCTGCTCCTTCCCTGTCCAATCATCAGGAAGGTTGACAAACAGTATATATGTTTTAACTCTTTACTTAGCAGTTCAACCAGATTTTAGCTTTGAGATTCCCAATTAGAAACATATGCGCTGACCTAGCATTGCTGGTTCTACCGTGAAATAATTTTTATGCCAAAATCCTAAACTATTTTATTTAACATAATAATAGAACATTTAATTTATGAAGTAATGCTGCTTAGGGAAAAAAAAATGGATCGCTTGCATGGACACAACAGGAGTGACCCTTGGCACTGCCATAGTCAGCTATTTATGCAAGCAGCTGTGAGAGCCGCTGTGGCTCCCATATATGAATATAGGGTCACATTCATGTGCAGTCTGCTGATGAACAGGCTAAATTTATCCCAACTCACCATAAAAGACTACAGCTATTGCACAGCGAGAAAGCGCGGGTCTTACCTTTTTGGCGTCTGTTTTTTTTTTTTTTTTGTTTTGTGTCCTTTTCAGAAAACAAGCTGGGCTGCAGTTTCAGCAGTGGAGCCAAACGTTCCACCTTCTGTCTGGAGTTTGCAGAAAGGGCTGAAGAATCAGAATTAACAGCAGCTGTAGGCCTTTATGAAAAATTATCTATATATAAAACAGAGTGGGGATGAAAAAAAAAAAAAAAAATGGAGCAGCAGCTGCAGTCTTCTTGTATACACATTACCTTATTGTTTCCACATTTCTTTTTTAGAAGGCAAATCATTGATTATTTTATTTCTTCGAGCAGCAGAGCACAGCATCTATAAAAATAAATTGAATTTAATATGAAAGTGTGTTACGGCAGGTAATATAAGTGTTATGACATATAGTAAAATATAGTAAGTGATACAATAACAGAAGGATAATGCTTTTTGGAGAATGTTTTAACCTTTCTGCAGCCTTTGAGTTTGACTTTTCCTTCCCTATTTATTTCAAATAGTTTAAAGGGGAATTATGGCTAAATACATCATTCTGTCATAAATAATCTAAAAGAATACCTGCTGACCTGCATTTGTTTTTGTTTATACACTCTGGCAGGACAGATAATCATCCACTTCAGACTAATTTAGTCAATAGCTTAAGGCCGGTGTCCTGTTGAGAAGTGCCCCCTATCGAAAAATGCCTGGGTGGAACTGCGCATGTGACGGGCATGCGCAGTATGGAGCCGCAGAACAGCTGAGTTTACGATCAGCTGCTGTCTCGCGTTGCCGAGGCGCGTTCATGTAGGTGAGGGGCAGATATTTACATGAAGGGGGTGGATTTTTAAATGATGGGCAGTGGTGGGGGCAGAATTTTTATCGATAGCCAAACAAATCTGCAAAATAAATCTTTATGTGCTATTCTTTCTGGACGCTTGCGGGGCGAGTTTAGTCAATTGAAGGGCGGCTTTTTCTATATTAGATAAAGATTTATTTTGCACCTTTGTTTGGCCATCGATAAAAATTCTGCCCCCACCACTGCCCATCATTTAAAAATCCGCCCCCTTCATGTAACTATCCGCTCCTCACCTACATGAACGCGCCTCGGCAACGCGAGACAACAGCTGATCGTCAACTCAGCTGTTCTGCGGCTCCGTGAGAAGCATGCGCAGTTCCACCTGGGCACTATTCGATAGCGAGGCACTTCTCGAAAGAACGCGGTTTACACCAGAACATGGTGCAGGAAAGGCACTTCTGTGGCAATCCAAATGCAAATTGCAAACGCAGTGCATTTGCAGGCACTAAATCTCATTATACTGCAGTACCATGTGGTTTGGTGAAGTGGGTTTTTAAAACTTATGTGCAGTCCGGTTCATTTTGCAGCCTATTCAGATAAATTGGCTGACAAAATGCACTGCATCGGAACTCACGTGTTCCTTTGCCATCTCGATGTAAACTGGCCTTTAACCACTTACAGACCGGAAGATTTTCCTGCTTAATCACAAGGCCCTTTTTTTGCGATACGGCACTGCATCGCTTTAACTGACAATTGCGCGGCCATGCGACGCTGTACCCAAGCAAAAATGTCCTTTTTTCCCCACAAATAGAGCTTTCTTTTGGTGGTATTTGATCACCTCTGCGGTTTTTATTTTTTGCGATAAAAACAAAAATAGAGCGACAATTTTGAAAAAAAATGCAATATTTTTTACTTTTTGCTATAATAAATATCCCCAAAAAATATATATAAAAAAAATGTTTTTTCCTCAGTTTAGGCCGATATGTATTCTTCTACATATTTTTGGTAAACAAAATCGCAATCGGTGTTTATTGGTTGGTTTTCACGAAAGTTATAGCGTTTACAAAATAGGGGATAGTTTTATGGCATTTTTATTAATTTATTTTTTATTTTTTGCACTATAAACAAAAAAAGAGCGACAATTTTGAAATAAAAAAACACAATATTTTTTACTTTTTGCTATAATAAATATCCCCAAAAATGTTTTTAAAAAACAAATTTCTTCGTCAGTTTAGGCCAATATATATTCTTCTACATATTTTTGATTAAAAAAAAATCGCAATAAGCGTATATTAAATGGTTTGCACAAAAATTATAGCGTCTACAAACTATGGCAAAGATTTATGACATTTTTATGGGATTTTTATTTTTTTACTAGTAATGGCGGTGGTCTGCGATTTTAGCAGTACTGCGACATTGCAGCGGACAGATCGGACACTTTATAGACATTTTTGGGACCATTGACATTCATACAGCGATCAGTGCTATAAAAATGCACTGATTACTGTGTAAATGTCACTGGTAGGCAAGGGGTTAACACTAGGGGGCGATCAAGGGGTAAATGTGTTCCCTCGTGAGTGTTTCTTACTGTGGGGGGATAGGACTGATTCGGGGAGGAGACATATCGCTGTTCCTACATACTAGGAACAAACGATCTGTCTCCTCTCCCCTGACAGAACAGGGATTTGTGTGTTTACACACACACATCCCCATTCTGACTCCCGTGCCCACGATTGCGGGTGGCCGGCGGCGATCACACCCTCCGGCCACACGCTTCAGGTCCCCCGTCATGCATCGGGCGCACGCACGTGTCTCCGGCGTCTCTTAAAAGGCGATAACGTGCCCATACGTTGTTTTGTGGGAACGTGCCACTTTGCTGATGTATATCGACGTGAGACGGTCGGCAAGTGGTTAAAGAGTAACTCCACATTTGTTGAGAAAAAAACATTCCCTTCTGGGTGATCTATGTACATCGCAACCTTTTGTTATTCTGAAGGAATCCCTGTGTGTGAGTGAGTCTAATGGGATTGGTTTTATAATTATTAGCCAGCTGCTGCACCTGCAGGACTCTAATGAGAAAAATTGCAGGGTCTGCACCACTTTAGATGTGATTTCTTATTGGGAGTATCTTACCAAAAATGACATTTTTGCTGCAGGGGATGCCAAAAATCTTAGTGCAGACTTCTGGGAAAATCAGTGAGCCAATCACACAAGCAGAAAATTATGTTTCTGGGAGGCATTCTGTACACATTCTGTGTACAGAACACCTTCAGGTAGCCATATTGCTTTGCAATTTACATAAAATTACAGAGCTGCAGATTGAAAAGGAAAGGTCATTTTTATTAACATTCAATTACAATATGACTTGTGTCGCAATTGTATACGCTATATATATATATATATATATTTTTTATTTGCTATTTTTTTCCCCATGAAAGTGGAGTTACTCTTTAACCACTTAAGGACCAAAGGGTTTTCACCTCTTAATGACCAGGCCATTTTTTGCGATACGGCACTGTGTTATTTTAACCGAGAATTGCGTGGGTGTGTGACGCTGTACCCAATTAAAATTGATGTCCATTTTTTCCCACAAATAGAGCTTTATTTTGGAGGTATTTGATCACCTCTACGGTTTTAATTTTTTGCGCTATAAAAAAAAAAAAACGTAAATTTTGAAAAAAAAATAGTTTTTACTTTTGCTATAATACCTATCCAAAAAAAATGTAAAAAAAAATAATTTCTTCATAAGTTTAGGCCAATATGTATTCTCCTACATATTTTTGGTAAAAAAAATCCCAATAAGCGTATATTGATTGGTTTACGCAAAAGTTATAGTGTCTACAAAATAGGGGATAGATTTAGGGACTGTTAATTTTTTTTATTGTTTTTACTGGTAATGACGGCAATCGGCGATTTTTAGCGGGGCTGCGACATTACGGTGGACAAATTTGACCCTAGGTGACACTTTTTGGGGACCAGTGACACCAATACAGTGATCAGTGCTAAAAAAATGGACTGATCTTTGTATAAATGACACTGACAGGGAAGGGGTTAATACCAGGGGCAATCAAAGGGTTAATTGTGTCCTAAGGAGGTGCTTTCTTACGGTGTGTGAGGGGTGGACTGACAGGGAGGACACAGAGATCTGTATTCCTGATTACAGTGGAACCTCGGATTGCGAGATGCGATTAACGAGTGTTTCGCAATACAACCTTTTTTTTTCAAAATCCTGACTCGGTTTGCCAGTGTTGTCTCTCAAAACTAGCAGGATTCAAGCCTCTGTGGTGTGCAAAACCGCATTTTGCCAGAGGTGCGGGGGAGCCGATGACACTCGGAGCCGTTCGTAAATTCTCGGAAACACTTGGAAATACTCAGTTCCTGAGTGTTTCCGAGGGTTTCCGACTGCATCTAAACGGTCTCCGAGTATTTCCGAGTCTCTCCGGGTCTTTCTTGCGCCCCCCCCCGGCCACATGCGGTATTGCATGCAATAGAAGTCAATGCGGACAAATTATCTTCAATGGGGAAACTCGCTTTGATATGCGAGTGCTTTGAATTACAAGCATTCTCCTGGAACGGATTATGCTCGTAATCCAAGGTTTCACTGTCCTAGGAACAGACCATCTCTCTGTACTCCCCTGTCAGAACAGGGATCTGCCTTGTTTACAAGCAACGGTTGGCCGGCGGACATTGCAGCCGCCGGACCTGCGCATTGGCTCCCCCACAGTATTTATTACACTAGTACAGGTACATCATTTAGCGCAATAGAGCCGCCCAGCCACAGTATATCTGCGGCAGGCAGTCCTTAAGTGGGATTCCAGGTATGGGTATTATATACATAATTAAATTGTCCCAGCTTGGAACAATGTAACTACAGTAGGTATATACCATACCTGGAAAATGCCTTAGGAAGCTAAAAATCTCTTACGTAGAAACGGCTACTCCAGTGATCTCCATTTGCCCACACAGAGTAGCTCCCCTGATGCATTCATCTGTTTGGCAAAAGCACTATTTAGAGAATGCTTTGCATTTTATGAATGAATGCAACTGTTCTCTGATTGGATGAGGTGGACAGGCAGTGATGTCACTGTGCAGGATCCAGACACTGGTCACTGGAGTTGTGCAGGTCACTGGAGTTGCAGTGTTCACACTTCCAGGGGATTTGGTCAGGTATGGTATATGCCTAGTTACATTGGGCCAGGCTGGACCAATGTAACTATGCATAAAATATTCATACCAGGAATTCCTCTTTAACCACTTGCCGACCACCTCCTGTAGATATACATCGGCAGAATGGCACGGACAGGCACATCAACGTACCTGTACGTCCCCTTTAAGTGCTTGTCCGTGTGGTCGCGCGCGCTCCGCCGGTGTCACATCCCCGTGAGTCGGACCGCAGGTCCCGCAGACTCGATCGCCGCGGGGATCCCCGCGATCGTCTCATGGAGGTATAGAGCAGGGAGATGCTTGTGTAAACAAGCATCTCCCTGCTCTGCCTAGTGACAATGACACTGATCTCGGCTCCGTGTACTCGGAGCGGAGATCGGTGTCATGTGACACAGAGCCCAACCCCCCCTCATTTAGAAACACAATGCAGGGAACGCTTAACCTCTACAGCGCCCCCTACAGGTTAACCCCTTCACTGCCAGTGTACTTTTCACAGTAACCAGTGCATTTTTATAGCACTGATCGCTGTCAAAATGACAATGGTCCCAAAAATGTGTCCGATGTGTCCGCCATAATGTCACAGTCATGAAAAAAATCACTGATCGCCGCCATTACTAGTAAAAAAATTAAAATGAATAAAAATGCCATAAAACTATCCCCTATTTTGTAAACACTATAACTTTCGCGCAAACCAATCAATAAACACTGATTGCGTTTTTTTTTACCAAAAATATGTAGAAGAATACATATCGGCCTAAACTGAGGAAAATAAAAAAAAATTACATATTTTTGGGGGATATTTATTATAGCAAAAAGTAAAAAATATTGAATTTTTTTAAAAATTGTCGCTCTATTTTTGTTTTTAGCGCAAAAAATAAAAACCCTAGAGGTGATCAAATACCACCAAAAGAAAGCTCTATTTGTGGGGAAAAAAGGACGTCAATTTTGTTTGGGAGCCACGTCGCACGACGCGCAATTGTTAGGTAAAGCAACGCAGTGCCGAATCGCAAAAAGCGGCCTGGTCTTTAACCAGCCAAAATGGTCCGGGTCTTAAGTGGTTAAGCTGACCATACATTAGTAGATTTTTTAAACAAATGTTCGTACAAAAAATTGGATGCACATTTTTACAAAAATTCTCAGTACATTTGGAAACTTGATGAATGTCAATTAATAGTGCTTCAAAATTTAGTTTGCTTTTAACATTTGATTTTGGTATAAGTGGACTTTCCCAAATGAAAACTGTAACGGCACCCCAAATACGAAGGGGGTTAACGCCGTTTAAATATTCCCCTCTCCTGGACACACATCCACTCGCTACCAATCTTCCACAGCCAGGCGATCACTTCCCATAATATTAATCCTTCTGGAAGAACGAGACGCACGCTCTGTATCTTCCTAAATCAAATGACTTTTATTGAGAAACATTGTAACTTTTATATACATCTAATACACATTAGTTTAACATGAACAATGGCCCAGCTCCACCCACACATTACAAGGCTCAACACATTATTTTGACGTCTGTTAGGAGACAACAGACTTTAATAATCCCCTTTATGTTTGAATGACTATGCATGACCTTTATAGTCACCAGACTGTCTGATACTTTACAATACACACAAGGACAGACTTAATTTCCCCAATCCACATCACCACAAACAATGAACAGGTCTTCTAGAAGCTGGAATTCATTAACATTACACTAGACAGGTGATTGAGGCTGAACACCTCAGTATCTCTCAATTAACCTGTTGAGTTCAGAAACAGTAAATAGTCTTTTACAGGTATCCTTGGGGATATGGTGGATAAATATTACAGACCCATTTTAGGTAGCCCAAGATATATTTCTTAATGTTCATTATTTCCTGGCTCACCCTGTGTCCAAAGTGACCCTCCTGTCACACATCTCCCCTTTCGGCAGGAGACTAACAGAGGAGGCGACCCCAGACGGGTTGACTCCGAAGTTAGTCCATAGGTCCATTCCTCTAATGCCGGTATCCACACAGTACCCCAAATAAATTGCTCCAAACAGAGCATTACTTACCCAGCCAACCTCTGCCTCTCTCAGAGAACATACCCGCCGCTGGGGAGAGGCCTGGACTGGCCCTTCTCCCTGGAGTCCTTTCAGCCGCTGGAGAGAAGACAGGGTGACTGGGCTCAGTCCGTCATGCTGTTGGGGATCTGGGTCGACTGCCCGGCATCCCTGGGGTATACAAGTGGAGGCTGAAGTCCCATCCCCTTGTGGCAGGTGAAAATCCCCCAGTGCTTGCAAAGCAAGGCTGATATCCTCCTGTCCCAGTGTCACACCATTTTCTGGGTCAGTAAGGACCGAAGTCCCATCCAGTACCACCGGAACTCCCTCTTCTGTTAGTTGAGAGCAGAGGCCCGCGGCACTCTGCTCTGTTGCCAGCTCTTGTGCTGGGTTGCTGTGAGTGGAGACCGCAGTCCCATCCACCGATATCCGCTCAAGTTACAGTTGTGTGCAGAGGCCAGTAGCATTCTGCCCTGCTGCCAGTGATTCAGCTGGGGGTGAAAGCTTTACCACCTCAGCTTGTTGCTGGAGAGAGGGGCCAACTGCCCCGGCTCCCTGAAACTCCACAGTTGTTTCCGGTGCTGGGCAGAGGTTTCTATCACTCTGCCCTGTTGCCAGCACTTCTGCTGGGGACTTCACACCATCTGCTCTGGCTAACTGTTGGGGAGGGAAAAGGGCTGCTTCTCCTCCCTGCATCTCTGAAATCCCCTGGGAAAGAGGAACCATCACCTTCTCACCATGGGCCTCCAAAACTGCCACGGTGTAGAGCATTGGTCTGCAGTACTCTGTCCTGCTGCCAGTACTTGAGGGGGCGATGCATAATCCATAACATCCTCTGAACAGCCCATTAAATCCATACCTTCTGTAATCTGTGGCTGGGGGGATGAGCCAACTGCCCTAGCTCCCTGGAACTCCACCTCATCCACTTCGGCTTTAGGGATGGCAATCTCCAGATTTTCCACTGCCGATTCTTCAGCCAGGCTAGCTCCCTGGAACTCCATATCATCCACTTCGGCTTTAAGGGTGGCAATGTTCGGATTTTCCACTGCCGATTCTTCAGCCAGGCTAGCTCCCTGGAACTCCGTATCATTCACTTCGGCTTTAGGGATGGCAATCTTCAGATTTTCCACTGCTGATTCTTCAGCCAGGATTTCATAGTTGTCAACTGGTATTTCCTGATAGTCCCAGGCAAAGGTAGCACCACCCTTGCTGCTGAGCAGATTCTAGCAGCTGTCTGTAGGCGATCTCCAGCTCCCATTCCTGAACGGCCAGAAATTCCAAATCTTCCTCTGCCCAGTGCCCTTCCGAGACATTCCGTTTTCGCTCTCTGTGCTCCATTATTTCCTCCAAACGCCACTCCCGATCACTCCCAAAGTCAGGGTCACTGGACAGCCCCAAATACAACAATCCCAGGCCATCATAGTCAAAGCCTTTTGTGGGGCTGTCATCCGCTGACCATGGGCACTCTTGGGCTACATACCACCGGAGGGCTCTGTAGCTCTCATCCAACCGCATCTCTGCCCAGATCAGCCTGCTTAACTCAGCTGTCCACTCCTGCTTTGGTTGTTCCCCCAATAGCGGCATTCGTACTTCATACTGCGACCAGTACCTTACATAGATGGAGGGGAGAATCTTTCCCTGGTGTTGCTGCTCGAGAGCTAGCACTTTCTTCCAGAGTTCGCAGCGGATCGAATCCGACCATCCCAGCAGGACCTCCTCTGATACTGGTCCTCTATGCTGTATCTGCCTCTCTCGCAACCTCCTTCCGAATTCCTCTTCCATGGCGGCTGGTTCTTTAGGCGTTGTCTCCGATTGCCGTATTTCCGCCATTCTCCGCTCATGTTGCCGCTCTAGTTCTCTCTTTTGTCGCTCTCATTCTCTCTCTTGTCGTTCTAGTTCTCTCTTTTGTCGCGTATCCTGCAGCTGGATGCCTCTAATGGCTTCCTGTATGGCGGTCTCTGATGGGTTAGCACCATATTATGCCAAGCGCTGTTGAACTCGTTGCTGAAACAAATCTTCAACTGACCGGGGTCCTGCATCACCCTTCTTCTGGTCCATCACGGCTCTCAAGTAGGTCTTTCAGCGTGACTTTCCTGCAGGCTGCATAGCTGGTCATTCACTGTGGTGGTTTGGAGTGTCCCAGGAACTGGAGGGAAAATCCCACTGCTGCCAACCAATGTAACGACACCCCAAATACGAAAAGGGGTAACGCCGTTTAGATCCCTTCCCTCTCCTGGACACAAATTCCCTGTCGATCCTCCACAGCCAGACGACCACTTCCCATAAGATTAATCCTTCTGGAAGAACGAGATGCACGCTCTGTATCTTCCTAAATCTAATGACTTTTATTGAGAAACATTGTAACTTTTATATACATCTAATACACATTAGTTTAACATGAACAATGGCCCAGCTCCACCCACACATTACAAAGCTCAACACATTATTTTGATGTCTGTTAGGAGACAACAGACTTTAATAATCCCCTTTATGTTTGAATGACTATGCATGACCTTTATAGTCACCAGACTGTCTGATACTTTACAATACACACAAGGACAGACTTAATTTCCCCAATCCACATCACCACAAACAATGAACAGGTCTTCTAGAAGCTGGAATTCATTAACATTACACTAGACAGGTGATTGAGGCTGAACACCTCAGTATCTCTCAATTAACCTGTTGAGTTCAGAAACAGTAAATAGTCCTTTACAGATATCCTTGGGGATATGGTGGATAAATATTACAGACCCATTTTAGGTAGCCCAAGATATATTTCTTCACTTGATCTTAGCCAAAAGGCAGAGAAGCGATAAGATATATTTCTTAATGTCCATTATTTCCTGGCTCACCCTGTGTCCAAAGTGACCCTCCTGTCACACATCTCCCCTTTCGGCAGGAGACTAACAGAGGAGGCGACCCCAGACGGGTTGACTCCGAAGTTAGTCCATAGGTCCATTCCTCTAATGCCGGTATCCACACAGTACCCCAAATAAATTGCTCCAAACAGAGCATTACTTACCCAGCCAACCTCTGCCTCTCTCAGAGAACATACCCGCCGCTGGGGAGAGGCCTGGACTGGCCCTTCTCCATGGAGTCCTTTCAGCCGCTGGAGAGAAGACAGGGTGACTGGGCTCAGTCTGTCATGCTGTTGGGGATCTGGGTCAACTGCCCGGCATCCCTGGGGTATACAAGTGGAGGCTGAAGTCCCATCCCCTTGTGGCAGGTGAAAATCCCCCAGTGCTTGCAAAGCAAGGCTGACATCCTCCTGTCCCAGTGTCACACCATTTTCTGGGTCAGTGAGGACCGAAGTCCCATCCAGTACCACCGGAACTTCCTCCTCTGTTAGTTGAGAGCAGAGGCCCGCGGCACTCTGCTCTGTTGCCAGCTCTTGTGCTGGGTTGCTGTGAGAGGAGACTGCAGTCCCATCCACCGATATCCGCTCAAGTTGCAGTTGTGTGCAGAGGCCAGTAGCATTCTGCCCTGCTGCCAGTGATTCAGCTGGGGGTAAAAGCTTTACCACCTCAGCTTGTTGCTGGAGAGAGGGGCCAACTGCCCCGGCTCCCTGAAACTCCACAGTTGTTTCCGGTGCTGGGCAGAGGTTGCTATCACTCTGCTCTGTTGCCAGCACTTCTGCTGGGGACTTCACACCATCTGCTCTGGCTAACTGTTGGGGAGGGAAAATGGCTGCTTCTCCTCCCTGCATCTCTGAAATCCCCTGGGAAAGAGGAACCATCACCTTCTCACCATGGGCCTCCAAAACTGCCACGGGTGTAGAGCATTGGTCTGCAGTACTCTGTCCTGCTGCCAGTACTTGAGGGGGCGATGCATAATCCATAACATCCTCTGAACAGCCCATTAAATCCATACCTTCTGTAATCTGTGGCTGGGGGGATGAGCCAACTGCCCTAGCTCCCTGGAACTCCACCTCATCCACTTCGGCTTTAGGGATGGCAATCTCCCGATTTTCCACTGCCGATTCTTCAGCCAGGCTAGCTCCCTGGAACTCCATATCATCCACTTCGGCTTTAAGGGTGGCAATCTTTGGATTTTCCACTGCCGATTCTTCAGCCAGGCTAGCTCCCTGGAACTCCGTATCATTCACTTCGGCTTTAGGGATGGAAATCTTCAGATTTTCCACTGTTGATTCTTCAGCCAGGATTTTATAGTTGTCAACTGGTATTTCCTGATAGTCCCAGGCAAAGGTAGCACCACCCTGCTGCTGAGCAGATTCTAGCAGCTGTCTGTAGGCAATCTCCAGCTCCCATTCCTGAACGGCCAGAAATTCCAAATCTTCCTCTGCCCAGTGCCCTTCCGAGACATTCAGTTTTCGCTCTCTGTGCTCCATTATTTCCTCCAAACGCCACTCCCGATCACTCCCAAAGTCAGGGTCACTGGACAGCCCCCAATACAACAATCCCAGGCCATCATAGTCAAAACCTTCTGTGGGGCTGTCATCCGCTGACCATGGGCACTCTTGGGCTACATACCACCGGAGGGCTCTGTAGCTCTCATCCAACCGCATCTCTGCCCGGATCAGCCTGTATAACTCAGCTGTCCACTCCTGCTTTGGTTGTTCCCCCAATAGCGGCATTCGTACTTCATACTGCAACCAGTACCTTACATAGATGGAGGGGAGAATCTTTCCCTGGTGTTGCTGCTCGAGAGCTAGCACTTTCTTCCAGAGTTCGCAGCGGATCGAATCCGACCATCCCAGCAGGACCTCCTCTGATACTGGTCCTCTATGCTGTATCTGCATCTCTCGCAACCTCCTTCCGAATTCCTCTTCCATGGCGGCTGGTTCTTTAGGCGTTGTCTCCGATTGCCGTATTTCCGCCATTCTCCGCTCATGTTGCCGCTCTAGTTCTCTCTTTTGTCGCTCTAGTTCTCTCTTTTGTCGCTCTCGTTCTCTCTCTTGTCGCTCTAGTTCTCTCTTTTGTCGCGCATCCTGCAGCTGGATGCCTCTAATGGCTTCCTGTATGGCGGTCTCTGATGGGTTAGCACCATATAATGCCAAGCGCTGTTGAACTCGTTGCTGAAACAAATCTTCAACTGACCGGGGTCCTGCATCACCCTTCTTCTGGTCCATCTCGGCTCTCAAGTAGGTCTTTCAGTGTGACTTTCCTGCAGGCTGCATAGCTGGTCATTCACTGTGGTGGTTTGGAGTGTCCCAGGAACTGGAGGGAAAATCCCGCTGCTGCCAACCAATGTAACGACACCCCAAATACGAAAGGGGGTAACGCCGTTTAGATCCCTTCCCTCTCCTGGACACAAATTCCCTGTCGATCCTCCACAGCCAGACGACCACTTCCCATAAGATTAATCCTTCTGGAAGAACGAGACGCGCGCTCTGTATCTTCCTAAATCTAATGACTTTTATTGAGAAACATTGTAACTTTTATATACATCTAATACACATTAGTTTAACATGAACAATCGCCCAGCTCCACCCACACATTACAAGGCTCAACACATTATTTTGACGTCTGTTAGGAGACAACAGACTTTAATAATCCCCTTTATGTTTGAATGACTATGCATGACCTTTATAGTCACCAGACTGTCTGATACTTTACAATACACACAAGGACAGACTTAATTTCCCCAATCCACATCACCACAAACAATGAACAGGTCTTCTAGAAGATGGAATTCATTAACATTACACTAGACAGGTGATTGAGGCTGAACACCTCAGTATCTCTCAATTAACCTGTTGAGTTCAGAAACAGTAAATAGTCCTTTACAGATATCCTTGGGGATATGGTGGATAAATATTACAGACCCATTTTAGGTAGCCCAAGATATATTTCCTAATGTCCATTATTTCCTGGCTCACCCTGTGTCCAAAGTGACCCTCCTGTCACAAAAACCATGTACACTGTTAGAAACTATTTTGTTCAAGAAACATTTTCCACCCTCCTGCTCCTTGTTTTTTTTTTATCACTATGGTCTAAAATGAATGCTGATTTGATCCTACTAATAAAGTGAAAACATTTGAACAAAATTCTACTAGTGTATGGCCAGCTTTACTTGCTACACAATGGGTTTTTGTGCAGTTTTATGAGAAGACTAGCTATTGCAGAACACACAGGGGGTTATTTATGAAAGGCAAATCCACTTTGCACTACAAGTGCAAACTACAAGTGCAAAGTACACTTGAAATTGCACTGAAAGTGCACTTGGAAGTGCAGTCGCTATAAATCTGAGGGCTAGATCTGAAATGAGGGGAAGGTCTTGTAGTGCAAAGCGGATTTGCCTTTCCTAAATAACCCCCAGTGTCTGAGCCACAGGTAGATACACCAAATATAAAGATAGAGAAAAGCAAGGAGGTTACCTTAGCTCTACTGCTTAGTATAGTCCATAGACTGGAAGTCCATAGACTGGAGTCCGGTGCTAGCCAGGGCGTTTAACTCCCATAGATGAGTAATCCTAATCAGAAATCAGGTTGGCGACTCTGCAAGCTCTGGAATAAAAGTACTTTATTTGCTACATACAGTAGGTACAGGGTAAATGTTTTATTTTTTTTGTTTTTTTTGAGCATTTACCCTGCACCTATGTAGCAAATAAAGTACTTTTATTTAAGAGAATGCCGCGTTACAAATACAAACATAGCAGTTAGCATAGCAGCTGAAAAGCAGAGCTTTAAACTTCTATACATTGAAATCCGAACCTTGTATTAAAAAAAAATACAAATTCATGTGTTGTGTATTTCTTCATTCGATGGGGTTCTCACTTTGATTAGTGCAGGGGTCCAAACTTTCTAAACAAAGGGCCAGTTTGCTGTCCTTCCAACTTTAGGGGGCCAGACTGTGGCCAGCCTGTGGCCAGCCTGTGGCCAGTGGGAGAAGAAAATGTCCTGGCATTAGTGGGAGTAAATAATACCCCATTAATGGTGTCAGTGAGAGCAATAGTACCTCATCATTGGCATCAATGGGATGAATGGTGTTCCATCATTAGTGTCAGTGAGAGGACTAGTTCCCCATTGTTGGTGGCAGGAGGGGAAATAATGCCCTAAGGGCCAGATAAAAGCAAGCAAAGGGCCACATTCGGCCCCCAGGCCGCAGTTTAGAGACCACTGGCTTAGTGCATTTGACAGACAGTAAAATTGTTGAAATGTATCTACAGTGATTTTTTTTTTTTTTCGATAGAGTGATGAGGTGTTAGAACGTCTATCATGTTTTTAGTCTTGACTGTTTGCACTGGTGACCATTGTCACAAGTAGGGATGAGCCAACAGTTGATCTGAATCTAGGTTCGGACCAAACTTTGGCTGTTCAGCAGATGCTGAGCATCATATACAACATGGAAGCAATATTTTTACTGCTCCTATTTTGATAGCTGCCCACTATCACTTTTTCCTAAGGAAACTTCAGGTGCCTGCACCCTCTATGACCCTAGGATTTGCATCACAGAACATTGTCTTACATTTCCGTGACTCCGCGGTCATGTAAGCGAAAGAGTGCATCACTGTTCAAATACAGCCACTGGCCATATTAAGGCAGCATCGTCACTACAGTTCAGCAAGTTGGCCAGCGTCAGGTACCGTGACTGAAATTGGTTTACTATGAGGGTCATTTTTGGGGGATTTTTATTTTTTTAATAAAGGACTTGTTAAATGTTCAGGTGTTATATTTAGAGTTGAGCGGACATCTGGATGTTCGGGTTCGACCGAACTTCAGAAAAAAGTTCGAGTTCGGGACCGAACTTGACCCGAACTTGACCCCGAACCCGAACCCTATTGAAGTCAATGGGGACCCGAACTTATGAGGACTATTCACG
Organism: Rana muscosa; assembly: GCA_029206835.1. Taxonomy (NCBI): domain Eukaryota; kingdom Metazoa; phylum Chordata; class Amphibia; order Anura; family Ranidae; genus Rana; species Rana muscosa. Next base: position 159,114,341 of record CM055116.1, on the reverse strand, counting down.
CTTGTTTCCTGTGCTTAGAATTGTCCCTGCACAAAGTGTCATTTCTGAAGGAAAAAAAGTCATTTAAAACTCACTCGCGGCTATAATGAATTGTCGGCTCCCAGCAATACATAGAAAAGTCATTGATAAAAAAAAAAAAGCGTGGGGGTCCCCCCAAATATCCATACCAGGCCCTTCAGGTCTGGTATGGATTTTAAAGGGAACTCCACCCCAAATAAAAAAAAAATGGTGTGGAGTACCCCCAAAAATCCATACCAGACCCTTTATCCGAGCACGCAACCTGGCAGGCCGCAGGAAAAGAGGGGGGACGAGAGAGCGCCCCCCTCCTTAACCATACCAATCCACATGCCCTCAACATGGGGAGGATGTCCCCATGTTGATGGGGACAAGGGCCTCATCCCCACAACCCTTGCCTGGTGGTTGTGGGGGTCTGTGGGCGGGGGGCTTATCGGAATCTGGAAGACCCCTTTAACAAAGGGGACCCCCAAAACCCCCCCTATGTGAATTGGTAAGGGGTACATTGCAGAGGTGGGGGAATCGAGTCACATGACTTGACTCGAGTCAGATTCGAGTCACCTGTTTGAGGACTTGCAACTTGCTTGACAGAATTCAATAAATGACTCGACTTGACTTTGACTTGTCACTAATGACTTGCGACTTGACTTTGACTTGGGCAATATGACTTGCAATGACTTGGTAACCCCCCCCCAAAAAATATTACCCACACACTGTGACTGATCCGATCTTCACCGCTGATAATTGCTCCGCCCACCACCGCCTCTGAGCCAATCAGCATTTGGAGCTGTACTGTAACCCGCCCTCCTCCTGCAGCCCACCACATGTGACGAGAGGATACAGAAGAGGATAAAGTAAGTGTGGCTGTACTCGGTGTACTGTATTGAGGCGGGCGGGATTCTGCTCTGTTCCCTGCGGTTTACATTACCATCACCCCCGCTTGTTCTCCTGGCCACACTGTGACAGAGGAGAGGCACAGCTGTGGGCTGCATTTTCTTAGAGCCTGCTTCTCCCTCTGTCGGGACCGGAGTGGCTGTGAGTCTGTGACAGTGAGTCACTTGTGATGTAGAGATGGCTCTCTGTGATGTCCCCCCTCCCCCTTCTCCGGTCAGCAGCATGAGAACGATGATAAAAGAGACACACAGACAGGGCTGTGTGCATTCTTAATCCTCAACCTTCTTCTGCCATCAGCGGGGGTGGGGGTTAATAAAGCAGCAGGACTGAGCAATTTACAGAGGGGGACACTGAGTGGCAGGCAATCACTGTGCAGTAACCCCTAGCAACCGAATGGTGAGCAGTAATGTATAGCAACCCCTAGCAACCGAGTGGTGAGCGGTAATGTATAGCAACCCCTGGCAACCGAATGGTGAGCGGTAATGTATAGCAACCCCTAGCAACCGAATGGTGAGCGGTAATGTATAGCAACCCCTAGCAACCGAATGGTGAGCGGTAATGTGTAGCAACCCATAGCAACCGAATGGGGAGTTCATTAGTAATTGCACGTTACTTGTTTGTTGCCTAAATACTGAAATTTGCAGGCTTGTTGGCCATTTAATTGCTGAGTGTTCTGCTCATTGTCTGCTGTTTGGGCATTCAAAGTGTTTCTTTAATATGCCAAGAAAAAAGCACTAAGCAGTTTTGTTAATGTTGAAAATAAAACAAAACCTTTCCTGAACACTGACTTTTTCCTCATTTAAAGCTGGAAATGGGGTAGATCAGTATTTTGACTTGATTTGTGACTTGACCAAAATAAATGACTTGACTTGACTTGCTTGACTTCTAGCAGGGACTCGACTTGACTTGCTTGCTTTTCACCACAGTAACTTGGGACTTGCTTGAGACTTGAGACTTGCTTATGACTTACTCCCATGTCTGGTACATTGTACCCCTACCATTTCACGAAGAAAGTGTAAAAAAAATGTAAAAAAAAACATACAGACACCTTGGAAAAGTCCTTTATTAAAAAAAAAAAAAAACATTCCAGCGATGAAATCCAGTGTCTCGTGGCGATCCCGATGTCCAGTGCTGTCCAAATGAGACGTCATTGGCTGAACCTGAGCGGACCTGATGGGGAACTTCCTCCGCAGTGTATTAAATGAATAGACCCGCCCCTTCTAAAGTTCCCCATCAGGTCCGCTCAGCCAATGACATAGCTGTAAGGCTAAGCGGACCAGATGCGGAACATGAGAAGGGGACGGTCCATTCATTTATTACACTGTGGAGGAAGTTCCCCATCAGATCCGCCCCCTCGTATGTCAGACCCCGCCTACGTCATTGGCTGAGCGGACCTGATGGGGAACTGCCTCGCAGTGTAATACATGAATAGACCCGCCCCTTCTCCGCATCTGGTCCGCGTAGCTTTACACCTACGCCATTGGCTGAGCGGACCTGATGGGGAACTTTGGAAGGGGCGGGTCTAATTATTTAATACACTGCAGAGGAAGTTCCCCATCAGGTCCGCTCAGGCTCAGCCAATGACATCTTGTTTGGACAGCGCTGGACATCGGGATCGCCACGAGACACTGGATTTCATCGCTGGAATGTTTTTGTTTTTTTTTTGTTTCTTTTTTAATAAAGGACTTTTCCAAGGTGTCTGTATGTTTTTTTTTTGTTTTTTTTACACTTTCTTCGTGAAATGGTAGGGGTACAATGTACCCCTTACCAATTCACATGGGGGGGCAGGATCTGGGGGTCCCGTTTGTTAGAGGTGTCTTCCAGATTCCGATAAGCCCCCCACCCGCAGACCCCCACAACCACCGGGCAAGGGTTGTGGGGATGAGGCCCTTGTCCCCATCAACATGGGGACATCCTCCCCATGTTGAGGGCATGTGGCCTGGTACAGTTCAGGAGGGGGGGCGCTCTCTCGTCCCCCCCTCTTTTCCTGTGGCCTGCCAGGTTGCGTGCTCGAATAAGGGTCTTCTAGTGTGGATTTTTAGGGGGACTCCGCACCATTTTTTTTTATTTGGGGTGGAGTTCCCCTTAAAATCCATACCAGACCTGAAGGGCCTGGTATGGATATTTGGGGGAACCGCACGCATTTTTTTTAAAATTTGCGGCAGGTTTCCCCTTAATATCCATACCAGACCTGAAGGGCCTGGTAATTGCATTTGGGGGAACCCCCACGCTTTTTTTTTTTTTTTTATCAATGACTTTTCTATGTATTGCCGGGAGCCGACAATTCATTATAGCCGCAAGTGAGTTTTAAATAACTTCTTTTCCTACAGAAATTACACTTTGTGCAGGGAAAGTTCTAAGCACGGGAAACAAGCGTGACTTTACATGCATATTGCCGAACACCGGACCCGAACCCGAACATACAGTCAATTGTTCGGGTTCGGGTCCGGGACCCAAAAACCCAAAAGTTCGGTACGGACCCGAACTTTACAGTTCGGGTCTGCTCAACCCTAGTTATATTGTTTTTTTCCCTGAATGAGTAGACAGTTCTGTGTGCCCTTGCGCAATCGTGTGGGTAGTGGTATTTAGGGGCCCCCTTCTTTTTATAGGAAGCTTCTAGATTCTGATTAGCTCCTAGCTGCAAACCCCCACAAGCACAGGCTAGGGTTGTGGGGTAGGGGTCCTTCTCCTTATCTACGTCCCCCCATATTGACAACATTCACTTTAAGCTTGGTGCCCCTGTTCGAGCTTCACCATCATACCAAGAACTGGCCACACAAATCAGATTTTACTGCAGATTTAATGCTGAATTTAACGTTGAATATAATGTACCAAAATATGGGTAGTGTGAAATCTAGTGAGTTAAGCCCTCATACTACTTAAACAAATACACCTAAAGTATATGTGAACCCTCACCTGGTAAACCAACTCATATATTTGTACATTAATATATAAAAACATTATAAATACCCTTTTTCTTTCCTTTTTTATGTAGCGCCCCCCTGGGTCTATTGGGAGCAAAGAGGTACCTCCAGAGGCAGGGAGCGAGCTTACATTCACCCCAGGGCTGAGTCCCTGGCTATAATGGGAAGTTAGAACAGAATTTGGGCACCAGTCACTTTAGATATTTTCAATGTAGTAGTAGAAGTAGTAGGAGAGAGGGTTAGGGGAGGTTTCAGATACCAATTGCAGATCACTTACAGACTCCTTCAATCCAAAGCTGTTTACAGCTCAGCCAAAAAACGAAATTTACATTATAGCCCCATTTTTAGGAACAGGGGGCTACATTGATAAGTGATCACATACCCTCTGATCTCAGCTGCATAAGGAGCTGAGAGCTTGGGGAAGAGGAATAACAGAACACTGATCTTCCCAGTGAATTGCTGTACAGGGAGGGGGTAGGTGGGTTGTTTGCATAGGTCTGCTCTTTGGAGGAGAGCAGCTAGAAAACTGACCACACTGTGCTCTCGTTCCTTATAAGGTCAGTTTTAATAAAAAGGCAGAGGGACTGGCAGGAGCACCAGGTATTTTACACAAAGGAAGCAATACAAAGAGAACAGGATACTTTTTCATACAAGTACATGGTACAGCAGGCACAAATTAGGAATATGAAATGTTGGGTTTATATATTCTTTAAGCAAATAATGCAACTTACCTATGGGGCCAAAATCTTTATAAGGCAGATAGGAAAAGCAATAAAATCTCAAATGGAGAAGACATTTATTTAGTAAAAGATAAGGAATCTAATAAACACTGCAAAAAGAAACAGAGTTAGCAAAGCAGTAAAACAGATGCTATTACTGTTACAATAAATTCCACCAAAATTTACAAGTATACACATTTTAAGAGGAAGAATTCTGATATTGTAGGACTTCTATAAGATAACTGTACAGCATGTGTATTTGTATGGAACAAAACAAACGGTGATCTGTTAAATACATATTTTCATCTGTGTTTATGAAACAATAGCTGATACCAAATGATAGGGTGGACATAGACAGCCAATATGCCCATGCATCATTACTAGTCTAACCCAGGGAGAGGTGCTAACAACTTAAATCAAAACAAATTTAATCTAGGACCTAACCTACATGGCATCCAATTCATGTAATAAAAGAATAACAGCTGAACTCTAGGCAGATATCAAAGACAAAAATGCAGTTCCTAAATAATTATCAATACGGTGCCTTAAAAAGTATTCATACCCCTTAAAATTTTCATCATCATGTCACAACCAAAAACATAAATGGATTTTATTGGGATTTTATGTGATAGACCAACACAAACTGACACATAATTGTGAAGTGGAAGAAAAATTTCACAAATAAATACATGAAAAGTCTGTTGTGAATTTGTATTCAGCCCCCCTGAGTCAATACTTTGTAGAACCACCTTTCACTGCAATTACAGCTGTAAGTCTTTTTGGGGATGTCTCTACCAGCTTTGCACATCTAGAGAGTGACATTTTTACCCATTCTTCTTTTCAAAATAGCTCAAGCTCTGTCAGATTGGATGGATAATGTCTGTGAACTGCAATTTTCAAGTCTTGGTACAGATTCTCAAATTAATTTCGGTTTGGACTTTGGGTTATTCTAACACATGAATATGCTTTGATCTAAACCATTCCATTGTAGCTCTGGCTGTATGTTTAGGGTCGTTGTCCTGCTGGAAGGTGAACCTCCGCCCCAGTCTCATGTCTTTTGCAGAGTCTAACAGGTTTTTTTCTAAGACTGCCCTGTATTTGGCTCCATCCATCTTCCCATCAACTCTGCCCAGCTTCCCTGTCCCTGCTGAAGAAAAGCATCCCCACAACATGATGCTGCCACCAGGTAGGTTTGGTATGTTCAGGGTGATGTGCAGTGTTAGTTTTCCACCACACAAAGCATTTTGCTTTTAGGCCAAAAAGTAAAATTTTGGTCTCATCTGACCAGAGCACCTTCTTCCACATGTTTGCTGTGTCCCCCACATGGCTTCTCACAAATTGCAAAAGTGGCATCTTTTGGCTTTCTTTCAACAATGGCTTTCTTCTTGCCACTCTTCCATAAAGGGCAGATTTGTGGTGTGCATGACTAATAGTTGTCCTGTGGACAGATTCTCCCACCTAAGCTGTGGATCTCTGCAGCTCCTCCAGAGTTATCATGGGCCATCTTGGCTGCTTCTCCGATTAATGCTCCCCTTGCCCGGCCTGTCAGTTTAGGTGGACGGCCATGTCTTGGTAGGTTTGCAGTTTGTGCCATACTCTTTCTATTTTCAGATGATGGTTTGAACAGTGGTCCGTGAGATGTTCAAAGCTTGTCTGGTGTGTTCCTTGGCCTTCATGATGCTGTTTGTTTATAAAGGTTCTCTAACAAACCTCTGAGGGCTTCACAGAACAGCTGTGGACTCTATTTACTAATAAGGTGACTTCTGAAGCCAATTGGTTCCACTTAAGGGGGCTGAATTCAAATGCACGCCACACTTTTCAGATATTTATTTGTAAAAAAAAATGTGAAAACCATTGATCATTTTCCATCCACTTCACAATTATGTGCCACTTTGTGTTGGTCTATAACAGGGATATGCAATTAGCGGACCTCCAGCTGTTGCAGAACTACAAGTCCCATGAGGCATAGCAAGACTCTGACAGCCACAAGCATGACACTCAGAGGCAGAGGCATGATGGGACTTGTAGTTTTGCAACAGCTGTAGGTCCGCTAATTGCATATCCCTGGTCTATAACATAAAATCCCAATAAAATACCTTTAAGTTTTTGGTTGTAACATGACAAAATGTGGAAAATTTAAAGGGGTATGAATATGTTTTAAAGGCACTGTACATAATTACATTCTTTTGTTTTAACTCAAGCAATGTATGTACCTGAACCTGATTGATGTCAGCCTCTGGCAGCCCCTGTAAAGCAGAGCTCAAACTGGGTGAGGGAGAAGGAGCACAAGGTGTAGAGGGTTTTAGTGTCTTTTTCTGTTATGCTCACACTGTAGTTGTGGTGGGACTTTGGTTTTGTTTTAATGTTAGGGGAGGGGCCTGGGGGGTGGAGTAGAGTATGAAGATATGGACAACCAGGAGAGGGGGTAGCCTTTAGAGTAGGGTGACCAGATATCCCTGGTTTCCGGGGACAGTCCCCGGATTGAGAACACTGTCCCCGGACCAAGTCTGTCCCCGGTTTTGTCCCCGGATTGGATTTGAACAGGGGCTGGGGCAATTTCAAAGACAGTCCGTGCAGAATAAAAAAAAAAAATAATTCAGCATTACACACCCCCACTCCTTCTAGCTTAGGGGGGTGTCTTTTTTTTTTTACATTATCTGTGCCCTTTTTTGATGATGTGTTGGTCGAAGCGGAGGGAATATTTCTTCAGTTTCGGGTGCATGCCCATTCAGCTCCGTTCGCATGTTCTTCTGCCTTGGCTCAAGTCCCGGCCAGCCGCCTGCCAGCTTATCTCCTTGCCTTCCCTGGCGGAGTGATCTTCCTCCACTCCCCACCCAGTAGTAGCCGGGGCTCAGAGAGTAAAACTTGACAGGCTGTGAGGCGGGCGGCGACGGGCATAGAGTCACTGTTTGCCACCATTACTAGTAAAAAAAAAATATGTCCCCGGATTTAATTTTAAAAATCTGGTCACCTTACTTTAGAGCTGTGTGGTTCACCCCTCCTCAGGGGAAATATAAGGGAGTAGTGAAGGGACCAGGAGAGAACACCTGTGTGGTCTTGAACATGGGAAAGAGAACAGTGAAGCAAGAATAACTGTTGCAAGTGACTACCGCAATAATCCCACCTGTTGATCCTGAATTGGACCATTTAAAAAAAAATAAAAAATTGTGGACCAGAAGCCAGTAGCCAAGAGAATGCAATAAGACTGTAATACTGAATATCAACTATATTGGCAAAAGTTGTATTGACAATTCTATGGGTTGCTTCAACTTTTAGTTCAGTTAAAAAAAGCAAGCAGTTTTTCAGGAGTTATGCCTTTGTGTGGTCTGATGTGTAGTGAGGTTCAAGAGAGTACATATATATGAGAGACAAAGATGTTACACATCATGCCGCGTACACACGATTGTTTTTAATGTCATTTTTAAAAACAACATTTTTCTCAAGGTTATTTTTCGTGTTTCCTCTCAACCCTGTCTTGCGTACACACGATCATGAAAAAAAACGCTTGAGCAAAGCGCAGTGACGTACAACACGTACAACGGCACTATAAAGGGGAAGTTCCGTTCTAATGGTGCCACCCTTTGGGACGCTTTTGCTAATTTTGTGTTACCGCATGTTAGTAAAAGTTTGGTGAGAGACGATTCGCGCTTTTCAGTCTTCGTGCTTTGAAGATCGTTTTGTGGAGTTCAGTTTGTGCTTGTGGGTTTGTATCTGTCTTGCAGTGCTTGTAGTCAGTTCGTATCTGTTTATTCAGTGCGTTCTTGTCTGCTCGTTACTGTTTTTCAGCTTGTTCTTCATAGGCCTTGCTGTTCTTCCGTACGTTCTTTTAGTGTGTTCTGAGCAGCCGACCGTTATCTAGCCATGTTGCGGCTACATACTCGTCGTAGAGTTCGTGCTGTAGTTGGAGCAGGGGTTCATGCTGTATCCCTACTCCAGGCCATGAACAGGGTGAGGAGGAGTTCATGGACCAAGAATTGGTTGCTCCAGCGGCACCAGTTCTGTCACATGTCTTTGTTGCAGGAGATCAGGGAGAATAATCCTGAGGACTGCAGGAATTTTCTCAGGATGTCTGACCCCGTATTTCAGCATCTGTTGGCTTTGGTGTCCCCCTATATTACCAGGCAGGACACCGTTATGCAGGAAGCCATCACTGCTGAGCAGAGGGTCATCGCCACGTTGCGATACCTGGCGACTGGGAGAAGCCTGCAGGACCTCAAGTTCTCAACAGGCATCTCCCCCCAGGCTCTGGGGATCATTATACCAGAGACTTGTTCTGCCATCCTTCAAGTTTTGCAGGAGGACTATATTAAGGTAAGTTTTTTACTTTAAAACATCACATTTTATGTCTTTCTTGCTTAATAATGTTTCTTATTTCTTTCATCAGTCCCTAATTCCCATGATTTTAATATGCTGGGAATGTCCCCTTTCTCCCCATGCATGTTGTGTATTTAGTTTTTTTGGCCTACATGCATATTTCCCCTAACTAACCTCTCCAGCATGCCTTCCTGTGGCCATACCCACCTAGCCTAGTCACTTCCCTTTCTTTAGTTGTCTGCTCCATTGTAGTGCTTTACCCTAAACGCCCCCTAAAGATTGCTTAGGAATGTTACATTTTCTTTCAATTCATCCAGAGTGCTACAGCCTTGATTTGTGAGGTCCCCAACTCATCTTCAACCCCCCCCCCCATCTTAAATGGCTCATCAGAGGGGTTGTTGGATTTGAGAAGTGATTTTTTATTTTTTTTTGCTGGTTACAAATCATTTGACAATCTTTCTAAGTTTATCTTGATGTTGTCCAGGAATGATTTTGTCAAATCTGCTTGCAATGTTTATGTCTGAAAGTATTACTTTTTTTTTGGTTTAACTCCACAGTTCCCTTCTACGCCACATGAATGGCAGAATGTGGCATCTCAGTTTGCCCAACGATGGAACTTTCCAAACTGTGGAGGGGCCATCGACGGCAAGCATGTTCGGGTCATACCACCACCCCATTCGGGATCCTATTACTACAATTACAAGGGGTTCCACAGCATCGTCATGATGGCAGTGGTGTCGGCCACCTACGAATTTCTTTATGTGGACGTAGGAAAAAATGGACGTATGTCGGATGGAGGAGTGTTTTCTCAGACCTAGTTTGGCCAACGGCTCATATCAGATGAGCTGGCCTTGCCACCAGCGGAGCAGAATGTGGAGGGACTCCCATTTGTGTTTGTAGTGGATGAGGCGTTTGGCCTGGGTCCCCATTTAATGAGGCCATTTCCTCAACGAACCCTCACCCCTGAGAGGAGGGTGTTTAACTATCGGCTGGCCAGAGCCAGAAGGGTGGTGGAAAATGCCTTTGGCATCATGGCCAGCCGATTCCGCTTGTTCCTCACCTCCATCCACCTTGCCCCCTATAATTGGAACCATGTGGTCATGACCTGTTGTGTCCTACATAATTTTTTACGGGTCCATTCCCCAAATTAAAGAAAAAAGAAATTACCTCACCTTGACTGGGCCTGAGGCCTCATTACAGGACAATACCAATTTAGTGGCCCTGGAAGCTGGCCGTCCAGGCTTGGCCCCCCAAACCGGCTGTGATGTTCGGCAGCAATATGTTGAATATTTTGTGAGTAGGGGGGCCATTGATATGCCTGCGGATTATTAATTTTATATTTTTGGTAAATAAAATCTTTCAGCGTAAATTTATTTGTATTGTCTTTTTGTTTTGGTTTCTTTTATGTTTTTCCTAGGTTCTCCTAGTGCACTTGTAGTGCCATGTGTACTTTGCATTATTAAATACCCTTCATTGTCAGTGTAAACACAAAACCAAATTTAGCGACCTTTGGGCAACATTTACATAATTAAGCCACACATTTTTTGGCTTTAAAATCTTTTTATTGTTTGTACCTTTTTTTTTTTTTACCAAAACTATTTTAAAATTTTCGAGTGTTCGAAAATAATTTTGGGGTTAAAACGCATGAACAGGCATGCTTACAAAACTTACATGTAGTATTAATTAAACATTAAACTAAACAAAAACCAGCAAAAACACAGCAAGTTCAAAGTTCTTTTGTGGCCAAAAATTAAACCCGCCCAAGCACAGCCATGATATTTTGTAGCCTTTGCTCCACCCGCTTGGTATTTTGCCTGATCTCTATCAAGTCTCCTTTTATTTTTTCAAGGTCACGACAGCAGACCATTAGGTATTGTATCAGGATCTGTGCACTGTGACTTGTAAACTTTTTGGGGTCTTCAGGCAAAACAGCACCTAAATTTTTTTTAAATACATGTTGTATAAAATATGTAGGCCTACATCTATTAACCTGCATCTGTGTTGTTTCACACTGACCTGTTGTTGTGCCACTTTCCACTTCCTCCACTTCACGTTCCTCTACATCATGTGGTTCTGGGTGTCTTGTTGGAGGTGTGGGATTTCTCGGGTCATCTGTCAAACCTTTTTGAAGCCCTATTGAGATTGCAATAAAAGGTAGAGTTTCTTTCATAAATAATAATTAGATAAAAAAATAAGCCATGAAAGAGAAATATGAAACATTCTTTGGAAGTGTGGTACAATTGTCTTTGAAGCCCAAGTTACAACCTGAACACATGATTGGATCCCTACCCAAAACAGGAACATCTAATTTTTTTGATTAAGTTTGACACATTGAAACACCCCCAAGTCAATACACTGGATCACCTGTGTGTGACAACCTAAAAAGGTTGTTCTGTTGTGCCACACTTGTACTACTGAGTCCAGATGTTTAAACAGCTGCTGAGCATTCTCTCCTTCACATTACAATGCATACCCTTAATTGTATAAAAATATAGTTCCCCGAAAAAAAAGTCAATCATCATGTCCCAAAAATCATCACCCCCCAAAATACATGGTAACTTTTTTTTCAACGCTGGATGATCCCAAAACATCGTATTAATAAGTGTACGTAGAAAGCGGTTTACTACGTCCGTTTACTGTGCCAACGAACATGAAAGTTGTTAGCTTTCTCTGTACTAGATTAATAAAGCAAAAAACACGCAGCATAATACAAGTAATTTGCTTTAAAAAAGCATGAAAATTACTTACTTTTTCCTATAACTTTCTTTATTCTTTTGTATTGGTCGGGCTCCTGCAACTTGAGATCAGACCATCGTTTTCTGAGCTGTTCCTTCGTTCTGCACACCCCGAATTTTTGGTGAATAGTTTTAACCACTTTCCCCATAGATTTGGTCTTGACAAGATTAGGCCTTTTATACGGCCCATGCTTGGCATCATAATCCTCCCTCCTCAAAATGGCGACCATCTCCACCATTTCCTCGAATGTCATGTTGGATGCCTTATATCTCCGGGATCTGGATTTTGGGACCTCATGAATTTCATCCTCGGTTGAGGTAATCTCAGCCACCTGTGTCTCCGCCATGTTGTTTAGCACTACGATGAGCGAGAAGGGGCGGGGTAAGTACTATAGCGAACGTCAGGGGCGGGGAAAGCGCGCAGAGTTTCACGCATGCGCAGTGTATATCAAGCTAATATCCATGTGTCGTAAATACGTTAATTTGCCAGAAGAGGGAGTTAGCAACGAACGTGTTAACAAAGGTATCTCACATTTTTGGGATTTTGGTTTCATCAGTGGATGAGATTGTGGCCTATATATGGACAAAAAGATTATTTGAGGTGTCTGGACTGACACTAGTATTTTTGTCTTGTTTTTGACTTTCAGAAAAGATGCAGGCTTTCAAGAGTCCAGAGTTCATGGGGGAGTTCCTGGACAGATGGAAGGAACTCCCTGTCCTGTGGCAAACTAAAACTGCCAAAAAAAAAAAATAAAGCAGCCAGGATAGCAGCACTGGAGAGCCTGTTTGGATTTGTAAAAACCCAGATCATCACAGCAACCATCCAAGATGTGAACACCAAAATAGCTACTATTAGGGGCACATACAGGACACAGCAGAATATGGTCCTGAAGTCCCAGAGGTCAGGTGCTGCAGAAGATAAGGTTTATAAACCCAGTACGTGGTACTACAGCAAGTTAGCATTTCTGGATGACCATCTGGAAGTCAGGGAATCTCTGTCAACCCTTCCCCCCAGAGGTCTCTCCAGCCTTCCTTGTAGCCAACCCTCCAGCCTTCCTTGGAACCCAGCTCTGGCTTCTTCGGAGGATCAACCAGAGGTCCTTGATGAGCCAGATTTGGACATATGAAGCCAGGTATAGTATTGATATCAAGGTTTATATGCAGAGGCGGCTCTAGGCTTTGTGAGGCCTTAGGCAAAACTTAGACGTGAGGCCCCACTGATGCCCTTGAACTACGCAGCAGGCCTTCCCAGCTTGAGATGCTTGTGTGTTGGATGGGAAAAGTGACGTGTGTGGACGCAACATCACTCCTCATTGGCTGGCAGGCAGAACATCAGGAGTCTTAGGTTACGCGAGATGTGAGGGTAACAGGGCTCTTAACGTTGCCTGCACACAGCGGCATTAAGATGTGCTGTGACTTCTAAAGTAATGTGCTGCAGATCAGATGTTTGCCACGCTTAAGCGTGACACGGCTCTGAGCACAGCAGTGTTAAGGTCCCCTGTCAATCAAAACTGGGGTAATGTGTGTCGCACTACCCCTGAAGGAGCTGCTTGGTAATTTTGGGTTCCCTGTTCTGCGCCTCAACTCCAAGAACACCCTCAGCCCCTCTGACACACCTGGTTGATTGAATCATTACAGACACACGTAGCGTATAGTACATTTCACCTTACTGTAGGATATAGGCAATAAACAATTACACACATGCTTAGTGGTAGACACTATTTGTCTAGAATTAGGTACTTGCATAAATGACAAAAAATGCAGTTCACAAAGCAGAGTAGAACTGCCCTCAGGTAATAAAGTTAAACAAATATATCTATAAAAGCAGATCTATATCAATAGCAGAAAAATAAATATGAGAATATGTAAATCAATATTTAGCAACACAACTTTAAACGTGTCTAACGGAATAGCAGTTTCCTAGTGGTTTTCGAGTGCACTCGAAAAAATAAGAGAAGGTGGGGTCTCCCTTTAAATGGCAACAACAACCTGCGCAGGGCCAGTGCAAGGATTTTTGTTTAGTTATCCCTGGTCCAAGAAGTGGTGTCATACAGGGGAGGGCTGGCAGCCTGTCCAGTGGCCCATTGAACCACAGAATCAGCTCATCCATGCCCACCTGGTTTTTCAATGCAGCCTTACCAGTTCCGCCTCATCAGTGCAGCCTTATCAGTGTCCATCAATGCAGCCTCACCAGTGTCCATAAATGCAGGCTCACCAGAGTTGTAGTTTCCTCTGCCCTGCTCAGGAGCTTGAGTGTGGACTACAACTCTCAGAATAAAACAGCGGCCGGCTGGGCCGCTGGCCCAACTTCCTACAGAAGAAAAAAAAGGCAGCGGGCAGCAGCTGCCGGCTGTTTTTAACATGGGTTAGAGTGGCCTAGAGGGCAATTGCCACTCTGCCCCCGCCCCAGCCCGCCCCTGACGTCATACATGACACTTCCCAGTCTGTGTACAGGAGGTGGCTGAGTGGACGAAGGTCTGCTGAGCTACCGCCGCCCTTCCCAGTGCCACCCACCATGACAGCAGCGGGCCCGCAGGTGGGACAGTGGTGCCCGGTAAACATGGTGAAGGGGGTTACACATTGTGGCAGTGGTGGAAGTGATAGACGGCTTCACAGCCACTTGTAACACTTCCACATGAAATGCGACAGTCAGCTTTACTAAAGTACACACACTCCTAGCTGCTATAGGGGCTGGGTGTGTGTAAAAAAAAAACAAAAAAAACATTCAGCACTGTAAAAATCTGAATCTCCAGCAAGTGGCTGGGGATTAGGATTTTACTGCCCCCCTATCCTGGCGCCCTGAAGTGGCTGCTTAAGCCGCCATATGGTAGTGCCCAGTGCCGGCCCAAGACATTGTGCTGCCTGGTACCAAGAATGAAATGCTGCCCCCCCCCCAAAAAAAAAAAAAATCACGACCACCAAAATGCCCGCACATCCATTATTTTATATCATGATAACTAAAGTGGACCTGTCATGGCTCTATACATGTATATAGGAATATAAAGAGGACCTGTCATGGCTCTATACATGTATATAGGAATATAAAGAGGACCTGTCATGGCTCTATACATGTATGTAGGAATATAAAGAGGACCCGTCATGGCTCTATACATGTATGTAGGAATATAAAGAGGACCCGTCATGGCTCTATACATGTATATAGGAATATAAAGAGGACCTGTCATGGCTCTATACATGTATATAGGAGTATAAAGAGGACCTGTCATGGCTCTATGCATGTATGTAGGAGTATAAAGAGGACCTGTCATGGCTCTATGCATGTATATAGAAGTATAACTTGGACCTGTCATGGCTCTATGCATGTATATAGAAGTATAAAGAGGACCTGTCATGGCTCTATACATGTATATAGGAGTATAAAAGGACCTGTGCGTGGCCGGCAGCCGCAATGTCAGCCAGCCACCCGTGATCGCTCCACAGAGAGCCAGAACGGGGATCTGTCAATGTAAACAGACAGATCCCCATTCTGACAGGGGAGGAGAGACAGATCTGCTGTTCCTAGTGATTAGGAACAGAGATCTCTCTCCTCCTCCAGTAAGTCCCATCCTCCCAGTTAGAAACACCTCCCAGGGAACACATTTAACCCCTTCCCTGACAGTGACATTTACACAGTAATCAGTGCATTTTTTTAGCACAGATCGCTGTATAGATGTCACTAGTCCCAAAAATGTGTCAGAAGTGTCCGATCTGTTCACCGCAATGTCGCAGTCTCGCTAAAAATCGCAGATCACTGCCATTACAAGTAAAAAATAAAATAATAATAAAAATGCTTGAAGTGCATTATTTCTATTATTACATTGTTATATAAAATAGAAAAGTTCAACTCACCATAATGCCGAATCAGTGGGAGCCCCGAGCGGATTGTCACTTGCGGATTGTCACTTGCCACGTCACCTGTCACCAGATGTGGATTGTCACTTGCCACACATTGCGCATTGTCACTTGCCACGATGTCACACATTGCGGATTGTCACTTGCCATGACATCACCTGCCACACATTGCGGATTGTCACTTGCGATGACATCACCTGCCACACATTGCGGATTGTCATTTGCCACGTCACCTGCCACATGTTGCAGATTGTCACTTGCCACGTCACCTGCTACACGTGGCGGATTGTCACTTGCGATGACATCACCTGCCACACATTGCGGATTGTCACTTGCGATGACATCACCTGCCACACATTGCGGATTGTCACTTGCCACAACGCCACCTGTCACACGTTGCAGATTGTCACTTGCCACGTCACCTGCTACATGTAGCGGATTGTCACTTGCCACAACGCCACCTGTCACACGTTGCAGATTGACACTTGCCACGTCACCTGCCACACGTAGAGGATTGTCACTTGCCACGTCACCTGCTACACGTAGCGGATTGTCACTTGCCACAACGCCACCTGTCACACGTTGCAGATCGACACTTGCCACGTCACCTGACACACGTAGCGGATTTTCACTTGCCATGTCACCTGACACAGGTAGCGGATTGTAACTTGCCACGTCACCTGCCACAAGTAGCGGATTGTCACTTGCCACGTCACCTGCCACACATTGATTACCTGCTTCTTTGCTGCTTTTGCTTTCTAGTAACCTACAGAATCCTAAAAAAAAGTTATCTCAGAGCCTACATGTTAAGCTCTTATATGGGTTTGAGACTATTGACTTTACATCTCTTTAGAATAAAATTATATAGTATATAGCCAACTTCCACCTCCACCACTTAACACAAGAGCTCACCTCGGGCCGGGGAACACTGCCCTCACACCCCCCCCCCGCGCGGCAGCTGGGGAGACCCGAAGGACACAGTGTGCAGCGGCAGCTGCGCCGCCCGGGCGGAGGGCAGTAGTAGGTTCTGCTGCAGTGGTGTGAGGAGGAGGAGGAAAACAGAGCTGACAAGCGCGCGTGGCGCCGGGGGTGTTCCGGGCCAACCCCCCAAGCCCTTAACACAAGAGCTCAGCTCGGGCGACGGAGGTCAAGGAACACTGTCATCAACCCCCCCCCCCCGCGGGCAGCAGCTAGGGAGATCCGAAGGTGTTGTGTGGAGGAGGAAAACAGACCTGACAAGCGCGGCGCCGGGGTTGTTCCGGCTGAAAAAAAAACAACTGCCAAAGGAGCAGCCTGGGCACTCGCCGTACTTGGGAAGCCGATGACACCCCCGCAATGTGTGGTGCTTGGGGCGGAATGGGCTTGTGGCTCTTCCTGTAGCAGCTGAAAGCTGGAGGGAGCAGAACGGGCTGGCGGAAATTAGCCTCACAGTGGAGCGGGATGGCGGGCGGGCGGCAATTTGCCGCCCCCCCTGAAAGTGCCGCCTGGTACAATGGTATCATCGAGCCCCATGGTAGGGCCGGCCCTGGTAGTGCCGGCCATAGCCCTGGGGCCACTACAGTTATAGGGCAGTCTTTAGGCTCAGTTCACACCAGTGTGCAGCCTCACATGTGATTCGCATCACACTGCAGTGCAAATCACATGTGAAGTCTGTGCTATGCGATTTCTGCCATACAAATAGTATGGCTGAATTTGGACCAAGGTCATGCAGGGCCCTCTTTTGGTTCGCACCAGAATCGGATTGCATGGGTGTTCACACCCATTCAATCTGATTCATGTCTGAATTGACAGTTTGCACAGCAATATGTGAACCGATCTGGGGGTGTCATTAACTTTATATTGACACTCCCCAGCGGTTCGCATAAGGCAGTGTGAACCGCCTGCGAGTCAGGTGCAATGCAGGAACCCACAGTGGATTCGCAGGGCTCTCGCATCGCACCAGTGTGAGCCGAGCCTAAGTGCTGGTTCACACTGCAGCGATGTGGAAACCCTGCGAAACCACTGTGGGTTCCTGCATCGCACGTCTCCCGGTGGCAGTTCACACTGCCTTTTGCGAACTGCTGGGAGTGTCAGTTAAAAGTTAATGACACCCCCAAATCAGTTTGCATAGCACAGTGCGAACTGCAAATTCGGACAGGAATCGGATCGCATGGGTGTGAACACCCACGCGTTCCTATTCTGGTGCGGACCAAAAAATGGTCCTGTGCAAGTTTGGTCCAAATGCAATGCAAATTCAGCCATACTATCTGTATGACTGAAATCGCATTGCACAGAGATCGCATGTGATTTGCACTACAATGTGGTACAAATCACATCTGATGTCGAACATTGCTGCAGTGTGAACCAGCACTAAGTCCTAAATCTTCATCTTTTTATTTGCTGGTGCACGTTGCAGCTGTGGAAAGGGCCTGTGGGCAGTATTAGGGCCAAAGAATAACAGGGTGGGTAGTTCCTATGGATGGCAGTAGATAATGGTCGATCGGCCCTCTTACCAGACCTGGGGATACAGCAACAATGGTTCCTCCAATCAGGAATCAGCTCATTCTGGGTTGCCTGTGGCGACTCCGCTGGATAGTGCCCAGATCTGTATTCTGGAAATAACTTCATGGCTTTCTTCAGAAGGGATGGTGCTAGGCTGTGTGGATTTCTCTCTGGTGGTGCAGTGCAGTGCAGTGGGATTATCTCTCTCTGATGGAGTCCTGGGTACACTTCCCCAAAACCTCTCCTGGGCTCCTGGCTTTCTCTCCCTCCTCTTCAGCTGGGCATGCTGGGGGCTGTAGTTTCTACCCTTAGTATTGCATGTCCAGCCCTCGGGACTACATTTCCCAAAATCCTCCTCTCTGCTTCATTTTAGTGTTTTTTCCCCTGCCCAATAAGAAGGAGGGGAAGAAAAAATGAGTAGAGTGATGAGAGGAGGAGAGGGGAGGGGAAGGGGGAAGAAGAGCCCGCAGCAGCTTCTCTCTCTCTCTCCACACAGACACTGTCGCTCCGATCTTCTGCTGCTCTGCTCTGCTCTGATAGGAGGAAAGAGGGGAATGGGCAGGGAGCACAGAGAGAGAGACATCCAGTTATTTAGCGGCGGCTCGAGCAGGGGGAATGAAGGAGGTCTCCTTCTCGAACCGCTCCTGTCATTTGCCGGTGGGGAGAGCAAGCGGGAAGGGGATCCGCGCAGCACCCGCTTACACATATCAGGCAAATTCGGCGATCGCGGGGCCCTGCTGTTATCGCGAGGCCTAAGGCGATCGCCTAATTGGCCTAATTGGAGAGCCGCCTCTGTTTATATGTAACAAAAGTGATGATGTAAAATAGATGTTACTATTGCTATCTTTTTAATGTCTGTTAAAAAATTGGTTTGCATAGCAATAGACAGTAGTGGTCAAAATTGATGGGGACAAGCCAAAAAATGCAGGGGCAGAATCATTGTATTTTAATTAACTTTTGGCATTCTATTTTCAAATGTCTGGAGGTGAAAAATGTGTGTGATTGATGATGCCAAAAATATAAGTATGTCCCTTTTTTTTATACAGCCAGAGCAGAGCCAGGAAGAGGGTGACGTTGGGGACCAGGAGGCAGTGTTGCCAATGCCAACCCCCTGAAGTGAAATTTACTGGCAAGGATGCCAAAATTTCTGTACGGCACCAATTTCTTACTGGCAAAAATAATGAAGCTTACTGGCAGAGCCGCATTTTTTACTGACGCTGCAAAAACAGTACCTAAAATTACTGTTTTTAGTGCTAAACAGTGCAAATATCAACTATAAACACACAGCTAATGCTAATATCAATGTGTTTAAGTTAAACAAAAGTAAAAAAACATATTTCTCAATTCACATGAAGGTTAGGATACTATAACCCAGCCAGCACAGAGTTCCCTCTTACATCAGAGTCTGCAGTATGCCCCCTTACAGTGCAAGGGAACTCTTATGTAAAGGGGAACGCTGCAGATCATGATGTAAGGGGGAACTCTGATGTGGAGGGGGGCTCTGGTGAATAGAGACCACCTTCCACAGAGTGAATACACTAAGATAAGGGGGGGTACTAATACAAGGGGGAAACCTTTATATCAGTGCCCCCTTA
Organism: Rana muscosa; assembly: GCA_029206835.1. NCBI lineage: Eukaryota > Metazoa > Chordata > Amphibia > Anura > Ranidae > Rana > Rana muscosa. The sequence goes on along the minus strand of CM055116.1, from coordinate 159,094,812 downwards.
CATTATTGTATTCATTCACCTTCTTACATCAGTGAACCCCCCCCCCCCCTCAGAATGGCCTGGCGGCACTGTCACTTACCTCCTCCCAGGTGCACAGTGTGGGGCTCAGTCAGACGGCTCCAGCTTGGTGGCTCTGATCTCCTCTCCCCAGTCCACACGTCTGTTTCTTCCTGGGCCGTAACCCCCATCCCGGCGGCACTCCCACTCTTGACTCCTTTCTAGGATCCCCTTATAGACTGTAGACATGACAAGAGATGGTCAGAGGCTGCGGACACGATAGAGGAAGTAGACAGAGACTGCAGACACGATACAGGAGGTGGACAGAGGCTGCGGACACACTACAGGAGGGGGACAGAGACTGCGGACACACTACAGGAGGGGGACAGAGACTGCGGACACACTACAGGAGGTGGACAGAGACTGCGGACACACTAAAGGAGGTGGACAGAGACTGCAGACATACTACAGGGAGGAGGACACTGGACAGAGACTGCGGACATACTACAGGAGGTGGACAGAGACTGCAGACATACTACAGGGAGGTGGACACTGGACAGAGACTGCGGACATACTACAGGAGGTGGACAGAGACTGCGGACATACTACAGGGAGGTGGACACTGGAGAGACTGCGGACATACTACAGGGAGGTGGACACTGGAGAGACTGCGGACATACTACAGGAGGTGGACAGAGACTGCGGACATACTACAGGGAGGTGGACACTGGACAGAGACTGCGGACATACTACAGGAGGTGGACAGAGACTGCGGACATACTACTGGAGGTGCCGGCAGGGCCGTCGGAACAGGACAGGCAAAACAAGCAATTGCCTGGGGCCCCGGGCTGGCCTGGGGCCCCAGCCTAGGATGCCTGCCTGCTGCCTGTCACAGTCCTGGATTTCCAAATTCCGCCCTGGGTCGATCTAAATCAAATGCACGATCGATCTGACAGTGGCTGTGGACCCCCCTAGCCTAGCTAGCTGGCACTGTCTCTGCTGGTTGCTACGTGACGCCCGCTTGGCTTATAGCAACCAGTGACATCACTAGCAGAGCAGGAGAGAGGCAGAGTTGTGCCTATCACAGGCAGCGGAGGAAAGATCTTCTAGCTAGCTCCGCCTCCGAGTCCACCCTCCTCCTCCCACTCTGTCCTCGAGGCACACTGTGTCCAGCCACTCAGCCAGGCACTCAGGCAGCGGCATGCTGCTGTGCTGAAGTCTGAAGAACACAGAAAGACGTGACAGAGTGAGACAGATTTCAGCCAGCTGTAGTAAGCAGGCAAGTAAGCATTGCTCACTCACCATTGACAGCACAGCACTGACCAACACATCATAAGGGGTGGGCACTGCACTGGGCAGGACTGGAGCAGTAGTCAGCTCTGAGGGGTTCATGCTTGGACCTGTAGTTCTTCACTTTTGGGGGGGGGGGTCACATGATTTCCAGTCCCAGCATGAACCCTCCCTTCCCTGCCAGGATAGGACACACAAACACATCCTAGCAGGGCAGGGAGGGTTCATTGTGGGACTTGAAATCATGTGACCCCCCCCAAAAGTGAAGAACTACAGGTCCCAGCATGAACCCCTCAGAGCTGACTACTGCTCCAGTCCTGCCCAGTGCAGTGCCCACCCCTTATGATGTGTTGGTCAGTGCTGTGCTGTCAATGGTGAGTGAGCAATGCTTACTTGCCTGCTTACTACAGCTGGCTGAAATCTGAACCCTCCCTGCCCTGCTAGGATGTGTTTGTGTGTCCTGAGGGGTTCAGCTGGGACCTGTAGTTCTTCACTTTTGGGGGGGTCACATGATTTCAAGTCCCAGCATGAACCCTCCCTGCTCTGCTAGGATGTGTTTGTGTGTCCTGAGGGGTTCATGCTGGGACTTGAAATCATGTGACCCCCCCAAAAGTGAAGAACTACAGGTCCCAGCTGAACCCCTCAGGACACACAAACACATCCTAGCAGGGCAGGGAGGGTTCATGCTGGGACTTGAAATCATGTGACCCCCCCGGGCCCCCCCAAAAGTGAAGAACTACAGGTCCCAGCATAAACCCCTCAGAGCTGACTCCTGCTCCAGTCCTGCCCAGTGACCACCCTTATGTGGGCACTGGGCAGGACTGGAGCAGTAGTCAGCTCTGAGGGGTTCATGCTGGGACCTGTAGTGCTTCACTTTTGGGGGGGTCACATGATTTCCAGTCCCAGCATGAACCCTCCCTGCCCTGCTAGGATGTGTTTGTGTGTCCTCTCCTGCCAGGATAAACTGTAAAACTGTATCGCTATGCTGTGATTCCTGTAGGCTTTGCGTGAGTGCAGGGGGGGGCGGTCTCCATGTCCATTTTGCTTGGGGCCTCCAAATTCCTTCAAATGGCCCTGGGTGCCGGAGACACTCTGCGGACATGATGGTGTCCTCCTCACCCCCTCACAGTAGCCTCCTCCTCTGTCCACCACCATATTATTTCTCCACATCATCAGTGTGCTGTGTCCTCCTCCTGTGCCCCTTTCACCTCTCCACAGGTCAGGGCAGCACTGTGCTGCCCTGACCTGTGGAAAGGTGCACAGGAGCCAGAGGAGGACACAGCACACTGATGATTTCGAGAAGTAATATGGTGCCGGTAGACAGAGAGCACATCAGTCTCTGTGTCCCCTGCATGGCACCATTGGCACGGCTTCACGCTCCAGGCTCACTCACTGACCCCCCCAGTTTCACTCACCTCGAGTCTGTCTGACTCTGTCCTCCACCCTGTCAGTGCTCCGCTCGCTCCTCCACCGGCACCTATGATGATGAGTGCTACTGCAGGACTGAGGACTCGAGTCGCGCGGCTCGCACCAGTCGCTGTGGTCACGCCGGTGTATTCAAAAATGGCGCCAGCGGCGCCATCACGTTTCTGCGCGTGCGCCGCCCGGCCGAGCGTGAATACATTTCCCTGCGCTCGGCCGGCTTCGGAACGGCGCATGCGCAGTTGTATGGCCGGCTCGTGGCCATCTTTTTTATGGGCGCCGGTGCCCATAGCGGACATTAACGTACACCCCAAAAAAGGGGTTAAATTCACGTACCGTACGTAAATCTACGTATGGTTGGCAACACTGCCAGGAGGAGGCAGGGCCCAGTGGCACACAGGAGGAGACTGGGCCCAGTGGCACACAGGAGGAGCACAAGAGCCCAGATGCCTCCCCTGAAAATACAACAACGAATGCCAAGGAGGGTTAGGCAGGTGGAGGAGGAAACCCGGGCCTTTCTTTGAGAGGCTACTGCGGCCCTCAGAGAGCCCCCCTCTGTTGAAGAGGGCTATGCCGCTGTATTGGCCCATAAACTACGCCAGATGGACATGAGGCAACGCCTGTACAGCGAGAATTTGATGTTGAAGGTAATCAACATGGGGTTGCTGGGTGAACTTACACAGTTCACAGATCTAACTGAGGTCGTCCCTCCTCCTCCACCTCCTCCTCCTCTTACTACTCCTCCTCCTGCCACAAGCTCTCCTCCTGAGACCCAGCCTCCGAGGAAGCTCTCAACAAAGGCTGCAGAGAAGGCTGGAGAGAAGGCTACAAGGAAGAGGAAAAAATAATGACTGCTGTAGTACCACAGACTGGGGACATATCTGACTTATCTGCAGCTGTTCCTGACCTCTGGGAGTCCAAGACAAGATTGTGCTCCTATTTTTCTTTTTATGTTATTACAGAGTTTGGTGTTCTATTCTTGTATGTTTGCTGTGGGGTCCAAAGGATGCACAAATTCAAGCAGGGTCTCCAGTGCTGCCTTCCCCTTTAATTTGTTATCTGCCTAAATAAAGGATTATTTGATTTACAGCAAATACTTGACTATGTGATTTTAATTCAAAAAGAGAGTTTGCTAGTGAGTAGGCAGGGACATTTTAACAATTTTTTTTTTTTTAACAAGGGACACAAAGCTCCTTGAGGGGAAATAATACAAATTTCTAATGTTGGTGTGGTAACTTGACACACAAAAGAAAAAAAATAAAATATAGACATTCCTAAATCTAAAAGAATTTTTTTTTTTTACTAAAGATAAAAGAAAAAAATATAAACATTCCTAAATATAAAAGAAATAAAGAAATAAAATGTTTGAAGCTATTTTAAATTATTTAATAATTTATTACGGAGATCTGGCTTACCAACAAACAATTCCTCCTTGAGATCACTAAGAATTACTAACAAACAAGTTTGTCATAACTCTGAATATCATTAGCAAAAGAAGTTCATTATTTAAGCATTATATAAAGAAGAAAGGAATGCGTTGCATTAAACGATGCAATAAGTTCCAGCGTGACAAATGTGCTATCTCCATTTCAAACGCTAGCTTTACCAGAACGAGCGCTCCCGTCTCATACTTGATTCTGAGCATGCGCGTTTTTTTCCCCTCGGAAAAGCATACACACTATCGTTTTTAACAACGTTAAAAAAAACGACATGAAAAACGACGTGAAAAAATAGAGCAGGTTCGAATTTTTTTTAGGCCGTTTTTCACGTCGTTAAAAATGCTCTGGAGCATACACACGATCGGTTTTAATGACCAATTTTAAAAATGGCATTTTTAACGACGTGAAAAAAGGTTGTGTGTACGCGGCATCAAGGCTGCAGGTGGCCTGGGTTGTAGGAAGAGAGTTAATATGTGGGACTGAATAAGTAACTTCCTAGTAAGTACATATACACTTGGGGTAAGGTGACCAGATTTTTTTAATGAAATCCGGGGACATATTTATTTTATTTTTTTTATTGGCAAATGGTAAACTGTTGTGTAAGCATATTTTCCTCAAATGATATATGCAGTGTATGTGGTATATGTTTATGGAATGATTGTATGAAATATACGTTATTTCTCACATTTTGCTCATGAGATAAAAATAAAAAAATACTTTTTAGAATTTTTTAGGATATGACTACCAAATGTTAAGAAGATAAGATAGAAAAAATACTTTTCAATGGATTTATTGATATTATATATAATTATACAAATATATATATATACTGTATCTACCTCTCTCTGTAAACTTTATCTTCCCCCTGTATATACAGTATCCCTCTCTCTCTCTATGTATATACTGTATCTCCCCTCTCTCTTTATATACTGTACCCCCTCCCTCTCTCTGTATACTGTGTCCCCCCTCTCTATGTATACTGCATCTTCCCTCTCTGTATATACTGTATCGCCCCCTCTCTCTCTGTATATACTGTATCCCTTCTCTCAGAGAAATATATGAGGATACAGTATATACAGAGAGAGAGGGGGGATACAGTATATACAGAGAGAGAGAGGGGGAGATACAGAATACAGAGAGGGAAGATACAGTATATACAGAGAGGGAAGATACAGAATACAGAGAGAGGGGGAGATACAGTATATACAGAGAGGGAAGATACAGTATACAGAGAGAGGGGGAGATACAGTATACAGAGAGAGAGAGGGGGAGATACAGTATATATAGAGAGAGAGGGGGAGATACAGTATATACAGAGAGGGAAGATACAGTATACAGAGAAATAGATGAGTGAGTGAGTGAGTGAATAACTTGTATAGCGCTACAAATGCAAACAAAATCGCCTCAAGGCACTTTTTCCATCCAGTGTCGTCCTTATCCTTTAGAAGAGGTGGGTCTTAAATTTTTTCCTGAAGGCCCGATGGTTTTCTTCCATGCGGATGTCCGTGGGTAGAGCGTTCCATAGCCGTGGTCCTTGAACTGCAAATCTTTCTTCTCCCTTCGATTTGTAGATGAGAGAGGGGGTACAGTATATAGAGGGGGACACAGTATATACACAGAGAAAGGGGAGATGCAGTATACAGAGAGAGAGGGGGTATAGTATATACAGAGAGAGGGGAGGGATACAGTATATACAGAGAGGGGGTACAGTATATACAGCGAGATAGAGAAATGGGGGCGGTACAGTATATACAGAGAGAGAGGGGGGATACAGTATATACAGAGAGAGGGGGTACAGTATATACAGAGAGAGGGGAGGGATACAGTATATACAGAGAGGGGATACAGTATATACAGAGAGAGAGGGGGTACAGTATATACAGAGAGAGAGGGGGAAGAGTATATACAGAGAGAGGGGGTACAGTATATACAGAGAGAAAGGGGGCGGTACAGTTTATACAGAGAGATGGGGTACAGTATATTTCACACGGGTGGACCGATCAGGTCAGCCTGTCAGGTTTTTAGGTGGATCCGATCGGACCATCCACTGCCCTGTATGGAGCGACAGGTGTCAACGGACATGTGTATGTTGACACCCGCCAATGTTCAATCTGATCCTATCCTTGGTCCGTTTACATCCAACTGCCCATAGTGAAGAGCGGGCTGTGTCTGGGTCTCCTCTGGGTCTGGGTCTGCTCTGCATAAGCAAAGCTGACACAGACAAGCCATCCGACTGCTCAGCAGGGATCAGCATACAGATTCTCTGCATCATTGGATTTGATTGACAGCAGCGGGAGCCAATGACTGCACTGCTATCAATCTATCCAATGAATGGAGGACAGCGTTGTGCATAACCATTCCTTTCCCTTGCTCTGGGAGATGTTTGGAGCAGCTGGGTGGGCTAGTGGAGAAGCAGCCAAGTGGGCTCGTAGTTTCTGCAGACAGTAGAGCTGGGATCAGTGTCTACAGTGGAGTGGGAGATACTCCAGGATGTTGCTTACTACACAAAGTGCTACTTTCTAAGGCAATGGTCTCCAAACTGCAGCCCCGTGGTTCAGATGCGGTCCTTTGCTTGCCTCTTTTTGGCCTTTGGGGAAGTTTTTCTTCCACTGATACAATACACAATTCTTCCCACTCAAACCAACAATGGGGCATTATTCCTCCCAATGACACCAATGAAGGGGCACTATTCCTCCTAATGACACCAATGATGGGGCACTAGTCTTCCCAATGACTGGGCACTATTCCTCCCACTGACATGAATGATGTGGCACTATTCCTCCCACTGATACCAATAATGGGGCAGTATTCCTCACATTACCACCAATGATGGAGCACTATTTCTCCCGGGGCGGGGGTTAACCATTTAAGGACCGCTGCACGACGATGTACGTCGACAGAATGGAACTGACAGGCACAAGGGCGTACAGGTACGTCCCCTTTAAGAACCCGTCCGTGAGTCGCGCGTGCGCCACCGGTAGCGCGCTCGCAACCCGGTCCTAAGCTCCGTGACCGCGGGACCCGCGGATCCGATCGCCGCAGGTGTCCCGCGATCGGGTCACAGAGCTGAAGAACGGGGATAGGTAAGTGTAAACAAACCTTTCCCCGTTCTACCTAGTGGCATGTCAGTGATCGTCTGTTCCCTGTGATAGGGAACGACGATCAGTGACGTCACATTCCAAGCCACGCCCCCCTACAGTAAGAATCACACATTAGGTCACACATTAGGTTAACCTCTACAGCGCCACCTAGAGGTTATACCCTTCACTGACAGTGTCATTTTCGCAGTAATCAGTACATATTTATAGTACTGATCGTTGTAAAAATGACAATGGTCCCAAAAATGTGTCAAAAGTGTCCAATGTGTCCGCCATAATGTCGCAGTCACGATAAAAATCGCTGATCGCCGCCATTACTAGTAAAAAAAAAAAATATTAATAAAAATGCCATAAAACTACCCCCTATTTTGTAGACGCTATAACTTTTGCGCAAACCAATCAATAAACGCTTATTGCGATTTTTTAAACCAAAAATATGTAGAAAAATACGTATCGGCATTAACTGAGGGGAAAAAAAATTATATAGTTTTTAGGGATATTTATTATAGCAAAAAGTAAAAAATATGTAATTTTTTTCAAAATTGTCGCTCTATTTTTGTTTATAGCGCAAAAAATTTAAACCGCAGAGGTGATAAAATACCACCAAAAGAAAACTCTACTTGTGGGAAAAAAAGGACGTCAATTTTGTTTGGGAGCCACGTCGCACGACCGCGCAATTGTCAGTTAAAGCGACGCAGTGCCGAATCGCAAAAAGGGGCCTGGTCCTTTAGCTGCAAAATGGTCCGGGGCTTACGTGGTTAAACTGACAAAAGACAAACAGATGATTTGCAATACTTTTTTAGAAATGCGCTCTCATGGATTTCTTCGCTCTTAAATAAAATATCAATTGTTTTTGCAACTGCAGGACATCTACTGATTTTCGCGGCAGTGGTTCCATGGAATAAATTCCGATCTCAAAAAAAAAAGGCTTTAATGCTCTGAGTCACCAAGTTTGCAGAGTGCCTGTTATCGTTATTCCGGAAGGAATTGACATCATGATTTATTTGATCACTTTTGCATATAAAACTCATTTCTGCTTGCATTCATCTTACTCTTTCCACATGTAAATGATCATTTGCTCTGGTGATATTCTGAGGGATCTTAACGCTTCTCTGTTGTGAAACCTAATGAAAATAATTTACAATGTGCAGAAATGGATAATGTCGGGGCAGTTGCTTCCCTGCAGTAATACAATTTTTCTTTAAAGATATTTCTAACAATAGTAAAGATGTAAAAAAAAAAAGAAAAAAAAAAAGAAATAGCCATAATTTACAACTTTTGAGGTTACAGGGCAGCTGTTTGCAGCATTTGCCTATGTATGAAAAAGTCCTTAAACGCTGAGATTTATAGGTTTATTTTAATTTTGATGTCTTTTTAATGCTGCATGCATCTTAAATACAACACGTAATAGTGTTGGAGATTGAAGAATTAAATTTTATTTTCTTCAGGAGGAATAATGTTTTCCCCAGAGACTGCAGCATTTTCAATAGTAGTTATTTTATTCAGCAGATTCACCATAAAAAAAACTAGGTGTTATCATGGGCTGGTAAATATAGTAGATGACTAAACATCTCAGGAAGATGAGAATAGTTTAGAAATGCATTAAAACAGCTGCACTGCCTATTTTATTGAAATATGGGGGATTTAAAAGCAAACAGTTGTAAAATGACACCTGCAAGTAAATGGAAATGAGATCTGCGTTACCTTTATTACTCAGTGTTCTGGAGTTTATTGATTCCACGTTGACAAGGAAGGTAGATGTTTTAGTTGCTGGCTTTATGTATGTGCCCCCCTTTTTTTTATTTATTATGTGATCAAGTGCTTTCCATCACCATGGACTTACTCTTGTTCACAACAAGAATCACATTTTGGGTGAATAATAGTTTTACAAGTGCCTTGCCCCATTTGATGCTTAAAAGGATAACTGTACCTTTGAACAATTATCCTTTAACTTCCCCCACATCCTTCTCCAAAGTCACTGAGGTTGAAAACGAATGTCTGTTGTCAAGGTCTACTTGCCCTGCACGAGGTGGTACCTTTCGAATGGAGCGTGCCTATCAATGCCCGGGACAAGGCAGAGACTGTGGTCATGTGAAAAATCGAACATTAAGGCAGTTCCCAAACTTAGAGATGCGCTTCCATACTGTGTGCAATAAAAATATAGAGTTCCTCTAAAAAGTGGCTGTCCTGTGTCACTACACACTTTACCTTGGTAGATGTTGCATTAGGAAAGACATGCTGAGCCTGCGCCCACTCCACCAGTCCAATGTACCTCAGTTACCTCACTTCCAGTAACAGAATGGGGTCCCACGAGCACATTTCACAGACCTCATGCGTGCTCATTAACTCCTTCCTTCCCATACCTCGTGACCAGACCATAGATCTCTGTAGCATGGGTTCAGATCCATTTGCTATTGGATACCGACCGCTACCAGAGGGCCTGTCACCTTACCAGATACTATGCCTAATGACTGGTTGCTTGGTGTCATTAACTTGTGCTTGGTTACTCTTAGCAACTGCATTTCTCTTTCTTATCTTACCGAGTTTACCCTGTTGTAGTAGCTAAGCTTCATAAACCTTTGTTCTTTACAGACCCTGGCTCTTTAGATATGCCAGTACCCACATGCACCCCTTTGAATAACTTCAGGCCAGACTCAAAATGGTTAAAGCAACTTGTACTGAAGGGGTTGCAGCATACAATATAAACAATATGAACGTCTTTCCCCCAAACTATAATTGTGTGGCTTGCCAGGCATACCTCTGTGGGGCGAGAGTCCATTATGGCATTGTCCATGGCTTGGATGTCATTGAAAGTCCTGGTGTCTTCAACGGACTGAAAAGCACAGCGGTCCTGATACACATGCATAAACAGAACCAACTAGTTCAGCTATGAAGAGCCCCTGGACCCCAGCCTTCTTCATTTTTATAGCACAGGTGGGCTAGCTAGGACCAAAAAGCCCAAGAACTGAGTTTACAACAGTTAAGCCTTTCCTCCGGCATGGGCCAGCCACCAACTTGCTAGAACCAAACACAGTTCAATATGCCGACAGTACATGTCGACATTACTAATGATAAGGAAATTGAACATAGGTTCTGCAAATGAAAATTTTCAAATAAAATGTTACTAGTTTCAGGCCAGCTTTTTATTCTATTGCTCTGCAGCCCACTGGGAACCACACAACGGTTGCCTCAAACTCCTATGGCTAGTTCCTTACTACTGTCCCTCTACTTTTTTTTGTACATTTAACTAATTCTGTCCCCCCAGAGGACCTTTCCAAAATCTTAAGCCCTGTACACACGATCGGATTTCCTATGGTTTTTAAACCAATGGATTTTTCCATCGGAAAACCGATGAAGCTGACTTCCATCAGTCTTGCCTACACACCATCAGTCAAAAATACGACCATTCCAAACGCGGTGACGTAAAACACTCCGATGAGCCGAGAGAAATGAAGTTCAATGCTTCTAAGCATGCATCGACTTCATTCTGAGCGTGCGTGGGTTTTTTATCCGATGGAGTTCCCCACAGATGATAGTAATTTGCTATCGGTTTTTTAACCATCGGATAAATTTAAAAATGTTCTATTTTTAAACACCGATGGAAAAGACCGATGGGGCCCATACACGATCGGTTTGTCCGATGAAAAAAGTCCATCGGACTGTTTTCATCGATACAACCTATCGTGTGTACAGGGCTTTAGAGTGTACTCACACTGGCAGATTCAACCATACCTAGGCACAGATCAACCCCATAGGCTGGTTCATTTTGTAGTTTGAGTGCTCTGAATCATGCCTAGATACAGTTAAGAGTAGGCTTGTGCAATTCGTTTCGTAACGAATCAAAATTCGTCCGAATTTAGCAACTTTCAGACATTCGGAAGCATTCGAATTTCTGAACAAAGCAATTACGAATAAAACCGAATCCAAAATAAATTATAGCGAATGCCCGAATGTCTTCGGCATAATTCGTTATGAAAAAAGTTACGAATGTACGAATCCATTCGAAGCACAATAACACTCTGCTCTGCTCTCTGCTTCTCCCTCACCGTGCTGAACCCTCTCAAAATGGTGTACAGGGGCGGAGGCTATAGCCGCATGTAAAAAACAAAAGTAAAATAGGAGATTTCGAATCCATTCGAAGCACAATAACACTCTGCTCTGCTCTCTGCTTCTCCCTTACCGTGCTGAACTCCCTCTCAAAATGGTGTACAGGGGCGAAGGCTATAGCCGTATGTAAAAAATGAAAGTAAAATACGAGATTTTGAATCGTTACAAATAACCGCTATGTATTTAGAAAAGTACAAATCCATTCGAAGCACATTAGGCATAATAGGCAGCATCGTTGTGAGAGAGACACGGAAAATTAAAAAACAACGAACCCCAAAAAAGTTACGAAAGTAGGAGTTGTGTCCAGAATCAACGAAAAACAATGTACTCTACTGAAAGTACGAATTACAAATCAACTAAAAATAAGGCTTACATTAATACGAATCATTCCGATTCAATGAAAAATGTCACTTGCGAAAATACAAATTAGTCCAAACACGAAAAATCCCGTCTAGCAAAATTGCGAACGATTACAAATCAACAGGACCGAAACGAAACAAATTTTTCCATTGTGCACAAGAAACAAACCGAAACTAAACAAATTTTTCCGTTGTGCACAAGTCTAGTTAAGAGTACTGTGCTCAGAACTGCCTGAAATAGTTGATCTGGGAAGTGGTCCACTTGTAGTTTTTCAGCAGGTTTTCAGTGGTGGAAGGGCTCTCCTTACACTGGTGTTCAGTCATGAAAGGGCTCTCCTTGGTGATCAGTCATGGAAGGGCTCTCCTTACACTGGTGTTCAGTCATGGAAGGGCTCTCCTTACACTGGTGTTCAGTCATGGAAGGGCTCTCCTTACACTGGTGTTCAGTCATGGAAGGGCTCTCCTTACACTGGTGTTCAGTCATGGAAGGGCTCTCCTTACACTGGTGTTCAGTCATGGAAGGGCTCTCCTTACACTGGTGTTCAGTCATGGAAGGGCTCTCCTTACACTGGTGATCAGTCATGGAAGGGCTTTCCTTACACTGGTGTTCAGTCATGGAAGAGCTCTCCTTACACTGGTGTTCAGTCATGGAAGGGCTCTCCTTGGTGTTCAGTCATGGAAGGGCTCTCCTTACATTGGTGTTCAGTCATGGAAGGGCTCTCCTTACACTGGTGTTCAGTCAAGGAACGGCTCTCCTTGGTGTTCAGTCATGGAAGGGCTCTCCTTACACTGGTATTCAGTCATGGAAGGGCTCTCCTTACACTGGTGTTCAGTCATGGAAGGGCTCTCCTTACACTGGTGTTCAGTCATTGAAGGGCTCTCCTTGGTGTTCAGTCATGGAAGGGCTCTCCTTACACTGGTGTTCAGTCATTGAAGGATTTTCCTTACATTGTTATTCAGTGGTGGAAGGGATCTCCTTACAAAGATGTTCAGTGGCAGAAGAGAGGAAAAGAAGAAAGAAAAAACATTTCCCTATGCATATTGTTTCACCTCTCACTGTCTCTGGGCTCCTTTCCCTAGGCCCCTTAGCCACAGAATTTATTTTTATTGTGGTATTTACTCTAGTGTATATGGATTATGTGAGTATTGTATATGTGTAGCACTAACCCCATAGGGGTTGCAGATGACTGGGTTCCCCACGCCTATGCAGCCAGGCAAGTAGCATTTTCAGCTTTCATCCAGACACAAGGAACAGTCTTTGAGATTTGTTTTTATGTTTTATTAGGGTTAATTACTTGGATGGGGAATAGGAATAATGGGATGCCCAACTTGATAGCAACCAAAACCAGGGACACATTCCTCCCTATCTACAACTTCAGATCTGCTTCTTCACTCCTGGACACTGACAGTCTCTAAGTGAAAAGATGCAACAGCCCCTTAAGTACTAGGAACACTCAGTCCCTTTAGGAAGTAGCACAAAGTGTTGCAAACTGTATCCTGGTGTACCTTCCAATTCCCTTGTAGACACTGGTCCCAGCTCTACCAACTACAGGAAATGCCAGCCCACCTGGCTGCTTTTTCACCAGTCTACCTGACTGACTTCACCAGTCTACCTGGCTAACTCTTTACCAATCTACCTGACTTCTCCAGAGATCTCCCAGGGAAAAGTAATAAAGATTTAAGCACACTGCTATCTTCCAGAGTGACCTGCTACGTGCGGCAGTCTCTCCCATTTTAAGTCCCCGACTGTGCTGTAGTATTCACACTGTCCTCCTTGCTCATGCTGCCTCTCAGAAAAGACTCCTTCTAAATGATCCTCCTAGGCCAGCCCAAGCCCCAGCCTGAGGCAGAGCACCCCCCCTAAAACTGGGGGTTTGCCTCAAGGGCCACCGACTTTCCCCTCAGCACTCCATCTCCATCTTGCACCCAACCCCCCCCAGCCAGCATCACTCATCCATACTTAAGGGCTGGCCCAACCACCTTGCCAGGCCCACCGCCCTGCCAAGCCCACTGCCTGGGGATTGGCCAAGCTCCCCTGAGTATGCAGAACAACCCTCCTAGCCTCCGCCCTCCAGTTTCCAGAATGTTCTTCAACTTTCCAGAACCAGGGGGAGGCACCAGAGACTTGCCTGCATGAGTCATCCAGCCCTTACCTAAAGAAAACCTGTGACTCAATTAAGACTCACAGGTTTAAACTTGATTCAGAACATACATTTTCTTGTATTCAAACTAGTAGTAGCACACTAGAGGGTGCTACATATGTAATTTAAGAGTTTAATACCCACTGTGTCTCATTTTAAAACAACAAATGATCTTACCTGAAAACCAAAATAAAGAGGAACTTTCTTAAATGGCACTCCATAAAAATACAAATTTTGCATGTAGGGTTTAATGATCTTGCATAATTCACTGATTTGTTTCCCTCTAACATAACAATTGTTGGAAAATGCTGTTGTGAATCCTAGGCCTAATCTACAAAAACATAATTTACTGTAGGCAGTCTTTTTATCACCATGCACTAATTGCATTTTTTTAATTGATTGATTGATTAATTGAAAATAAATTTACTAATTTGTCAAGTGCACACAGATCAGTGGAAATTACTAAATAAATTTTGTTCGATTTTGTAGGAATTTTTAGCATAAATGTCTATTGGCAAGTCGGTTGAAGACAGAAACAAAAAGAGCGGTTTGAGGTAGCAAGGAATTGCCAGTCACTTTGTTAGATAAAATGATGATTCGTTACTCTTTCATCAGTTAAATTACCATTTAAAGGGGTTGTAAAGGTAAATGTTTTTTTCACCTTAATGCATCCTATGCATTAAGGTGAAAAAACATCCGACAATCCACCCCCCCCCCGAGCCCCCGTTTTACTTACCTGACCCCTCGAAAGTCCCGTGCTCGACCCCGTCATCCTCCTCGCCGTTCAGCCTGGCCGTTGATTGGCTAGAGTGGATGGATTGAAAGCAGCGCAGCCATTGGTTGGCGCTGCTGTCAATCACATCCAATGACGCGGGGCGCCGGGGGCGGGGCCGAGTGATACAGTGAGCGGCAAGAGCCGCTGGCTCTATCACTGGAGCGCGCCCGCAATCACTCACCACCATGCAAGCTCGCATATAGGTCTTGAGTGATTGCGGGGAGGAGCCGAGACAGCCGCTGAGGGACCCCAGAAGTAGTGGATCCGGGCCACTCTGTGCAAAACGAGCTGCACAGTGGAGGTAAGTATAACATGTTTGTTATTTTTATTTTATTTTTTATTATTTCTTTACAATCCCTTTAATAGGAACAAATGACAATTCCACATCTAAGCGATATTTATATTTGTGAAGTCAATCTTTTTGAAATCTTTAATGAATTAAATAACAAATATTGCAAAAATAACTTCTACTTCTCAGTGAACTGAGCCTCCTGTGCTATAAATTGGTTTATGGAGCGCCCTAGAAAAAAAGTATGTCAGACACAGAGGAAGGGAACAGTCAAGGAACCTGAATCTATAGAAGCTATCCGACTGCATTTCAGTAGGAACAGCAAAAGTTACACAGCACATCTAACCTTCATGAATTGCTAATAAGTTCACATTTGGCAGCAAATCATGCAAATACTCTGAAATACTACAGTTTGTATTTGTTTTTAAAATACCTGTGAAATGTTCCCAAGAATTTCTATCAAAGAAGATACATTTGAGGTGTTCTGTTTCCATAGATAACAACTGTCCCTAATCCCTGAGGGCCATGTTTATGGAAAGTAAGTATTTGCCTTTTTTCTGCCATGCACAAAAACAGACCTTTTTTCGCACTGTATATTTTATTTGTTTACTGCACTAAAACAGGCATGTCAGTCTCACCTGAAACCCATGGTCAAAATAGTGTTTGCATAGTTAAATAAATACTTCATAGAGAATGTTAGTTGAAAGTTTAGAGTTTAAGTTTAACAACTGCTGGCTACTTGTGCCAGTTTATTCATAAGTTACACCAGATGCACTCATATAATAAAGAGAAAAGGAGGCACTCTATTGGCAGTGCATTTATGAAGTATTCTGACCCTCTTTACTTTTTTCAATTTTGTTATGTCGCAGCCTGATACTACTGTTGTTTAACCATTTTACAACCTCCCCATAGCAGATTTACTGCTACAGGGCGGCCGCTCTGTCCAGAATCACATATATATATATGTGATTCTGCACTTCCGGGTTTTGGGCACGAGTGTGCGCCGCCGGCGGCTCACTCCCACTGTGCATGCCAATCAGCAGGTCCAGGCGGACATCAGGGCCGATAGTTTGGTACTCTGACAGAATGACAGTCTGCCTATGTAAACTAGGCAGACTGTCATAACGTGAATACAGAAGACATGGATCCATATCTCCCAACTGTCCATGATTCCGAGGGACTGTCCCTGATTTGGAGCAAAGTTCCTCTGTCCTTTTCTCCTCATTGGTCCTTCATTTTGGTCTATTCTATATAGTTGTATATAAAATGCAAATTTTTATATTTTAAACAGTGTTTTTCCAGTGCTAAACCTTTCACGTTGAGCGGGAAGCCAGCTGACAGCTGATGACTCATCGGTTGTTAAGGACGTGGCGGCTGGCTTCCCGGCCCCCTCCTTGGCAACCAGCTATATACAGTGTAAAAAAAAGAAATAAAAAAACGCAAAACGCAAATCGCGGCAAAATGGCAGTAAAATTGCGGTACTTGTATTTTGGATGCCGGTCCATTGAATTCTATTACATGCAAAACGCTGCATTTTGTGGGAAAAAAGTCCCCGACCCTTTCCAAAAACGCAGAGGCACAAAAATGCATTGATGTGAACATGTTCCATAGGAACCCATGTTAAAAAATGTCCCTGCATTTCTGCAAAATGCATTAGTGTGAATAGAGCCTAAAAGGCCTCACAACTGCATACTGTATCAGAGCACCTTTTTGATATCCAATACTTCAAGTGATTAAAGCAATTTAATGGCTGTGGCTGCTACCATGAGCTTAGCATTATCTTTTTCAGCTGGTGATCGGTAAAAGTTATCTGGCGGCTATAGGATCACATTTAAAGTAGTGAGAAGCCCAGGCCTCCCCCCCACTGTCTCTTCCCACCAATCACTGTGGTTCCTGGGCTCTCTTGCTCCTCCAGAGAGTCCAGGACTACTGAAAAGTGCTCCATCTAAGAAGTAGGAAGAGATCAAGGGCATCTGTACCCACATTTCCCCTATGAGTAATCAAGCTGGAAGTGATAGTGATTTCATCACTTCCGTGTTTAGAACTGTCATTCCCTGCCCAGATAGCAAGGATACCTTGCCACAAATTTGTGGCAGTGTTAAATTGTAAGTCTGTTAACTTGCTGCACATTTTCAATGGCGAGTTGTACACTTGCAGAGCACTTGAAGCACAAGTTCTAGTTGTCACTTTTACAATTTGTAGCAAAGTTGCGTGGCAAATCTCTAGAAAGAGCAAAATTGCAGTGGTGCATCTACAGCTCTGCAAGACACAGTGACCCCTGTGGTGGGATGAATATTGCACAACATAACTGAACCAGAACTTGCAGCAGACTTGCAGAATGTTTGCAAAGAATGTTGATCTGGAGTCATGCAATGCAGACTTGCTGCAATTGTGCAACAAACTAGTGAAGCCTAGCAAGTCTAACAATAGCTTAGAAAGGCATTTTCAAACTTGCAGCACAATTACTTACTACCTGGGTGGCTACTGTAGCCAGGAAACTAGTTAATCAAACATGATATGTGCTTGATTAGCTGCAGTGGATAGCAGGGGAGACATTGAAGGTCTAATAGTCTCCATAAGAGAACCTGTGACCTGCCTTATTACATTAGTTGCTTGTTAGCAAATGCAAACGCATGCGTAGGGCCTGCACATGTATGTAAACAGCAATTGCACCACACATGTGAGGTATCGCTGAAAATGCTGGAGTGAGAGCAATAATACTGGGGTCATAATTCATTGTTATCTCTAAACATTTATAGCCAGGTGCTGGGCTACAGCAATATGATGAAGGAGACAGTGGGCTCCATTTACAAAGCGGTATCTTACCACATTAGAGAATTTTATGAATGCAGTATTTTAGTAGTTAACACATGCAGTAATTTATTGCCTGTATTTATTAATATTAAAAAATAGGCGTTGTCCACATCCTTAACAACCACTAAACAACATGGTTGTTAAGGAGCAGCCGGTCTCTGTGTCCTTAAAAAGACTGATGAGTCATCAGCTGTCAGTGGGGTTCCCCAGAGCTACACCACCCACATCATATCACCTGCATCAATGCTGTGGGGAGACTGGAGCATCTACTCACCCCCTGTGTCAGTACTCAGGTCTGAGCCTACAAACTCTGCTGTGTCTGGTGATGTCTCTTCTTGCTGAGCCACCTTGAATGTTGGACAGCTCCATGGACAATTCTTTAAACGATCTTGCCTCAAACCCTGTTTTTCTTTCACCATAAACTCTTTGGTCCTCTCATGAACTTCCTGATTTAAGCCATATCTCTGCACTTCCTGCTTGCCAGATTATTGTGCTCTCTCCATCCAATATCTCACTCTTGCCACTGTCTGTATCTTTGCTATCATATGTTGCCAACCTTTGGCTTATACTTTGGCTACGCTTCTGCTTGATCTCAACCTGCAAACATTCGTTACTGACCTTTGGCTTGTTCCTCGAGTACGCTTCTGCCTGATTCCAACCAGTAACCACTTGTTACTGAAATTGGCTTGTTTACTGACTACACTTCGGTTGATCCCCACTGGCTATATCTGCTACTGGACCCCGGCATGCTCACCTCCTGGTGGGACAATCCTGAAGACTGTGACCTGGCAAAACCCATCTCCACCATCATAAGCTCTGGTGAACATCTGTTAGCACTTATACTCCTCACTCCAGGTTATCCCTTGTCATCCGCGAGGGTGACCTGCTTCTGTACTTATCTAGCTGGTTGGTGAGTGGCTCTCTACTGCTATAGCTACTGGCAGGGGCACTGATAGGGGGGGACCACCAGTTCTCCTGTAGGGGCCCGGGAACACAGGGGGGCCCAAACACCAGAGGGAAGGAGGGGCAATTACAGGATGCCCTGTGCGGCTCTCTGCAGCAGCTGAAAACCCTCCCGCCAACTTTCAGCTGTTGCAGGGAGAGACACAGACGCAGCTGCCGGCTTCCCTCTCCCGTTAAAAAAATTGTAAAATAAAATAATTTTAAAACATTTCAACTTTTTAAAAAAATTATAAAATGTTTTTGTTAAAAAATGTTAAAAACGATTTAAAAAAGGGCTAATTCACACAGCTTCTCTGTTATCTGTGTGTCTGCTAAGAATGATTTTAGTATATTTATTGTGAAAATGTTGTTTTGATATATTTGAGGGGGGCGCTGCTAGGTAGGCTGTACGGGGCCCAGTGATTTCTAACTGCAGCCCTGACTACTGGCCTCTAACCCTGACTCGAGACCGTGACACTGCTTCCCATTGCTACTAGGCATGTGCATTTCGTTTCGCTCCGAAACGAAATTCGGACGAATTTTCATTATTCGGACGTTCGGATGCATCCGAATTAACTAATTACAATGCTAACGAATTCAACCGAATCCGAACGTTTCGAATCGAAAAACCATGGACGAAATTCGAATCGAATTTGAAAAGAATTTTAGTCGAATCGAATTTGAAAACAATTAGAATAGAACCGAAAATATTGGAAATAATCAAATAGAAAAATAATAGAACAGAATAGAATAAAATACAATATATATATTATATTTTATTCTGTTCTATTTTTTTTCTAGTCTATTTTCTATTTCTATTCTAATCTTTTCTAATTGGAATTTGAAAAATCGGTCGCATTCGAAAATATTTCAACCAAATTCGATAATATTTCAACCGGATTTGAAATTATTTCAACCGAATAGAAAAGATTATAATAAAATAGAAAAACAGATAATAGACTAGAAAAACAATAGGACAGAATATATTATATTTTATTCTATTCTGTTCTATTTTTTTCTAGTCTATTCTTTTATATTCTATTCAAATCTTTTCTATTAAAATCAAAATCATTATATACTAAATTCGAATTTCGGAAGGGGTGTGGCCTGGCGGGACATGTGAGCGGACGTCTTTCCTAGCAGCTCTGAGATCCCTCTGAACAATCCTCTGCAATCCTCTTTACCTGCCACCCAATAACGCCCGAAAACCTCGCTACACCCTCGGGAAACACCCTGGGATACCTTCTGGTGGATTCTGGTGGATGGGAAAGAGAAAGGGAAGGAAACAGCCTGCGGTTAGAATGAGCATCACCACTCGCTCTGGCCAAGATGGCCGCCGCAACAACAGCACCGCTGCGCCATTCTCTTCACTGGCATCCACCCCAGATCTCTTTGAGGAGGAACCTGACTTGTCCATGCCACCTTCCCCCGGGACCTCCGCTACACCGGCGCTGCCGGCCCCTGCATCCCCTAGTGAGGAGGGCCTGGAGGAAGGCCCGGAACCGGAGCCCACGCTATTGACGGTTCTACAAACCATTAAGGTAAACCATTCAGACATTATGGGGAAGGTGGAGGAATTAAAGCTGGACATTACAATCATGCGCCAGGACATGCATAAGGTGAGGGACCGGGTCTCTGAGACAGAGCGCTGTATCAGTGCTCTGGAAGATACTGTGGGCCCAGTCCTTCCTGTCATTAAAATCCAGGACTCTAAAATACGGTCGCTAGAGGACAAGATGGACGATTTGGAGAACCGTTTACGCAGGAACAACCTGCGCCTGGTGGGTCTGCCTGAGCGGGTGGAGGGTTCTGATCCGGTCGCCTTCTTAGAAAGCTGGTTCTCCCAGGAGTTTGGGAAGGACTGCTTATCCCCCTGTTTTGTCCTGGAGCGAGCCCACCGGGTGCCTGGCAGACCACTTCCTCCTGGGGGACCCCCCCGCACCATAATTATGCGTCTCCTTAACTATAGGGACCGGGATGTGATTCTGCGAGCGGCCCGCATTAAGGGGAGCTTGAAGATCAACAATGCTGCTGTGTCCCTCTTCCCTGACTACTCCCCTGCAGTCCGCGCTTCAAGAGCTAAATATTAACTTGTTAAACAGAAACTGAGGGAGAAGACCATCCAGTACTCCATGCTGTTTCCTGCGACACTGAGAGTGGTGCATCAAGGCCAGGTGAATTTCTTTCAAACCCCTGCGGACGCATTTACCTGGTTCGAGTCCCTGCAACAACCCGAGTTTCTTTGATATTGTTCCTTTTTTTTTATTTTTTCATTGGGTTCTGCCTTTGCTCCCATGATCCGGGATAGTACCTGAGGCAGATATACATTGTACTTTCCAGTGGCAAGAGGATACAGATCTCCATCGGAAGACTGTGCTGCTTTTTGTTTAACGACCTTCACCCTTTTCTTTTTCCCCCTTTTTTCTTGTTTCTCAGACGTTTGCTTCTGCTCTACTTTTCCTGAGCAGGAGCTGATCTAACTGGGTCCGCTGGCGTGTCTAGACGGGCCATGTTTCTAGAAGGTTTTTGCAGTTTGGGATCAAAGCCAGCCCTTTGTTTTTGTTCTTTGGGCCTGGCAGGGGAACATGCTGGGCTGTTGCCTATGCTACAATTCTATCGGATTGTAATATCTCTGGTTGTTAGAATGAGTGCTGAATGTGTGTGTACGTGTGTATGTGTGTGTGCGGGTGTGTGTGTGTGACTGTGTTTGCCTGCCTACACCCCCACCTTTGCCCTGCTTGGCCTACTGCTGTCCATATCACTGTTATACTTTGTCAGCATGTCTACAGTTAAATGTATCTCCTGGAATGTCCGGGGGTTAAATTCCAAATTTAAACGGGCCTCCATGTTTGATTTCCTCAAGGTGCACAACCCTCATATCTTATGTTTACAGGAAACGCACCTTGTGGGGTCAAAGGTGTTGGCTCTGGGTCATGCATGGGTATCACTCTACGTACTCTAACTATGCAAGAGGGGTGTCCATTCTGATTCGGAAGGGACTCCCCTTTTCATGTGAAAGGGTGGCCTTGGACCCTAAGGGTCGCTATGTTTTTCTCCAATGCAAAATATACTCTGTGCCTATTCTGCTGGTGGTTGTGTACGCTCCTCCCCCGGTCACAACTGAGATTTTTACTGATCTAAGTGTACAGCTTTCCACCTTCCCAACATTGGCTACTCTACTAGTGGGAGATTTCAACTCGGTGATTGATCCTGAAAGGGACCGGTTGAAGCCTCTACAGCATGACTCCAAACTTTTCAGTCAGTGGTGTGCCTCTTTTGGTTACGTTGACCTCTGGAGGCATAGCCATCCTTTGGACCGGGAATATACATGCCAATCTCGTACGTACTGTACTCTTTCCAGGCTGGACTATGCTTTGGGGACCCCTGACATGGTCCCTAATATTCAGACAGTATCACACATACACCAGACGTTATCTGATCACTCAGCTGTATCCATTGAGGTGGGGTTGGGCCACAGGCCCACGTTTCGGATGTGGAGGCTAAGCCCTCACTGGGTAGCCACGGCCGAACTTCAAGAGCCGGTTCGGCTAGATATGTCCCACTATTGGGGGACAATGCCGGATCGGCTTCTTTCGGCCCCACGTGGGACGCCTTTAAGGCGTCCGTAAGGGGGTCATACATCTCAAACATTGCTAGGCATCGTAGGTCGTCTCAGGCTGCCCTTGTGGCTTTGGAGTCTTCCCTGGTGGCAGCCAGGGCCCGCTTTTCTGCGCTCCCCACCCCGGACTCACATGGGGTCCTGGTGGGGGCGCATAGGGCCCTGGATCTCCACAGGGTGGAATTGATAACCAAACAACAGTTGTATCTGTCGGCTAGGTTACATGAACACAGTGGTAAAAATGGTAGGCTGCTGGCATAATTGGCCCGCACGGATTTCCCGGACAGAACGGTACAGCAAATTCAATTGCCGGACGGTTCTGTCACGTCAGACCCCTTGCTTATAAACTCCACGTTTAAAACCTTCTATGAAACTCTGTATACTGCCCCGCCCCCCCGACCGAGATTGAGGTACTGGGATTCTTTGAATCCCTCCAATTCCCTGTTTTAGAGGACACGCATAATCGGATACTTGATAAGCCCCTGACTGTGGAGGAGGTAGCTGAGGCCATTGGCTCGCTCCCTCCTAACAAAGCCCCAGGATTGAACGGACTACCTGCTGGGTGGTAAAGGAACTATGCTGAAGACATGTCTGTGAGGCTGCATTCTTTGTTCGAACAAGCGCTGAAGGAGGGAGTGCTTCCCTCCTCCATGTGTGAGGCCCTGATAGTGGTGCTCCCCAAGCCTGATAAGGACAAACTGCAATGTGGGTCCTACAGACCGATCTCCCTGCTAAACAGCGACGTTAAGGTGTTGGCCAAGATCATAGCTATAAGACTGCAAAAAGTTATTCTCCACCTTATCCACAGAGACCAGACAGGGTTTATGCCTGGAAAGAGTACGTATGACAATATTCGTCGGTTGCACCTGCATATTCAAAGGGCAGCCGCCGAAAATAAGAGTGGCCTGGTATTATCCTTGGATGTGCTCAAAGCTTTTGACACTGTTAGTTGGTCTTTCCTTTGGGAAACTATGCACCGGATGGGATTCAGCTCTAGATTTATTCAATGGATTTGGTTATTGTATACTAGCCCTAGGGCTAGAGTAAGCACTAATAGAGATGTATCCGAGGGTTTTACACTGCAGAGGGGTACCAGGCAGGGCTGCCTGCTCTCGCCGCTTTTGTTCGCCCTGGCTATCGAGCCTCTGGCTCTGGCGGTGCGACAGACGGCGACGGTGGGTGGCATCTGTTACGGGGCCCTCTCAGAAAAAATCTCCCTTTATGCTGACGATGCCCTGGTCTACCTGGATGGTTCTGAACAATCTTTTACCTCCCTTATGGGGGTTGTGGAGGAATTTGGAAGGGTCTCCGGGTTGCGTGTGGGATGGGATAAATCGGTAGCTTTTCCCATAGGCCCTAAGCGGGATTATAACTACCTTTCAACGTCCAAATTGACCATTCAACCTACATTTAAATACTTGGGCATAAGTATCAACGCGGATCTGTCCTCATATGAGGCGCTCAATTTTTCCCCGATTGTGGCACATATGGAGAGCAGGCTGCGGACTTGGGCCTCCTTACCACTTAATCTGATTGGTCGGGTGAATATTTTCAAGATGATATACCTGCCAAAATGTTTATATGTTTTTCGGGCATCTCCGATTTTTTTGTTTAAAAAGTTTTTTAATAAACTTAATTCCCTCCTCTGCACTTTTCTTTGGCATGGCTCACACCCACGGATTGCTAGGGCCTCTCTTCAAGCAGCTAGGCTTGACGGCGGGCTGGCATGTCCAAATTTGAGACTGTATTTTTTGGCGGCACAGTTAACATACGTTTACGATTGGTTCCTGGAGACCCCTTCCTCCTGCTCTACTGCCCTACTGGGGGCGTTTATGAAGCCTGGGGACTCCCTGGTCGACGGCCTGCACAGGTCAGTGCCCGGGAGATGTTCCCAGGGCTCCCCGATAGACGTCAGTTGGCTGGCCTGGCATGAGGGTAACGGTGTACTCACGGGTTCGGACTAGATATCTCCCAATACTCCCTTGTGGAAAAACCCTAATTTCTCTGAGCTTCTGGGGCACCCCGATTCTATGTGGTGGACCAGACTGGGGGTCCGGCAAGTTTCCCACATCTTCGTACAAAACACGTTTATCTCCTTCGTGGAAGTAAAAACAAGGTTTGGGGTGGCAGACAAATTCCTGTACAAGTATCTATTACTGCGCCACGCGATTCGGGCGCAGTTTGGGGGAATGACCCAGGAGCTCACAGAAACACCTTTAGAGGTGCTCATGTCGTGCCAAGATATTGACAAGCTGGTCACGACTATATATTCCAGCCTGCAGTCGGTGGGGGTCAAACCCTTCCAGATTGCTCAGCGGAAATGGGAGTTGGAGATTCCGGGGGTGACCGAGGAGGCGTGGGAGGAGGCCTCGGAGGCCTGCTTCCTAGATCTTATCGGCTCCAACGATCGGTATGTACAATTTAAATTTATACACCAGTTGCACTATACTCCTGCCAGGTTGGCTCACATGGGATTCAGTTCTGCTGCTTCCTGTTCTAGGTGTGGCTCCACTGAGGCTGGTTACTTGCATATGTTCTGGTCATGCCCGGGCCTATCAGAGTTTTGGAGAGAAGTGTTTGTATTCTTTAAGGACACCCTGAATGTACCCCTTCCCCACACACCGGAGGTGGGACTGTTGGGTGTGCTAAATGACTCTGTCCCCGCAGTCCATACTCGAACCCTGGCACGCACGATACTATTTTATGCTAGAAAAATGATACTATTGCAATGGAGGAGTGCCTCTGGTCCGGACATTCAAATGCTATATAGGACTGTTAATAAGGTCCTACCCATGTTCAAATGTATATACAAGGGCAGGGCCTGCTCGCAGAAGTTCTACAAAATCTGGCAACCTTGGCTTGACATTGAGGATTCCTTCTGGAGGGACACCCCACTGTCCCAGCCCTAGGGGGGAGCGGTTGCAGGCGGTATGGATATGTTTTGGGAACTGATGGGAGTTCAGCTGGGGGAGTGTGCGGTGGGGGGGGTGGGGGGTTGGGGGGCGGGGTGCGTGAGTGTGAGTGTGTGAAGGTTGTGTGTATCTGCTCTCTACGAGCTTGTTTACAACTAATGACTATGGATACTCTATACTATTAAGGGATGTACTGGGGTACCTTGGATGTCCCACGCGGCTCATCCAATACCCAGTAAATGTTGTTACTTTCCTCCGTTGAGGATTTGGGGCTAATATTGTCCTCAGGGTTTTTTATTTTGTACTCCTAAAGCAAGATATATTTTTCTCTATGTCGGATGTAAAAGATATGTGCAATGTAACCGTTTATGTACCTCCTTGAACGCTGTACTGTGTAAAATTTAAATAAAAAGAGTTTTAAAAAAAAAAATCGAATTTCGGAAGATGGTTATATATATATATATATATATATATATATATATCATTTTTTTTCCGACATTCGAATTTCGTATAGAATGAATTCTAATTTGAATAGAAAAGATTAGAATAGAAATAGAAAATAGACTAGAAAAACAATAGAACAGAATAGAGTATAGATACTATCTATTTTTTTTTTTTTTTTTGCAGATTACTATTTGTTTCCATAAGATCTCCTGCAGACTATTAGCATCTATTTTTTTGCAGATCTCCTGCAGACTATTAGCATCTATTTAATTTTTTTTTTTGCAGATTACTAATAGTCTGCAGGAGATCTGAAAAAAAAATTAAATAGATGCTAATTCGGTCGAAAACGGAACGAAATCCGAAAACGAATTTAACGAATTTAACGAATCTAACTGAACTAAATTAATTAATTAACGAATTAAAACGAAACGAAACTAAACAAATTTTTTCCTTTTGCACATGTCTAATTGCTACTCACCAGAGGCTTTCGAGGAGAGACTGAGAGGTCGTTATTTTCTACAGTGAGAAGTCACTGGAGCATCCCGGGGACTGGTGAAAGGGCTATTTGCCCATTGCTGATATTGCTAGCAGAGACTGAGCCACTGAGAGCAGGACACCAAGTATACCCAATCCATTCTGTACCGCTACTACACTCTATATCACACTTTTTCCACACCTAGACTGCACCTATACCAACTCTATACCAAACCTTTATCACGACATCTAACATGCACCTGTGCCAAGACTATACCTTACCTATACTGTACCTATACTGCATGCAGGTTACCTGAGACTGTCAATAAATGCATTGACACTCTTAAAAGGCCCCAGTGATATCCAGCAGGAGAACACCTCAAATTATAATTATTGGATAGTGCATACCCAGTCAGTCTAGGACTAGCATCACCGCCATGAATGCACTCTGGCAGTATAGTTCCAGCACACAGTAGATTAAAATTTACTACTGCTCACTGTTGCACTCAAGGTGGCCTTGCTACTGTTTATGCTGATCTGGACGCCAAATATCATCTTATGCCTAGTCCCTATTGCTAATCACTTTGTATGCTAATTTGTTAATCCATTTTATGCCTACTTACCATCCATATTGGGTGACAATATATTAAGTTTGACTTTACTACCTGGTTTGGTGCCTGTTTTCTTTGATATTACACTACTATTGGATACTAAGTATTACTTTCAGTGAATTCCTGTGATATTGTATGCTTGTACGCTCAACCTGGTGTGTCAGAGGGGCTGAGGTTCTTGAGAAGGTCGAGTCAAAGAACAGAGCTCCTACAATGGTAGCACTACATGTGGGGAACTAGTCCGGGATTTCCCTGTTCTGAGTGGTAGTAACCAAGATGATGAGTCAGAAGAACAACATGGACCCCGCTGCAGTTGTCAAACGGTGGCAAGAGCAAAATGGTTGATCAGAGCTGTGTGTAGTGCTTGATGTGTGGGAGATGAATAAATTAAGGAGCAGATTCACCGACCGGTAAAAACACTAATTCCAGAGCAGAGAGTGTTCGTGCTAGACATTAGGGTGGATCCAGCTTCTGCTTGTACCTATGTGCTATTAGAGTGGAGAAAAGACATCTCCTCCAATTTACTGGGCGACAGTGTCAATCTGAACAAGGTATTTATTGATAACCTGTAAAGGCTTTTAAAGTGTCACCCATGAAAAATATTAAGTACTGTAGTTTTTGCTATTTCACAGACATGCTCACTTTTGATTCTTGACATGTTTGGTATCTATTTACTCAACACAACCCCATATTTTTATCCCCAAAAATGGGTATAATATTGAGGTTATGTGTTAGTTTTTCCTGAAAACATGATTTTTTTAAAAAGCTATGCAAACATCGTGCCATCGTGCAACATAAAAAAATTGTAACTGTCACCATTTTATTGTACAGATCCTCTGCTTTCAGAAAATATATAATGCTTGGGGTGTAAATAAATTTTCTAGCAAAAAATTATGATTTTAACATGTGTATTAAAAATTGCCCCAGACACAAGGTGGTTAAAAAAAACTCAGGAGCTCTGACAAGTGACCTGTTAATGGGCTGGGCTCCTCCAATCACAGAGTTCCCTTTACTGCATTAAGCAGAGAGAATTCCATGTGGCATCGCAGGATCAACGCCTCGGCCTGCAGTTTATTAATGGGCCATATTATGCCAACCCTAATGTGCATAACCTAGCATGGTATAATAGAGAGTAGTTAGCGATATATTCTCTACGTTATAAATTAGCCCCTAGTAGTAATTTATAAAATAAACCTGTATTAAAAAACCATAAAGTCAGTTTATAGAAGTATTTAAAATTAAAAACATTTTTGTTGTTTTCCAGAACAAAATTTTTACATGAATATACACTATATTACCAAAAGTATTGAGACACCTGCCTTTACACGCATATGAACTTTAACCCCTTCCTTACCGGGCCATAATAATATGACGCCGGCAGGAACCCTCCCTCCCTTCGGGTGGACGTCATATGGAGGTGCGCACGCGCAGCCGGCACAACCGCGCGCCGGCGTCACCGCCCGTGACCCGGTGCGTGTGCCCGGCAGCCGCGATGTCCGCCGGGCACCCACAATTGCCCACGATCACGGTAGGAGTGTGGATCTGTGTGTGTAAACACACAGATCCACCTCCTGTCAGTGGTGAGGAGACCGATGTGTGTTCCCAATACAGAGGAACACAGATTGGTCTCCTCCCCCTGTGAGTCCCCTCCCCCTACAGTTAGAATCACTCAATAGGGAACATATTAACCCCTTCAGCACCCCCTAGTGTTAACCCGTTCCCTGCCAGTCACATTTACACAGTAATCAGTGCAGTTTTATAGCACTAATCGCTGTATAAATGTGAATGGTCCCAAAAACGTGTCAAAAGTGTCCGATATGTCCGCCGCAATGTCACGGTCACAATAAAATTCGCAGATCGCCGCCATTACTAGTAAAAAGAATAAAAACATAAAAATGGCATAAGTCTATCCCCTATTTTGTAGATGCTATAACTTTTGTGCAAACCAATCAATATACGCTTATTGCGATTTTTTTTTACCAAAAATGTGTAGAAGAATACATAACGGTCTAAACTGAGGAAAAAAACAAACAAAAAAACAATTGTGATATTTATTAAATCAAAAAGTAAAAAATATTGTATTTTTTTTTAAATTGTCACTCTTCTTTTGTTTATAGCGCAAAAAAAAAAAACGCAGAGATAATCAAATACCACCAAACGAAAGTTGTATTTGTGGGGTAAAAAAAACATAAAGATTTCATTTGGGTACAGTGTTGCATGACCGCGCAATTGTCATTCAAACTGCAACAGCGCTGAAAACTAAAAATTGGTCTGGGCAGGAAGGGGGTGCCCTGTATGGAAGTGGTTAATGGCATCCCAGACTTAGTCCGTAGGGTTCAATATTGAGTTGGCCCATCCTTTGCAGCTATAACAGCTTCAACTCTTCTGGGAAGGCTGTCCACAAGGTTTAGGAGTGTGTCTGTGGGAATGTTTGACCATTCTTCCGGAAGTGCATTTGTGAAGTCAGGCACTGATGTGGACAAGAAGGCCTGACTCGCAGTTTCTGCTCTAAGTCATCCCAAAGGTGTTCTATCAGGTTGAGGTCAGGACTCTGTGTAGGCCAGTCAAGTTCCTCCACCTCAAACTCGCTCATCCATGTCTTTATGGACGTTGCTTTGTGCACTGGTCAAAAATCATTAGGTGGAGGGGGGATTATGGTGTGGGGTTGTTTTTCAGTGGTTGGGCTTGGCCCCTTAGTTCCAGTGAAGGGAACTCTTAAGGCATCAACATACCAAGACATTTTGGACAATTTCATGCTTCCAACTTTGTGGGACAGTTTGGGGATGGCTCCTTCCTTTTCCAATGTGACTGCCCATCACTGCACAAAGCAAGGTCCATAAAGACATGGATGAGCGAGTTTAATGTGGAGGAATTTGATTGGCCTACACAGAGTCCTGACCTCAACCTGATAGAACACATTTGGGATGAATTAGAGCGGAGACTGCGACCCAAGCCTTTTCTTCCACATCATTGCCTGACCACACAAATGCGCTCCCAGAAGAATGGTCAAACATTCCCATAGACACACTCCTTAACCTTGTGGACAGTCTTCCCAGAAAAGTTGAAGCTGTTATAGCTGCAAAGTGTGGGTCTACTCAATATTGAACCCTACGGACTAAGACTGGGATGCCATTAAAAGTTATGTGCGTGTAAAGGCCGGTGTCCCAATACTTTTGGTAATATAGTGTATGTAACAAAAATAAAAAAAGAGACCAAAATACCAAAGAATGGATAAAAATAGACTGAGAACCTTAATAATAGGATGAGCTGCAATTTTACTGTGAGATACTTTGTCAATTTTTTTCACATTTTGGACAATTTTTATTTTTGGCTTTTACATTTTTTTTTTTTTTTTTTTTTTTATTTGGACTTTATGCGCATTCACTTGAACTCTATTTAAAGCATACTTATTCATATATATTCTCTATCTGGAGGTCACTTTCAATGTTTCACTTATAGTGGTATTATTAGTAAGTGTGTTTTTTTAATGTTATTTACATGAATATTTGTATCAGTATATAGAGCTGGTTCTTTCTCAGCATTACACTAAGTTCGATATCTAGATTTACTATTTCTCTGCGAGCGAAGAATTAGAAGAGGAGTGTGGCTACTTGACCTAAAACTAAGCTATGCCATTGCTGGTGGTAGGGTGGATCTAGAAATACTAGTGAGAAGTAGGGACGAGCTTCGAGTTGGAGTCGAACTCATGTTCGACTCGAACATTGCCTGTTCGCCGAACAGCGAACAATTTGGTGGTGGGCTTGCGGCAAATTCGAAAAGCCGCAGAACACCCTGTAAAAGTCTATGGGAGAAATCAAAAGTGCTAATTTTAAAGGCTTATATGCAAGTTATTGTCATAAAAAGTGTTTGGGGACCTGGGTCCTGCCCCAGGGGACATGTATGAATGCAAAAAAAAGTTTTAAAAACGGCAGTTTTTCCGGGAGCAGTGATTTTAATAATGATTAAAGTGAAACAATTGTAGCGCCCCCACCTCTCCCCCTACCTGCCTTTGTGTGTGTGATTTGGCTCCTCGCAGGGAGGGGAGAGGCACACCGCACCACAAGCCCGTACACTCCTGAGCAAGGGGGTTGAGCGGTGTTAGTTTTCGGGCCTGCCTGCGGCTGGAGTTGAATCCTCCCGAGGATGATTCTCACCTCTACCTTAGGTAGATGCAAGTCCTTATGTTTCCCTCAGTAATGTAACTGTCCACACCAACTGAAAGTCCAACTTCTATATTTATTTCACACGGATAATATATATGCCTCTTTGACAGCAGACAGGTTGGAACAAGACACAGGACAGCTTAGGCGGGAGGAGGTCCAGACACAAACTTAGGCTTCACAAACAGCTTTGGCGCACAATCTCTGCCACAGACCGTGAGGTTGGTCTCTGCCACAGACCAGGTGAATAGGAAGTCACTGCCACTGACTTGGAGAACAGGTCACTGCCACTGACCGGGTGAATAGAGTCACTGCCACTGACTGGGTGGATAGGGCACGGCCCTGTTAGGTCACTGCCACTGACCTGTAAGCGAACTTCCTTCTAGAGAGTACTTGGCCCGTGTGAGGGAGAAGACATCCCTCCGGAGAGTTACCAGAGGCTCCGGGCCTCCATATTAGTACCTCACCCCAGACTGAAGGTGTCTGGGATGGAATAGGAACCAGGCCTCCGGGCCTAGGGCACCCGGAGATGACACCCACACACCCAGGCTGAAGGTGCCTGGGCGTGGACGACGACAACGAACCTCAATGGAAGATGGCCGCCCCTTTTTAAACCCTCTCCCGACAGGCACAGCAGGTTCCCCGCCCCGCCATACTGCTGAAGAGAGGGGACAAAAAAAGGCACAACCTTGTATTGTGGTTCAACCCGGACCTATGGCGACAGCGCCAGCTGTAGACCCCAGGGAACTACACACCAACACTAGCTCCCATGGCACAGAAATGGTCCATTAACCCTAACAATAGTGTGTCTGAGCCTAACTACCACTCAGACACTCCCCCTAAATTGAACACCCCGCTACACAATAAAAGTGAAATATCCCTTTAAATTTCGCACCTGGGGGCGTGTATAGTATGCTTGTAAAGCAGCGAGTGTTTCCCGTGTTTAGAATTGTCCCTGCACAAAATGTCATTTCTGAATGAAAAAAAATCATTTAAAACCACTCGCGGCTATAATGAATCCCCGGGTCCCCGGCAATACAGAGAAAAGTCATTGAAAAAAACGGCAGGGGTCCCCCCCCCATTACATTACCAGGCCCTTTGGGTCTGGTAAGAATATTAAGGGGAACCCCTGACGGTTTTTTATTTATGACTTTTATCTGTATTGCCGACCCGACAATTCATTAATAGATGCAGTCGTTTTAAATGACACCAAAATTTAAAAAAATGGCATGGGGTCCCCCCAAAAATCCATACCAGATCCTTATCCGAGCATGCAACCTGGCAGGCCGCAGGAAAAGAGAGAGCGCCCCCCCTTCCTGAACCTGGAAGGATGTCCCCATGTTGATGGGGACAAGGGCCTCATCCCCACAACCCTTGTCCGGTGGTTGTGGGGGTCTGCGGGCGGGGGGATTATCGGAATCTGGAAGCCCCCTTTAACAATTATAAGGGTAAGGGTCTGGTATGGATTTTTGGGGGGACCCCACGCCATTTTTTTTTTAATTTTGGTGCAGGGTTCCCCTCAAAATCCATACCAGACCTGAAGGGTCTGGTATGGATTTTTGGGGGGGACCCCACACCATTTTTTTTATTTTGGTGCGGGGTTCCCCTTAATATCCATACCAGACCTGAAGGGCCTGATATGGAATTTGGGGGGGACCACCACGCATTATTTTTTTCATTTTGGTTCCCTGCGTAAAATGTCATTTTTGAAGGAAAAAAAGTAATTTAAAACGACTGCATCTATTAATGAATTGTCAGGTCGGCAATACAGATAAAAGTCATAAAAAAAACGGCAGGGGTTTCCCTTAATAATTATACCAGACCCAAAGGGCCTGGTAATGTACAGGGGGGGGGGGGGGGCTGACGTTTTTTTCAATGACTTTTCTCTGTATTGCCGGGGACACAGGGATTCATTATAGCCGCGAGTGGTTTTAAATGACTTTTTTTCCTTCAGAAATTACAATTTGTTCAGGGACAATTCTAAACACGGGAAACATGCGCTGCTTTACAGGCATACTATACACACCCCCAGGTACGAAAGTTAAAGGAATATTTCACTTTTATTATTTCACTTTAAGCATTATTAAAATCACTGCTCCCGGCCGTTTTTAAAACTTTTTTTGCATTGATACATGACCCGAGTCCCCAAACACTTTTTATGACAATAACTTGCATATTAGCCTTTAAAATGAGCACTTTTGATTTTTCATGTTCGTGTCCCATAGACTTTAACGGTGTTCGTGTGTTCGAACAATTTTTTTGCCTGTTCGCATGTTCTGGTGCGACTTGAACCGGGGGGTGTTCGGCTCATCCCTAATGAGAAGCTCTCATCAATGAAGGCTTAAGGATTGAAAGAAACTGGAAGAAGAAAGTGCTTGTTTCAAACCATTATTGACCATTTAATGCTGGAACGGATTTCAGTTGGACTTGGTATTTGGGATGTTCTTCATTCATACAATTTTCTTTTCATATTGAACTGTTGTAGGGGTTATTGGTCCCTTAGGGCTCGTTCACTCTATACCTGCATGAAAACTGATGGGAACTGCAGAGACATCAATTTCACATCAGTTTTCATGCACGTTGACATCAGTTTTCATACGCGTCAGTTATGTGCCCTATTCACACCAATGTTGATGTCATCAAAAAAAGCCTGCCGGGGGGCGTGTCCGGGAGCCGACTGAGGAAGACGTGCAGACATTGAGCTCTGCAACCATACCTTCCATCCATAGCCATCCTCGCTACATATTACTTGGATGATACTCCAAATCTACCCCCATTGCTCCTGAGGGTCTCCTACCTGCAATCCGGTGTACATTTTTGACTTTGGGCCGGCCGTCCAGAACTTGCCAGGCCAGTTCCATGCAGCTCGGGCCCAACGCCATCTTGGGGCCCACAAAGCCTCCAACACCTCCCAGGGGGTCTACGGATACCCACAGGACACCCTGCGTCTCCATCCAGGCTTGGATGGGGGTGTCTGTACAGTAAGGAGCCCCCTCGGTCTTCTTCCTGGCCCGTGGTCGGCTCCGGAGCCTGACAGCCATCTTGCGGCCTACAATAACATCTGCATCCTCCGGCCTGGAGTGCCGCGGTCGGCGGGGTTTACGGCGAGAGGCTCGGCCACACCTGTGCCTGCACTGGATGGAGCTAGCTGCCTGAGAGATCCCGGAACGTTCGGCCTCACACAGCCGCGGCGGCCAGCCTTAGGAAAGTCCGCGGCTCCGGCCTACCTCTGGAAGTCGGCGGCCATCTTGCTGCTCCCACTACACCCAACGCAGCATCCAGCAGGAAGGACCATCCCACACAGGGTAAGCGGGGCAGGGGTGAAATACAGGACATTAGACCTAGGCTAATCCCCCCCCTGGCTGGCAGACGGGAGTACCTGGTGGGAGCCCTGATCCCATAGGCTTAAGGGGCGGCCATCTTGCTACACCCGACCATAGTGCTGCTGGGTCCCCCCCCTGCCCACTTCAACCTGCTTCACCCTATACATCAAATCCTGGCTATTCTGGCCTACGGGGCAGCTGAGCCTATACCTCATCCATCTCGCCCTCCCCGCACTCCTCCAGTCACACACTGCCAAGAAGTGTAGCGGCCATCTTGCTCCACCCGGACTCAGTGCTAACTCTCAACTCTTACCACTGACCTCCATCCACTCCCTCCTCGGCCACCGGTACTGCCTAAACTGCCGTGTCGCTGTGCTGCAGCACATGCACAGGCACTCCAAAAGGACAGTAACATCACAGTAAGCACTGATCCCCATTTGCAACACGGGTCGCATCCTCTGCTCATCCGTTCCACCTTTGATGATGCGTGGCTGAGGATGGAGGGCTGAAGACATGCACCGCTGAGCTCTGTGCTCTCCCGACGACCGCAGGCTACGTTCCCACCCAATCACGCCCAACCGGCTGATGGCGGCTTCCAGCTCTACCTCTGCTGACTCCGCTGAACTGCAACAAGGTACTATTCAACTGTACCTGCTACGCACAACATCGCAGGACTCCCGTACAGGGAAGGATAAACCTTCGTCAACCCGAGCCTCAGGCAGATCACAACCTCCTCCCCCGACTGCAGCAGCTTCCTCTGCCAGTGGGACCGGCCCGGGTACACACCCGACTCCTCTGATGGATCCCACTGCCCTTGGCGAGGGCACTGTCTCAGCAGAGACGCTTTCCCCAGGCGCCACATCCACTGCCATACTGTCTGCCTTCCGAGCTGACTTTGATTCCTGGGCTTCCAAAATGGAAACTTCTCTCCATGTTGAACTAAATGCCCTCAAACAACGGGTCTCCGCATCTGAGGTCACGGCTTCTGCTATGGTCACCACCCAAGAAGACCACTCAGCCCGCATAACGGCGCTTGAAAATGCATCTATGGCTCATCTCTCCCGTCTAAGGCAACACCAGCTCCGGATAGAAGATAGTGAGAACCGGAGTCGCAGGAACAACATCCGGCTGCAGGGGGTCCCGGAGGCGACCTCAGGTACTGATCTCAAACCCACTGTCATTGCTATCCTTAACCAGGTCCTGGGCAGGGAAGTTACATCTCCCATTGAATTGGACAGAGTACATAGAGTGGGAGGCATAGGAGGGGATCGCAGGGACCGCCCTCGTGACGTCCTCTGCCGGGTGCACTACTATACCCTAAAGGAGGAGATTTTGCGCAAGGCCTGGCGCCTGGGGCCACTAGACTTTCACGGATCATCTATACACCTCTATCCGGACCTTTCCCGCAACACGCTGTACATGCGGCGAATGGTCCGCCCTCTGCTGGACTTGCTTCGCCAAGTAGGCGCCACGTACACTTGGGGTCACCCATTCAGCATCAAAGTGACCCGGGAAGATAACCACAAATTTGTCCTCTCAGACCCGGACCAGCTTCCTGCCTTCTTCCTGTTCCTGAGCCGGGACCCTGTTGTCGTCCCGAACTGGTTGGACCCCCCAGATGACCGTCAGCGGCTACCGGGCCCTCCTCTGCAACGTCGAGGACGCCCTCAGTCTAGATCGGTACCTTCTGGTCCTAGAGAGCGGCGAGCCACGTCACCAGAGGACTGATCCGGACTCTGTCGTCTGAGACCTGAAATGGTTCTTTCTGCTATGTCCTTTTACTTACTAGGTGGATACAGCTCTTTTATGAGACTCCGGCCAGGTCCACCTTCTGTTTTCCCTGTTTTGTTATGTCTTCACAGTGTACTTGCACTCTCAGCCCACTGACTCTTGCTAACGTTGCTATTTAAATGCTGCTGACGGTTTAGTTGTCTCACATGGCTCGAAAAGCACTTCGCTGCCCTCGGCTGGTGCGGTTGTACTTGATGGGGTTCTGGAAAAGCGGCCAGTGATGTTGATATGTTCTCTCACGGCTCTGGCTCTGCGGGTTGGCTTGGGGTTTCCCGGACATAGCCCTTTGGCTCGTCCGGGGACCTCCGGGTCTTCCCTTGGGCTCTGGGCATTTATGTCCTGGGGGCTTGAAACTGGCTGACCTTGGCACTGACACCTTCTGTGCGTTTACACAGATATCTGAGCTGAGCCGTGATGACAATCATAGTTAATGCTGCTATAAATGTAGCAATTGATGTTTCCTACCCCCGCATGATTACGCGGGAATACCTGTGCCTTTATCTTGCCACCAGTTTGTATACACCTTGTTCTTCACTGATGTTCTTTTTTCTTTTTTATGTCATTTTTGATTGTTTATTGTACTCAAGCGTACCAATGGTATTTAATCTGACATTGCTCTTTAGTGACTAGACAGGTAAGCTTTAAATACCACGGTCATTGGGTGTGTTACTTTACAGTTATGTTATTTATGCCTGCTAGGTTGTCGGGAACACAACTCAGCTGTTCTAATCCCGTTCTCTCCCCCTAAATAGGATTGGCACAGTTCGTGCCTACTACGTGATATTTCACGAAGTGTTACGTTTTTGCGCACACTTTAGTATTTTTGAGCCACCTTCCCCAGGTGCTCTCTCTGTTCAATCTCTTCCCCACATCGCTCTACCTCCTCTCTTCCTCCCCTGCTGTGTTTTCCCCCTTTTCTGTTTCTTTCCTTATTTCTCTCTCACCTCCCCTCACCCTCCCCCCCTGTCGCTCCGTCATGGCTCACACGGTGATCTCTCGCCCTAGGCTACAATTCTGTTCCTACAATGTCAATGGGCTTAATATTGCCACCAAAAGAGGACAAATCCTGTATCAAATGCACAAACGCCAGGTCAATGTGCTTCTTCTCCAGGAGACACATTTTCACTCTGCCTCCACCCCTTCCTGCTCCAGCAGATATTTCAACAGGTGGTTCCACAGCACTAGCCCAACCCAGAAAGCCAGGGGAGTGTCTGTGGCTTTTCATAAGACGCTCCCTATAGAGGTACTTGATCATCTCTCGGACCCACAGGGGAGGTATGTGTTTGTGAAATTCATGTTATGGGGTACCAAATTTACGGTAGCCAACATTTACCTCCCTAATATTAACCAAGTATCGGCCGCGTTACAATACTTGAGGGTTCTGTCGGGATTCATGGAGGGTAAGCTCGTACTGGGGGGAGATTTTAACACCCCTCTTGAACCACTTTTAGATTCCTCCACCTCGCGATCGTGTATCTCCTTCCCCAAACTGAGGGCTCTAAAACGGGCATTTTACGATCTGCGTCTAGTGGATGTTTGGAGGGTGTTGCACCCCACGGCCCGCAACTATACCCACTTCTCCCATGTCCATCACACCTATAGTCGCATAGACTACCTAATGAGTGACCATAGCTGTCTAGACTGGTCCCCGGACTGCACCATAGACCCAATGGTCTGGTCTGACCACTCTCCTATACATATGACGTTCTCGCTCCCCTCCACTCCGAATAGGGAGTGGTCATGGCGCTTGAACGATTCGTTGCTTACGAATCCAGAATGTGTGAAAAGGGTTTCGGATACAATATCTAATTTTTTTGCGGACCACGCTTCAGATACGACATCGTTGCCCTTTCAGTGGGAGGCACTGAAGGCGGTTCTACGAGGTGCCTTTATCCAAATGGGTACGCGTCTTAAAAAGGAGCGCTCAGCCGCCATTGAGGCAGCAAACCAAAAGCTTAGGAACTTAGAAACTGAACACAAGCGATCCCCGACAGTGACAAGACTGGCGGACGTTTCTAAGGCGCGATCACAACTCAGAGAGCTTTATGAAGCCTCTGCACGCACATATACAGATAAGCTCGCTTTCCATCAATATAAGTTTCGAGATAAATGTGGTAGGCCATTGGCTCGCGCCCTGCACCCAAAAGCGACTTCCACCTTTGTGCCTCATATTCGGGGGGCACAGGGAGAATTGGTCTCCTCACCCACTAAGATGGCAGAGGAATTCAGAGACTTCTACCAGTCCCTGTACAATATATCTAAGACTCACGGGACTGGTTCCCCTTCTTCCAGGGTGGAAGACCAGGTGTCATATATCTCAGAAACCGCGCTCCCCACATTAGATGATGACATCATCGCTGATCTGGAAGTCTCAATCACAGAAGAGGAGGTTGCCAAAGCCATAGCGGGTACGCCGAGTGGAAAGAGCCCGGGCCCAGACGGCTTCACTCCTAAGTTTTACAAACTTTTTGCCGCCCTCCTCACACCTTTTCTAACTAAGATGTTCAACTCTTTGTCGGAGGGCTCCTTGTTCCCCTCACAAACACTTGAGGCCCACATATCCCTCATCCCAAAGCCAGGCAAAGACCCTACTCTATGTGCAAGCTACAGGCCGATCTCTTTGATTGGGGTCGATCTGAAAGTCTTTGCTAAAATTCTAGCCAATAGAATACAACCGTTGTTGCCTGGGATAATACACTTAGACCAGGTCGGCTTTGTGAGTGGCCGTGAGGCTAGAGATAACACCCTGAAGACCCTTCTTCTAACCAACTATGCCCGGTCCCACGATATCCCACTATGCCTCTTAACAGTCGATGCCGAGAAGGCATTCGACCGAGTCGACTGGCAGTTCCTTCGATTATCCCTGCAACAAATAGGTGTGGGAACTAATATGATGGCGAGAATAATGTCCCTTTACTCCTCTCCGTATGCTAGGATTAGACTGAATGGCTCGCTTTCTCCAGCCTTTTCTGTATCCAACGGGACACGACAGGGATGCCCACTATCCCCCCTCCTGTATGTTCTCACTATGGAACATTTGGCTACTGCTCTACGTAACAATCCCTCTATCCACGGCATAACAGTCGGGCCCACACATACGAAACTCGCTCTTTTTGCAGATGATCTGCTCTTGTTCGTGACACATCCACACACATCTTTGCCCTCGGTATTGCAGGAGTTTCAGAAATTTGGAGAAGTTAGCAACTTCAAGGTTAACTACAATAAATCGGAAATCCTTAACATATCTCTGCCCACATCGGCCCTACGACGACTAGCGTCTACTTTCTCCTTCAAAACTGGTTCCCCCTCCATAAGGTATCTCGGAATTCAAATACCGGCGGATGCTTCCCAACTTTTTTCCCTGAATTTTGCCCCCCTACTCCTTAGGACCCAAGCAGATTTAACCAACTATGCGTCCAAACAGCTCTCTTGGCTGGGTAGAGTGAATGCCCTGAAAATGGACGTTCTCCCTAGGTTCTTATATTTGTTTCAGACCATCCCTATTCACATACCCAACTCGTACTTCAAGAAAATACGCCAGCTGTTTTCCAAATTTATTTGGAATGCGGCCCGTCCAAGGATACGGTATGAAACACTGTCTCTCCCAAAGGCTCGGGGGGGGGGCGGAGCCCCAATTGCCTCCCTATACCATAAAGCAGCGGTGCTTACCCGCATATTAGACTGGTTTCACCACTCTTCCACCAAACTTTGGGTCCAATTAGAAGGCCACATGAACCCAATTGAACTCTCCACTCTCCCGTGGACCTTGCCCACGGTCCGGGGGGGTTCAGGCCCTCTCAATGACCTTACCCGTCAAACGATTCGGATCTGGGACCGCATGTTGTCCAGAAGGGGCTTGTCAAACCACATGGGGCCTATGACTCCCTTCTTTGGGACACCGGCCTTTCCACCAGCTATGTCTGTAACAAGATTCGGACCATGGCGAAAGGAGGATCATAGACGACTTGCCCAGGTCCTTCGTGCAGACCCCACTTTACGGTCAGATACCCCTGCCGGTCCAACCCCCCGTCACCCCATGCAGTGGCTTCAGAGGCAACAGACTATCTCCTACATCCGGACTTTCCCGTCTATTACAGACATTCTTGCTGAACTGACGAGATTCGAGGAACTGCTCATGCAGGTGGAGCCTCCAACACATGTTGTATCTCAACTGTACTCCATTCTGCTCGATATCCACTCCCCTGACCTTCCACCGTACACGGTGGCCTGGGAGACAGATCTGCATCACCCTATCTCCCCTATTGACTGGCAAAAATGTTTCATCCTCACTCACAAATTATCCCTAGCCACTAAGACCCAGGAGAAGGGGTTTAAACTAATAACGAGATGGTACAGATGTCCATCATCTATTCATCACTTCAATCCGGAAGTGTCGGATGCCTGCTGGCGGTGTCTCGACTCCCGGGGAACCATGCTCCACATCTGGTGGGAGTGCCCTCCTGTGCGGAGGTTCTGGCAGCGAATTTTCACACTTTACTGCAAACTGATGGCGACCTCTATCCAGCCTTCACCTGAGGTGGCCCTCCTGTCTATAATCCCGGGGTCATTTAAATCCATCAGAAATGATGTATTGCGACACTTCTTGGCGGCGGCCAGAATAGTGATTCCCCGTCATTGGAGATCGACAACCATGCCTTCCCTGGGAGATTGGGCTGTTGAGGTGGACCACATTAGAGACCTGGAACGCTTGCTGGCGGAGGAAAGTGGTAAAAGTGAACAGTTCTCTCTCACATGGACTTCGTGGTCCGTGTTCCGATACTCCTCTGAGTTTGTGTCCTGGGCGGGACGTGACCTGGACGGGTCCGCCGTGGGACCGTGATGGAGTGATTGGGATTCTGATTCCTGTCCCCTACCTAATTGTCCCCTTCTATCTGCCCCTGACCCTGATTCTTTTTTTCTTTTCTCTATATCTAATTACACCTCTAGGAATACAGTGAGAAAACGTACCAGGGCTTCGATCTACTTAATGCCAATAACCCAATGAGTGACCCTACGTCATATTCTCCAAACAGATTTGTGTATAATCTCATCTGATAAATTGCATACGGAGGACCTAGGATCCCCTTTGCAGAAATACAGATAAAGGTTTCCTTACCTCATTTATTCTTGTACAGGGACTGATATTACAAAAATCCCACGGAGGTCCTCCTACACAGGTGCTCAATCCTTATATGTGTAACTTAGCCCTGCTTTGTTTTGCCATACATGATACCTGTCGATGGTGTATCCTATCACTGTTTGTAATGTTTAAGATGAAGTGTGTCTTTTTCTGTCTTTCTCTTGCATATAATATAATAAAATAAGATTGAATTAAAAAAAGCCTGCCGGATTGAACCAATTACTTAAATAATGTGCAACTATATAATATTGCTATGGAATTGTAAACCAGTGTCAACAAATCATATACCATCATAAAGAAAATTATAAAACAAAGTACTCAAAGCAATATAGAGATATGTTGAAAAAAAAGTCCTCGTCTTGTGCTCTCTTCAGTTAGAGCAGTGGTTATCAACCTTACTAGTGCCGTGACCCCTTGATAAAATCTCCCAAGTTGTGGGGACCCC
The DNA here is from genome assembly GCA_029206835.1 of Rana muscosa. Taxonomy (NCBI): domain Eukaryota; kingdom Metazoa; phylum Chordata; class Amphibia; order Anura; family Ranidae; genus Rana; species Rana muscosa. The sequence continues at coordinate 159,053,220 of CM055116.1, read as the reverse complement.
TAACAGTAAAATTATTTTTGTAGCCTGGGTTGTCAGCACCCAAGGCAAGACCAGTAATTTGCGCCCCTAACCCTCGGACATTTAGTGCTCCCTAAATCCCTTCCACTTGTACAGTATTAAAACCCCTTATGGTACATTTTTTTTTTAAATTCAATAATGTTTATTGAAGAGTTTACATTTTAACAACATATGTAGTATAAGATAACATACACAGTATCCGATATACACGTTCATATTTCATAAATGTTCAGTACATTGAAGTATCTATTTAATATGTCAAAAGTTTTTGGGCCAGATAGACCAACAATTGTCAAATTTTGAGCATTTCAAAGAATTGATAGCAATCAGTCTTTCAAATGTGTAATTCCTGTGCACCGCTGTTGTTACATCAGATAGGTTTATAGCCTTGCTAGATTTCCAGTTACGTAGGATCAGTGAACGTGTTTCTAATAGAATGTGTGTTATGACTGGTCTGAAGCTATGGTGGAAGTGATCTATGTTTAAGTGTAAGGCCTCGTACACACGACCGATTTTCTCGGCAAGAACCAGCAAGAAACTTGCTGGCAGAGAGGTCTTGCCGAGTAAATCGGTCGTGTGTACGCTGCTATCGGGTTTCTCGTCGAGAAAACCGACAAGAAACCTTGACGAGAAAATAGAGAACCTGCTCTCTATTTTCTCGTCGAGATTCTCCTCGGCATGTTTCTCGACGAGAAAAGTGAGTGTGTGTACACTTACCTGTCCTCCCGGAAGCCCGCGCATGTTCGAAATGAATTCGACGCATGCGCGGTAGCTTCCTAGGCATACGTAGGGTATACCAAGATGGCGGCGACGGCATCGAATGTGACGAGCGCATGCTCGACGTAGTCGATGACGTCACCGCGTACACTCCTTTCAAAGAACCGCGGGTTCTTTGAAACGAGCGTGTGTACACTCGGCCGGGACAAGTTTCTTGTCCAAGAATCTCGTCGAAAAAAACGACATGTTTTTTTCAACGAGAATCTCGGCCGTGTGTACGAGGCCTAAGAGTGCTAAAGCGGGGTCTGGTGCCGTGATTATGCCTGTCAGAGATGAGATTAATTGGAAAACTTGGTTCCATAGGCTTTTAATATTTGGGCAGTTCCAGAACATATGTAGTAGATTCCCCGTTTGACCACATTCTCTCCAACAGCTAGGTGATGTTCCTGGAAAATACTTTGCTAGCCTAAACGGAGTATAGTGCACCTGTTTGCCATTTTAATCGCCAATTCCCAGTGTTTTACACAGTGGGAAGCTTTGTGTACTTCTTTGAATGTGTGTTTCCATTGATCTCCTGAGAAGGAGGTACCCAGATCTACCTCCCACTTTGTCATTGCTACAGTTTTGTGAAAGGTTCGTTTATCTTGTAGTCAGTTGTAGAAGAATGATATGCCTTTCGTATCTAGTTTGGCTGTGGAGAAGAATTGCCAGACTTTACTCGAAAGTGCTATGGTTGGTGGTTCCGTGGAGTGTAGGAGATGTGTGATTTGCATACATTTGAACAACTTGTCGTTTGTGAGGTGGTATTGTGTCATAATTTGGTTCACAGATTTGTGTCTTGTACCTTCATATAGGTCTAATATGTGTGTTATACCCTGGTCAGTCAGGTCTGCCACTTTCAGCAATGGTATTTTGGCTTCTAACAGCTTCAAGGGTAGTTTGAAGTCAATGTCCTGGCTATCTTGGTGATTTCGTTCTAGGAATAACCTCCATGTCTTAATGGAAGTCTGCATTGGAGGTGATAGGATAGTCGTGTCCCATCGAGCCCATCTGTCTCCAAGAAGTAGTAGCTTTAAGTCTTTTGTCGGTGAGTAAGCTTTTTCTATCTCTACCCATAGTGGTGCGTCGGTGTCCTGTAGCCAATATTTGATTTGATCTAGTCTTACCGCCCATAGGTAGTCATAAATGTCTACTAAGCCCGCCCCTCCTATTTGTTTGTGGGATAACAAATTGTTTCGTGAACATCTAGCTTTCTTTCCATTCCAGATATATTTCCAACCTAGATCTGATAGGTTCTTAAGATAATGGAAAGGAATGTGCAGTGACATGGTGCGGAACCCTTATGGTACATTTTAGGATGTACCACTCTTCCTCCTTGTTCTCCTTTCTTTCCCCTTTATCTCTCGCTATTTAAATTTCTTGCCCCCCCCCTATCCTTCTCTCTAGCCGTCTTTGTTCTCTCTCTCTTATTCTTTCTCTCCTTTTTCTTTGTTCCTCCCTCTTTTCCTCTCCCTTCCATGTATTCTCTATTTTTACTCCTTCTCTTACTCCTTGGTGGGGGGATGGGATGAGTGGCAGTGCTGGCAGGGAGTTGGGATGAGTGGTAGTGCTGGTGGGGGGTGGGATCAGTGGCAGTGCTGGGGGGAGTTCTGATTGGCCAACTTAGGTGTTCTTGAACAAGATCATCTGCTGATCCGAGAACTGTAGTGGGGACTTATAATGGCAACTATAATCACAGGTAGTGTAACTCACTGTGTCTCCGGCTTTGTGGTGTCTCGTAGCAGTGACACCTATGCCGAAATCAGGAGATGGGGTCTCCTCCAGCCCCTCCCACCTCACATTCCTCATCAGTCAGCTGACCTCTAGTCTCTGCCCCCCAGCCATGCCATGAACTGAATGGGCAGCTGTGGGCTTCAGGAACAGCCCTGCTGGGTGGCTGCGAAAAAGGCTGGGAGAGTAGCGCAGGCTTCAAGAACAGCCCAGGATTTGGTGACCCCTGGCAAATCATCATTCGACCCCCGAGGGGGTCGCAACCCCCAGGTTGAGAACCACTGAGTTAGAGTATCCACTCCTTGTGACACCAGTGCACCGCTTGTGTGATATAAATCCCCACTCACCAGATAGAGTTGACCCTCTTGACCCTCAGATGAGTAAAAAATCACTTTGGTGGTCTCTCCTAGACCAAGGGTGTCCTCGAGCTGCTCCTCAGAGATCTCTCCCCACAGCGGCATCACCCGCAAATGGCAAGATTGGTTGGTTATGGAGAACAAAGAGAGAAGTATTGGCTCTCGCTGTGCCCAATCACAGTAGGAGCGGGTCGGCGATGGCACACGCGCAATCCCAGACCTAAGGAAAAAAAATCACGTACAGGGGCTGCCCTGCCACAGTATATGTACATGGGGTGATCCTTATGTGGTTAACAGAGGCAGATGCTGTATTAGAGGCATGGTTGTGGTGGGAATAGCTAAGGTGGATGCAGGCAGAGCAAGGGACTAGCAGAGAAGGAGTGGAGCTAGCGCCCTCAGCGCCAGTAGCTCCAGAGGGGGTCCTGTGTCTGGCTGTATTAATAGTGACCCTGGAGGGGCTGGGGCTCAGTCTGGATACAGGGAAATTGCATCGAATGACCCTGGAAGAGAGTGACCTGGCAGCAGGAGATGGTTAGCAGGTGTAGCAGCTGAGAAGACAGTCTCACCATAGGAAGAGGAAGGAGCCAGTGAGCCTTACCACTAGATAAACGATCTGTGTCCATGATGATACGGGAACACTGGGAAAGGACAACCCTTGTGACAGCTGAATCTCCTCAGAGCAGTTGGACGTGCCCCAGCATAGTCTTTTCCTAGAGTTTAGGATTCACCCAGTCACCTCAGTTCTTTGTAGCCAATCCTATGAGAGCTACTTAACTTCACTTTTAGGTTCACACCCACAGTAAAGCCATGCTTCAATCAGCCAAGGCTCCCTTTTCCTAAAGGAGGTTCAAGGGGCCTTAATTTTTGTTCCAGGGGATGCCTGAATCTGACTTGTATCTTAGTGCAGACTTCTGGGGAAATTGGTGAGCCAAACACACAAGCAGGAAATTATGTCTCTGGGGGGAATTCTGTACACACTCTGTGTACAGAACAACTCCAGGTTGCCATATTGCATTGCATTTTCAGAAAATTACAGTGACTGCAGATTGAAAAGGAAAGGCCATTTTCAATAGCATTCAATTACAATATGACTTGTGTCGCAATTGTATACGCTAAAATATTTCTTCTTTATTTTCTATTTTTTTTCCAGACAAAATGTATTTATAGCAATAATTAAAAGGCACGGTTCAGCATGTAAAATAAAAAATATACAGCGTTAAAATATATTTACATAAGAAAATCCCTTTAAGAAACCAAGGATAAAACTGACTGAAAAAATGCATCTATCTCAGAGAAAGTGTTTAGAAGCATTTGCAATGTGGTAATGACCTAATACATCAATTTAGCACTTTTGCTATGCTTGTAAACCTGCGTCTGTTTCATTAAGCGCCCTGAATGAACTACCAGAGACCCCCAGCATAAACACTATCTAGTACATGTGAACATAAATCATTTGCCAATTTCAAATTAATATTTAAAAGTGAGGGATACTTTTAACAGATAAACTGGAGTTAAAAGGCAAAGGAGTCTACAGAGACCACTTAGGTTCCCTGTTAATGTTTATTACAATGGAGACTATTAAATGCATGCATTACGATGTACTGGTGTAGCATTTTTGCATTGCCTGTGGATAAATAGAAGAATCTCAACACAATGTAAAACAACTCATTCTGATCCAGACTTAAAGCTGAACTATAGGCTGGAACAAAAAAAAATATCCTTGCAGTGGGGTCCCCCAGACTGCAGGGGTTAAATGATCATTATATCTAGGGGTGCCTGAATAAAGAGAATTATGTACCATATTCTGTGCTCCAGAATGCTCCCTCTGTCTGCGCATCTGGGTCACTGCAGCCTCCAGTCCAAAGCTCACCTTTAGGCCTGATTCACACTTATGCATTTTTAGTGCTTTTTGCATTTTGCACTACAGTCCATTTAACATGGTTTCCAATGGAACACGTTCTGTAGTGCAAATCTGCAAAATGCAAAAAGCACTAAATGCATAGGTATGAATTAGGCCTTAAAGCAGTATTAAACGCCAAAGCAAACATCTATTACAGTGCCTTGAAAATAATTCATACCCCTTGAAATTTTACACATTTTGTCATGTTACAACCAAAAACGTAAATGTATTTTATTGTTTTTTTCATGATAGACCAACACAAAGTGGCACATAATTGTGAAGTGGAAGGAAAATGATAAATGGTTTTCAATTTTTTTACAAATAAATATCTGAAAAGTGTGGCTTGCATTTGTATTCAGCCCCCTTTAATCCGATACCCCTAACTAAAATCTAGTGGAACCAATTGCCTTCAGAAGTGACCTGATTAGTAAATAGAGTCCACCTGTGTGTAATTTAATCTCAGTATAAATAAAGCTGTTCTGTGAAGCCCTCTGAGGTTTGTTAGAGAATCTTTGTGAACAAACAGCATCATAAAGGCCAAGGAACACACCAGACAGGTAAGGGATAAAGTTGTGGAGAAGTTTAAAGCAGGGTTAGGTTATAAAAAAATATCCCAAGCTTTGAACATCTCATGGAGCACTGTTCAATCCATCATCCGAAAACGGAAAGAGTATGGCACAACTGCAAACCTACCAAGGCATGGCCGTCCACCTAAACTGACAGGCTGGGCAAGGAGAGCATTAATGAGAGAAGCAGCCATTAGGGATGAGCTTTATGTTTGAGTCGAACATGCGTTCGACTCGAACATTGGCTGTTCGCCCGTTCGCCGAATAGTGAACAATTTGGAGTGTTCGCGGCAAATTTAAAAGTCTATGGGAGAAATCAAAAGTGCTAATTTTAAAGGTTAATATGCATGGTATTGTCATAAAAAGTGTTTGGGGACCTGGGTCCTGCCCCAAGGGACATGTATCAATGCAAAAAAAAGTTTTAAAAACAGCCATTTTTTCGGGAGCAGTGATTTTAATAATGCCTAAAGTGAAACAATAAAAGTGAAATATTCCTTTAAATTTGGGGGGTGTCTATAGTACACCTGTAAAGTAGCGCATGTTTCCCGTGTCTCTGCACAAAATGAAATTTCTAAAGGAAAAAAAAGTCATTTAAAACTACCCACAGCTATAATGAATTGTCGGCTCCCGGCAATACAAATAAAAGTCAAAATGTTAAAAACCACAGGAGACAGGCTGGGACAAGTCCTTTATAAAAAAGAAAAAAGAAAAAAAAATCCAAAGATGTAATCCATTCTCGAAAGATACTGAGAAAAAAAAAAGCCGACTCGATCCCGCCGCTACGAATGATACCGCCTCCATAGGAGGCACCCGGCTGAATGACGCGTGACCCGCTTGACATCTCTTTTATAGCTGAGGGCGGGGCCACCCGTCACGTGCGCGGGTGACCCCGTCCCCTCAGACACAAGGGGAAACCCTGGGGTTACCCAGTGACGTGTACAGGTGACCCCGCCCCCCTCTAATGCAACGCAGGTTTCACGTATGGAGGCGTTATCGCTCGTAGCGGCGGGATCGAGTCAGCTTTTCTTTCTTTTTTTTCTCCGTATCGCTCGAGAATGGATTACATCGTTGGATTTTTTTTTTCTTTTTTTCTTTTTAATAAAGGACTTGTGCCAAGCTGTCTCCTGTGGTTTTTAACATTTTGACACTTTTTTTTGTGAAATGGTAGGGGTACAATGTACCCCGTTACCAATTCACATAGGGGGGGCCGGGATCTGGAGGACCCCTTTGTTAAAGGGGGCTTCCAGATTCCGATAAGCCCAATGCCCACAGACCCCCACAACCACCAGGCAAGGGTTGTGGGGATGAGGCCCTTGTTGAGGGCATGTGGCCTGGTATGGTTCAGGAGGGGGGGGCGCTCTCTCCCCCCCTCTTTTCCTGCGGCCTATAGATTTTTGGGGGGAGCCCCACGCCATTTTTTTTTTGGTGCGGGGTTCCTGAAGGGTCTGGTATGGATTTTTGGGGGGAGCCCCACGCCATTTAAAAAAAAAATTGTCGCAGGGTTCCCCTTAATATCCATACCAGACCTGAAGGGCCTGATATGGAATTTGGGGGGGACCCCTATGCATTTGTTTTTTAATTTTGGTTCGGGTTTCCCCTCAAAGGGCCTGGTAATGGACTAAGGGGGAACCCATGCTGTTTTTTTCAATGACTTTTATCTGTATTGCCGGGAGCCAACAATTAATTATAGCCGCGAGTAGTTTTAAATTACTTTTTATCCTTTAGAAATTTCATTTTGTGCAGGGACTTTTCTAAGCACGGGAAACATGCGCTACTTTACAAGCATACTATAGATACCCCCCAGGTACGAAATTTAAAGGAATATTTCACTTTTATTGTTTCACTTTAAGCATTATTAAAATCACTGCTCCCGAAAAAACAGCCATTTTTTTAACTTTTTTTTTGCATTGATACATGTCCCCTGGGGCAGGACCCAGGTCCCCAAACACTTTTTATGACAATAACTTGCATGTTAGCCTTTAAAATTAGCACTTTTGATTTTTCATGTTCGTGTCCCATAGACTTTAACGGTGTTTGCGTGTTCAAACTAATTTTTTCCTCAGTGGCAGGTTCCCAAACGCCACTTTTTCTCACGGAAGGCGATTCCGGCTCTCTACCGGCATGTGGAAGGCAATGTCTTGGCCTCGCTGGACAGGGCGTGGACATGGACGTTACCTATCTTTCATGGCGCATTGGGTGACTCTGCTGGCAGCTGGGAAGGATGCAGGACAAGGTGCAGTAGTGTTGGTGGTTGTACTGCCACTACGCCTCCAAAATGTTACTACTGGTGATTCTGACACACCTCTCTCCTCCACCCCTCCTCTTCTTCTTCCTCCATGGCCTCTACCTGTACTTTGTCCTCGGAACCAGTGGTGCTTTGTAGGCGTTCAAGGGGCTATGCAAGTACGCAGGCAAAAAGATGCCATGCAGTGCTTGAGCTGGTGTGCTTGGGGGACAGGAGCCACACTGGGGCAGAGATTCGGTCAGCTCTGCAGGGGCAGGCTCAGAGGTGGTTAACGCCACACCAGCTTAAGCCAGGAAACGTGGTTTCCGACAATGGCGCCAACCTCCTCTCCGCCCTCTGACAGGGACAACTGACCCATGTGCCCTGTTTGGCTCACGTCCTTAACTTGGTGGTGCAGCGGTTCTTGGGCAGGTACCCGGGCTTACAGGAGGTCCTGAAGCAGGCCAGCAAACTCTGTGGGCATTTCCGCCAGTCATATAATGCCAGTGCTTGGCTGGCTGACCTGCAAAAGGATTACAACCTGCCCAAGAACCGCTTAATCTGTGACCTGCCCACCAGGTGGAAATCTACATTGGCCATGCTGCAGCGGAGGGCCATCAATGAGTATCTGTTGCAATATGGCACCAGGACAGTGTCAGGGGAGCTTGGATTTTTTTCCCCACGCCAGTGGGCCATGATCAGGGATGCAGGGATGCATGCACTGTCCTGGCACCATTTGAGGAGGCCACGAGGATGGTGAACAGTGACAGTGCATGCATCAGTGACACTGTCCCTCTTGTCCACCTGTTGTAGCACACGCTGCATGAAATAATGGACAGGGCACTTGAGGCAGAACAGAGGCAGGAAGTGGAGGACTTCCTTACCTCTCAAGGCCCCCTTTATCCAGACAGTGTTCCTGATGGCCGGCTATCACACAGGAAGAGGACGAGGAGGAGGAGGGGGAAGAGTAGGAGGAGGATTATTGTGTCAGCATGGAGGTGGAGCCTAGCACTTAGCATCAGCAGAAGTCTTCAAGGGATCAATTACAGTCCCAAGACACCCATGGACTTGTACGTGGCTGGGAGGAGGTGGCTGCGGATCATGTCGTCCTTAGTGACCCAGAGGACTCCGCACTGAATGCCTCAGCAAACTTACGCTGCATGGCCTCCTTGGTCCTGCAAAGCCTGCAGAAGGATCCTCGTATTCGTGCGATCAAGGAGAGGGATCATTTCTGGCTGGAAATCCATACAAGACCCAAAGGGGCTGGTAGTGGGCTGTGGGGGGGTACCCATGCCATTTTTCTTAATGGTTTTCATCCATATTGCCGGGACCAGACATTACATTAAAGCCGCAAGCAGTTTTAAAATACTTTTTTTCCTTTAGAAATGTCATTTTGTGCAGGGACAGTTCTAAACACGGGAAACACGTGCCATTTCACAGGCATACTTTAGACACCCCCCCAGGTACGATATTTAAAGGAATATTTCACTTTTTTTTCACTTTAAGCATCATTAAAATCACTGCTCCTGAAAAAACTGACGTTTTTAAAACTTTTTTTTGCATTGATACATGTCCCCTGGGGCAGGACCCAAACCCTTTTTAGGACAATAACTTGCATATTAGCCATTATAATTAGCACTTTTGATTTTGAATGTTCGAGTCCATTGTATTTAATAGGGTTCTAAAGTTCACGCCAACTTTCGGTCCGTTCGCAGGTTGTGGTGTGAACCAAACCGGAGGTGTTCGGCTCATCCCCACTTGTTGGTCTAAAAGCAAAACGCTATGTGTGGCAGAAAACGAACACTGCACATCACCCTTAACACACCATCCCCACCGTGAAACATGGTGATGGCAGCATCATGTTGTAGGGATGATTTTCTTCAGCAGGGACAGGGAAGCTGGTCAAAGTTGATGAGGAGGCGGATGGAGCCAAATACAGGACAATCTTAGAAGAAAACCTGTTAGAGTCTGCAAAAGACTTGAGACTGGGGCAGAGGTTCACCTTCCAGCAGGACAACAACCCTAAACACACATCCAGAGCTACAATGGAATGGTATAGATAGATCAAAGCATATTCATGTGTTAGAATAGCCCAGTCAAAGTCCAGACCTAAATCCAATTGAGAATCTGTGGCAAGACTTAAAAAATTACTGTTAACAGCTCTCCCTCCAATCTGGCAAAGCTTGAGCTATTTTGCAAAGAAGAATGGGCAAAAAATGTCGCTCTCTAGATGTGCAAAGCCGGTAGAGACATCCCTAAAAAGACTTGCAGTTGTAATTGCAGTGAAAGGTGGTTCTACGAAGTATTGACTCAGGGGAGCTGGATACAAATAAACGCTACACTTTCACATATTTATTTGTAAAACATTTTGAAAAACATTTATCATTTTCCTTCCACTTCACAATTATGTGCCACTTTGTGTTGGTCTATCATAAAAAAATCCCAATAAAATACATTTACGTTTTTGGTTGCGACATGACAAAATGTGGAAAAAAGGATATGAATACTTTTTCAAGGCACAAAGGTTAAGATGGTTTAAAGATACACATTAATGTAGGAGCTGCTCATCCCCACCAGAATAAAATAACTTTCCCCTACATGCTGGGGATTTTTTTTTCTTTTGTTTAAAGCATGTCACAGAAACCTGGCATTAGTCTAAATGATTCCAATGAAATGCCAGGTTCTTTGGAGGAGCAACCAGGATGGGGAAGCCTTTGAATGTACTGTGGTCATCAAACAAATCCCTGTCACAACTCTCCTAGACTCATGAAGTATGATGACCTTGGTACAGGACATTATATTTGATGAGGTTGGGCCTGTGATCAAGACACTTCAGGTAGCCATGGATTTAGTGGGCTGACCGGTAAAGTCGGGCACATACTAATACATATTGGTGATCCTCACCTATGCCAGCCAATACCCTGAATCTATTCCTCTGCAAAATGCCTCGTCCAAAATGATCCCTTGTAAACTGTTCCAAGTCTTTATTTGATTGTAACGATATAGAGGGGTACCACAATCCATCCGTAAACAAGAGTAGTACCAGCATGCTGCTATTACCTATTTTAATGTGATTACAGTGATTGTGTCTGCAAATGAAATCATTGGGATGGGTGTTATTATGCAAAGCGATTCCAAACCAATGGGTTTTTCAGTTCTATAAATCTCTTTTGATTTGAAACAATGGGTTTCTGCAGATTCCGTTAGAACTATTTATTGGCTGTATTTTGTATTTTGACTGTATCATATTTCTTACATATAGGTTTTGATGTTATATCCTGCATACCAATGGTTTAATCTGCGGCACCACTAGGCAACGCAAGTGTTACACCTGCACCACACATCCCACCCTACCATCATTTTTGAACGATACTGTCTAAGCGATATATAGTTACATAGTAGGTAAAGCTGAAAAAAACAAACAATAGTCCATCCAGTTCAACCTGTGTAGGTGTACGTGTGTCAGTGTTTATAATAATTTCCCATATTCCTGTATGTTGTGTTTTTTAAGATGTACATCCAAGAGTCTTTTAAAAATATCCATACTTCCCGCAGCCACCACCAATTGTGGGAGAGAGTTCCACAGCCTTATTACCCTGACAGTGAAGAACCCCTGCACAATTTAAGGTTAAACCACTTCTCCTCTAGTCTCAATGTGTGGCCCCGTGTCCTCTTACACTCTCTAGGACTGAATAGTTTTTTCCTATGCTGGGATCCCCATTGAGGTATTTGTAGATCGCTATCATGTCCCCCCTCAAGCATCGCTTCTCCAATGAGAATAAATTTAGTGTTTACATCCGATCCTCGTAATTGAGGTCCTCCAGTTCTCTTATTAATTCTGTTGCACTTCTTTGGACTCTCTCCAGCTCTCCAGCTCCAGCACATCCCTTCTGAGGACCGGTGACCAGAACTGGACAGAATACTCTAGATGTGGCCTAACCAGAGTTTTATAAAGTGGCAGAATTACAGTTTTATCCCTGGAGTATATCCCTTTTATTATGCATGTTAATATTCTGCCTACTTTGGTAGCTGCAGCTCCCCCCATAGATCCTTCTCCATCCTTGATTCTCTCAGAGGTTTTCCACCTAGTGAATAATTTGCATTTATGTTTTTTGCCACCAAGTGCATTACTTTACATTTCTCCACATTAAACCTCATTTGCCAATTGTCTGCCCACTTCATTATTTTATTTAGGTCATTCTGCAAAATTTCTATGTCCTGATGTGAGTTTATTGCTCTACTTATTTTTGTGTCATCCGCAAAAACTGAGACTGAGCTATTCATCCTGTTCGCTATATCATTTTTAATCAAAAAGTGGATAGAATTGGTCCCAAAACAGGACCTTGGGGTACTCCACTCACTACTCCAGACCAGTCTGAGTACATGTTATTTATCACCACCCTTTGGACACATCCCTTTAACCAGTTTTTACCCAAGCACAAACCTTATGGTCCATGCCTGTAGATCTCAGCTTATTAAGTGTTTATGGGGCACTGTATCAAATTATTTTGCAAAATCCAGATACACTAAGTCCACAGGCCTCCCCCTATCTAGATGGCAGCTCACTTCCTCGTAGAATGTTAGCAGATTGGTCTGGCAGGAACGACCTTTCGTAAATCCATGCTGATTACCGCTAATGATATTCTTTTCCTCTGTAAATCTTTGGATATAGTCCCTAATCATCCCTTCCAATAATTTACCCACTATTGATGTTAACCACTTAAGCCCGGGACCATTTTGTAGCTAAAGGACCATAGGTGTCTTCCGAATTTTGCACTGCGCTGCTTTAACTGTAAATTTTGCGGACATGCAATGTTGTACCCAAACAAAATTTGCGTCCTTTTCTTCCCACAAATAGAGCTTTCTTTTAATGGTATTTGATTGCCTCTGCGATTTTTATTTTTTGCGATATAAACGGAAAAAGACTGAAAATTTTGAAAACAAATGATATTTTCTACTTTTTGTTATAAGAAAAATTGAATAAACTCAATTTTAGTCATACATTTAGGCCAAAATGTATTCAGCCACATGTCTTTAGTAAAAAAAATGTCAATAAGCGTATATTTATTGGTTTGCGCAAAAGTTATAGCGTCTACAAACTAGGGTACATTTTCTGGGATTTACACAGCTTTTAATTTATGACTGCCTATCTCATTTCTTGAGGTGCTAAAATGGCAGGGCAGTACAAAACCCCCCCAAATTACCCCATTTTGGAAAGTAGACATCCCAAGGAAATTGATGAGAGGCATGTTGAGCCCATTAAATATTTTTTTTTTTGTCCCAAGTGATTGAATAATGACTATAAAAAATGTGTTTACAAAAAGTTGTCACTAAATGATATATTGCTCACACATGCCATGGTTATATGTGGAATTGCACCCCAAAATAAATTTTGCTGCTTCTCCTGAGTACGGGGATACCACATGTGTGGTACTTTTTAGGAGCCTAGCCGCGTACGGGGCCCCGAAAACCAAGCACCGCCTTCAGGATTTCTAAGGGCACAAATTTTTGATTTCACTCCTCACTACCTATCACAGTTTCGAAGGCCATAAAATGCCAAAATAGCACAAAACCCCCCCAAATGACCCCATTTTGAAAAGTAGACACCCCAAGCTATTTGCTGAGAGGCATGTTGAGTATTTTACAGCTCTCATTTGTTTTTGAAAATGAAGAAAGAAAATAATTTTCTTTTCTTTTTTTTTTTTAATTTTCAAAACTTTGTGATAAAAATCGAGATCTGCAACATACTCACCATACCTCTCAGCAAATAGCTTGGGTGTCTACTTTCCAAAATGGGGTCATTTGGGGGGGTTTTGTGCCATCTGGGCATTCCATGGCCTCCGAAACTGTGATAGGCAGTGAGGAGTGAAATCAAAAATTTACACCCTTAGAAATCCTGAAGGCGGTGCTTGGTTTTTGGGGTCTCGTACGCGGCTAGACTCCCAAAAAGTCTCACACATGTGGTATCCCCGTACTCAGGAGAAGCAACAGAATGTATTTTGTGGTGTAATTCCACATATGCCCATGGCATGTTTGAGCAATATATCATTTAGTAACAACTTTGTGCAAAAAAAAAAAAAAAAAAATGTCTTTTTTTCTGCAACTTGTGTCAACATATAAAATATTCCATGGACTCGACATGCCTCTCAGTATATAGCTTGGGGTGTCTACTTTCCAAAATGGGGTCATTTGGGGGGGGGGTTTGAACTGTTCTGGCATTTTATACACAACATTAGGAAGCTTACATCCACTCTTCTAACCACTTGAAGACAAAGCCCTTTCTGACACTTTTTGTTTTAATGAAAACATATTTTTTTTGCAAGAAAATTATGTTGAACCCCCAAAAATTATATATTTTTTTAAAGCAAAGGCCCTACAGATTAAAATGGTGGGTGTTGCATTTTTTTTCCACACAGTATTTGCGCAGCGATTTTTCAAACGCATTTTTTGGGGAAAAAATACACTTTTTTTAATTTTAATGCACTAAAACACACTATATTGCCCAAATGTTTGATGAAATAAAAAAGATGATCTTAGGCCGAGTACATAGATACCAAACACGACATGCTTAAAAATTTCGCACAAACGCGCATTGGCGACAAACTACATACATTTTTAAAAGCCTTTAAAAGCCTTTACATGTTACCACGTTAGATTTACCAAGGAGGTCTACTGCTAAAATGACTGCCCTCGATCTGACCTTTGCGGTGATACCTCACATGCATGGTGCAATTGCTGTTTACATATGACGCCAGACCGACGCTTGCGTTCGCCATTGCGCAAGAGCAGGGCAGGACAGGGGTGCTTTTTTTTTATTATTATTCATTTTGCTTTTTTATTTTATTTTTAAACTGTTCCTTCCATATTTTTTTTAATCATTTTTATTGTTATCTCAGGGAATGTAAATATCCCCTATGATAGCAATAGGTAGTGACAGGTACTCTTTTTTTGAAAAAACTGGGGTCTATTAGACCCTAGATCTTTCCTCTGCCCTCAAAGCATCTGATCACACCAAGATCGGTGTGATAAAATGCTTTCCCAATTTCCCAATGGCGCTTTTTATATCCAGGGGGGGACATTCCCTCCCACTGCTTGTAAAAGCAGTCCAGAGGCTAATTAGCCGCTAGGATTGCTTTTACATGAAAGCCGGCCGCTGGCTGAAAAGAATGATACCAAGATGATACCTAAACCCGCAGGCATCAATCTGGTATAACCATTCAAAGTCCAGCAACATACCAGTACGTTGCTGGTCCTTGTTGGACATGTATTGTAATCTTTTTTTTTATGCAGCCTGTTGGCTGAACAAAAAAAAAAGATTGATCGGGGGGTATGCCCACCATTAGAATACCGCCATTCATCCACCCACTTCTAATGATGGGCATACATGCACCATTTATATATGCCGAAGCATTGGGGCATCCTCCCGCAAAAATTATGCCGCACACACATGGTCGGACTTTTCCACGGGCAAGCCTCCGTCGGAATTTCGACCGTATGTACGCGGCATTAGGAGCAAAATCGCTCCTCCGCCCCTGCTGCCCCAATGCTTCGGCATATATGCTTTTTTTTTTTTAACTGTGGTGGTGAAATCACCTCCTACAGCACTGGAGTCGCAGGGATCAGGCCTGTCTCTGCGAACGCTGCAGTTATGTGTGTTGTGTTTTGTAAGTGACAGTGATCGATCGATACTGCACTTGGGTGGCCTGGGCTGGACGGAGGGGCAAAACACAGGTGCTAGCAGGTATCTGGGCTGATCCCGCAAACACTGCGTTTTTGGGAACCCTAAATTGCTGGGGACGCTAGTATAGATCTGATCAGATCAGATATTGATCTGTTCAGATACTATATCACTAAGGGACACTGTCATCTATTGTAACTGCTTGTTGGGAGAGAGAGGAGCTTCATAATTCTCCGGTGATATGGGGGTGGGCGGGATTGAGCAGCCATCGAATATAAGCCATTATTGGGCTGTTTAAGAAAAGGGGCGGGGCCACATAAGTAGCGGTACGCCCATTCCTCCTCCTATTGGCTGGGGTTCGATAGCTGCTAGGCCCCGCCCACCCCGACATCAACTCTGAAATCTGACAGATCCTCTGTCTCCCTACAAGCAGTTACAATACAGGAGGACAGTGTCACACACTGAGCGGATCTTACAATCCCCAATATCCGCTCAATGTGATACTGTCTCAGCTCGGCAATTCGAAGCAGCATTTCACAGCAGCCCAGCGGGCAGATCTCGGGAGAGCATGGGGCTACACAAACACTGCACGGGTGATTAGGGTGTGCCCAGGCACACCCGGCACACCCCGTGCGCACGCCTATGTGGGGGTAGCTGACGCTATAAAAACCTGTGGCGAACCTAAAAAAAATAACTGGCTACCTATCGGCATCACCGACAATAAGACAGTGATCAGAAAAACGATCGCTTAGCGACAGTGGTGATATGGGGTGAAAGGGTTACCTGGGGGGCGATCAAGGGGGTTAAACCTTTATTAGGTAATATATGGGAGTAGCTGACGCTATAAAAACCTGCGGCGAACCTAAAAAAAATAACTGGCAACCTATCGGCATCACCGACAATAAGACAGCGATCAGAAAAATGATCGCTTAGCGACAGTGGTGATAGGGGGTGAAAGGGTTACCCGGGGGGGCGATCAAGGGGGTTAAACCTTTATTAGGTAATATATGGGGGTACCCGACACTATAAAAACCTGCAGCGAACCTAAAAAAAATAACTGGCTACCGATCGGCATCACCGACACTAAAACAGCGATCAGAAAAACGGTGCTAGGGGGTGAAAGGGTTATCTGGGGGTGATCAGGGGGTTAAACCTTTATTAGGGGGGGTTAGGGGGCTACACTGGACCTAAACTAACTCTAGTGACACTTTTACAGTCACAAATGTCACTGATTGCAGTGATCAGTAAATAAATGGTCACTGCAATCAGTGACACTGTGACTGGGGGCTGGGGGGTGATCTGGGGGGTGATCTGGGGGGGCCTGGGGGGCGATTTATGTTCCTATGTGTCCTGGTGTCAGTGTACTGTTTGTGCACTAACCTGTGTGTCTTCTCTTGTACGGCGCTCGGTATATGTGAGCGCCGCATGAGAGATGGCATCACTTCCTCTGCCTGTGTAAACATTACACAGCAGAGGAAGCTTTCTCATTCGCCGGGAGCGATCGCGAGGGGGTGGCCGGAATCGAACGGCCGTCCCCTCATCCAGGATCGCTCCCCAACAGAGAACAACCGCTCACTGTATAGAAGGGGGGTCCGATTGGACCCCCCAACTATACAAAGGCAGTCACGTACACTGTACGTGATTGTGCCTGTCGGTGCCATTCTGCCGACGTATATATACAGTGAGCGGTCGTTAAGTGGTTAACCTGACTGGCCTATAATTCCCAGGAATATGTCTCTGCCCTTTTTTGATTATTGGTACCATATTGGTGATATGTAAGTTGAAACAGCAAGTATAAGATGTTTCTCATATTAAAATGCTGTATTAATTATGATGTACTCATTATGACATTTTTCTTTTGTATAGGCCAATTCTTTGCTGTTAAGATAAGGAGCCCTGAGGAAGCTGACATATGTGAAACACATCGGCCTCTGGCATCACACAACAAAGTTAATTTGTTACACTAAGAGCCCATTCACACAGGGACGACTTTGGATCCGACTTCAAGTCACCCCAAGTTGCCCCTAGTCGCCTTAAGTCGCGCTGTATGAGAAAATCAATGTAAGTGAATGGAGCTGTCTTAATGCACACTACTGCAGTCGCTCCGACTTCAGAAAAGGTTCCTGTACTACTTCAATCCGACTTCTAGGCGACTTGTAGGCAACTTGTACCCATTGATTTCAATGGAAGTCGCCTCAGAAGTCGGATCACTGTCTTAACAGAAGCAACAATACAGGAAGAGAACATACATTTCTCAGGCAAACCCCTCCCTCCCCCCTCCCTCCCACAGAGCTGATTGTTGTTTGATTGGCCACTAGAAAGCCTCCTGTCCTGGAGGCAACTTGAAGTTGCCTTGTAAGTTGCCTCATGTCGCGCTGTGATCTATACTCAAGTCGTGTCCAAGTTGCCTCCCAAAGTCGCGCTGGAAGTCGTGTTGCCCCTGTGTGAATGGAGTCTTAATCATGGCCAACATCACATAACCGACTGTTTTATGTACAATTTTTAGAATTTGTAATAAACATTATAGATTTTGTTTACTTTATGTGGTCGTTCCTCTTGAGTACGACCACATTCACACAGGGGCAACACGACTTCCAGCGCGACTTTGGGAGGCAACTTGGACACGACTTGAGTTTGAATCACAGCACGACTTGGGGCGACTTCAGCGCAACTTGGGGAAACTTATGTAGCGGCCTCACCCCGACCTCTTTAACTAGGGGATGTCGAGCGACAGAGTGAGGTGCGCTACGGCCCATGTCCTCCCCATAGATGTGGGTGAGGTGAAGGCCAGTACCAATCTTTTCCTCGGGTCAAATGTGTGCTGGTTATGAGGGTCAGTCCTTCCGTGCCGGAATCTCCCTTTGTTCCCATCAACAGAGTCCATACACCCATCAAAGTCCAAACTCAGGTTTATTGCGTATCTCCACATACAGTCAATGCAACGGCATGATACGATGGGGGAAGCAGGTCGAGGCACTGTACAGGTTCCTAGTCCCTACACTCCCTGTGCTATGACCAGGGGTTGCAGGAATCTTGATGAAAGCTCCTCCGCTGCGCTGTAGCCCATATCAGGGGAAGATGTCCTCCAAGGGAGTTACTGAAGGCCCATCCGTCACCGGGTTGACGCTACACCGGGTCTTCGGACGGGTGACCCCCCCCAGCCTCCTCACCTCAGATGCGGGTCCCCTCGCAAGGGGCGCCCTGGAGCAACTTCACCCTCGCGGGACCCAGTCGGAGTCACCGGGTCCCAGGCCTCCTTAATAGTACCTCACCCCAGGCTGAAGGTGCCCGGGATGGACTCCATCTTCGTTCCGGCCAGGCCTTGGGCGCCTAGGCCGGAACCTTGAACCGCCCGCACCCAGGCCTAAGGTGCCTGGGTGCGTGAAGAGATGATCCTCCCCAAAAGACCTCGTGGCGAGGGCGTCTCCCCCTTTTATCTCCTCCCATCGACACCACGGCGGGTTCCCCGCCCCAGCCGTACCATCTCCAGGAAGGGACAAAGAAGGGTAGCACTGTGGTAGTGATTCTACCTCAAGCCAGTAGGTACACTGACACCCACTGGTCAAAGAGAATATTACACCACCCAATCCTCCACGAATAAGAAAAAGGGGTCTAATCCCTGACATAATTACACACCTGGGTCTCTCTACCCCCAGGTGTATCCCACTAACTTTTAAGACCCCGCTACACACTCCCCCTGGTGATTTGACGCTGGTCCCCAGCGTCAGGTGCACACCCATGTCTCCCAAGGAGTGGTGACATGAAGTGGGCCCCAGAGGCTATCCCTCAAATTTTGGATACTGTATGTGCCAAGACCTGCTCAACAGAAAAGGGAACTATAATACATTAAAACTTTTGTATAAAACATCTGTCATGTACACATATACAATCCCTCCCGTCACTGTCCAAGAACCACCCCATACTCAGTAGCCTTGACCGACGAATCTCCTGCAGAAGGGAAACAAACAAAAAAAACACATCCTAACACTCTGTGTTAACTTGGCATGAGTGGGTCTGTCAGCCGAGAGACCCACTCACTCCAATAAGTAAGTAATGCATGTGTAACATTTTCAAACATTCGTTGCACAACACTGCCACCTGGTGACAGCGATGCGGTAATGACACTTGGTGAGATCTTCATTCTTCCTGCTTTCCTACTCTAACTCTACCCCAAAAGTCTCTGCCTTTGGCACATGAAGAAAAGGGAGAAAAAAAACAACAGCTCCCAAATCTCCAGTGAGTAAAAGAAAAGCCCAAATCAAAACAAAAGTAGGGCACAGTTCTAGGCGTCTGGGAATGTCTCTTCCAGAAAGTTTCAACAGCAACAAGATAGGAGCTCACTTCTCCTATAAATAGAACCTTGGATCCGGCAGAAACAGGGGCTTCAGGTGTCCGTCAAACACTTCCACCGAATACTCGACATCCTCTCCTTCTTTCCTACAGATGAGCACCTTATCGGCATGAATATGGCGCCCAAGTCTCCAAGCAGCTCTGCAGTCCTTGAACTTTTTAGACACAGGCGGCGAACATGACAGGTATCGCCTGGCATGGGGTACTTTAAGCTTTTCCCATACAAACTCGTCATACCACCTTGGTCGCAGGACCTCGACTTCATACAATAAGTCCCGAGGCAAGTAGGGGTACTCCCACCCATATTCACGGGCGACTCTCTGGGAGAAAAGTCTCTGCAACCTGGCTAGAGGCGGCATCACATCTCGCTCACCTTCTCCTGGCTGCACGATGGCCTCCGGGTGCCGAGGTACCTTCACCATCTCGGGTTTCTTTGTCTTTGGTGCCCGCAACGAAGCACGCTGCATCCCCAACATCAGAGCGGGTGATGTAGTTGAATGCGGGAAGTTGGTTGGAGAACTAGATTTCCTCGAGAACTCCGGGGCCTTCACCCGGAGCGTACTGTCTTCTATGGACATGGGGGAATCCTGCGGTTTACTCAGCACAGGTAGTGGGCGTCTGTCCCTGCCCTTCCGGTGAAACAGCTCGTCTATCTCTCCGTCATCCCCACAGTCTGACAATGACTCTAAGTCGGAGGTGTCATACATCTCAGCGGGAAGGTAGTCTCTAGTAGACGGAAGGCTACCCTCCCTTGCGGGCTCCACCAACTGTGGACCCCCGACACCTCCAACCAACACCACAGTCCCAGCCCCTGGCTCACCTGGACCTTCTGAAGAACTGGGATGTCCGGGACTCTCTTCTCTACCGGCGTCATCCAGGCCAGGCAAGCGGCGGGGTGAAGCTCGACCACGACCATAGGATGCCTGTACCAGGCCGACTTTCCTCTTCGGAGGTGGGAGCAGGGAGTCTGTAGTGACCGAAGCAGTGTCCTCGGATTTTTCTCTCTCAGTCTCTGGTTGGGCAGTCACTTCGCCCTGGTCAGCGCGCACGGGAAACTCCGCAAAGGCTTTGATCTCTCCCTCCGGAGTGGCGGTTCCTGTGATGCAGTTGAGGCGTAGGGCCCGGGGCCTTTCCGTGTGTGGTTCAACTTCAAAAATAAACTCCTTGCATGCTTCGCATCGCCCGAATGGCTTTAGTTGGACCACCAGTCCCGAGCATCCGGGACAGATCACACCGAGGGCCTCCGTGTCTCTGCATGAATACAGAGCCAACTGTCCTCGGGGCCTGAGCCTTATCCCCGTGTCTGTAATGGGTGCAGCAAATGCAGTCATCTTGAAAGGATAAGGTACCGGCATCCACGGGGAGCCTGAGTTCGCTCCGACCACTTGCTGCTCCATCACGCGCTGACCTCGCGCCGTAGTCTCCACGTGTATCTCCGCACGTGGCCAGACTCCTCCTACGACTTGCACGTTTTCGCGGGCTTCCTTCAGTCTCCTCCCACGAATTGCGCAGTCATGGGGTGCCTCGTGGCGCAGTGCAGCAAAAGTCCCCACACGTAGTTCGTCACACGGCTGGACTCCTCCCTCTTCCCGCTCTTTCTGCATGGGCCTCTCCCGGTTTTTCAGGGAAATTTCCACGACTTCGAGCACAGGGACGCACTTTGGCCAATCACATGGCCGACCTGCTCGGACCTCCTCCGGGCAGCAAAGTTCAAACACAGCCGTTCCAAACCTCAGGGTCAACACACATTTCATCCCGGACTCACGAGCCCCCACGTGTAGCGGCCTCACCCCGACCTCTTTAACTAGGGGATGTCGAGCGACAGAGTGAGGTGCGCTACGGCCCATGTCCTCCCCATAGATGTGGGTGAGGTGAAGGCCAGTACCAATCTTTTCCTCGGGTCAAATGTGTGCTGGTTATGAGGGTCAGTCCTTCCGTGCCGGAATCTCCCTTTGTTCCCATCAACAGAGTCCATACACCCATCAAAGTCCAAACTCAGGTTTATTGCGTATCTCCACATACAGTCAATGCAACGGCATGATACGATGGGGGAAGCAGGTCGAGGCACTGTACAGGTTCCTAGTCCCTACACTCCCTGTGCTATGACCAGGGGTTGCAGGAATCTTGGGAAAGCTCCTCCGCTGCGCTGTAGCCCATATCAGGGGAAGATGTCCTCCAAGGGAGTTACTGAAGGCCCATCCGTCACCGGGTTGACGCTACACCGGGTCTTCGGACGGGTGACCCCCCCCAGCCTTCTCACCTCAGATGCGGGTCCCCTCGCAAGGGGCGCCCTGGAGCAACTTCACCCTCGCGGGACCCAGTCGGAGTCACCGGGTCCCAGGCCTCCTTAATAGTACCTCACCCCAGGCTGAAGGTGCCCGGGATGGACTCCATCTTCGTTCCGGCCAGGCCTTGGGCGCCTAGGCCGGAACCTTGAACCGCCCGCACCCAGGCCTAAGGTGCCTGGGTGCGTGAAGAGATGATCCTCCCCAAAAGACCTCGTGGCGAGGGCGTCTCCCCCTTTTATCTCCTCCCATCGACACCATGGCGGGTTCCCCGCCCCAGCCGTACCATCTCCAGGAAGGGACAAAGAAGGGTAGCACTGTGGTAGTGATTCTACCTCGAGCCAGTAGGTACACTGACACCCACTGGTCAAAGAGAATATTACACCACCCAATCCTCCACGAATAAGAAAAAGGGGTCTAATCCCTGACATAATTACACACCTGGGTCTCTCTACCCCCAGGTGTATCCCACTAACTTTTAAGACCCCGCTACACTTACAACACGACAGAAGTCACCTCCAGGACAGGGGACTTTGCCAGTGGCCAATCAAAGAGTAATCAGCTCTGTGGGAGGGAGGGGAAGGGAGGGGTTTGCCGAGAAAACTATTTTTTATTTCCTGTAAAGTTACTTCAGTTAAGGCAGGGGATCTGACTTGGAGGCGACTTCCATTGAAATCAATGGGTACAAGTCGCCTAGAAGTCACCTAGAAGTCGGATTGAAGTAGTACAGGAACCTTTTTTGAAGTCGGAGTGACTGCAGTAGTGTGCATTAAGACGGCTCCATTCACTTACATTGATTTTCTCATGCAGCGCGACTTGAGGCTACTTGGGGCGACTTGGGGTGACTTCAAGTCGGATCCAAAGTCGCCCCTGTGTGAATGGGCTCGTAAAGTCCAATTCAAGTGTTTGTTTTTTTTTGTAGATGATGATTTAGATTGATGTGGTACCCAGGGGCGGATCCAGAGTCTTTTCTCGGGAGGGGAACTGCCAAAAAATGATTTTTTTGTGGGAAATTTATCGGGGAAATGGTTGGTGTCTGCGCTTAAATCATCCCGGCACCAAGGTTGTTATGGTGTCAGGATGATTGAAGCGCATTATTTCTATTATTACATTGTAATATGAAATTAAATAGTTCAATGCAGAATCAGTGGGAGCCCCGAGTGTGTCACTTGCCACCGTCGCCTGCAATTAGTGGGAGCCCTGAGCGTGTCACTTGCCACACGTTGTGGATTGTCACTTGCCACGTCACCTGCCACATCTTGTGGATTGTCACTTGCCACACCTTGTGGATTGTCACTTCCCACATCACCTGCCACACCTTGCGGATTGTCACTTGCCACGTCACCTGCCACACCTTGCTGATTGTCACTTGCCTGCCACCAGATGCAGATTGTCATTTGCCATGTCACCTGACACAATTTGCGGATTGTCACTTGCCACGTCGCCTGCCACACCTTGCGGATTGTCACTAACTTGCCTGCTAAGGTGTAGTTTTGGTTGTCTCTTGCTGTGTCCCAGACTCCCAGAGTCAGGCAGCAGAGAGATAATGTAATCTCTCTGCTGCCTGCACAGTGAGGGCGGAAGTCACTGCCGGAATGCAGGGCAGGCACGGGCGGTGAGAGATGATCTCATCTCTCTGCTCCCCCGCTCCCGGCTAGCTGATTGGCCAGCTGCCACACTGAGCCTGCTCTCTCACTCTCACCTGCGCTGCCAACACACTGAGCAGCACGGTCTGCCCATGAACCGCGCCGCCCCCGACAACAAACCGCGCCGCAAGCGGAGCCGCCCGCTTTCTTACCCGTCTGTGGAGCCGCACTCTATTGCACCTGCCCACAGAGCGGCCTGACGTGACTCACTGACGTCACTCGTTGCTAGACGCCAAGCGGCCCAGGCGTTAGCAGCGAGTGCAGGGAATAGGCTCCACCCACCTCCTCCTCCGCTCCTGGTATCGTGTCAGTGCGCCACGTAACTACATTAGACGGGTCTCTCTCTCAGCGCCGCTGATCGGCTGATGTGAGAAACTGAGAGAGAGACTCAGAGAGGCAGCGGCAGCCGCAGAACAAGTACTGTATATACTCGAGTATAAGCCGACCCAAATATAAGCCGAGGCACCTAATTTTACCCCAAAAAACTGGGAAAACTTATTGACTCAAGTATAAGCCTAGGGTGTCCTAGGCTTATACTTGCCTCACTTTGCCTCACTGTGCCCATGCCTCACTGTGCCCATGACTAGACTGATGTTTAACATGGAAGTCTATGGAAGGAGTGCCCGGCTTTGAAAAATCGGTTCTCCTAGACACCAAACTTTTCAAACTTATAGAGGAGACATGGGGCTACATGTGTGCCAAGTTTGGGGTTCAGGGGACCTAGGGCCGGCCGGTACCGGGTCCGCAAAATCACTGGAGAAATGACCGTTTAACATTGGAGTCTATGGAAGGGGTGCCCGGATTTAAAAAATCAGTGCTCCACGGCCGTAGGTCCCCCAGACAGCAAACTTTGCACACTTGTAGAAGAGACATTGGGCTACATGTGTGCCAAGTTTGGGGTCCAGGGGTCCTACGGCCGGCTGGTACCGGGTCCCCAGATTTGGGGAGATCAGGCGCAAAAAAAACAAACAGAGCAAGCAAGTGAGTGTGACAGATGGTCTCGGGGGGGGGCAATTGCCCTGTTGCCCCCCCCTGGATCCGCCACTGGTGGTACCCCTATATATAGCCTACATTCCTATTTTTAGCATGGTGGTATGGTAATTGGCTCCTGTCTAAGTTCACTCTAGTATGTGTATGTATGCATGTTAAGTAGAAACCTTAGATTGTAAGCTCCTTGTTTACAGAAACTTATGAGAATATACAGCATATAAAGCACTGTGTAAATTTGCTGACACTGTATAAAGACATGCTGGTAGGTTACCGTATATACTCGAGTATAAGCCGACCCGAATATAAGCCGAGGCACCTAATTTTACCACAAAAAATGGGAAAACTTATTGACTCGAGTATAAGCCTAGGGTGTCCATCTGCATTCCTCACTTTGCCTTACTGTGTCCATGTGCATGCCTCACTGTGTCCATGCCTCACTGTGTCCATGCCTCACTATGTCCATGCCTCACTGTGCCCATGCCTTACTGTGCCCATGCCTCACTGTGCCCATGCTTCAATGTGCCCATGCCTCACCGTGTCCATGACTAGACTTACGTTTAACATGGGAGTCTATTGAAGGGGTGTCCGGCTTTGAAAAATCTGTGCTCCACGTATGTAGGTCCCCCAGACAGAAAGCTTTGCACACTTGTAGAAGAGAACTGGGGCTACATGTGTGCCAAGTTTCGGGTCCAGGAGACCTACGGCCGACCGGTACCAGGTCCCCAAATTTACCGGAGAAATTACCGTTTAACATGGGAGTCTATGGAAGGGGTGTCCAGATTTAAAAAATCGATGCTCCCCGGCCGTAGGTCCCCCGGACAACAAACTTTGTACACTTGTAGAGGAAGAGTGGGGCTATATGTGTGCCAGGTGACCTACGGCCGGCCGGAACCAGGGCCCCAAAATCCGGGAGATGAGGCGCAAAAAGGTGACTCAAGTATAAGCCGAGGGGGGCATTTTCAGCACAAAAAAAATGTGCTGAAAAACTCGGCTTATACTCGAGTATATACGGTAATCAGATCCTTTCTAAATTGGCCCTAGTATGTATAAATGTGTGTTATGGACCTTAGGTTGTAAGCTCCTTGAGGGTAGGGACTGATGTGAATGTACAATGTATATGTAAAGCACTGTGTAAATTGACAGCGCTATATAAGTACCTGAAATAAATATATAATAAGTAAATAAATATAAATGCCTGTAATAAATAAATATTGGTTATCTTGCACTGATTAGATACAATACAGACTAGTAGCTCTGACTGCTTCGAAGCTGTTACAAGGGCCAGAAATATGACAACTTTTTATAAAGTGGGACTTTAATTAAAAAAAGAAAAACAGGTAGGTTTTTTTTAATGCAGAAGAGACATGCTATGTCTCTTTTGAATTAATTAATTAAAGTTTCTAACATGCCTGCCTGCACTGCACACTGAGCTGCGCACAAGCAGCTCAGTCTGCAATTTTAGCATCTGCCAAGATGAATGAATTCCGGGCAGCGCTTCACGACGGCTTCCCCCGCGTCCCTTCCCTCCTCCTCCTCTGCAGCCAATAGGAGTGCTTTTCCTCTCGGCGAATCGGGTGACGGGTCTCAGGAGGAGAATCGGAAAGACAATAGCGAATATTAACTCGCTATTGTCACAAAACTGGGTGGGCTCAGGGCGCAATGCTCTGCTCTTTTTTGAAGCCTATTAGAGCCCCTGGCTCTAATCACATGCTTCAAAAACAAAAAAAAACATTGGAATCCATGCGTCCAGTGCCCCGCATGTAGATTATTGGGCCAGACGCATGGATTAGGGGGGCCCTGCATTACCGGCCGCCACTGGCGGTTAGTATAGTTGCCCTCTAATGTCATTGATTGTAGCCGATAATATTTTCTGAACTCATTCACATCATCAACTCTAAAAAACTTAAATTTGACATAAATTTAAGGCGCATCTGAGATTATTTGGAATTCATTAACAAGTGCATTTGACTTGCAGTTGGCCTCCTTCCAACCTGCATTTGACCTGCTTTATGCGGGTTTTACATTCTGATAGATGACCTATATGGTTGCAGTATTGGTCTGATAAAGCATGTTTCCCCCACTGGCTTTAAGCCTGAGAACTGAGCGATCACATGACGGCTGATCGCTCAGTTTTTGTTTTTCACTGAGCAGAGAGCAGTGACTATTGATCACCGCTCTCTGCTGTGACCCTTCCAAGGCTCACTGGAGCACCGATCCGAGGAGCGGGCAGGAGTATGCAGGCTCAGGCTCTCAGTCACGAACTGAGAGTCAGTTGCTGCTCAGGCATCTGGTTGTATCCCATACCTAAAGTTGGGAGCCCTGCAGAGCCTGGAACGTCTCTGATGTCAGCTGACAGCAGGATTTAGCCATTTAGGCTACTTTGGCTGAATCTGGGTCACAGGAGTGCAAAAATAAGTGCATTTCTGTGACCCAGAAAAACAGTATGGCCGGAAAAGAACTTCTTTGTCCATACTTCTCTACTGTAATATTATTTGGAACACTAATACCAAAATTTAAAGCATCCCAGAAACTAGACATTAAACTATGTGCAGTTAGGTGTTCATTTTAAAACTAAAAGTGGAAGCTAATCGTAAACTAAGAAACATAACAGTACATGTCTTTGTCTGGATCCAATATAATGATAAATCTAGAACTATTTTGGAATTACAGGATATTAACTAATTGTACCCTATTTGCGTACATACTTAATGCTATTATACTTAAATCCTCTTATAGATCTTTTGTTACGTAAATATAGTGTTACCTTCCATAAGCTGTTGAATGTTTTCTTGGTTTTGTTCCTAAGAACTGTAAGCAATAACATTTAGCAGCGTGGTAGATCCACAGGCAGGGAATTGCGCAAGGCGTATATTGGCTGGAGCTGTTTGGAGGAGGAAAATCTCAATGACTCAGTTAAACATTGATGTTCTGTTGTCTCGAGGAGAACGTAAATAAGTCAAATGCAAAAGAAAGTGTTGTACTACTCGACTGTAGAAATCAATCAAGATTGCAAGAGTCACAGGCAAGCACTATTGTCACCACTTTATATCACAGATGCACACTGCCTGCTCTATAGGAATATGCCTCTCCATGGGGAAAGAATGGATTGCTGATAGCAAAAGACAAGTCTGTCACATCTCTCCCAGTAGATGCATTTCATGCTCCCGGTCTCTCGTCAACAAAGCTTTTCTAATATACATACTGTAGCTGTGAAGTGTAACTCCTTCTGTGCTTGTGCTATATCAAAGAATGTTTGTTCTTTGTAGAAATACCGTTCTGAGTTGGAGTTTTTCACAGTAACTTGTCTGTTGATCTTTGTAATGGATATGTTTGAGAGCCCGTAGGCAGGCAGATCATTTGTGGAAAATGCCCTACATACTGTACTAGAGCTCATACTATCAAGATCCACTAAGACTTCTTTCCAGTCTGGCTGATGTTCACGTGTGGTGCAAGAGAAAAGAGGGATTTTCTCCCTAAGGGTTTTTTCAGATCAAATCTGAATGAAAGCCCAATATTAGGCCCTGTTCATACCAGTGCACATTTGCTGTGCTAAGACGCACCTTCCCAGCACGTCAAAAGTGCAAGAAAATTTGTCTTCTTTAACCTCTTCACGCTTGTGCTATAGCCAAAAAACGGCTACAGTGTGGGTTTAAATTGCTGGGAGGGCGTCCATGTACATCCTCCCTTGCTCGCACTGCCTGCACGCCCCCTGAGGGGCGCGGGCGGCAAGCTCTATGTTTATGGGACTCGGCTGATCATAGATTGGAGTAAAGGGCCAATCCCAGCCCTTTACCACGCGGGCGGCAAGCTCTATGTTTACTGAGTCCATGGGACTCGGCTGATCACAGATTGGAGTAAAGGGCCGATCCCAGTCCTTTACCACGTGATCAGCTGTCAGCCAATGACAGTCACTGACAGTCCCACCAGTGCCACCTACCAGTGCCCACCAGTGCCACCTACTAGTGCCCATCAGTACTGCTAAGCAGTGCCCACCAGTGCCACCAATCAGTGCCCACCAGTGCCACCTATGAGTGCCCACTAGTGCTGCCCATCAGTGCCTCATAAACAGTGCCGCCTATTAGTACCACCTCTCAGTGCCCTACAGTACCCCCTATCAGTACTCGTTGGTACCACCTATCAGTGCCCATCAGTGCCACCTATCAGTGCAGCCTCATTAGTGGCTCCTGATTAGGGATGAAATTGATGTCTCTGCAGTTCCCATCAGTTTTCATGCAGGTATAGTGTGAACGAGCCCTAAGGGACCAATAACCCCTACAACAGTCCAATATGAAAAGAAAATTGTATGAATGAAGAACATCCCAAATACCAAGTCCAACTGAAATCCGTTCCAGCATTAAATGGCCAATAATGGTTTGAAACAGCCACTTTCTTCTTCCAGTTTCTTTCAATCCTTAAGCCTTCATTGGTGAGAGCTTCTCATTAGGGATGAGCCAAACACCCCCCGGTTCAATTCGCAGCAGAACATGCGAACAGGCAAAAAATTATTTCGAACACGCGAACACCACGAACCTGAAAAATCAAAAGTGCTAATTTTAAAGGCTAATATGCAAGTTATTGTCATAAAAAGTGTTTGGTGACCCGGGTCCTGCCCCAGGAGACATGTATCAATGAAAAAAAAGTTTTAAAAATGGCCATTTTTCGGGAGCAGTGATTTTAATAAATCCGCAATGCGCCAGGGGGAGCGGGGTCACCCGTACACGTCATTGGGTAACCCCGGGCTTTCTCCTTGCATCAGAGAGGGGGAGGGGTCACCCGCGCATGTGACGGGTGGCCCGCCCTCAGCTATAAAAGAACTGTCACACCGAGAGAGCGCCATTCAGCTGGGCGCCTTCTATGAGGCGGTATCGTTCCTAGCGTCGTTTTTTTTTTTTTTCCGGATCGCTCGAGAGTGGATTACTTTGTTGGAACCTTTTTTTTCTTTCTTCTTTTTTTATTTTTAATAAAGGACTTGTCTCAAACTGTCTCCTGTGGTTTTTAACATTTTGACACTTTTTTTGTGAAATGGTAGGGGTACGATGTACCCCGTTACCAATTCACATGGGGGGGCTGGCATCTGGGGATCCCCTTTGTTAAAGGGGGCTTCCAGATTCCGATAAGCCCCCTGCCCGCAGACTCCCACAACCACCGGGCAAGGGTTGTGGGGATGAGGCCCTTGTCCCCATCAACATGGGGGCATCCTCCCCATGTTGAGGGCATGTGGCCTGGTACGGTTCAGGAGGGGAGGGCACTCTCTCGTGCCCCCCTCTTTTCCTGCGGCCTGCCAGGTTGCGTGCTCAGATAAGGGTCTGCATGGATTTTTGAGGGGAACCCCACACCATTTTTTTTTATTTTGGTGTGGGGTTCCCCTTAAAATCGGTCTGGTATGGATTTTTTGGGGGAATCCCCACGCCTTTTAAAAAAAAAATGGCGCAGGTTTCCCTGAAGGGCCTGATATGGAATTTGGGGGGGACCCCCACGCTTTTCTTTTTTTAATTTTGGTTCGGGGTTCCCCTTAATATTCATACCAGACTCAAAGGGCCTGGTAATGGACTAAGGGGGGAACCCATGCTGTTTTTTTTCTTGGACTTTTATCTGTATTGCCGGGACCCGGCAATTCATTATAGCCGCGAGTAGTTTTAAATTACTTTTAAATTACTTTTTTTCCTTTAGAAATGTCATTATGTGCAGGGACTTTTCTAAGCACGGGAAACATGCGCTACTTTACAGGCATACAATAGATGAAATTTAAAGGAATATTTCACTTTTATTGTTTCACTTTAAGCATTATTAAAATCACTGCTCCCGAAAAAACTGCAGTTTTTAAAACTTTTTTTTGCATCGATACATGTCCCCTGGGGCAGGACCCAGGTCCCCAAACACTTTTTATGACAATAACTTGCATATTAACCTTTAAAATTAGCACTTTTGATTTCTCCCATAGACTTTTAAAGGGTGTTACGCGGCTTTTCGAATTTGCCGCGAACACCACAAATTGTTCGCTGTTCGGCGAACAGGCGAACAGGCAATGTCGAGTCAAACTCATGTTCGACTCCAACAGATAGGCCCATCCCTACTCCTGATCAGTGCCACCTATCAGTGCCCATCAGTGCCACCTATCAGTGCCCATCAGTGCAGCCTTATCAGCTCCTATCAGTGCAGCCTATCAGTGCCCATCAGTGCAGCCTATCAGTGCCCATCAGTGCAGCCTCATCAGTGAACATCAATGAAGGAGAAAAATTAACTGTTTGCAAAACTGTTGTTTTTTTTCAAAATTTTTGGCCTTTTTTTGTTTTAGCAAAAAATAAAAACCCCAGAAGTGATTAAATACCACCAAAATAAATCTCTATTTCTGTGAAAAAAATTATAAAAAATTCATATGGGTACAGTGTTGCATGACTGCACAATTGTCATTCAAAGAGTGAGAGCACTGAAAGCTAAAATATGGCCTGGGCAGGAAGGGGGTAGATGTGCTTAGTAAGCAAGTGGTTATATCCTATCTAACTGTTCAAATCAGTGTGCTGTATTTTTTTACAGTGCTTTGTGCTTTTGAAAAATTCCTGCTTGCTGCATCTTCAGTGCCCTGTTTAAAAAATGCACCTTTCTTTTTAGTCAAAGGAAGTGCACCAAAAACAGACCATGCAATTTTTTAAGCCACATGTCAATTTTTCCCAGGCGACAAGGGATCAAATGCACATAAAATGCATTATGCATTGCATTAAATTGTACTAAAAATGCAATATGTGTTTTCAAAATTGTATATTGTGTTTTTAAGTGCACTGATGTGAATGGGCCCTTAGTCTATGGGCAGGTGAAGGTGCATCTGTTTACATCAGAGTACCTCAGAGTCTGTCTAGGTCCAAAAAAAAAAAAGAAGACAAACAAAAAAAAAAGCTAAAAACTGATTTTCCTGAAAAGCATTTTCCCTTTTCTATTTTTTTTCAGACCTACATGCGATGGATGGGAGTTAAAAGGGTGAAACCTAACTTGGGCTGGCCATACAATGATAATTTTTTTTCTGATAAATCGGCATGGGTTGAAGAAAAAAAAAGCCAATTCCCCCATTGTGTTTGGGAAAACCCAACAGGATGGTTGTACGAAAGTCAATCGGTAGATCAACTTGTGTACAACCAGCCTGCCCATACATGGATTGAAATTTGTCTGGTCCCTGCTCAGCTGGCCAAATTTTGATCCACGTATAGCTGCATTTGGGGCCCGTTTCAGCCTGGCGGAAAAAACTGGATGGACACAAATGTCACAAAAGTGCTCCAATTCTGCAGGGGATCTGTTCATGGAACCCTTAAGCCCTGTACACACGATCGGATTTCCTATGGATTCTAATCCAATAGATTTTTCCATCGGAAATCCAATGAAGCTGACTTCCATCAGTCTTGCCTACACACCATCAGTCAAAAATCCGACCGTCCAAAACGCTGTGACGTAAAACACTCCGACAAGCCGAGAAAAATGAAGTTCAATGCTTCTGAGCATGCGTCGACTTGATTCTGAGCATGCGTGGGTTTTTTGTCCGATGGAGTTCCACACAGACGATCGGAATTTGCTATTGTTTTTTTGCCCATCTGATAAATTTAAAACATGTTCTATTTTTTCTCACCGATGGAAAAAAAGACAGATGGGGCCCATACATGATCGGTTTGTCCGATGAGAAAAGTCCATCGGACTGTTTTCATCGGTAAAACAGATTGTGTGTACACGGCTTAACTGATCAGAACAGACGCCGCTCATTTGAAAGGACCTTAATGCATTGGGAAAAGGAAATAATTGCTGCTTCATTACAGAGATTTATGAGCATGTAAAAATGTCTCTGGGAGAAGTAGTAAGTACTTGCAAGAGGCAAATTGAATTCCCGCCCTGCCTAGTTGTCGCAAGCATTGTTTAAATAGTGTGCATTGTTTGTGAACTTTGGTAGCGCCTAAGGATCACATCTATGCATTTTTTTGTGCTTTTTGCGGTTTGCAGAAACGCACTACAGCATACCTCCCAACAGGCACGGATTCCGCGGGTTTCTCCCGCACAGGGCCCTTCTTCCCGCATACCCACGAGAGCTGTGTTTTTCCCGCACATCCATCACAGCAGTAAAATGTCCTTTCCCCCCGCCCCTCCCTTAGCTACTTTTGTTTTCTGGTCGAAAAATTCGGAAAAAAATTTGATGTCCCGCGGCCCCCCCCCCTCAACAATTTTTGTTCTGAGGACGAATGATAAAAATTCGATGCCTACCCCTCCCCGGTCAACAACTTTCGTTTTGAAGAAGAAAAAATATTTCAATGTCCCGCGCAACCCCCCCCCCCCCTGCTCAACAACTTTTGATTGCAGGGGAGAGGGGAGATCAACAATGTCCCGCAGTGGGACTTCACCAAGTTGGGAGGTATGCTACAGTCCATATAACATGGTTTCCCCTTGGACATTTTTCAGCTGCTGGGGCCAGGGACTTTTTTTCCCATAGCAGATTTCGCTTTGCTTGTAATATACTTTAATGGACCCGCACCAAAAACACATGCATTTTTTTGTTCCTCCCCAAATTGTGAATAGCTGGTTTTTAAGGAGTGGTGAGTCATGAATGTAAAAAAGAGAAGTGCCGGCAAAGAAAAAAAAAGAAAATGTACCCCTATTCATTCACATGTGGGGAGGGCAGGATCTGAGGGCCCCTTGTTAAAGGGGGCTTCCAAATTCCAATAAGCCTCCCCACAGACCCCCACATCCACCGGTCAGGGTTGTTAGGAAGAGGCCCTTGTCCCCATCAACATGGGGACAAGGTGCTTTGGGGGCAGAACCCCTATGCCCCAAAGCACCCCCCATGTTGAGGGCATGTGGCCTGGTATGGTTCAGGAGGGGGGAGGCCGCTCGCTCGTCCCCCTTTCCTGGCCTGCCAGGCTGCCTACTTAGATAAGGATCTGGTATGGACTTCGGGGGGGACCCACGCCATTTATAAAACATTTTGTTCCCCTCAAAA
Organism: Rana muscosa; assembly: GCA_029206835.1. Taxonomy (NCBI): domain Eukaryota; kingdom Metazoa; phylum Chordata; class Amphibia; order Anura; family Ranidae; genus Rana; species Rana muscosa. The sequence goes on along the minus strand of CM055116.1, from coordinate 159,019,752 downwards.
TCCGAAGGGTCTGGTATGGACTGGGGGGACCCCACGGCGTTTGATTTTCATATTTTTCTTTGTCGCCAATTCTTTTTTTTACATTCAGCTGATGACTCATTGGTTGTTAAGGACGCGACGGCCATCTGCTCCTTATAAACCGGCTAGAAAGTTTTTTCTTTTGCTGGTATTTGATCACCACTATTTTTTTTTTATTATTATGTAGCGCCCTGCTCCCAATGACTGGGCGCTATGTCAAATCTAGTGGGTGTCTGAGCTGGTAGTTAGCTCAGACTCTGTATATAATTATGCTAAATTAGCCTCTGTTCCGGCTATGGCTGTGTTGGGCAGAATTCCCACTGTTTGCCTGTAGGTGGCGTTACCACCTCAGGCCAATGTGGAAGACTGACAGGCCAGAGTGCATTGGGCACCCTCCCACGGTACCAGTTCAGTGGGCGTGGTCAACCCGCTGAGCATGCTGGGGAAGGGTACTTAAGGGGCAGACACCATCTTTTGGGTCCTTCGTCCCCTCGCGGCCCTCCTGGCGCGAGGGGTGTATAGTGTGATTTTGGCTTTGGAACCATGTTGGCCCGAGGCTTGAGCTTTACCAAGTAGGCCCAGTTAGCGCGACTGGGCTTACATTTTGAAGGTGATCCTGTGCTGTCTGTCCTGAGGGAGGAAGCCACTCAATGGAGGAAACCAGGGGAGGACCTGTCCTGGAAAAGACAGAGCGGAAGGCTGGTGTCTTGAGGAGGGCCTGGTAATTCTATTGGAGGATGCACCGCAGTTAAAGTTTACCTTACAGTCCGCCGGGTTGGCTTAAAGGTTCTTGACTGTTTGGTTGGAAGTTCGGGCGTTAAGTCCTGTGGCAGAGGATCCTGGATTATCCAATTTTGTCCACAACCGGTCTGTGGCAGAGACTGGTCCTGATCATAGTTTGTGCATCATTCCGGCTGCTAGGCCAGGTGAGAGGCGCCTATCCGGGTGAGCAATACCCACTCAGGGAGGAGTGGTGACTAACTTTATACTTGAGAAGTTTTCCCCTGTGATCTGTACTGTGTGCCTGAACCTTCCCCTTCCCTTCACCCTTCTATTACTCTTCGTATGTTTATGCAAAAGGAAAATAAAACCTAACAGCTTAAGGTTTTACATCTTGTGTGGACATTGGAGTTTCTACAGACTTTCTTCCCCTAGACAACGAATACAGAGGTAACGTGCAAGGCCCAAATTAAACCAGCAGCTCCTAGGGGGGTAGTGCTACAATATAAACGAAAAAATCGAAAAAAGTTTGGGAAAAAATTATATGTTCTACTTTCTGTTAAAAAAATATCCAGTCATAAATATGGGCCACAAACTATGGTATATATACTGGAATTTACGCAGCTTTTACTTTCTGACACACAATTCACAATTCTTAAGGTGCTGCAATTCCAGGGCAGTACAAACACCCCTAAATGACCCCTTTTTGAAAGCCTGAAGGTGGTCATTGGATTTTGGGCTCCTGTACAGTGACGGCTGGTGCTTTTTTTTTTTGGGGGGGAGGGCCTCTCCTCCTCCTCTGCATCAAGGCGGCTTCCGCCGTGCGTCTCCTCCCTCCTCCTCCTAGGCGTCCAATAGGATCGCCTCTCCTTTCAGCCAATCGGGTGACAGGTCTCAGGACCCGCTTCCTGATTGGGCGGGAGGAGGATCAGTGTGAGACTAGCGAATATTCAGTCTCTATTCTCACACAACTTGGTGGCCTCTGAGCACAACGCTCTGCACCCCAAGCCCACCCTTTTTTGAAGCCTATTAGAACCTCTGGCTCTAATCACATGCTTCAAAAAAAACACCCCCCCACCCAATTGGAATCCATGCATCTGACACCCAAAATGTAGGTTAGGGGGCCGGACGCAGGGATAGGGGGGGCGACGCCCGTACGCCCCTAATGGATGGGTCCACACGAGTGGACCCAGAAGAAAGCCCTGACGTACGGGTTACGTTTACGAGCCATCCTACTGCAGTACACGTACTTCTCTGAGTCAGGATAATAATACGTTTTACACAATGTATACAATTTTTTATTCCCCATATGGCTGAAGACTAAACAAATTAACTTTATTGGTGGCTGTAAGAAATGTTGCTTGTTGAAGGTTTCTGAAGCCAAAGATAGCCAGGCATCACTAAATTACTGTCTCGGAACAGGATTTTAGGATATCACCGTGATTTGACCTTCTGTATGATTTTTACAAGTTAGATATTAAAGTGTTACTAAACCCACAACAGTGAAATCAGTCTGTATATGCAGTAAAGCACTCTTTTACTCACTGTGGAGCCTAAGGGGTTAATCCTCTGCATTGTGTAAAAAGGCTGTTTGATTCTGCCTTCTCTGATCCTCCACTTCTTCCATAGTCCCAAATCTATCTGTTGATAGAACATATTCTTGGGGGAAAGCTGCACATGCTCAGTTTGGTGTGTATTGCTAGGGAGTTTTTTATTCTTTTCCGGGGAGAGTGCATGTGATCAGCACAGGGCCAAACAATAGGACAATAAGGGGAGAATGAAAACTCCTCCTATAAGCTTTACCCAGACACTGATAGAAGTCATAAGACTGCTATATACTGCTGATTAGAAAAGGTATTCAGCAGTTTATATTTACTAAAATATTTGCATTTTCATGTTCTGTGTACTGTGGGAGACCAGAAATAGTGAATGCAGCACTTTAAAACATATTGAGGCCAGAGTCAGCCAGGCAATCAGCATTTTCAGAAGGAAATAATAGCAGATCCCTTATTTCTTTCAGTTCAGGTTTTCTTTAAAGGAAACATATACTGATTTTCATGTAGGAAACATACCTACAGATTTAAATGACCTGTACTTTAGGACAATTTAATGATACTTTTGAAAAAAAAAATGTATAAGTTGTAAACCCTTGTTTTTTTTTTTGTTGTTAAAACAAACATGTCATACTTACCTCCACTGTGCAGTTTGTTTTGCACAGAGTGGCCCTGGGCCTCCTCTTCTATGGTCCCTCAGTGGCGCTGGTGGCTCCACCCGCATCGAGTGTCCACGTTGGAGAAGTGTTTTCCTTGGTGGACACCTGTGCGGGCACGCTCCTGAGCCCTGCATCTGTGTCCATTCACACAGAATGCAGGACTTGCCTCCGCACATGACATTGTGTCATTGGATTTGATTGACAGCATTGGGAGCCAATAGCTGCGCTGCTATCAATCTATCCAATCAGGACACAAGACACCAGCTAGAGCCTGGGTGAGGGGCGGCACCTGTGCGCCCTCTATAGACCTGCCGCCAATGAATCATACACTGTAGTTCTCTCTAGATAATAGTTATGACATAGGTCTTAGCTATACAACTATATATGCATGTACAGTATATTGTGTCAGTTAAAAAAATAAACTTTGGATCATTTGCTGTCTAACATCATGATGCAGAAACCAGGATAGGATTTCAGTAACTAGCTCAGCTCTGATTCCAGACTTGGAGCTCGTTTCAAAGCTCTGGAGGCCTGCCATCCCGAGTGAGACTGAGACAATCATTAATTCTCAAATAATCAATCAATTTAAAAGTTGGATGATGACTTGAGCAGCTTAATGATATTGGATGTTGACCAAATGACCCCATAGAGTACTTAATGGACTTATTGATGAATCTTAAAAGACTCAGTTCTTAAACATGAGGTTTTCACTGTTTGGCAGTTTTTTGGGGGTTTTCCATTTCATATTTTTCAGATAGAATTGCTTTGTCAAATGTACGGTTATGCTGCCTAATAAAACATCACTTGTACTTAGTGTTACTGTACATGGTTTTACAGTGAAAAACATGTTTTTATATATGACATATTTTATGTATGAATGAATGAATACATGAATAAAAAAGCTATAGAGCCATTGCCCCAGAAAGGGATTTAAAGTGGATGAAGTCCTGTGTTTAAAACAAGAAGCGCCTACTTTAATGGGGATGGGGACTATAGAGTGCTGGATAAATGGCTTTATATTTAACCCTTTCTCTTCATTTCTGATGGATTCACCCTGTGAGGTAACAATTTCTGTTTTAATGTTCTGGACGAAAAAGTGGGCTTGACTGCTCTGGTTCTGACACTTAAGTCATCGATGAGTGTATTGTTGCTGTTAAACCCTTACTATATAAATAAATATATCAAGGATATATAAGAGCCATAGAGATATTTAGTAGCATCTATCATCAGTTTGGTTTGCAGTCTTGGGTAACTGACAAAATAAAATGGGGGCAAGGAAGAAACTGTTATAATGAATGCTGTTACTAAAATGTTGGAAAGGAAGAAAGCTTCTGAGCTTCACCCTATTATAATTAGGACTGAACTGAGGTTTACTGAAGCTTTGGTCACAGGACCCCAGTTAACATAACTTTAGGTATCAAAGCTTGGCGCTAACCTCAACACTGCTACGTTTCACACTAGATGTGTGATAACCTCTCACTTGATAACCTCCCACGGCTTCCAATACCATCTATAAGCCAATGACATCCAAATCCGTTTCTCTACTCCTCACCTCACTACTTCAGTCTCCTCTCACATTACTAACTGACATATCAGAATGGATGTCACACCACTTCCTTAAACACCACCTCCTTTTGGGCGGCACAGTGGTGTAGTGGGTAGCACTCTCACCTAGCAGTAAAAAGGGTCGCTGGTTCGAATCTCAACCACGACACTACCTGCCTGGAGTTTGCATGTTCTCCCTGTGCCTGCGTGGGTTTCCTCCGGGTACACTGGTTTCCTCCCACTCTCCAAAGACATACTGAAAGGTTAATTGGCTTCTGTCTAAAATTGATCCTAGTATATGAATGTGAGTTAGGGACCTTAGATTGTAAGTTCCTTGAGGGTAGGGACCGATGTGAATGTACAATGTATATGTATAAATTGACGGCGCTATATAAGTACCTAAATAATAATAATAATAAACAAAAACTCTCTAAAACCAAGCTGGTGATAATCTCTCCCTGCCCGTGCCCCCCTCCATGACTTTTCCATCAAAATCAGTAATGCAACCATCAATCCCTTCCCTTACACCAGGGTACTAGGTGGAATCCTAGACTCTGACCTGTTCATTCAGCTCCAAATCCAATCATTGTCAAAAGCTTATAGACTTCACCTCCATAACATCTCTAAAATTCACCCCTTTTTAACTAATAAAACCACCAAGCTCCTCATTCACTCCCTTGTTATCTCTCGCCTTGACTATTGCAACTCCATTCTCATAGACCTTCCTCTCTATAGGCTATCCCCTCTTCACTCTATCATGAATGCTGTTGCCAGACTTATCTACCTTACCAACCGCTCAGCTCCTGCTACCACTCTCTGCCAACCCCTACACTAGCTTCCGATTACCCAGCAAATTAAATTCAAAATACTAACTACAACATACAAAGCTATTCACAGCTCTGCCCTGTGCTACATCATCAATCACCAAATTTCACACATACTGTCCTCTCTGCTCCTCTCAAGGCCTCCTGCTCTCAATTCCCTTGTCTTCTCCTCCCATGCTTGTCTCCAGGACTTCCCTAGAGCCTCTCTCATCCTCTGGAACTCTCTACCTCAATCTGTCTGGCTATCACCTACTCTGACTGCCTTTAGGCGATCCCTGAAAACTCATCTCTTTAGGGAAGCCAATAACACCTCTAACTAATCTTTTATCACTTCCATCAGCTCATCCCCACAGTTATAACCTTTTGTACCACTTGTCCCACCCTCTTAGATTGTAAACTCTTATGAGCAGGGCCCTCTTAATCCTCTTGTATTTTATTGTATTGTAACTATACTGTCTCCCTTTTATATTGCAGTAAACTATTGGCGCTATAAAATCCTGTATAATAATAATAATTAAAAAAAGATGTAAAATATAAATCCACCAAAAAGGTAAAAATAATAGTTACACTATATTTCATACTTTTTTGAGATTTTTTTTGCCACTTTTCTAGAATTAAATGTGCTGTATTCATCCATATACCAATCTAAACATAGTTGATGCCATATTGAGAACCATAAGAAAGGAAGAAAATATGAAAAATACGACCTTGAAAAAACTAGGCTGAAGATTGAAGGTTTAAATGTAGTGAGAAGAGAAATTGTTGAAAAAGAGGCCAGTTGGGAGAATCAAGGTCAACCAGATGCTTAGATAGGCTTCTTTTCAATCAATACGTATTAGCTTACGCAATGGCCTTTCCATTCTCAATATCATTGCTGGTCAATGACAGCAGAATGCAGTGGTGTATATGTATTTGTGATTAAGTTGTTTTCAAAAAGGAAAGAATACTTTGTAGAATAAGGGAATATATTAGGAAAGCAATTGTTGCTACGGCTTCTATTTTCCATGCATACACGCAAGGTTGCCCTTCTGCTAGGTGAATAGATGCATGTGTATGCACAGGAACATTAATGCATAGCCATGTACAAAGTGCACACTGACATACACTAATGTCTGTGTATCATTCATCAAAGAGATGCAGAGCAAGTGCCAAGTAATAGTTTGTCTCACTATTCCTGTGGGTGTTTCTTTTGTAACTTGGTTTCCAGTTTGACCTTGGCTTCAAATATGATCTTGACTGTGGCTTGCTTTTATTCTATTACAGAGCCTGACATGGCTACCAACTATGGTTTGTCCTCTGCTGTGGCACCTTATCTAACTTACCTTCCTTCTGATGTTGACCTTGATTCTATCAAAAAAAAAAAAAGTTCCCCTGATAGGCATCTGATCAGAACTCTGAGCGCTGACCTGTGTATTCTGGCAGGGGGGACATTCTCCTGTCAGCAGGGGAGATCACTGTACTAACATCTGTTTTGATTTGCGTTTATCTAGCAAGGTTACTCTGTGGTATAACAAGGAAGCTGAGACTTCTGCAGTGTGTAAATGTGCTTTTACTATACAAAGATGCTGTACATACAAAACTATTACAATATTAGGACTAAAATACAAGACTGACAGATCTCTATAACAAACAAAATGCCTAGCAAATAGAACAGCCTATGGTCTATAACTACAAATACATTTAAAGGTTACTTATCTTCGATTACTCATGATCTCCATTGGCAATAATTCTTTTTGGAGACCAGGTTCTGTTCTTCTTCATGATCTTACAGCAACATGGTGTGTGTGTCCCTCCTAGCTTAGGCCTGCTTTTATGTGTGCTGTTTACCATTGTTACCAAACAGAAAACATAGATGTTTACTGTAGCTGTATTTCAACAATAGCATTGAATACAACAATGCTATCTACCTATTGTCTACCCAAAACGAAACCTGTAATCTAAACTGTAATTCTTTTCACTTTGAGAGCTGAAAGAAATCTCCAACAGGTAATGTACTAAAATACAACAATGGTATCTAATCCCATTGTCATTTGTTTGAGAAATCTACTCAAACCAAATGCTGACAGGTAATCTGACCAAACTCACTATTGTAAAATTGTCCCATGTATCCTATGTCTGATTAATATAATAAAAATCATATTTTTAAGAAACGCAATACATTCCGCCCTATGATTTTAATTTTTTCTCTCTCAGACCACACACAGAAAATCTCTTCATTACTAAAAACTCAATATACACATGAATTTTCCTTAAATGCAACCCCTCCCATATTTCTGTCACTGGGAAGGTGTTTCAGTCTTTGGATAAAAGTTCATTAGAAAGTCCATTCTAAAGTTCTTTAGAAACAAGTCCAGGCTTGGAATACATCAAAGGCCTTGTTCTCCACAGCTCTTGCGATCTTCCATCATTCTTTCCATCATGTAACCACTTTTCTCTGGTCTTCCTATGGATCAAATCGGAGACAACCTGTGGAGTGGAAAACAAAGCGGATTATCTGTTCCTTCTAACAATTCAGAAACAGTAGATCCTGGCCCTTCAGCTACAATCTCTCCTCTAAATGGCTTCTTGCCTGGATATCTGACCAATACTTTGCCACCTGCCTGTATGCACCTCTGACCCTCCCAAAGAACATCAATAGGGAGGAGAGGAAATATACTGATATTTCCCAGAAGATCACTGCTGTTTATTTTTGGAAGGTTTGATGTTATGTAGCCCCACTTTCCACTCTTGCTGAGAAGTATCCACTAACCAGTCAGAGTCCCAGCCACTGTCTTGAAGCTCATCTGCCAATGCAAATATAACTTCAAACCTTCCTGCCAGATTCCCTCTCATTCCTAGATAGGCTTCAGCTTCAGATACGTCACTCTTGGTTTCTATGTCATGGGAAGCAGTAACATGGTATCTGTTAAACCCTGTTCTTTCAGGAACCTTACATAAATACTGAACTCTGCACTCCAGCTGTGGAATCTGTGCCTCAGCCCCTACCATCCTCTCATATGGTGTGCTTTTGGCTATTGGCCTAGAATTTAACAACATGACTGCCTGTGTGAGGACCCGATCCCACCCCCTTAGTGTATGTGTGGGTGTAATTTTGCGTATCTGGTCCTTCAATAGCCCGTTGTATCTTTCAATCAAACCAGCTGCCTGTGGATGGTATGGGATGTGGCACAACCAGTACACTCTAGAATCTTTGGCCCACTGCTGTACTGTTAATCCGGTGAAGTGTGAGCCATTATCACTTTGGACTTGTTTGGGACAACCATAAGCAACGACAAGTTTCTGAAGCAGTTGAAGCGTTGATTGATCTGCACGTTTGCAAGGATGAACAAGCATAAGTCCTGAATAGGTGTCCACTGCAGTGCAACAATATCTCAGTCCATTGTTTCCCCGGGGCAGGGGACCGATGAAGTCAATCTGCCAGATCTCTGCAGGCCTCTCACCCCTCTTAATCGACCCAGTGGAGTACTTTTGCAATGGCCATTGTCGCACTTCTCCACACACTGTACAGTTCCCTATTACAGTCTTTATCATGTCCATGGATATAGGCAATCCTCTCTGCTGTGCCCATTCATATGTTGCTTTCTGCCCCAAATGTCCAGATTGCTTGTGGGCCCAGTTGGCCAAGTTAATCAAAACAGGATCAATTGGCACAACTGCCTTCACTTTTGCGATTTCATCTGCGACTCTGTTATAGTTCTCAAAGTCTGGTACTAAGGGCACATGTGCATCAACATGCCCCACTTTTATGGTGCGGGAGTGAGCTTCCTTCCAGATGTAGTCCCAGACTTCCTTGCCTCCCCACACCACCTTTCCATGAATCATCCATTCATTGGACTTCCACGTGGGCATCCAAGTTGTCAGTCCTTTAAAAACCGCCCAGCTGTCAGTGTAGATAGTGACATGGGAAGAAGGATCCTCCTGAAGAGTCATCACTACAGCTTTCAACTCTGCATACTGACTGGACCCTCTGATTCCGGACTCCTGCAGGACTGTGTCTGTACTTGGGTTGTAGGCTGCTGCTGTCCATTTTCGCCCAGACGAGGTGATTATGGCTGAACCATCAGTGAACCATGCTGACTCCTTCATGTCTTCTGACAGAGACTCAAAGGGTGGAGCCTCTTGAATGGGGGATGACTGCAGCACAGGAATTTCTTCTTCTGGCCGGGTGCTGGTAAAAGTAACAAGCCCTGCCAACTGTTTTGAAATGTCTCTAACATCCCCAGCTGCAATACCCCCTCTTTCTTGAAGGTACCACTTCCATTTCATCAGTGTCTGGTTCTGGGCTACAGCTGCCCTAGTGGTCAGTCCATTATCTCTCACCCATCCTGCTATTGGCAATGCAGTATGGATGGTGACTGTGTCCTTTCCTGTAATGGTCTCTACATGTTGAAGTGCTGTGTAGGCCCCAAACAGGTACTTGTCTTGGGGCGTGTATCTCGTCTGTGCCCCTGTCAGTTGTTTGGACCAAAATCCAATAGGTATTGCTCTCAGTCCTTTCTTTTCATTTGGCTGCCACAGACTCCAAGATATGGTACCATTCTGCTCCACTACATCCAGCTGAAATGGTACTCCTTGTCTCACGGGTCCCAATCCCTGATGCTGCAAAATAGCTTCTTTAGCAGCCAGGAATGCAGTCCGCTGCTCTGAACCCCATGAAAACTCAGTCTTTTTTTCTGGTAACATTGTATATAGGCCTCAGAATCAGTCCAAGATGTGGGATGAACGATCTCCAGAATCCCACAACTCCAATGAACTTCTGTGCCTACTTTTTGGTAGTAGGGGGCAACAGCGCCTGGATAGTTTGCACAACTGTCTCTGGAATCTTCCTCTGTGGCCCAGTCCACATCATTCCTAGGAATTTCACCTCTGTGGCAGGTCCTTGGACTTTGTCTCTGTTGATAGCCCACCCTCTGTTCTCCAAATGCTGTATCAGCAGGTGCAGTGCTTCAGTTACATCTTCTTTTGTCCCAGAGATCATGATGTCATCAATGTAGTGAAACACAGTGACTTTCAAATTCAGGGTACTTAAATCTCGGGCAATCAGTCCATGACAAATCATTAGAGAATGAAGATAGACTTGCGGAAGGACAGTGAATGTGTACTGGCGGCCGTCCCACACCATAGCAAACTGGTCTTGACACTCTGGGTCTATCAAAATTGAAAAGAAAGCATTAGCCAGGTCTATCACAGCATGATATTCTCCTGCATCTTTAGCAATTTTCTCAACAATTGAGATCATATCTGGTACAGCTGACTTCAATGGAGGTGCCACTTCGTTTAGACCTCTGTAATCCACAGTCATTCTATATGTCCCATCAGGTTTCTTTACTGGGAACACCGGAGACGAGAAAGGACTTACAGCAGGTCTAAGGATCCCTACTCTCAACAGTTCTTGAATAGTCTCCCCAATTTTTCTTTGTGGCCTCCAGGAAGTCTGTACTGCTTGAGACAGACTGGCTTCTCTGGTGGAGGAATGTAGACAGGGGTCCATTTCGCATGACCTCTGACCACAGCCTTCACTGCCCTTACCAGATACGCTTTATCAGGATACCCGAATGTGAATGTACCTCTTTCAGTCTGAATTGACTGACCTTGAAGTACATCCATCCCAAGAATATTTTCGGGTAACTCTGATATTAAAACATTTGTCATGAATCCTGATCCCTTGCCAATAGCCAATTTCACCCGTATCCTAACTGCTGGTGTAGTTTGCCCTCCCAAGCCTTCTACATAAATCAATTCTCCTTTGTGATGGGAAGGATTTCCTTGCAAAAGTGTAACTTCAGCTCCGCTATCAATTAAAGCCATTACATGTGTAGGAGAAGATGACTTCCCCCACCATACAGTGACAGGTGCATATGGGCGTCGGTCTCCTGCTGTCACTGCCCTTGCTGCTATTACAGGAGACTCACCTTCCCTTCATAAAGGATAAGGAACCTCCCAATCCCCTTTTCTGATTCTCTCCAACTCCTCCCCAGGATAAAGGAATTTGGGTTCATGTTCAGTTTTGGGAATTGGTTTGGGGCTAACAGAAGTGGTCTGTTCTGTTTCCTCTAAATCTAGGCTGATATTATCTTCACTAGGAGTAGTGTTTCTAACCCTGACAGTTTTACCTACTAAATGTTTCCACCTCTTCAGCATTTCTGCAGTAGTAATGCCATCTATCTCATCTCTAGGTACTCCTGCCTTTAATAGGTCCACCCACTTTTCTTTCCTAGAAACAACTAGCCTGGTTTTCTCTTCACCTTCTGTCTTCTCTACCCCATTCCGTTTCTTCTCTGTTCTTTTCTGCTTGTATTCTTCCTGTCTGGCCTTGACCTTATCTACTGCCCTGACAGGTTTTGTTTTAGTCTCCTCTATCTCCCCCAACTGGCTTAAAAGGGTTGTGGCTTCATGAATCTTGCTGTTTAATCCCAGGCCTCCCAACAAGGACAATAATGGAGCCCTGAGATTAAATGGCGCAGACTTCATCAACTTAGAGCGCAGAGCAGACGTAAAGGGTTCCATATCTGGACCTATCCATTCTGGAAATGTATTTAATCCGGTTATACAGCCCATCTCACGTAACCTGGAAATACCCTCTCCTATTGATCTCCAGGAGTAGGTATTTTCCAGGTCAGTAGGACTAGCATATACTCAGACTATTCCATCTCTCACAAGGTCTAACAGTGAAAAATTCACGCTAAACTCTCGGGCTTTTCGCATTGCCTGACGCAATTGTGGATCATGGGTTAACATTCCCATAGCCACTGCTTCTTTACCTGACAAAAAAACACTGTCCGCCCCTTCATCCCATAAGCGTAGGAGCAAACTCAATAGGGGCTCCCCAGACCTTTGTTTGTATTGTTTTGCCAGCTCATGGAGTTCAGTTTGTGAAAACTCCCGTACTTCTTCAAATTCAACATCTCTGGGGTTGCGATAATGCACCTCCCAATCTGCCATATCCTCTCTATCATGTTGCCGTTTCCTATGCTTAGTAATGAGAGGTCTGGCATACTTTTTCTTTCCCACTAGCAGATCATTCTCTGAAATATCAAACTCTATCTCCTCATCCTCACTATCATTTGAGGAGAACACATCCTCACAATCCCAATTTTGGGATGTGACAATGGCACGTACCCTGGCTTTACTAACAGGTTTACGCCCCTTCCTTTTCCTTAAGGCATTAATTGATTTGGTCATGAGGGCTGCACACCGCTCTTGCAAATCATCAGCCCGACTAGCGGTTGAACGTACACACTCTGAAGCAACTGCTAGCTGGTCTTTTAATACCTTAACTTCTGCCTCTGCCTTCTCCCTTCTATGTGATTCAGTATAGAGAGCATGGAGGAAGTACCAACCCAATGTGGACACTGTCCTCTTCTCTTTCTTACTTAAATCCAACCCCTTAAGGCTAAAATTTACAAAATGATCTGAGACTTTATCACCCCAAGTCAGCTTCAAGGGAGAAGCATACTTCACAAATGCATTAGCAAGAGGCTCCCACTCATTATTTCTGGCCCAGATAGGTAAGCTGCACACTTTCTTCTGGTCACCAGAACCCTCTGCAGCCTTGCTTTTCCTAAACAGCTTACGCAGCATTTTACCTAGCACAAGCTACACAACACACTACAGAAAAACAAGTCTGCTTCAATTGAATTATAGCACAAATTCGGCCGAGCCCCCAAATGTTTTGCTTTGCGTTTATCTAGCAAGGTTACTCTGTGGTATAACAAGGAAGCTGAGACTTCTGCAGTGTGTAAATGTGCTTTTACTATACAAAGATGCTGTACATACAAAACTATTACAATATTAGGACTAAAATACAAGACTGACAGATCTCTATAACAAGCAAAATGCCTAGCAAATAGAACAGCTTATGGTCTATAACTACAAATACATTTAAAGGTTACTTATCTTCGATTACTCGTGATCTCCATTGGCAATAATTCTTCTTGGAGACCAGGTTCTGTTCTTCTTCATGATCTTACAGCAACATGGTGTGTGTGTCCCTCCTAGCTTAGGCCTGCTTTTATTTGTGCTGTTTACCATTGTTACCAAACAGAAAACATAAATGTTTACTGTAGCTGTATTTCAACAATAGCATTGAATACAACAATGCTATCTACCTATTGTCTACTCAAAACGAAACCTGTAATCTAAACTGTAATTCTTTTCAGTTTGAGAGCTGAAAGAAATCTCCAACAGGTAATGTACTAAAATACAACAATGGTATCTAATCCCATTGTCATTTGTTTGAGAAATCTACTCAAACCAAATGCTGACAGGTAATCTGACCAACTCACTATTGTAAAATTGTCCCATGTATCCTATGTCTGATTAATATAATAAAAATCATATTTTTAACAAACGCAATACACATCAGATTGTTAGTATTGGATCTCCTCCAAAGATAAAAAAAAAAAAAAAAAACTGATAGTGTTTACCAGGCTTAAGGGTGGTTACCTATTAGTATCCTTGCAGCAAAGTTCAATTCCTATCACCAGGGGTTCTGGCTAAAAGCAGAAGCTCCTTAGTTTTGGCACCTTAAGTAAACACTGCTGGCGGAACTGTTTCTGGCTGGACTATTTGACCTTGTTGATACTTTGGTTTGGTTCTTTAATTTCTGACTTACTTCATATTATTTTATCTTGATGATTGCCTACTGCATGCAAATATCATATCTAACTTTGTTTTAGGTTGACATATGCAGACTTTTCACCACCTATTTGTCAGACTCTGCCAACATTGCTTGGTGAAAGCATGCTTCCAGTTTCTATAGAGAAAAAGGATTGGTTGGGAGCAGTGGTCTTTATAAAAAGCTACCCACGAAATTGGCACTATCCCCAGGAAATGTTATCTAAAAAGAAGAAGTTATTACTTAACTTTTTTGTCCACTCTGCGAAATGCTGGACCACAGTTGGGGAATCATCCCCTGTAAACTGCTAGTAAACTCAATTTCCATGAATGTGGATCATCTGTGTCCCTTACAGTGCTCACTGCCCAAACTCCACCTCACTACTGTTTCCTACAGTAACATAGAGGTTGGTGGGAAAAATCACTGAGCACAGCAAGGTAAACACGAAATCCACACTCGTGAAAGTGGACTTTCTGAGCAAATTGCTGGGGATGATTCTTCAGCAAAGGAGCAACATTAAAGCAGTATTAAACCCAAAAGCAAACATTTATTATATCGCAACTTACCTACTCTTATGCGGCGTACACACGATCGTTTTTCATGCCGTTAAAAATTCCATTTTTTAAAATGGCCATTAAAACCGATCGTGTGTATGCTCCAGAGCATTTTTAAATGCGTGAAAAACGGCCATTAAAAATTCAGAACATGCTCTATTTTTTCACGTCGTTTTTCATGTCTTTTTTTTAACGACGTGAAAAACGATAGTGTGTATGCTTTTACGAGGGGAAAAAAAACGTGCATGCTCAGAATCAAGTATGAGACGGGAGCGCTCGTTCTGGTAAAACTAGCGTTCGTAATGGAGATAGCACATTCATCACGCTGTAACGGACTGAAAAGCACGAGGCTGAAAAGCGCGAATCGCCGCTCAACAAAGTTTACTAACATGAAGGGTGGTGCCATTCGAATGGAACTTCCCCTTTATAGTGCCGTCGTACGTGTTGTACGTCACTGCGCTTTGCTCGAGCGTTTTTTTTAATGATCGTGTGGATGCAAGACAGGCTTGAGAGGAAACATGAAAAAAAACGACGAGAAAAACGTTGGTTAAAAAAATGGCATGAAAAACGATCGTGTGTACGCCACATTAGATGTGATGGCTGCAATTGTTTTATTTTTAAGGCTTTCTTTCTTCTATTTTTACCTGATGATCCAGCCAGCAAGTCTGTTGTTTTTCAAAAGCACAAGCTGTACATCAGTTTACATTCCACTTAACCACTTAACACTGGCAGAGGTGATTAAAATGACCAGTTTTTATCTATTTATGTAAAACCTTTATCCCAAAAGGAAAAACTGTTTCCTGTAACTGCTTATAAAGTGTGCGCTGGAATCAATCCGCTGGTAAAATTTGTTAAATGTATGTGCCACATCCCTAATCTTAGTATATCGAGACTCAATAAATAGTATAGGTATGGGACTTTTGAGGCACAGTATTACTGGTAAAATATATATTTTTTTCAAAAGTTAGATAAAATTAGACCATTTGCAGTCCTTGTTAAAACAAATTACAATAAAATGCAATTGTATAATACCAATCGATCAATATCAACACAAAAATTACATATTGTAGTCTTTACAGCTCAACGCGTTTCCTTGACAGGTCCGCTTCATCAGGAGATATCAATACAGACTTTCTATAATTGCCAACAAACTTTAGCAATAATATCAAAATACATTGAAAAACATAAAAAATACATTTAGCATGTAATGCACAAGCTCTCCCCCAGGGGTGGCGATGCACAGGCCAAGATGTATACAAACATATATACATAAGTGTGAGCTGGAGTTTGGCTTCAATTTGATAGTGTATCTAAATCTGCTGATACATTTAATACTGTCCTACCCGCCAGACTGACAATGCTGCTGTCCGCTGTGCCTCCTTTACTCATTCCTCCAGAGTTTTGTCTCACCAATACAGGAGGTGTGTTACTGGCCAGGTCACCAGGTGAAAACAGAGGGAAAAAAGCCAAAGAAAGTAAAACAGATTCAGTGCATCACATCTAACGATTGGTAAACTGCAATATATTACATTTTTGGTTTTGGGTTTAATACCACTTTAAGTGGTAACTATTTACATTTCTCTTTTCCCATTTTTCAGAATGCTGGATGTGTTTAGCTGTATCTATTTGCATATAAGTCCCAGTATTTACCTGCACAATCTCCCCAATTATTCTGATTGATTCAATGAAAGGAGATGTGATTAAAAGAGCAAAAAATTAATATTGATAAAAAGACATAAAAAACGTTTTGTTCCATTAGAAAATTAACTATCAGGAAGACATGTTTGATCATTGCATTAGCTGTAGAGAAATGTTAATTATTAATCTGTGTTTGGTGATTTCATTAGGCTATTCATACTTGTACATTGAGGGGAAAAAAGCTCTTTCCACCAAGGTTAATTAAAATTGATTGAAATGTAACCTACTGAAATTCTTTTTAACCTTTATTCCCTGTTTAAACAATGTTTAAGATTCTGTTTTCTTTGTCTAGTTTTTTTTCTAGCAAATGTCATTTTCTAGAATCAATTACTAGTGAATTTAAGAAAGGCTGAATCTGCATTGATTAAGCGATTATTTTTAATCTATGAATTGATTATATTTTTAGTAATTGATTTTGCTTATTCGGAAAGATATTTTCATCTTAGAACAAAGCACAGATACTCTATTCCATTTACATAGGTTAAAGCAACTCTAGTATTTAATAATAAAAACCAAAACAGGAATACCTGCACAAAAAAAAGAGAGACTGAATGCTTACTTTTCCCACTATCTGCACTGCCAGAACATCTCTCCAAATCATCTGCTGTGAAACAGACCCTTCCAGGAAAGTCACTCCCATTTATCCCCTGGAGCACTAAGTGATTCCTCCCTCCAACCTCCATGTAATTACAGAACACAATAGTGAGAATGGGGTCGCAAGGGAAACCGGTGAGTGCAGCAGGGAACCAAGAAGGTCAACACTCTCTCCTACAGGGTTTTCCTAGTATACTTCAATGGAGGCTGGCTTTCTCTGCACCATGTTGGAGTGACTTGCTACATTTGGATTACTCAGTGTTCCCAGTATCCTGAAAGAAGGCCCAGGGACATTGACCTTGCCTACAGGAACTGCCCAGAACACAGGGTGTAAGACTCACAAGTCCAAGGGACTAATCCCAAGTACAGTGCTGTTATCACTTCAGCTGCAGATGCTGATTACATTCAGGATTAGCCATTCCCCTTCTATAAGGTGACCAGATTTTTTAAATGAAATCCGGGGACATATTTTTTGTTTTTACTAGTAATGGCGGCAATCAGCAACTCTCTGCCCATCGCCGACGCTGCCCGCCTCACAGCCTGTCAAGTCTTACTCTCCGGGCCCCGGCTACTACTGGGTGGGGAGCGGAGGAAGATCACTCCGCCAGGGAAGGCAAGGAGATAAGCAGGCAGGCGGCTGGCCGGGACTTGAGCCAAGGCAGAAGAACATGCGAGCGGAGCTGAATGGGCATGCACCCGAAACTGAAGAAATATTCCCTCCGCTCATCAGAAAGGGGGCACAGATAATGGAAAAAAACCACACACCCTAAGCTAGTAGGAGCGATGGAGCGGGGGTGTGAAATTCAGATTTTTTTTATTCTGCACTGGCTGTCTTTGAAATTCCAACAGCCCCTGTTCAAATCCAATCCGGGGACAAAACCGGGGACAGACTTGGTCTCGGGACAGAGTCCTCATTCCGGGGACTGTCCCCGGAAACTGGGGATGTCTGGTCACCCTACCCTACTAGTTCCACCTTTGAAAGATGTGAAGCCACACACCACTAATCCATATGTTTTACGAAAACGTTATTTATCCAGCACCACTTAACACCTCTTACTGATGTATTTCACCCCCTACTGGTGCCTAAATAAAGCCTCAGAGGGTGAATCCCAGTCTACTCTTCTATATTTTTTTTCACTTAGCTTTTCTTACTGGTGGTGATGGTAGGGCCTACAAAGAAATCTTTAAACCTGTCTTCAGGATGGGTTTAAGAACCTAATGGCAGGCAGGACAAGCTAAGTGACCTTAAAGAGGTTGTAAAGGTTCGTTTTTTATTTTGTAAATAGGTTCTTTTAAAGCTGGGTTCCACCCGCAATTTATTTTTTTTGAAAAGTCAGCAGCTACAAAGACTGTAGCTGCTGACTTTTAATAAGGACACTTACCTGTCCTAGGCGCCCGTGAAGTCGCCCCCCCCCCCCCGAGGCCGATCGCTCGATCGTGGTAGGTCCCCACGCCGTCATCCTCACTAAGGGAAACAGGCAGTGAAGCCAGTTTCCTACTGCGCATGCGCGAGCCGCGTGGCGCTTTGTGAATGGACCGGCTGCTTTCTGGGATACACACAGTTCCCAGAAGGCAGCGCGCCCCATTGACCAAAAGACACCGCGAGTAGGACGGAGGAAGAAGACCAGCCGCGGACGATAAAGAGGCAAATTAGGGACTTCCGCATAGCAACCGCTATTTCTGGTAAGTACATTTTATTTATTTTTTTTAAATTTTTGATAAAAAAATAAAATTTCAGGGTGGAACTTCACTTTAAACTAGTGCATTGTTGGTTCACTTACCTTCTATTTCCCTTCTAAATGTTTTTTTTTCTTTGTCTGAATTTCTCACTTCCTGTAAGCTTGCCCCCATCATCCGAGCCGTTCTGGCTGGGGGTTAGTCAGCGTGCTCGCCCCCTCCCTTGGGACTACATCCCTGCGGCGTCTCCCTGCAGGGATGTAGTCCCAAGGGAGGGGGTCGAGCATGCTAACTAACCCCCAGCCAGAACGGCTCGGATGATGGGGGCAAGTTTACTGAGGAGGAACAGGAAGTGAGAAATTCAGACAAAGAAAAAAAACATTTAGAAGAGAAATAGGAGGAAAAGGTAAGTGAACCAACAATACACTAGCTTAAAGGAACCTATTTAGAAAATAAAAAACAAACCTTTACAACCCCTTTAATTCCAAAGCCAGAGCTCTGAAACTCCCCCTCTCACAATACTTCACATGCACTCTTCAGACCACATTATAGGTGCACAGATTGCCTGAGGTGACTGTAGTATCATGATTTGCATACTAAACAGGTTTGAGTTCTGAAGCTTCCAGTAAATATGTGAGAAAAATGGTGCTCAACTCAATGGGGTAACAGACAAAACAAAAAAAATAACTTACATAAATTTTAACTCTTCACACTGAAAATGGAAATGGCTGGAGTTGAACATATCTAATTGACACATGTGACTGCTGAGCCCCTGGTTGGGGCCTTTAGACTGAAAGTAGCAGGCCTTTTAACAGCAGCCTCTTTGTAATTTCTGGCCTTGTGAGAGCAGCCAAACAAATATATACACCTGTTAGATCAGTCACAGTCTTTCTCGAGTAGCATTGGATCTCTCCAATAGATTTGGGCCTTGATCCTTTGATAGCACGCAAAGGTCTCTTGGTTAGTGAGTGATGAATCCTTCTTGCAATGTCCAGCAGTAACTTGTACTCAGCTCCTCTGCAACATTATTGATTCCTGACAGATGCTTCTTCCAGGTGGCCAGGTAGCCCAGCATCTTCCAGATATACACTCCAGCAGAGCAGTTTTAATTCTTGTGACTCCAACACATGCCCGTCTGAGGCAAGGCCTAAAGAGAGAACACCCTATGCAGAGATCATCTTCAGGCAGAAGCTCAGGAGGTGAAAAAGATTAATTTCCTAAATATACTTGTAGCGCCCCCCCCAATATTTGGGGGCGCTATGTGAATATTTAGGGGTAGTCTGAGCTAGTAGTTAGGCTCAGACCAATTATGATTCAATAATTATTTCTGCTCTGGGTGCGATACTGCCTGGCAGTAGTGTTCTCCGTTGCCTGTAGGTGGCACTGTCACCGCCGGTATAGGTTGAACTACAGGGGGTGTCACAGCACCTTGGGTGTCCTCTTTCGGCAGCCGTGCAGTGGGAGTGGTCTACCCGCTGTGCATGCTGGAAGAGGGTACAAAAGGGGCAGACGCCTTTTGGCGTGAGGCGATTTCTGGGGGACCCCAAGGAATTCAGGGGGGGAACTCTGGTGCAGCGAGTGTGCCTCGTGGCCCGCATGGCACGAGGTGCGTGAGTGTGTTTAGGCCTCGGGCACCTCTAGCCCGAGGTCCTGTTGCTGCATCGTGGGCCCAGCTCCGCTGGCAAGGGCCTATGCTTCAGAGAAGGATCCCAGGCTGCCCGTTTGTAGGGGGTCCATCTTTAGGAAAGGAGTCCAGGGGAAGATCAGTCCCGGCGGAGATTAGCTCCATCCCGGCTGCTAGGACCGCTCTCATAGGGAATATCCGGGTGAGCAATACCCACTCAGGCTTGAGTGGCGACGAGTGCAGATACTGAACTTAAGTGTTGCGTGCCTGAACCTCCCC
The DNA here is from genome assembly GCA_029206835.1 of Rana muscosa. Taxonomy (NCBI): domain Eukaryota; kingdom Metazoa; phylum Chordata; class Amphibia; order Anura; family Ranidae; genus Rana; species Rana muscosa. Next base: position 158,999,390 of record CM055116.1, on the reverse strand, counting down.
CTACTTCTTTCAACTTCATGCTCTCTATCTTCAAGTTGACTCAAAGAGAAAAAGAATAAAGCCTTGCTGATTAGGTTTTACTCATGTGTGGACATTGGCCTTATTCCTGAAGATTTTTGTTTGCCTAGACAACGGAGCTAAAGGATCCACTCTAGAGAGGTAATTGCTGCAGACCGAAAAACAAAACCAGCCGGTCCCTTAAATGGGGGTAAGTGCTACATACTTCAAACATCTTCTCCCCAAATACTACCTCAAAACAAAGACCTTAGGGATTGGCTGGGTCAGGCAAATATTTCTAACTCAGTGATTGTCCTTCACACACTGATTACTGGAGTAATGCCGCGTACACACGACCGCTTTTCTCGACGAGAAAAACTGCATTTTTTTTTTCGCCGAGAAAAACGATCGTCTGTGGGCTTTATGTCGTTTTTCTCGTCGAGAAAAACGGCATAAAAAACGACGAGAAAAATTAGAACATGTTCTAAATTTTCTCATCGTTTTTTCCATCATTTTTTTCCGCGGCAGTTTTCCCATAGGAAGACACTGCCGCGGAGCCCACAGACGGTCGTTTTTCTCGTCAAGAGAAAAAATGACGGGAAAAACGACCGTGTGTAGGGAACCCTTGGAACCGAAGCGGTTCCCTCGTTTTTCCTGTCATTATTCACGGCGGTTTTTTAACCGCCGTGAATAATGATCGTGTGTACGCGGCATTAACGTCTTAGAAAAATCTGTCCGTTGCCAGCAGCTGCAGTTAACACTTGTTCTAAGTGTGGAAGCAGTGGTCTCATTGCAAAGTTCTGACTTGCCCATTACTCAGTCAGACCTTTGGCTCTGCATTCAGCAAAGCTACTATACCCTACTGATGGGAGATCTCTGGCTCTTAATTAGCAGGGGACATTTGCAAATAGACCATTGCTTCCCCACAGGGAGCAAGGGTCTCACTCTGATTCATGCTGGCAGGACACAGGCTTTTCTAATAAGGCTGTGGCTGATTTCTAAAGAAAACAGACTGTTATGCCGCATACACACGGTCGGAATTTCCGACAACAAATATCGATGTGAACTTTTCGATGGAAATTCTGACCGTGTGTAGGCTCCATCGGACATTTGCTGTCGGAATTTCCGACAAATAATGATTGAGAGCAGGTTCTCGATTTTTCCGACGGCAAAAGTTCTTGTCGGAAATTCCGACCGTGTGTAGCCATTTCCGACGCACAAAAGTGCTGCGCATGCTCGGAATCAATTTGACGCATGCTCGGAATCATTGTACTTAATTTTTCTCGGCTCGTCGTAGTGTTGTACGTCGCTGTGTTTTTGACCATCGGAATTTCCGAGCAACATTTGTGCGACCGTGTGTGTGCAAGACAAGTTTGAGCCAACATCCGACGGAAAAAAAAACACGGTTTTGTTGTCGGAAATTCCGATCGTGTGTACGCGGCATAAGACTTAAGACTTTGCACAGTTCAGATGGGCTCCAAGTTAATATTTAGACCTCTGTGTGTCAAGTAGACAATCTTTAACAATAAACCACAAGACGACAGGGACGATTGATTTGAGCATTGGTATTCCAGATTGCTTCTTGGCATCAGTAATTTTCGGCATTGTGTGCCAGTATCACAACTTTTGTTCTTCATATTTAACTGCATTTATTTGTTATGACACATTACATTTTTGGCATGATAGTAATTTTGTCAATCGTACCACTGGGAATGAATTTATCACTGTGTTTTTTACCGTCATAATTTCATATTTATTGCTATGATAGCATGATAGCATCAATTTCACCAGATGTTTAGGGTTAGGTTAGGGTTAAGTGTCAGGTTAAGATGTTGGGTTCAGGAGGTTAGGTTTAGGGGATTAAGTTACGGTTTAGGGATTATTTTAAGGTTAAATAACTGTAATCATCAGGTTTACAGACAGCTGGGAAAATCCTTGCTTGTGCTCACTATCACACTGCTTCAAAAGAATTACAATGGCCATTGGATCTCATGCACAGCCTTTTTAGAGCAGTACAGGAGTTTTGATTCTCTGGGTGGGTGTGGGTTATGCTTATTCAGCAAGTGACAGCTTCACATACCATTTGGTGCATGCTTTAACCATTTCTCTCTCTTCAGTGACTGACTTGACTGCTGTATTAAAATAAATTCCCCCATCAACACAGTCAGTTTTAATGGGGGAATCCCTCCCGCAAAGCCATTGTGTTCTCCCAGCAGGATGGGGGGGGGGCTGTCCCTGCAGGGAGAACACAGTGATTACTGCTAGTTGCTATGAAAGCTGCTAACAATAATCACATGTAAAATCAATCAACTTGGGTACATTCAGCCTGCCCATACATAGTTTGAATCTCTGACCGTCCCTACTTAACCGGCAGAAATTTGAATGGCTGGTTTTAGTGTTGGTGAAGTCTAGTACTGTTATGAAGGAATTTATATGCACCACTTAGAGGCCAGGTTATAAATAAGAGTTGATATTGATATCTGTTCCTCAACAACACAGTGTGCTGCTCATTTTAGGGTTCAGGTAGAACTATAGGCAACACTTTTTTTTATATTGGACAGAGTAAGGGAGGGTTATATTCCCTGTCTGTTTTTTTTTTTGCCACCCTTCACTTCATGTCCCATAGCCAGCACAAGAAGTGAAAAGAAATTCCCCCAAAGTGAGGGAACCCCTGGTTGTCACCAGGGTCACTGAACTAGTGTCCCCGTTTGAATATTGTCCCTTTATTCCTGTTTTGGTGACAACTCAAAATTTGGGATTTTCTTTTACTTCTTGTCGATAACTGTAAGCAGGACAAATAGTGAGAGCGCATCGCCTTAAAGATCAGTTATAAATTGTTGATTTATTTTCTGCATAATGCTGCATAGAGCACTCTTTGGGCTCTCTTTGTACCGTCCCGTCCCCCCCCCCATTCAATAATTTTAATAGGGCTTTGTTTGCCTGGGAATCCCAAAGCAATGGAAGAGCTTACACATTTGTAAAGCACACCACATTTTCGTATTAAAGAGGTGGCATGGCTGTTGATTTTTAAATAAGCCATTTTAAGGAGTTGTAAAGTCTCTAGGTTTTTCACCTCGATGCATTCAATGCAATAAGGTGAAAAACCTTCTGTGCTGCAGCATCCCCCCCCCCCCCCAGAGTCCCCCCGATCGTTCCAGCATCGAGGACTAGCCCAGCAGCTCCAGCCACTGTCTCGGGTTCTCATTGGATAGATTGATAGCAGCAGGAGCCATTGGCTGCCGCTGCTGTCAATCAAAGGCAGTGACACAGGAGCCGAGGGGGCGGGGCTGAGTCCTGTCAATGGACGCAGCAGCAGGACTCGGGAGCGTGCACGCACGAGGGCCCCCATGGAAAGCAGCTCTCCTTGGGGGCACTCGATAAAGTCGAGGGGCTAGAAGCGCCACCGGGGGACCCCAGAAAGGAATGATCAGGGCTGCTCTCTGCAAAACCCTTACACAGAGAAGGTAAATATAACATGTTACTTTGAAGCAGAGTTCCAGAGATTTAAAAGTCAGCAGCTAATAAAAGTGTAGTTTCCAACTTTTAATAATCAGACACTCACCTGTCCCACGGTCCAGTGATGCGGGCGCAGAAAGCCCTGCTCCTCTCCCCTCCTCTCCGCGGCACCAGGCATTCTAACTGTGGGCGCCAGGCTGTGGGTGGGACCTGTGACGTGACGATTGCAGGAAGGGGGGAGAGGTGATCTTCCTTCAGGTGACGCGGCGCCAGGGGAGGAAGTGGAAGCTGCATGCCTCTAAAAACTGGGTACCTGCTCCCCCCCAAAAAAATTACATGCCAAATGTGGCATGTCAGGATGTCACCAGCACTTAAAGTGGTTGTAAACCCACTCTGACAACTTGCACCTACAGGTAAGCCTAGATTAAGGCATGCGCGGGAGTGACGTCATCGCCGCTCCGGCCAGTCACAGCGTCGGAGCGGCGATACACGGAAGATGCTCCGAGGCAACATGGCGGCGGTGGCGGAGGGAAATGAGGAGCGCTTCGGGGGCTTCAATCTCAGGTAAGTGCCACATAATGAGCTAGTATGCTATGAATACTAGCTCATTTTGCCTTTCTCTTGCAGGGTTTTTTTTTTTCAGGGTTAAAAAAAGAGGGTTTACTTCCTCTTTAAAGCGGAAGTTCCATTTTTGGGTGAAACTCTGCTTTAAGTGTCACTAGATGTGTACATTCATTAATACTCATCTGTATGTGCAGTTTACCTTGACGGGGGATCCTCCAGCTAAAACAAAGAGGCATTCTATCACCCACACCAATGCGCTGCCCTTAGACCTCATTCACACCTGTGGAACCCCCAGCTCCCTTTTCTTTTGCATGTTTTTCACATGTTCTCGTGTGAAAAACTCACATAGGGCAGCTGTTTAATTTGAATGGGCTGCCCCACACATGACAAACACCCCAAGGAAGCTCCTGTATGGCTGGCGCATTTTTTTACAGCGTTTTTTGGTGCGTTTGCAGCGTGTTTGTTGTGCACCCGCTACCCACGCTTGGGGTTCCATTAACATTTGTTTGGCAATGCAAGTGCAGCATGTTTCCAAAACATGTGGCAAAGGGTGCATTTTTTGTTTGGTTGCTGTGCGATCTGAAATGCAGGGGTGTGAATAGGGCCTTAGTGCTGACAAGGAACAGCCCACTTTTCTCTTTTTGGCTACCAGTCTGGCCATACTTTGTCTCTGATCTAAATAGATTAAGTGCCATTCCTGGTGCCCATTTTCATCTAAGAGGGCACATCGTAATTGTAAATTTGAACCCTAGCACACTAGCTTACATACCTTACTTACGTTTTTTAGGCCGTTTTTTGACGTGGAATAACTTACATTTTCAAGCGTCTTAAATTATGTTATTTTCAGTTTAATAAAAATACACTAAAATAAGCCAAATATGAAAGCCAAGCACATATTAGCAATGATAATATACTACTGTAAATGTTTTTAAAGTGCAAAATTTTTCTGTCCAAATTTGTGGTGCTGTAATACCCGAGAGTTTCAGGAAGACCTAAACTAGCATACCATGTTACAATTTTGTTATCCTATTTATTAATATGTATAGTCTGAGGAATATTGATAAGTGGATACATGTAAATAAGCAAATATAATTGTACTTGAATTAGGCAGGTCACGCATTGCTTAAATGTCTAGAGACAGTTTGGTCCAACCTTGAATAGTAATCAGTATTTGCTCAGCTGATGTACAGTATACACCAAGGGAGTCCTTAATGTAAATAAGTTGCACAGTATTACAAGTCCCAAAATGCTAATATGTGTGTCTCTCTAAATAGACATAAAGGTTAAAAGTCACCAAGTGACATACAAACAAGGAAGAATGCCAGGGAACACAAGTAAAAAACATTAGATACCAGGGAGAATGTGGCCGAACAAAACAAGTACACTCAACAGGGAGAATATGGACTCACCAACCAGTAGAAAAAACGTAGGTACAAAACCAACCAGATGCTAGGGGATGCCCCAATTTTGGCCCAAAATACTAGATGTAACTAGAGAGTATAGGCACAAATATCAGGGTATAAGCACAAAAACCACTGAACACCAGAGAAAGCATGGGCACTTAACCAGCAGATACCAGGAGGAATATTGGCAAGAAAACTACCAGATGCCAGGGAGAAATCAGACACATATAGGAAAAACCCTAAGCTACTTCCCAATGTCAGGATCTGCAGGAAAGAAAAAAGAATCCTATGCAGCCAGTGCAATATGTGACCCTTGAGAACAAAATTGGGGCATCCTTGTACAGTAAGCTACCCTTTGGAAGAAAACTGGGGCATCCTTGTACAGTAAGTGATCCTTGGGGAGAAATTGGGGTCAGTCTTGTGCAATAAGTGATCCTTAAGAACAAAATGTAAGCATCTTTGAGTGAGTGAGTGAGTGAATAACTTGTATAGCGCTGCAAATGCGAACTTAATCGCCTCAAGGTGCTTATTTCCATCCTGTGTCATCCTGATCCTTCAGAAGAGGTGGGTCTTAAGTTTTTTCCTGAAGGCCCGATGGTTTTCTTCCATGCGGATGTTTATTGGTAGAGCGTTCCATAGCCGTGGTCCTTGGACTGCAAATCTTCGTTCTCCCTTCGAGAGGGGATGTGGAGGAGGTTTTGGTTGGTTCTTTGTACAGTAAAGCCCTGTACACACGATCGGATTTCCTATGGATTCTAATCCGATGGATTTTTTCATCGGAAATCCGATTAAGCTGACTTCCATCAGTCTTGCCTACACACCATCAGTCAAAAATCCGACCGTCCCAAACGCTGTGACGTAAAACACTCCGACAAGCCGAGAAAAATGAAGTTCAATGCTTCTGAGCATGCGTCGACTTGATTCTGAGCATACGTGTTTTTTTTGTTCGATGGAGTTCCACACAGACGATCGGAATTTGCTATCGTTTTTTTTCCCATCGTATAAATTTAAAACATGTTCTATTTTTTCTCACCCTGATGGAAAAAAGACCGATGGGGCCCATACACGATCGGTTTGTCCGATGAGAAAAGTCCATCGGACTGTTTTCATTGGTAAAACCGATCGTGTGTACACGGCATAAGTGACCCTTGGGAAAACTAGCAAATCCTTGTACAGTAAGTGACCCTTCTGTAGAAAACTGGAGCCTCCCTGTACAGTATGTGACCCTTGGAGAACATTAATACATCTTTTTACAGTAAATGAAGCCTTGGAGAAAATTTAGCGCATCCTTGTACAGTAAGTGGCCCTTAAGGAGAAATTAGAGCACAGTTGTATAGTAATTGACCCTTAAGGAAAAAAACTAGCATCCTTGTACAGTAAGTGACTCTTGGGGAGAAAACGGTCATCAATAATCTTGTTGAACTTATGTATTACTATGTGGGTATCATGGGCACAAATGAAAGAAACATCAAGTGCTGCACATCCATTTTTTTGTGTTTGGGTGGTTTACATTACCACTAAGTGGGAGTTGGTGCATAACCATGAGCAGTGTGACCTGCAGTTTTACACTCACAGTAATGATGTTTCTCTGAACCAGCAATACTATATTTATTGTTTAGCTGCTTCTCCCATTTCCTTTTTACTAGGTAGGGCAGGCAGGGCAGCACAGTGGTGGAGTGGTTAGCACTTTCACCTAGCAGCAACAGGGTTCGAATCCCGACCACGACACCATCTGCCTGGAGTTTGCATGTTCTCCCTGTGTCTGCGTGGGTTTCCTCCGGGTACTCCAATTTCCTCCCACACTCCAAAGACATGCTGGTAAGTTAATTGGATCCTGTCCAAATTGGCCCAGTATATATGTATATATGCGTGTACGACTGTGTGTCCCAAGCGTGTCGAGATCCTACGGGGCAAAATGACCGCACCAGCTGAGCAGACACTGACTGCAAGAAGCGCCTAGAGGCAATTCAGTTTGCATGTGTAGCGCTATACAAGTCATTCATTCACTAATATTGCCCTAAAACACCCTCACTGTTGCCATATTTTAGAAATTTTCCTCTACAGTTGCACAATAAATTTCCCTTCCTCTTCAGTTTCATAAGAAATTTCCCCAGCTCTTTAGTTTCACAATAAATTTCCCCTCCTCTTTAGTTTTACAATAAAGTTACAATAAAGTTCCCCTCCTCTTCGGTTTCTCAGTAAATATCCCCATCTCTTCGGTTTCTCAGTAAATTTCCCCTCCTCTTCCTTTTCACAATAAATTTCCCCTCCTCTTCGGTTTCTCAGTAAATTTCCCCTCCTCTTCGTTTTCACAATAAATTTCCCCTCCTCTTTGGTTTCTCAGTAAATTTCCCCTCCTCTTTGGTTTCACTGTAAATTTCTCCTCCTCTTCGGTTTCACAGTAAATTTCCCCTTTTCTCACAATACCAGGAGCAACTTCAGCCAAAGATGGATGTAAGATGACAGTTTATCCGGTTGACCGACCAGCTCTCGCAGATATACTGTGACAGAATGGCTCCCCTGGCTGAAATCCCATATAAATACGGTTTCGCCCAGGACAGCCACCAGAGGGCGCGGGGAGGGCGCAGGGAACCCAATGCGTGTGGCCGGCGGGCGCGATCGCCGCCGGCCACGCGCGATCACGTGCACGAGCAGCAGCACAGGGGTTTGTGTATGTAAACACACAAATTCCCATGCTATCAGAGGAGGCAAGACAGAGCGTGTCTTTCTACAAAGTAGAAAACACAATCTGTCATCTCCTACAGTGAGTCCCCTTCCCCCCACAGTTAGAACACACAATAGGGAACATAGTTAACCCCTTGATCGCCCCCTAGTGTTAACACCTTCACTGCCAGTCACATTTACATAGTAATCAGTGCATATTTATAGCACTGATCGCTCTGTAAATGTAAAAGGTCCCAAAAATGTATCAAAAGTGTCCGGCCTGTCCGCCGCAACATCGCAATACCGCAAAAAATCGCAGATCACCGCCATTACTAGTAAAAAATAAATAAATAATCAAAACGCCATTTAAATGCCATAAATCTTTCCCATAGTTTATAGACGCTATAACTTTTGCGCAAACTAATCAATATACGCTTATTGCGTTTTTTTACCAAAAATATGTAGAAGAATACATATCAGCCTAAACTGAGGAAATAATTTTAAAAATAAGATATTTACTATAGCAAAAAGTAAAAGATATTGTGTTTTTTTTTCAAAACTGTCGCTCTTTTTTTGTTTTTTAGCGCAAAAAAAAAAAAAAAGGAGAGGTGATCAAATACCCCCAAAAGAAAGCTCTATTTGTGGGAAAAAAAGGACGTCAATTTTGTTTGGTTACAACTTAGCACGACCGCGAAATTGTCAGTTAAAGTGACACAGTACCGTATTGCAAAAAATGCCCGGTCATTGGGCAGCCAAATCTTCCGAGGCTGAAGCGGTTATCTGTTCAGATAGATCTGCATCTTATAATTATTGAGTACCAGAGCCTGTATTTTACTATAGAGAGGGCTACTTTTTTTTAAATAGAAATCTTCTAAGTCTTCTTTTCAATGCAAGTGTTTAAACAAACCCTTGTATCCTTGATATTGGAAGTGATAACAAATAAGACGCAGAATCCGATTTAATTCATCTCTGTTAAAAGATAAGCATTTCGTATTAAATGCTGTTTTCTGTGCCAAAATGGCCAGTTTGTCATCTGCATACACTCTGTAGCTCTCAGTGTTAGTAGATGAAATATATTATGGAGATTGAAAGTAAAACTGTCACTGTACTAAGAAGGCATGGAAAGAAATGAGAATTACTCCCCGATGAAATAATATTGCTTGGAGATATTGCAATGTGTAATTTCTTCTCAAATGCATCTTTGTAAAGGTTTTTTCTTTTTCTTTTTTTTTTTTTCTTGAGACAGTGCAGTACTTGATTTGGCAGTTCCTATGCTAAATTCCTATGCTCATTTTTTATTGAATAGTGAATAAATCTTTGCAATTTCCACTGTAATTTCCCACCCTGAAAAAGATATTGGTACCCCCAGGCTGAAGTTTATGTGTGTGCTGCCTCACACATATACTTTAAAAGGATTTTTTAATGAGGTCTGAAACCTTCTGTTTCACATAGAAGCGGTTATTATTTTTAACGTGACTGTCTCATTTGGAGTTGTATGTTTCTTCCTAACAGTAAGGGGAATAACAGATCAGCAAAAAGTAGAAGACGCAAAATTTAGAGATACAATAAAAGCTGGGATAATGTGGACAAGTTGAGCTGTGTTACTGTTTGATGACCACTAGGAGGCGCTAAGCTATACTTTACTTGTGTTGGTTTACTTTTAGTATTTTGCCTAGTTTGGGCATTTTTTAGGGCTCATTCACACTAGCGCTTTATAACATGCATCCACTGGTGTGTGTTGTGTAGGGGCAGCATAATGCATTGTTGCAACTTATTGCACTGTTTACCCTTTTTTAACTTCATTGAAATGCCACAAAATGACATTTCTTTCAATTGTATGCAGAGCGGTGTGTTGCAATACCAAGCAATGAGGAACATGCTGCTCTGAAAAAAATATTCTATACTACTATTTGTCAGCACATTGCATTGGTGTGAACTGAAACAGTAGGACATTAGGAAAATTCCCTTGTCTATGTCTTGGGCCTGCATTGGGCAAAGCTTGTCTTTATGCTTGGCATACATGTGGGAACTTTCCATCAGTTTTACCACTTTTGATGCATCGGGAAGTACAAATCCAATCAAAAGTAATTGCCGGAAGCTAAGCAATCTATCACCTACAATTTTACTTACCCACCAGAATTTGGTCAATTGTGAAGTCAACACTGGACTTGTATTAATCAGATATGCCTTTCCATGGGTAAAATATTAAATGTAATCAAATTGAAGTGATAATGAAACAGGAAAAAAACATGGTCTATGCCAGTGATTCTCAACCAGGATTCCGTGGAACCCTAGGGTTCCTCCAGAGGTTGCTAGGGGTTCCTTCAGCATTGGGCAATTTCTGCCTTTCAGATAAGTTCACACTGACCCCATTGATCTTTTTAGCTATCTGTAAGGAGGTAATTCTTTCCAATTGCCACAAGTGTAAGGACCATTCTTCCAACTGACCTTCACACTAATGTATCATGAGTTGTAGATTTCTCAATTTTAGCAGGGGTTCCCCGAGACCGGAGAACTATGTCAAGGGTTCCTCTGTGTTGAAAAGGTTGAGAAAGGCTGGTCTATGCAATCCGATTTTTCTGTGGTGTTTATTGGAGGTAATTGATTTTATCTGCTTGTGGTCAATCAACACCATCATTTTATGTCGTCATCGATTAATTTGCAATTGTAGCAGAAATTGGATTGTAAATTGTAAATTCAACAGTCTGGTCAAGTTGTCATGTGTATGGCCAGCTTTAGGCATTTTATCTCAACTTACCATCTAAGCACCAAATGCAATCCTCCATGCCAGGGGTCTCCAAACTTTCTTAAGAAAGGGCCAGTTTACTGTCCTTCAGATGTTAGGGGAGGCCGAACTATGCCCAGTGGGAGTAAACCATGCCCAATCTTTTATATTAGGGGGATAAATAGTTGGTGTCAGTGGAAGGAATAGTGCCCCATTGTTGGTGTCAGTGGAAGGCATAGTGCCCCATTGTTGTTGTCAGTAGCAGGAATAATTGTCTCAAGGCCTGGATAAAGACAAGCAAATGGGTCGCATCCGGCCCCAGGACCACAGTTTGGAGACCATTGCTCTATGCCATAAGATGTAGTCTGACCTGCCTTTAGGGCCTTTAGGGCTCATTAGCAATACTACATTGCCTGCATTTATGGAATGTGGTGCCATTCATTTTGAGTGGCACCCCAACGCACCATGCTGAGGGATGTGCGTTGCAGTACAGTGCATGACAACATAGTCTTGTGTATTGCAGTATTCTCAAGAAATGCTACATGCATCTATTAATGGTTTATTATGGTGTGTTAGGTGGTGTATTGAAAAAAAAAGGGGTGCTTTTACACAATGCAAATTAACACACAGCATAATGCACAATGCACATGTGCTAACACACCAGAATGGTATGGTACTAATATAGAAAATATGCCATTGGTGGCTGTTAATGCCACTGATGGCATATTAATAAACAAGAGTTTAAATGACTTTCAATGCACTTGTCATCCTAAATTGCAAGCCGGGTATTCTTGTCCAACATCAGTACCCAACCCCCTAAATGCTCTTTTCTATACTTTGCCCATGTAAGGCAAAGCAACAGGTTTACTTTAAAGTGGAACTTCCAGAATTCAATCACTTTTTACAGTGTGTCAGAGTCTAGTAAGGTGTATGCTACCTCAAGGACTTTTCTCTTTTGTTTATAATTTACAGTTTTGAGTGCCCGGAGCACAGCCATCTTTCAGCGCTTTGACAAGAAATGATGCTTTTTTCACACAGCAGCTGCTCTGCCCACCCCTCTCCTCTGCTGTCCATTCACAGGAGACTTTGTATTTTGTAAATGGGTTCACATGATACATACTGTTCCATGATTAGGCAGGAATGTAGGAAGGGCTGGCAAAGTGGCTGCACACAACTCTGAAGCTTCTATATCAGAGATCCATAGGTCCAGCGCCTAAGCATCAGAAGTATAGAAATAGCTGCACTCCTGGACAGGGTGAGATACACCTCATTGGACTTAACCTCTTATAAGCCAGCACATTTTAGAAAGAGACTGAAATCCTAAAGTTCTTCTTTAATGAAGCCCTCTCAACAACAAATACTTGCTATGCCATTTTAGGAACAAAAGGAAAGACCAGAGTCATCAGTTATGGCTTACACAAGGATATGAATTTTCCATGAGAAAGCACAGATTGGTCCAGCATTGTCACTTCAAGTGAACCATAAACCTCTCCATAAACCTCTCCTTAAACCTCTCCATACTAGATATTTCCTCTAGAGCTGAATGGAGTGGTAAGGGGCAAGGAAATTTAAGTATTTTCTGGGAAGGGGAGTGTTACTAAAGCAAACCTGTTGCCAATGCTGATAAAAATAGCTCCCCCAGGGTTGTTTTTCTGCCTTAAGCAGGGCCAAATTTAGATTTCTGTACAGATCCTTATAATTACAGATCTCTGAATGCCATGATGACCTCATAACATAACTCATTTTCGCCCGACTATACAAAGTCTGAATAAGGGGAATCATGTCTTTCCGACCATAGGTCAATGGTGAGGACAGGGGATCCATGCACTGGTACACAGTACAGAAGTATACACTCCCTAATATTTTATTAAGTGATTAAAGCTGAACTCCAAGCAGATGAAAAAAAAAGTCCCAAATCGATGCAGCTTCATATAAATAAATACATTAATTGTATTATTTTTGTATTGAAAGCAGTGTTTATACTTGAATTTGACCTGGTATCTGTCCTTGTACACCAGAGATTGGAAATGGGAGAGCATGGTGACAGAGCTTATCACTGTTTCTTCTGCACTGACCAGTCACAGATTGGTGGCGGGTTCCTGATACCCAGGGCTCAGAGGAAGTAGGTTGAATAATGCTGATCATCATTCAACCCAGACACATGAGGGCAGCTAGTGGCAGAAGAGATGTACTACAGTGTCCTTTTCTGTTCCATCATGACTGGGCTCCTGTGCATTAAGTCAAGTCCAAAAAAACAAGACTTATTGAGTTTGTTGTCGAGGAAGTCGAGTGACCTAAACAGAAACCTGACCTTGACTCCATCCCCCTGAAATGGAACCCTGATCCCTAGTAGGGTTGCTTTTTTGGCTGAATGAGCAAATTCCCACAGATACTCCAAAATCTAGCCAAAAGGGTTTTCAAAAGAATGAAGGCTGTTATAGTTGCAGGAAAAGGGGATGTGGGGCGACTCCATAAGTCCATATTAATGGCCACAGATTTATAATGCAATGTCCAACAAGCTCATATAGGTGTGATGGTCAGATGTCCATAAACATTTGCCCAGTGGTGGTGCGTCCATAGAGGGCACAGGAGCGTCGCCACCTCTCTCCTGCACCACTCTATCACCAATAGATAGATTCATGCATTGCATGAATCTATCTATTGTCGCCTCTGCCGCCCCCTATTCAGGTGTCCGGCCCCTTGTGAATTACAGTGGCGGGTGTTTTTGGAAGCGCCTGATTAGAGCCGTCAGCTCTAATAGGCGTCCTGATTAGAGCCATAGGCTCTAATAGGCTTCCAAATTGGTAAACAGCGGGCGCAATGCTGTGCGTTACACAGTGTTGTGTTAGAGAAGCGAATAAATTGCTTCCCTAACACTGACCCGCCACTCAGCCAATCAGGTGCTCGGGTCTGGTTACCCTGTCACCTGATTTGCTGAAGTGACAGGCGCTGTGATTGGATGCCTATTAGGCGTAAATAGGGATGGACTCAGGCGTGTTTGGATCGTGCCCATCCGGAAGCCGGCACTGCACACCGCCAATCATAGGCAGCGTGTGTATGTGCAGGAAAATGCCTCACTGCCTATGATTGGCGGTGTTCAGTGACGGCACAATCCGAACCCGCCCAAGCCCATCGCTGTAGGTAAAGTTCCACTTTAAGTATAGACCGTAAAACCTGGAAGCTGATTGGTTTCTATGCAGAACTGCACCAGATTTTACACTCTCCAGTTTTAGTAAATCAACCCCAATGGCTCGCTTTGCAACTTGATTTAGCAAGTAACTGACTGCTTTCCACATCAATTCAACATTAAAAAAATTCAGTGATATAAGGTGAGTAATGGTCTCCGCATTGAGTTTTCTATACACGATGAATCAAATATCAAAGTAACTGCATTGCAAGTTGTGTGGCCAGCATTAGAGATACAATACGTTTGATTGGGCGGTGCCATCTCTTTGTAGCTGTGCTGTTCACCTTGTTGTAGTAATTAATTCTATTATAAATAAAATTAGCCTAAAATACTTGTATTGATTTTAATTCATTGACCATGTATGATTCCTTGTTCACAGCGGGAATTTTATTGTTTACTTGGGCTGGCAGCTTCAGAACCAGTCTCTAAAGTCTAATAAACAGGAGATGATTGTTTAGTTACATTTCCAGTCTAAAATTTACATCCCAGCTGTATTCTGCGGGCGGAATAAATGTCATCTTTAACGGTCATTAGATACAAATATGTTTTGTGATAATCCACAGTGCATTTACATGTATTTCAATAGCTGCCATCTCAGCTGTCTACGGCACATGCATTTTGCATTTTGTCAGCAAAGAGTGATTATGATCGCTGTACTGGAGAGAGAAATCCGTTTTCATTGATTAAGCAGGGAAAGGCTCCAAATCAATGATTTCCTCAATCTACGGTTGCAGCATTGTGTCTTTTGTGTGTTAATTATACACATGGTATTTATAGTTTATAAAGGAGTAAAATGATGTAAACATTGAGATCATATAGTCTATATCCAAATCAGCTTGTATCAGATAGAATTGGGGGAACATTCCCAAGGTAGGTGAAGAAATTATTTTGAAGATGAGTTAAAGCTGAACCTTTGGGCTGATACAAGACACACATTTAATGCAGCTAGAAATTCATAAAAAAAATCATTAAACATATATTTTTAAATTACTTAAAGTGGTTGTAAACCCTTATATATACCCAGTGAAGTGACTGTCCTCAGGTGATACGCAGAGATTTAAAAAAAAAAAACTCCTACATAAGTTTTACCTGTTTATCTGCAGTCTTCTCTACATCCATTCAAAGTCCAGACTTTGAAAAACTTGCCCGGGCTATCAGAAAGCAGGAGTTGGAGAGTTGAAATTACACACTGCAGAGCTCAGTGAGGAGAGCTCTGAGAGCTGTTTGGAGTGTAGGGACACACCCCACCCCTTCACACAGCACACAGGAGCAGAGCTGAGGCTGTCAATCACAGTCTGTGTGCTGGAGATCCCTCTTCTGTCACCTTTTTTTCTCTCGTGGTGTTAGGAAAACTTGTCAGATGTGACTCATGCAGATAGCAGAGGAATGAGGCGGTGAACAGAAATTGCACTTAGTGCTCTAGATTGAGACAAGTACACACTATAGGGGGAGGTTTACTAAAACTGGAGCATTCAGAATCTGTTGCAGCTCTGCATGGTATCCAATCAACTTCTAACTTGTTCAATTAAAGGGGTTTTAAAGGTTCGTATTTTTTCACCTTAATGCATCCTATGCATTAAGGTGAAAAAACACCTGGCAGTCACCAGCCCCCAGCCCCCCCGTTTTACTTACCTGAGCCGCTTCATCTCCTCGGCGCGTCCCCACTGTCCTTCTCTCCACGGAGTCCCGGCTTTGATTGGATAGATTGATAGCAGCGCAGCCATTGGCTCCCGCTGCTGTCAATCAAATCCAATGACACGGGTGCCGGTGGGCGGGGCCGAGTCATACACTCGGTGTCTATGGACGCCAAATGAGTGACTCAGGAGCGCGCCCGCAAGGTAACCCCCCGGGAGAGTGCTTCTCCTAAAGGGTTATCTAATGTGTGGAGGAGCCGCGAGAGCTGCTGTGGGACCCCAGAACAGATGGATCGGGACCACACTGTGCAAAACGAGCTGCACAGTGGAGGTAAGTATGACATGTTTGTTATTTTTTATTTTTTTAAACAAAGCTTTATTGTCACTTTAAGCTTTGACAAAAAAATAAATCTGGAAGCTGATTGGTTTCTATGCAGATCTTGCACCAGATTTTGCACCCTCCAGTTTTAGTAAATCTCCCCTTATAGAGACATATGGTTTGTTCATATTTTATGTCTGAGGCCTCGTACACACGAACGAGTTTCTCGGCAAAAACCAGCAAGAAACTTGCTGGCAGAGATTTTTTGCCGAGAAACTCGTTCGTGTGTATGGTTTCTCGTCAAGAAAAGCGACAAGTATCTCGACGAGAAAATAGAGAACCTGCTCTCTATTTTCTCGTCGAGATTTTCGTCGGCATGTTTCTCGACGAGAAAAGTGAGTGTGTGTACACTTACCTGTCCTCCCGGAAGCCTGCGCATGTTCGAAATGAATTCGACGCATGCGCGGTAGCTTCCTAGGCATACGTAGGGTATACCAAGATGGCGGTGACGGCATCGAATGTGACGAGCGCATGCTCGTCGTTGTCGATGACGTCACCGCGTACGCTCCATTCAAAGAACCGCGGGTTCTTTGAATCGAGCGTGTGTACACTCGGCCGGGACAATTTTCTTGTCCAAGAATCTCGGCCGTGTGTACGAGGCCTGAGGTTTACAACCACTTTAAGTGTAAGTATCTAAGTTTGAGTTTGTATTAGCCTCTTGTGTAGCTACCTTACCCCCGCTAGCTACTTTAGGATTCACACTTTGTTATTAAAATGGGAATCTACTGATTTTGTTACTTTGGGTCTGCAGCAATTACCTCCCACAAGTGGATCCTTCAGCTCCATTGTCTAGGTATACCGATATCTTCCAAGAATGTAAAACCTAATCAGTTTTCCATCAGTCTTGCCCACACACAATCAGTCAAAAAACCGACCGTTCCAAACGCGGTGACGTAAAACACTCCGATGAGCCGAGAAAAATGAAGTTTAATGCTTCTGAGCATGCGTCGACTTGATTCTGAGCATGCGTGGGTTTTTGATCCGATGGACTTGCCCATAGACGATCTGAGTTTTCGATCAGTTTTTTATCCATCGGAAAAATTTAAAACATGTTCTATTTTTTAAAACCGATGGAAAAAAGACCGATGGGTCCCATACACGATCGGTTTGTCTGATGAAAAGAATCCATCGGACAAAAATCCATAGGATATCCGATTGTGTGTACAGGGCTTAAGGCTTTATTATTTTTCCACTTTGAGTTAAACTTGAAGAAAGCAAGAGCAGAAAAGTTGAAGGATGTAGGGGAAGATTCAGGCACGCAACACTTAAATCCAGTATATACACTCGTCGCCACTGAAGCCTGAGTGGGTATTGCTCACCCGGATAGTCCCTATGAGAGCGGTCCTAGCAGCCGGGATGGAGCGCGGATGTCAGAGATGATGGATCCCCCTCTAGGCAGGTCTCCAGGCCTCTCCCCGAGACAGCAGTACCGTCACTAGTCTCTGCCGGGACTGTTCTTCCCCTGGAATTCCTTTCCTAAAGATGGGCCCCCTACAAACGGGCAGCCTGGGATCCTTCTCTGAAGCGTAGGCCCTTGTCAGCGGATCCAAATCTTTGAGGATCCCTAGGAGCAACATCAAATCTATCATAACCAAATGGAAAGAACATGGCACAACAGCAAACCTGCCAAGAGACGCCGGCACACCAAAACTCACAGACCGGGCAAGGACGGCATTAATCAGAGAGGCAGCACAGAGACCTAAGGTAACACTGGAGGAGCTGCAGAGTTCCACAGCAGAGACTGGAGTATCTGTACATAGGACAAAATTAAGCCGTACGCTCCATAGAGTTGGGCTTTATGGCAGAGTGGCCAGAAGAAAGCAATTACTTTCAGCAAAAAACAAAATGGCACGTTTTGAGTTTGCGAAAAGGCATGTGGGAGACTCCCAAAATGTATGGAGGAAGGTGCTCTGGTCTGATGAGACTAAAATTGAACTTTTTAGCCATCAAAGAAAAAGCTATATTTAAAAAGGCCCAAAGAAAAAGGGGAACACTGCGCTAGATAGAAACGTGAATTGGTTGATGAAAATTACACAGTGATAGTGTAAAAAGCTGCCGGTACTGAAAAAATGGATACCAAATTTACATAAAATATATAGAAAAAAAGTACAGCGCTAATTCAATATTGAAAAAGTATCCAAAAAATACTAGTGAAAAATATGAAGTGTATACAAAAGAAATTTACATTTTGTACAAAATATATAATATATTTAAAAACCATCGGTAATATATCTTTAAAGTAAATAAAGTGAATATACCTCTAAGTGAATTAACAATTAAAATAACAGTGAAAAACAATCCATAAATAAATAAAGTGAAAAGAGCTGAGGAATAACTAAAATCCCGCAGCATAAAAAACCTTTAAAAAAGTGTTCAAACAGAGAAGTGCCACAAAAATGAAAGTGATCAATCCTGAAATGAATGTGAAAGGAAAGAGTATTCTTCATCCACCAGAATGGAGAGACACCAGAAGAATAGTAATATATTCTCCTTACCGCATCAGTATGATCACTCATGCAGTGATCTCTTCAAGCGCAGGGGTTTAGGGTCTCCCTCTAGACCAAAGAAAATAAATATATCTCCGAAGTAGTATCTGTTCAACTCCCAAAGAAAAAAGGAACCATAGCGTAATACTGCAAGCAAACGTTTATTATCCACACAGTATTGCACTTACAGTTAAGATGAACTTTTCAAGCGTATCTTATCGTAGGGGACGCAGCGTCTCCTCGAGGCTTCTCCTGCTGATCTTGCTCCGTATCTCAGTAAGTTAGAGCGTGATGACGTAAAACTGCAAGCCACACCTACGCGTTTCGTCATGAAAAGACGTCGTCTGGGATTGGTTGCAAAGTCCCCGTCATCACGTACGCCCTTAAGTAATCCCGCAGCGCCATTCTTTGGTCTAGAGGGAGACCCTAAACCCCTGCGCTTGAAGAGATCACTGCATGAGTGATCATACTGATGCGGTAAGGAGAATATATTACTATTCTTCTGGTGTCTCTCCATTCTGGTGGATGAAGAATACTCTTTCTTTTCACATTCATTTCAGGATTGATCACTTTCATTTTTGTGGCACTTCTCTGTTTGAACACTTTTTTAAAGGTTTTTTATGCTGCGGGATTTTAGTTATTCCTCAGCTCTTTTCACTTTATTTATTTATGGATTGTTTTTCACTGTTATTTTAATTGTTAATTCACTTAGAGGTATATTCACTTTATTTACTTTAAAGATATATTACCGATGGTTTTTAAATATATTATATATTTTGTACAAAATGTAAATTTCTTTTGTATACACTTCATATTTTTCACTAGTATTTTTTGGATACTTTTTCAATATTGAATTAGCGCTGTACTTTTTTTCTATAAAGAAAAAGCTATGTCTGGCGCAAACCCAACACATCACATCACCCAAAGAACACCATCGGTGTCGGGACTGGGAAACTGGTCAGAGTTGAGGGAAAGATGGATGGTGCTAAATACAGGGATATTCTTGAGCAAAACCTGTACCACTCTGTGTGTGATTTGAGGCTAAGACAGAGGATCACCTTCCAGCAGGACAATGACCCCAAACACACTGCTAAAGCAGCACTTGAGAGGTTTAGTGCCAGTTCACACTTGTGCGAGTTGATACCGAATGCGATGCGTTAAACAAAAACTAGATTCGCATGTCATCCAAAAAGTAATTGTTTTCAATGATGGTCATTCACACCTATGCGTTGCGATTCCTCTCCGAATGCGATGCGATGAAAAAAAGGGTCTTGTGCGAGTTTAGAGCATTGCGTTGCAAATTTAGTCTCCATAGACATGAATGTAAATTGTTCTGGAATCGCATTTGATGGTTCACATATGTGCGAATTCCACCACACTATTCTCCACAAAAACCAGGAAGTGCAAAGGAAGTTAACACCTTTTTTTTTTTTCATTATGATTTCATTGGCTAGAAACATTAATCGCAGCTATGTCCCACTACTGAAATTCGCATTAAAATTGCGTTAAATTCACGGTAAATTCACACCTCAGAATGGACTGAAAAAACTGAACAAATTCACAGCGCAGCAGTGTGAACCGGCACTTAAGGGGAAACATATAAATGTGTTGGAATGGTCTAGTCAAAGCCCAGACCTTAATCCAATAGAAAATCTGTGGTCATACTTAAAGATTGCTGTTCACAAGCGCAAACCATCCAACTTGAAGGAGCTGGAGCAGTTTTGCAAGGAGGAATGTGCAAAAATCCCAGGGGTAAGATGTGGCAAGCTCATAAAGACTTATCCAAAGCATCTTGGAGCTGTGATAGCCGCAAAAGGTGGCTCTACAAAGTATTGACTTTAGGGGGGTGAATAGTTATGCACATTGACTTTTTCTGTTATTTTGTCCTATTTGTTGTTTGCTTCACAATAAAAATAAAAAAAAAAATCTTCAAAGTTGTGGGCATGTTCTGTAAATTAAATGATGCAAATCCTCAAACAATCCATGTTAATTTTTAGATTGTGAGGCAACAAAACACGAAAAATTGATAGAATGAATAAAGTGCAGGCAGTGAGAGGTAACTGCGTGTATCTGAAGCAGCTCATATTCACCTCTTAGGCTACTTTCACACTGAGGTGCTGGATGCGCTGGCGGTATAGCGGCGCTATTTTTAGCGCCGCTATACCGTTTTTTTGGCGCGATTTGCGAGCGCTAGCGGGGGTATTTTAACCCCCACTAGCGGCCGAAAAAGGGTTAAAAACGCCCGCAATAACGCCTCTTTGCGGCGTTTTGCGGGCGTTTTGGAGGCGTTACCCCATTGATTTCAATGGGCAGGGGCGCTATAGGAGCGCTATTTTTAGCGCTCCTATTGCGCCTCAAAGATGCGGCTTGCAGGAGTTTTTTGACCCCCCTGCAAGCGCAACGCTCCAGTGTGGAAGTCCTCAGGCTTTCACATTGGATACTATTGAGCGGCATTTTTGGGGCGCCTGCAATGCGCCTCAGTGTGAAAGGGGCCTTATGGTTGAATGCTGGCTCTTCTGGGCTAGTTCTGACACTTACCGGTGGTGTGGGAGCGTTCCCATTCCTACACCCAGCCACCCTTCATCCTTCTTGGCCAATATGACTGTGAATATGGTAGGGAAAAGTCACACCATTCCAAAGCAGCAATTTCAAGCTAGGGAACCTTATTTTACAGCATTGGAAGTCAGAGCTTCCTCCACCACATAAGGAAGGTGGAGGTGGGCTGCTGATACATCAGTACAACCAGTTCTCCTGTACCGGGCCCGGCCCCATCAGCTCAGCAGGGGGACCTGGACACCTTTTTAGTTCATCTTTGGATACATTAATAAATGTATTTAATTGACCACCGCCACTCCTACATGCTTGCCAGGGCCCTATTAGGTCAACAAAGGGGCCCCAGGAGGTGACAGCAGAGGAGGGACTTTTTTCACATTTTCGTGGCTCATTTGGATAAAGCCTGTGCCACATATCTTGCTGCACAGCTGCCTGTGTCTTTCCCTGGTGGAATTATTCTGTATACTAACCCCCCCCCCCCCTCCCTCAGTAAGTGTCCTGCTGTGGATTGAAGGAGAGGCTTATAGGATTTGTTACCCCAGCACTTCATATACCTGATATGTGCCTGTTGTAAAATGTACTTGTATGAGAAAGAAATCCCTGGTGTTCCTGACAATCCCTCTGCTTTCCTATTAAAAACTGATGACACTAAGCAGGAAAACACACTGTGGTCAGTTCTCTAGCTATGCTGGGAACTCAGTGTGCTCTCCTCCAATGATTAGACTTGTCCTGACACGCCCCCCCCCCCCCTGCACAGCCTGTCACTGGGTAGATTAGTGTTCTGCTGTTTCTCCTCCCCTATCTCTTATGCAGCTGAGAACAGAGGGAATGTGATCACTTATAAAAAAGGGGATAAGGGTATTTCTATATATATACTGTATATATATATATATTTTTTAAATCTATACACAAATGTTTTTCTTTTAATTTCAGTTTTAAACTGAATGGGTTGTTTAACAAGGTGATCATTTACAATCACTTTAAGGTGAATGTGTGGGAGAGCAGCTCTAAGATCCCGGTGGCTGGTGGAGGTGCACAGCAAGCAGCAGGCTGACTTTCTATTCTGGAAGGTAAAGTCTGCAGACTCCTCACTGTAACACACACTGTATTGTCTGCACACAGCCAAAAATTAAACACCCAACAGCCATTCTAGAGCACCTGCTGTAATGTGATAATCATAATGAAGATGATCATAGACACAGTGAGATGCTAGTTTACAATTTGTTTGGGGGGCAGTAAAAATGCGTGGCTGAATCCCCCATCCCCCAAACACTCACCTTTAGGGCTCTTTCACCCAAGCATTTCAATTAGGTTTGCCCATCTGTTTTTTCATGAAGACCTGAGCAAAAGCTCCATGTAGGTTTATGGGTGGCCAAATGTAAATGGACTTGTTTCCATTGACACTTGCCTACCTCCAAGTCCGCCCAGGTGTGGAAAACAAACAGAAAATACGTCCTTTTTCATTTTTTCAAACCTAAACATGATGGATTAGAGGTACCCTGCTGTGAATAGGCACAAGTGGGGGGGGGGGGGGAGCAGTGTGTAGGCAGCATTGGGCACTGGGGGGATAGTGTGTAGGTGTGGTTGGGGACCGGGTGGAAGGCCCTGTCAGTAAGGCTATACGGAGCCCCCTTATTTCTAACAGTGGCCCTGCCCCCTTATTTCTAACAGTGGCCCTGAAGGAGGGGGTCCAACATGTGGGCTCTACTCTATGACTAACAAAGCTGCTAAACTTTAGGTGCCTCGTGGGGTCTGCACGCATGTGTGCTAATCTTTAAACCATTTGTTACCCTAAAGCCTCGTACACACGATCGGAATTTCCACAGACAAAGCCTCAGACTTTTGTCCGAAGGGCATTGGCCAAAAACTTGTCTTGCATATAAACGGCACACAATTGTCGGCCAACAAACATGAACGTAGTTACGTACTACATAGTTTTTCAGCTCTTTGGCGCCACCATTTGGACACCTTCTGCTAATGTTGTGTTTGGTGAGCATTGCTTCCGAGCATGCGTGTTTGTACTTTGGACTTTTGTCCAACGGACTTGTGTACACACACTTGGAAAATCTGACAACAGACTGTTGTTGGGGGAAAATTTTAAAGCCTGCCATCCAACATTTGTCCACGGAAAATCCGACAACAATTGTCCGATGGGGCATACAAACGGTCAGATTTTCTGCCAACTGCCTGTCATCACACAATTCCTGTTGGAAAATCTGATCGTGTGTACGAAGCTTAACAATTCATATTCCTGGTATGTGCCTGCTGTACCATGTACTTGTATGAGAAAGTATCCTGTTCTCTTTGTATTGCTTTCTTTGTGTGGAATCCCTGGTGTTCCTGACAGTCCCTCTGCTTTCCTATTAAAAACTGACCAAACTAAGCAGGAGAACACACCGTGATCAGTTCTCTAGCTATGCTGGGAACTCAGTGTGTTCCCCTCCAATGATCAGACACGCCCTTCACTGGGAAGCTCAGTGTGCTGCTGCTTCTTCTCCTCCCCCCAGCTCTTATGCTGCTGAGAACAGAAGGAATGTGATCACTTATAAAAAAGGGAAAACAAGGTATTTATCGTTTTTTTTTTATATCTATACAAAAATGTTTTCAATGGGTTGTTTTACAAGGTGATCGTTTACAATCACTTTAAATCAACTTCTGTGCACGAGAGCTTTGGTGTATGCTCAACCTTCTCCATTTACGAGTCCAGTAAAGCAGGCCATACACGGGTCAAATTTCGAACAAATTTTCTTTTCAAAATCAGAAAGTTCGTTTTTTTTTGTGATCCGATGATGCCACCATTGATTTTCGAAATTCAGCTGACCAAACCTTCATGTTGCCGGGAATATTCTTTTCTCTCCGGGAATATTCGTTTCTCTCCGGGAATATTCTTTTCTCTCCGGGAATATTCGTTTCTCTCCGGGAATATTCTTTTCTTACACATGCGCATTTTCTTTTCTATTACATTTCTCGCACGATTCTCCCATCATTGATCAGAAAATTGTTTGTTTTTTAAAAAATTTCCAACATGCCGGATTCCTCAAATTTGATTGCCGCCCGAAAATCGGCTGTTGCTGCAGCCCACTAACGGTGCGAAATTCGTACGAAAATTCTTTGATACGATTTTTGAAAGAAAATTCTTTCGAAATTCGAACCGTGTATGGCCGCCCTAAGGCTACTTTCACACTGAAGCGCTGGATGCGCTGGCGGTATAGCAGCGCTATTTTTGGCGCCGCTATACCGTAGTTTTTGCCGCAATTCGCGGGCGCTAGCGGGGGGATTTTAACCCCCGCTAGCGGACGAAAAAGGGTTAAAAATGCCTGCAATAACGCCTCTTTGCAGTGTTTTGCGGGTGTTTTGGAGGCGTTACCCCATTGATTTCAATGGGCAGGGGCGCTATAGGAGCGGTATTTTTACCGCTCCTATCGCTCCTCAAAGATGTGGCTTGCAGGAGTTTTTTTACCCTCCTGCAAGCGCAACGCTCCAGTGTGAAAGCCCTCAGGCTTTCACACTGGATACATTGGAGCGGCTTTTTCGGGGAACATTGCAAGCGCTATTTTTAGCGCAATAGCACCTGCAAAGTGCCTCAGTGTGAAAGGGGCCTTAAAGTGGTTGTAAACCCTGTTGAGAATTTTTTTTTTTTAACTAACTTGCAAAACAAAGCTATAATGAGCTAGTATGACTAGCATACTAGCTCATTATGTACCACTTACCTTAGATCGGGGCCCCCGAAGTCGTCCGTGTCCCTCCTCTAGCCGCATCCATCACTGCGGCGATAGCCGGAATGTTACTTCCAGGTATCGCCCCTGCAGCCAATCACAGCGCCGCTCCGGCGCTGTGATTGGCCGGAGCGGCGAAGACGTGACTCCGCGAATGTTGCGACCTAGCCGAATTTGTGAATGGGGTTAACACCATGCGCATGCGCGTGAAGTCAGCGTCGCCGCTTTTAAATGCAAATATCTCCTTAACCGTTTACAACCACTTTAAGCATCTACTGGTCATCACAAAAATCAAAGTCAAGTACATGCGGCATTCAAGGGCCCCAAAGGCACAGAGAAATTGATTAAAAAAATGAACATGTACTTCTGGCTGGAATAGTTGGATTGATCACAATAATTCTGCACAGTGGCAGGAACACTGTCAGCGCCAGTTTCTTGGCGCTGAATGGTAGACCACAACTACTGTATTTAGGATCTGACGGGTTACTTTAAAACCATTTATGCTCATCAAAAGAGTCCATTGGAACCAATCCCCATGAGTTAGGAAGTAAAAACAGAAACATTTGCCTCTATGTTTGAAAATAAGTAAAAATAATTGACATACAGTTATAAGCCATGTAAACCCTACACAAGCTACATCTAGGAGGTTTATAGCGTAACAGACCAAAAAACTGTTAAACAGACCTTATTGTTTGTAAGAAACAACTGAATAATTCCGAAATATTTGTTCTTCCCCGTGTACTTTTTACTAGCTGTTTTCATATTAATGCTTTTTGATTACTGGAATATAAAGGTCTATTGTGAGCTGGAGTTTGGAAATTCTCTCTAGTGTTTATTTTCTTTGGAGGAAAAAAACAAAGCCAGACGCGTTCCTTTGTAGCATCATCCCCCTATAAAGGGACAAAATAATAAAACACCAAAATCTTCCATCACCACCTCCCACCTGGTGGCAGGTGCTCTTTCATGTTGTCAGATTTGATTTAAGCCTTTTATCTTGAATCACAAACAAGTTATCAAGTACTTTAAATCAAAGTATTAAAGGTAACACCGAAGACGCTGTTTTCCCCGTTAGATATATTTTCCAGAAGACAGGGAAAGGTATGTACAGAGAACAGGAAACAACATTCTTCAAGAAGGAAATGCAAGGCATTAAATGTAGTCTTAAAGTACCGTATATACTCGAGTATAAGCCGAGTTTTTCAGCACTTTTTTTGTGCTGAAAATGCCCCCCTCGGCTTATACTCGAGTCACCTTTTTGCGCCTAATCTCTTGGATTTTGGGGACCAGGTACTGGACCCGAAACTTGGCACACATGTAGCCCCATTTCTGCTCTACAAGTGGGCAAAGTTTTTTGTCTGGGGGACCTACGGACGGGAAGCACCGATTTTTCAAACCCGGGCACCCCTTCCATAGATTCCCATGTTAAACATCAGTCTAGTCATGGACACATTGAGGCATGGGCACAGTGAGGCATGGGCACAGTGAGGCATGGGCACAGTGAGGTATGGACACAGTGAGGCATGGACACAGTGAGGCATTGGCACAGTGAGGCATGCACATGGACACAGTGAGGTATGGACACAGTGAGGCATGGACACAGTGAGGCATGGGCACAGTGAGGCATGCACATGGACACAGTGAGGCATGGGCACAGTGAGGCATGGACACAGTGAGGCATGGGCACAGTGAGGCATGGACACAGTGAGGCATTGGCACAGTGAGGCACGGCACAGTGAGGCATGCACATGGACACAGTGAGGCATGGGCACAGTGAGGCATAGACACAGTGAGGCATGGACACAGTGAGGCATGGGCACAGTGAGGCATGGGCACAGTGAGGCATGGGCACAGTGAGGCATGCACATGGGCACAGTGAGGCATGGGCACAGTGAGGCATGGGCACAGTGAGGCATGGACACAGTGAGGCATGGGCACAGTGAGGCATGCACATGGACACAGTGAGGCAAAGTGAGGCACAGTGAGGCATGCAGATGGACACCCTAGGCTTATACTCGAATCAATACGTTTTCCCAGTTTTTTGTGGTAAAATTAGGTGCCTCGGCTTATATTCGGGTCGGCTTATACTCAAGTATATACGGGTAACTCTGCCATTAATTCTAACCAAACAAACAAACCTTTGAATGGAAGATGATGCAGTTAGGTGGCAATTGTTGCCCTCCACTTGGCAAGATAATCTTGCCGGCAAGGCTGGATTTACCATTATATACAGTAATCATGGGCCTATAGGGAGTAGACGCAAAAAGATGGCTTTCTCTTTCTAGCTATGAGCCACATATTGTTTTCTAATCATCAGTAAAAAAAAAAAAAGGATATATTGTCACAATATTTCAAGCCAGGTTGGCGCTAGTAAAAAAAAATCTTCTAACTTATAGTGGTTGTAAATGCTTTGTACCAGAATCATATGCAGGACAAGTTATAGAATTACATTTATATTTTTTTAAACAAACACTGATCAAAGTAAAAAAACAGTTTTTTTGTTACGTTTTTGCTTGGATATCATAAAAATTTTAAGAATTTTTTGTAAGACAGCATCACGAAAAGAAAGCCTTGTTTGTCATTAAAGCGGACCTTGAGTCATTTTTTCATCTTTCCACCTATTAAATCTTCTGCCTTTGTTGTTTTAACCTTGGATAGTATTTTTTTTTTCTGCCAGTAAATACCTTATACAGCCCTGTTCCTGTTTCTTGTCTGGTCATTAGCCTAGGCTTATGACATAATGCACAGCTCTCTCTCTCTCACTCTTGTGAGAGTTTGCCAGGAAGGGAGGGGGGGATGAGTCATAAGAGGGCCAATGAGAGCTGCAGGCGTATCTCTGTGTAAATCCAGGAAGTGAACAGGCAGCAGATTCAGCTGCCCACAGTTAAAATGGATGCAGCCAGACTCAGTGGAGGGAGATTTCTGCAGCATATTTGGCAAGTACAGAATCACAGTATATATAAAATAATATGTAAAGTGGTTTGAGGGAAGCTTCAGAATGGCAAAGATATTTTTATTACAAATTATGTGAGCAGACTGCAGTTCCTCTTTAAAAAATATATATGTGTTACATAGTTAGTCAGGTTGAAAAAAGACACTAGTACATCTAATTCAACCAATAAAACGAAAAAAAAAAAAAAAAAACACACAAATACAAAAACCTCCATAAAAACTATCCTATACCCACAGTTGATCAAGAAGAAGGCAAAAAAAAACACCAATAAATGTTAATTGGTTATTTTTTTTTTAATGACAACATTTTGGCCAAATAAATAGGCCCAGAAATGTAAAAATTTCTCTGGTCCATATGCGGTGAAAAGGTGTGAGATTAAAATGTGGGCTAAACTCTCCAGTGGGGACTGCAGACTCCCCTAAATGTTATACCATCGATAACATGACCTGACACAAGGAAACGTATGGAACTTAAACTGATACTAAAGTTAAAAAAAAAATTGTGTTTAAAAATAACAAACATGTTACCCCCTCTGTGCAGTTGGTTTTGCACAGAGCAGCCCAGATCCTCCTCTTCTCGGGTCCCTCTTCAGTGCTCCTGGCCCCTCCCTCCTGTTGAGTGCCCCCACAGCAAGAAGCTTGCTATGGGGGCACCCAAGCTGAGACACAGACAGGCCGCGGCCGGCCCGTTCCCTCTCTCTCCTCATTGGCTCACTGACTTTGATTGACAGCAGCGGGAGCTAATGGCGCTTCGCTGCAGTCTCAGCCAATGAGGAGGGAGAGGCAGCCGAGTCTCTTGCGCAACATTGCTGGATAGAGAGGGAACTTAGAGGGTGCTGAGGGGGGTTGCTGCACACAGAAGGTTTTTTATCTTAATGCATAGAATGCATTTAGATAAAAAAAAAACCTTGTGCCTTTACAATCTCTTTAACTTTTACAATCAGCCCAGCCTAAAAAGTTACATTACAACAGTAGAAACGGTGACTACTATAATGACAGTGAAGAGATGGGGTCACAACGTATTTGTAGAATTACTGTACACAGCAGTAGTGTATTTAGTTTGTGTGCTGTCCTAGGCCTGACTAAACTCATGCACCCCCTAATTTAAAAATGACCCACCCCTTCCTGTCAAGGCCACACCCCTCTCTCTTTAAGACCCACCCTGAAATTTTCGAGTGGGGACATTAGTTCTGAGGGCCTGTGGGGGGATTCCCTTAATTTGCATAGATTTACTCTCACTTTCTGTTTGGCTATGGGGAAGGAAGTGAAGGGAAATCTCTGCAATGGGACCGGGATGGTAAAAAATAAACTGACAGGGGCTATAACCCTCCCTTACGCTATCCAAAATGAAAAAAAAAAAAGTGTTGCCTATAGTTCTACTTTAGGCACAAATTCCTGATAATTTTATGGAGAGGACTAAGAAGACATAACCATGCCAATAGTGCAGCAGAAAACATATAGCAGAGTGAGAAAGGTTTGTTGTCCAGGATGATAGGACAGTCAAAATTAGAAGCAGCGCCCCCCCCCCCCCCCACAGTTGCGGAATGCCGGCCGTCCGCATACCGGAAGCTTTATGGGGGCGCTAGACTAATTTGCCTCTCATCCCAGTTCGCCCCATGACACTGGCGCTACACTAACAGTGTAGCGCAAGCCGGCGGGGACCCTTTCCATGCTGCCCCCCTGCAAAGTGCTGCCCTAGGCCTGGGCCTTGTTGGCCTAGACCAGGATACAGCGTTGGTACACAGCCATGCGAATCCCTGAGAAATACAGTTGCATAGCAAACTGAGCTGTTAGTCAGTAGAAAACCCAACTTGGTACATCTAACTTCTGAAGGCAGAGTTGATATTTACACAGACTTTTTGCAACTGCTATATAGAGGATTACTAGAGTGAGCTATGACAGCAGAGAAGGAGCAACAAAGAGCTTAAATGAGCCTCTATGCATAGGGACTGAGGATAGCAAGAAGAATGGCAAAGGGTCAATTAGGCTCCATTTACACTTGTGTGACTTGTCATGCAACATTGGACATCAAAGTCACATGACAAGTCATTCCCTATGTTTTCCAATGATAACCATTCATATATGTGCATCTTAAAGTTGCAGCGACTTCAAAGTAGTTCATGCACTACTTTGGTCTGACTTTCATGCAACTTGAGGGCCATAGATCTCAATGTTAACCCTCAAAAGTTGCATGAAAGTCATACCTGAATTTTATACAATGAAACAGTTGTGCAACATTTGTCCATTATCACTGGTCAAATCCAAAGTAGTATCCAAGTTGCACCCATTCAAAGTTGCATCAGAGTTGCACCAAAGTTGCATTCCAAAGACGGTGCAACTTTGGAGTTGTACAAAAGTGAATGGAGCCTAGGAAAACCTGTGATGAAAGAAATGTTCTGATCTACTACTTAAAGTGTTGAAAGTGTCTTCAATACAATTACTGGCCCTGAACAGGCAATGTAGATCATTTAGGTCAGTATTTTAAGAAAAAAATGGGTTAGCACTGGCAGCCCCTATACTTCTTCAGAGGTTAATTGAAAACACAGAAAAAACTACATATTATTTAGTAAGCAAGCATGATTTTGCAAAAAAGTTGCTTGCCCAAAATAATAGCCTGACGCCCACAATACAACTAATTGTGTACGTTTACTATAATAATAAATATGTATAGCGATTTTGCAGACTAACTGGATAATCTGATTAAGGTCCACATCCCTGGTACATAGAGCGAAAGAAAGGTTCCACAAAGGGTGGGATTTTAAACGGATCATAAACAGTGATTTGAATCATAAAAATACAATTGTATTGGTACATTGATACATAGTAGAAAGATATGATAAAATCAAACACATGATGAAAGGAACAGCATGAAACCAGCTACTGGAATGGCCCAGATCAACTGTGAAGGAGACAGGAAGAGACCAACGCGTTTCAACATACAAAATGAAATTCTTCTTCAGGGACAATAAGGCTAGAGAATTCCACATATGTAAACGTAATCTATAATTGTAAAATACACATAATTATAAACATTAACAGAATACAGTGTGAACAGAATACTGTATTCTGTTCATGTTTATATTTATGTGTATTTTACAACTATAGATTAATATGTGATTTAGAATGATCAATTTTAGCACCATCATCCCTTTAGAAGACCCTAGTGGGGTAATAATAATAAAAAAATTATTTTTATCAAAATTGTTATATCTTGTGTAATGAATAAGCACCCTTAAAGCCCCATACCCTCCAATAGGATTTCTCTTTTGCTTTTTCAACTATAGATTAAATTCACATATCTGGAATTTTCAAGGAATTTTCTAGAATACACTCAGTACTATCGTTTAGCTAATTTTGCCCCACAAACTTCCTTTACTGAAGCTACAGTTGTATTTGTTCATCTGTCATGTTGTCTTGCTAATAAGATATGGTCAACTTTCTTGTTATGCCTTCATTGGGAAACAAGAGAGGCTTATAATCTCCCAGGTTTATTGCTGACATGCTGCATACTATTCCCCATAAAAGTGTATGTAAATAATTGTTTTTGTATTAGATAGACTAGGGAAGAGTTAAAATCCCTGTCTCTGTTATTTTTTGATCTTGTCTGTGACCTGCTGGGAAAACTTTCCTTCACTTTCTGTCTTGTAGATACACCAGAAAGTAAAAGAAAATCTCCCTAGTGAGAGGATTTACCATCTTTGACAGTTGCCCCCTGAACATTTGTTCCAATTGGAAGATTTCCCCTCACCCCTTTTGCTTACATGACAGCTCTAAAATGTAGGATTTCCCATTAAAGTGGTTGTAAAGCCTAAACATTTTTTACCTTAATGCATTCCTTGCGTTAAGGTAAACATTTTTTAGGTGTCAGCATCCCCCCTTACCTTTTACCTACCTGAGTCCTCATTCGCTCCAGCGCCGCGCACGTCTGCAGATCTTTTCTCTCCTAATTTCTGGGCCTTGCTGGCTTTGACGGGGCACCGGGAGCCATTGGCTTTCAGTGTTGTCAATCAAAACCAGAGACGAGGGAGTGGGGGGCGGGCAGAGACCCGCTGTCTGTGTCAATGGACGCAACAGCAGGGCTCGGGTGCGAGCACGCTCGAGTGCCTCTCTGGGAATTGGCTTCCAATGGGGGCACTGGACAGAGAGGAGGGGCCAGGAGCGCTGGCAGGGGACCCAAAAAGAATAGGTTTGCGGCTGAGCAGGTAAGTATAGACATGTTTGTTATTTTTATTTTTATTACCTTTACAAACACTTTAATTTCTATCTTGGTGATAGGCATCACCTGTTAAATTCACCCTTTAAAGTCAACAGGACAGAGCTGTAACAATAAGTAAAATGCTTGGTTGGTATTTACATGCAATGTAGCGATACCCCCAGTTAAGAAGGCTGCCTGTATGATTTTGGGCCCTGTAGTGCACCGCTGTCAACCCCTGGCAATCGGCTCTAACCTCTCGTGGCACAGCTAGTAAAGGGGATGATAAAATTGCAATCACTCTGTAACTCTCTATGACACAATCCCACAGTAGGGCACACAGTATGGTATAGCACAGTAAATGACACTGACAACCGATATACTTAACTCTAATATTTTACTGTTGATAAAGGTTAGAATGATAAACAGTATGCAATAACATATGCAGAGCCCTGTAATGTAAGTACACTTATGAAACAGCAAAATGTTCAGCAGTATGGTATACAGCAGGGATATGCAATTAGCGGACCTCCAGCTGTTGCCAAACTACAAGTCCCATCATGCCTCTGCCTCTGGGTGTCATGCTGGATGCTGTCAGAATCTCGCTATGCCTCATGGGACTTGTAGTATGGCAACAGCTGAAGGTCCGCTAATTGCATATCCCTGGTATACAGGTTAACAGACCCCGATGCAGCAATCCTCCCTCGTGGACAATATGGCACCCAGCAATGTCCTATACTACCCAGTCAGGCCTGACTATAATTAAGGTATAGTTCTGTGGATGAAGATCTTTGCTAGCAGTACTGTGGTGCACTTTAGAAACAAATTGTAATCCAACAAAGAAACGGTGATTGGTAACTTAATAGTACCAAGGAGACTGATAGCTCAGTTCTGTAGATAGTCTCCTCAAAGTGTAACTGCAATCACGGTGGTGGCCCTGAATACAGTCAGTGGACCTCAAGATACTGTGGTGTAGTTCTGAGCAGGTGCTCTCTCACCCAACCGGACTAGTCCTTGTCCGTTACTTCCGTTGCTGTGACTTGATTCACAGTGTCCACGACACCCGGATCTTCGGTCCTCCTGGTAACAGCACTCAGCAACAGGTTCAGATGCTCCGCAGGTTCCTCGGTGAAGTGGAAGGCTCTTTGGAAAGACACAAGGCCCAGGTTTCAGGCTTTGTACACACAGCAGATCAGCACAGGGATCCTCTTGCTGGGAGGGCGATGTCCAAAGAGAAAGAAATGGGGCCCGCCTCCCTCTTATAAAGTCCACCCCAGCAGTCTTTGCACGGGGCAATGCACCCTGGGTGCCTCAAGGTGTACTGGGTACTGTAGTCTCTGTGGAATTAAAGGGCAATACCCCGCTACAGCAATATCCTCTTTCATCTGGAAAAATCAACCAAAAAACAAACAGGCATTCAGAAGGCAACACTGCCTGTAACCTGCCCCTAAAAAGCAATTCAATGTGAATCACTTGTCACAGGGTGCCACATGTGTGAATGAGCACCTAAAATATCACCTAAAGTATAAATATCAGTATGATGGCAGAGCAACTAAAATTTCCGAAGGTCAGCAAAGGTAACCTCCATGTTTCTATCATTCCTTTAAATACACTGTATCCTCAAACACATATTTTTAATATGCAGAGATTTTACAGATACTTATACATGTGCATGTTCAGATGTTAGTTATAGATTTTCTTTTTTACATATAGTAACTTGTATTTTTAGGTTCACTGCTTCTTTAAGGTCAGGAACACAAAAGACTTTGGAATTTGGAAGAGGAGCAAAAGAAAGACAGTCTTTCTTTCTTAAAGAGCTGTTTATGCTTCACTGAAAGCAAAGCGCTCTGTCAGATTGTCTTCTGAAATGTGGCAAGTTATTTGGGAGATTGATAAAGTGCAATGGAGAATAACACAAGTGATAAGTGGTTTTCATCAAAAAGATACAAGGAAGTATTAGTTACAGTTACCCTTCTGTTAAGGATGATTAACATCGCTTAACCATTACAGTTTTGTAAGAAGTAGAATAATAACTTTGTTCATATGTTTAAAACTGAATTCAAGCAAGCAGCTACATACACAGCCAAAATACATAACCTGGATTAGTTTTACCTGTGATGGGACCTGCAATACTGCACAGTTAGATAAGAGATCCAGGCCCCTACCAGCACAGCAAGCCATTGACCTGCACTGCAGCAGCGGCACAGGTTGCAAGGTACATTCCTGGCAGTTAAATCAGTTGTGATTCCATGTAAATTACATTGAGCAAAACATCACCTGATTTACCTTTGGTCCAGCCTGTGGGCGGGTCCTACCGTCCCTGCACATAGGGGCACCCCTTTGTATGTGTGCGCTTACTAATGCCCAGGACCAGGCAGGGCCACGGTCATGTGAATTAAACATTAAGGCAGAACCCCCGATTAGAAGTGAGCCGTATACCTTGTGCAGCTGTAAAACCACGTGCCTAATCCTTTTATGACACACACTGTCCCATACGTTGCACAGCTTGTCCTCCAAAATGTAGCATTTAGAGGGGGACAATGCTGAGCCTTTGCCCCGCTCTACCAGTCCAACTTTCCTCTGCCACCTCACTCCCGGTGACAGAATGGGGTCCCGCTGTGCTCTAAATTAAATCCTTCAACTCTCCTGTACTATGCAGCTAGGTCCTTGGGGGTTCAGTCACGTTTACTTTTGGGGAACTGACCGCTAGGGAGGGAGCCAGAGTACTGACCCCTCGTCACCAGAGAACCTGTCACCCATGCTTGGTACCGCTCTTCGCTGTTTGGCTGCTAATACATTCCCACCAATTCATGGTCACCCATAGCAACTATACTACATCCGCCTTCCCTTCTTATGCTTCACCCTGTATGTGCGTTACAGACCATGTTCTTCTGATGTGGCATGTAGCTTCATGTCCCCTTTTAAAAAACGTCATGTTCTCTCCTATCTACAATAGGCTGCCCAGTGCGTACCTTTCCCAGGTAAAAATTCTTAAAGTTCGTTATCTGACAGGGTCCTAATGCAGGTGATCTCCCTTGAGGGTTCTGTGGGTTGCTATGGGTTACATCTTCTCCTTGCCGGTCTTGCGTCCCATCCAGGCCGCGGCAAAAAGTGACCCCTTCGAGCAGTGCCTTCCACCTATTGATTTAAATACAGGGGGGGGGGGCAGAAACAAGAAAAGCCCAGGAAATTGTAAAGCTTATTTTATCTCCTTCCCTTCTGAGCAGCCTAGGCACTATCTAACTAAGTAACAACAACACTTGTAGGCACCTGCCTACAAGCTCACAAAAGGGTACAATTGGACTATTTCACCAAAACAGACACAGTTAAGCTTGCTATAACCTTAAGACCATTTTCACACTGAGGCGCTTTTCAGGCGCTTTCACGCTAAAAAAAGCTCACGAAAACCTATTTCCATTAAAATCAATGACTGCCTTTAGACCACTTTCACACTGAGGCGCTTTTCAGGCGCTTTCACCCTAAAAAAAGCGCCTCAAAACTTATTTCCATTAAAATCAATGGATGCTTCCACACTAAGGCAGTGCGTTGAAAAAACGCCCCTCTCCATTGAAATGAATTGAAAGCGCTTCAAAAGCCCTCAGTGTTTTACTGGCAGTTTTTTAAGCGCCTCAGTGTGAAAGTGGCCTTACACTGGGGCAGTGGTGGTGAAAAAACACCTCTCTCCATTGAAATGAATGGAAAGCTCTTCAAAAGCGCCTGAAAAGCTCTTCAAAAGCGCTCAGTGTTTTTACTGGCAGTTTAGAAGCACCTCAGTGTGAAAGGGGCCTAAGAGAACTGTAACAGGGTAGTTAATGGCTGTGCATAACTGATAACATGGACAGTTTCCTTTATGACAGCCTAGGGAATGTGTATAAAGTAGACACTTATATGGCACTTTATTTGTTAACATGACAGTTGGCAGATAAACACCTGAGGGAAAGCAACATAAGATATGTTCTGGAATGACCATTGTTACTACACTTAGACCACTTTCACACTGAGGTGCTTTTCAGGCGCTTTCACACTAAAAACAGCGCCAAAAAAGCTCACAAAAACGTATTTCCATTAAAATCAATGAATGCTTTCACACTGGGGCAGTGTGCTGGCATGGCTGTGAAAAACTCCCCTCTCCATTGAAATTAATGGAAAGCTCTTCAAAAGAGCCTGAAAAGCGCTTCAAAAGTGCTCAGTGTTTTTACTGGCAGTTTAGAAGCGCCTCAGTGTGAAAGTGGCCTAATACAACCCAGTGGAAAGAAAATCCCTTTAAAAATGAACTTACTGTTGATAATGCAGCTGACTGTGCTTCAGTCAAAGAACGTCCACTCAGACTCCACTCTCACCAGACTGCCAGCTTCCTGCCTGTGCATACAGTAAAGCCCCGTACACACGATCGGATAACCTATGGATTTTCGTCCGATGGATTTGTCCATCGGAAATCCGATGAAACTGTTTTTCATCAGTCTTGGCCACACACCATCAGTCAAAAAACCGACCGTTCCAAACGCGGTGACGTAAAACACTCCGATGAGCCGAGAAAAATGAACTTTAATGCTTCTGAGCATGCGTCGACTTGATTCTAAGCATGCGTGGGTTTTTTAACCGATGGACTTGCCCATAGACGATCGGAAATTCCCATCGGTTTTTTATCCATCGGAAAATTTTAAAACAAGTTCTATTTTTTACAACCGATGGAAAAAAGACCGATGGGTACCATACACGATCGGTTGGTCTGATGAAAACCATCCATCGGACGGTTTTCATCAGTCAAACCGATCGTGTGTACGGGGCTAAAGTGTTTCTTGAATACCCCAGAAATATACCTACTTACTTCATGCATCCAAGCTCATCTAAAAGGGGCTCTTCCGCAAGGCCATGCTTCTACTACAGTATAGCCATATATCTCTCAAGCCAAAGTTCACTCCATCATGAGTACCAATTACAGCAAAATTGACCCTGCAGAACATCACTACACTCCTATGGATGGATTGTCATACAAGACCAAATTCATAGCAACATGAGTTCGAATTATAGCAAAGCAAACGATCCATGCAGGACATCACTAAACCCCTTGGAATGAGTCACAACACAACCCATATTCAATTCATGATGGCTACCAAAGATAGCAAACAAAGCGTGTCCTACAGACTTGATTCCCAATCCACCAAATGTACTGCACCAAAGCATAAAACCACAAGCACAAAAACTCTAATAAGAGTGAAGTGTTCTCTCTACCCTCTTGAAGTAACCGTTAGATAATTACACTGACTTAAATATTATATTAAGGGATATAGGGGAATGATGGAAGCGTTGAGGTCTCTTGCCAGAAACTAATAATACTGAATAGCGTAATATAGTAAAGGATCTGTATAGGTCCTCATTTTATGAAAGCATTTCTTAAAAGTAATCAAAAAAAATTCATATAAAATATGCATACTGTGCTGGTTGAACCTACATATGGATGATAGCTGGAGGGCACACAAGGCTCAGAAATATTTCTGGTGTGAAATGTATGTATTCTCTGAGTTTAATAGCATAACTGATAGTAACTGTACACACCTTTATTCTGCAAACAAAGTAGCGAGAAACGGTGATGAATTACTGCCCGAATGACAGGAGACAGATCATTAGCTACATATGCTGGGTCTGTGTGCGGAACATTAGAATGAAAGACGAACGACATGTTTTCCCTTTATTAGACAACAGAACCAGCCTTCACAATTCACAGCTAATTACTCTGTATAATAGGAATACCACCTATTGGAAATCACATCATCTACTACAAACAGAGATTGTGGGTTTGACTTGCTGTCCTTTACTCCAACTCAGGAGGAGCTCAGCTTCAGCCTGTGATTATCCCTCCTATTGTGTCATCTTACATTGTTGTATACAATGTAACATGACACAACATAACTTACATTGTTATATACAACATTTCAATAACAGACAGCTGCCCTTTGTTACTCAGTTTGGTGGCTATAATCAAAATATATAGACATAGTTTAACCCTTTCCATACAGGGCTTTTTATACCACTTCCATACCGGGCCTATTCTGGCACTTCTCTCCTACATGTACAAATCATCATTCTTTTGCTAGAAAATTACTCAGAACCCCCAAACATTATATATGTTTTTTTTAGCAGAAACCTTCGGGAATAAAATGACGGTCGTTGCAACTTTTTATCTTGCACGATATTTGCGCAATAATTTTTAAAACGCCTTTTTTGGGGGAAAAAAATGGTTTCATGAATTAAAAAATAACAAAACAGTAAAGTTATCCCAATTTTTTTATAAAATATGAAAGCTTATGTTACGCCGAGTAAAAAGATACCTAACATGTCACGCTTTAAAATTGCGCACACTCATGGAATGGTGCCAAACTTCGGTACTTAAAAATCTCCATAGACGACGCTTTGAAATTTTTTACAGGTTACCAGGTTAGCGTTACAGAGGAGGTCTAGTGCTAGAATTGTTGCACGCGCTCTAACGCACGCGGCGATACCTCACATATGTGGTTTGAACAGCGTTTACATATGCGGGCGGGACTTACGTGTGTGTTCGCTTCTAAGCGCGAGCTATTGGGGACGGGCGTTTTAAAAAAAAAATGTTTTTTTTATTTTTTATTTTACTTATTTTTTTTTTATTTTTACTTTTTTTTACACTTTTTTTTTTGATCACTTTTATTCCTATTACAAGGAATGTAAACATCCCTTGTAATAGGAATGTGTGTGACAGGTCCTCTTTATGGAGAGATGCGGGGTCAATAAGACCCCACATCTCTCCTCCAGGCTAGAAAGCAAAAAAATTCACTGATCTCATACTTACAGCCGCAATGGCGGCTTTGTTTACATTTGAGGACCCGGACGTGACGTCATCACATCGCGCCCGGGCCTCCGACGATCATAGAGATGACTGGTGACCATCTGGTCACCAGTCATCTCTATGCTCGTCACGTGACCCACCACCGGCGCCGGAGGATTCTCTCCGGGTCCCCGATGGCACGGGGAGCCCGGAGAAGCACCGGATGGCGGCGGGAGGGGGGATGTCCCCTCCCACCGCCTATAAGAACGATCAAGCGGCGGAACCGCCGCTATGATCGTTCTTATGGTGCGCAGGATCGCCGGCACTACAAAAAGATATCTGAATGATGCCTCTAGCTGCAGGCATCATTCAGATATCCTCCCTCAAACCCAGGACGTCATATGACGTCCACCCGGAGGGAGAGAGGGTTCCTGCCGGCGTCATTTGACAATGGCCCGGTATGGAAGGGGTTAATAATGGTCCCATATCGTCGGCGGTAAAATGACGCTATTTTTGCTGCCGACGCTATGGGTGGATTTGTGGCGCATTTCGGCCACTAGCGGGGGGTTTTACCCCCCGCTAGCGGTCGATAAAGGGTTAAAACCGCCCGCAATGCGCTGCTTCAGCCGTGCTGTCGCATTGATTTCAATGGGCAGCAGCGGTGGAGGAGTGGTAAACACACAGTTCCTTCTTTGCTCCAAAGATGCGGCTAGCAGGACTTTTTACCGTCCTGCTAGCGCAACGCTCCAGTGTGAAAGCCCTCGGGCTTTCACACTGGAGTGAATGTAACAGCTTTTAAAGGGCGTTTTGCAGGCTCTATTTTTAACACTATAGCGCCTTCAATACGCTCCAGTGTGAAAAGGGTCTAAATGTTGTATTGCATGCTGTTTATACTCACTCAGTCACTAAGAGATCCGTTTCTTGTATTCTGCAAAAATGCCTGATTGATCATCACTGTTATGAGCAATAATAGTGTAAAAAAAAATCCCTGCTAACCCCCCCCCCTCTCCCCAGAGTTGGACAGTGTCACACTGAACTACTCTGATGACAGTATGTAATATATATATATATATATATATATATATATATATATATATAAAAAGGTTAAGAAAATTGAATTAAACATGTTTATTTGTATTTATTTTTGCATGCTGTCACTGAATACCTTGGACTGTCTAATTTCCAATAAGGGGTCATTTGGGGGTACTTGTACTGTCCTGGCATTTTAGGGTCTCAAGAAATGAGATAGACCATCCACATGGAGACACAGACGATCATAACTCCTCTATCTAGATAGATTGGCAATCCAGATCCCTTTAAAGCTTCATAAATTTTCGAAACAACCAGCAAATTTTTTTGTAGTGGCTCTACCCACTCCTTCTCCTTTTTTCCACCCTTGGCACCCTTGGTCTGGGATGTTTATTTGACACTTAGAACGGGTAAAGATATTCTTGCCACTCCCACCTGGATTATTTAAAGTGCTTTCACTATATGGGAGTGTTCTTCTGTGTTGGGGGGACGCAGAGTTAACCTCCACGGGCTCCCCAGGCTTTACCTCCATCAGGCCGACTATTAAAATTTCACAGGTGCAGTTTCAGATATTTATCCTTAATTCTTTATGTTCAGTATATATCTCAAATTTAGGAACCATCTTTGTATAGG
Source organism: Rana muscosa (assembly GCA_029206835.1). Taxonomy (NCBI): domain Eukaryota; kingdom Metazoa; phylum Chordata; class Amphibia; order Anura; family Ranidae; genus Rana; species Rana muscosa. Next base: position 158,959,024 of record CM055116.1, on the reverse strand, counting down.
CTATATATGCACATGGTTATAAGTGCCTGCTCTTTCCCTCTTTCTCCTCACAGTTTGTCATAACGCATATAACAAGCTTTACAGAAATTTAATTAGTAGACTTGTGAGAAAAAAACAATCAGCGCCACAATGCTAATAAATTACTCCTATAATGACGTGAAAAAAATCAAATATACCCCTCTGAGTGTCTACACAGCTGCTGAACACTTATAGTGATACACCACACCTATTGCAATATTAATTTTGTGAAAATAGTGCAGCGCTGCGTATCTATAAATATTAAATAAACAAATAATTATACATTCAATAAAACAATTTGTGAAGAAAAAATAAATAAAAAAACAGTCCCTATGTAGGTTTCCAAAGCTGTCACCGCTGTGTAAAATCCTATTTAAATGGATCCAATATTCAGTGCACACCACCACCTGCTAACACGCCTGCTCACCTGAAGGATGAGTATAAAACAGATCACTCCTCGTGTCCACCACGATCAATCCACTTTACCAATGGTAGTAATTCCTACAGTCCCCAGACTGCACCTCTGTGTGGGTAATCAACGTTTGAATTGTCTCCAAACAACACCTTCCTCCACTCACTTTTCAATAATCAATTCCACTTATATTTCCAGGGGTTAAGGACGTGAAACAAAAAACACATATACCATAGTGTTCTCTGCTTTTAAATTTATTAAAAAAGCCCCCCTAAAAAGTTACACTTACAAGAAATAACAATAAAAATAGCATATATCAAATCACCAGCTCATTCACCGCAGATCTACACTCACGGTGCTTCGCCTGGCATCACAGATTCGACTCCTCCCCTCTAAACGCGTGTTGGCCTCTCGTTGGCCTTCATCAGTAGATCTTATAGATCTATAATTATTTGTTTATATAAGATTTATAGATACGTAACGCTGCACTATTTTCACAAAATTAAGACTACATTATGGCCTAAATTAATGAAGAAAGATTATTTTTTTGCAAAATTATATGACAGCAAATAAGAAAAACTTTTTTTTTCAAAATGTTTTTGTACTATATATATAAATTTAATTAAAAACCACCAAAAGAAAGCTCTATTTGTGTGAAATAAATTGATAAAAAATCATTTGCATACAGTGTTGCATGACCGAGCAATTGCCAGTTAAAGTATCGCAGTGCTAAATAACAAAAAATGGTCTGGTCATGAATGGAGTAAAACCTTCCTGTGATCAAGTGGTTAATCACAGCTTAAGTCTGGGTTCACACTTATGCGAATTGGATGCGGGTTTCTGTGGGCGACTGCGGTCCACACTGGAAAGGGGTCCTGTGTGTCTTTGGCTTCGTTTAGGTCTGAATTTAGGCAAAAATGCGGAGCTGATTCACACCTGAAATGGAGAACAGGGACACACCGAACCCCCTGCTGCAAGCCGTGGCCACAGCTAGTGTGAACCCAGCCTAAGTTCATATTCAACAATTTTTCTCCTCTCCACCCAGTGAAGCACCCCTCCTTTCAGCCACCCTGTGCTTTGCCATTCTCAAAACACAGCCTGTGATAAGTCTGTTGCTGGCTATGAGTGGCAAAGCATAGGGAAGGGTTAGAGGCACAACTCCAGAACTCTTGTTAGTTACAGCAGCCTTGCTGCTGCTTGTACATGGCTTGATGATTAAAGTGAACACTGCTGTACCCTTTTTGCTAAGCTACCTCTTTGTGAAATAGGACCATAGCATCAGATCTAGAAAGACACTTTTTTTCATAAAGAGAGATAAAACATGATTCTGCAATGGGGAGATCTAAGTATAGAAAAAAAAAAGAAAACACAGGATGATTTTCCCTTTAACCAGCATATCAGTCTTTGGTTGTACTGACCCTCAACAATTTTCCTATCCTTCACTGTATGAGGATAACAGACCCAATTTACATTTTTTAGTACACTGATATTATCTTTTGATGCTGCCCTATGCTATCCAGAGGCTTCTAATGATTTTAGCGTCTTGGAAATGATATGATTCCAGAAATCAATTTACAGTCTAATGTGTGATTTATTTATAAAGAGCAAGAGGGGGCAGCTGTGGAATTGGGGCACTTTTTAAACTTATCATAATCTGGCTTCTGCATCTAGATTTGTAAATGTTTAATGACTGTCTAGTACAGCTAAAGGAAAGTTTGATCCTCATTATTTACGCAGAACGTCAATGCAATTGAAGAATTTCATTTAAAGTGATACCCAGCTTTTGCTAAGGAAACATGAATTGTTTCCGGGTTATTTGTGTATTTTCGACTGATTTTTTTAAAAAAATATAAAAAATTCTTACATGTTCTGTGCTTTAGATACCAAGATGGGACATTGGAGAAACTTGCATAAACTGAGTGCTAAGGGGTGGAGTCAACCTGATAAAATCACAGGTTGTTGTACTAAATAAACTGCATACCTTCCATATCTTAGCCAGTACACCAATAAATTAAAACTTCACTACAGTAAATGTTAGAACAGAGCTGAAATGCATGACATTTTAAGAAGATACATGTAGTGCACCCATAGATGTTGATTTTGATAAGTATGCAGGTATATAGTAATACCGTATTACAGCACAATTTACGTAATTCTAGGTGTAGCACTACCCCCATAGGAGCTGCTGCTTATTTTCGGTCCTGCCGTTACCCCACAGTTCAACGTATCAAAACTTGCTTGGCTCTAAATTGGGCAATGTGCCCACAGATGCATGCACCAGTCACTTAGTCTATTTCCAATGCTTTTTATTAACACATCTTGCAGCATTAGAGGGATGGAGGGTTAGGGGAATTCAAATACCTTGTGTAGATCACTGAGGAACTTGAGATCCTGGAGATGAGTACACTTGCTGTAACCAGATCTTGCTCACCCGGATAGGCCTCTCTCACCGGCCTAGCAGCCGGAATGATGCACGGACAAAAGTCTCTGCCACAGACTTGATAATAGTAATAACTATTGAACAATCCTCTGCCACAGGATTTGGAAATCAGTAATTGCTTGAGCGAACACAGCAACACAGTACCAAAGTCCTTTAAGCCCATCTGGCAGTACTGTGAGGTAGATTGATTAGGATGCATCCTCCAATTGAGTCACCAGGCTCTTTTTGAGATACCAGCCTTTTGCTCAGTCCTCTCCAAGAAGAGTCCTCTCCTGAATCCTCCAATTGCTCGGCTTCTTCCCACAGGCAAGACAACTCAGGACCATCCCCGAACCAGTAGGCCCCAGACAGACTTCTGGGCCTACTTAAAGTAACGTAGCCTCGGGCCAGCAGGGCCCCGAGGCAGAAGAGGAATTGTCACATACCTTAGGCCAGGTGAGCCATGAGGTCAAAGAGAGACAGAAAAATGGTGTCTGCCCCTCAAGTATCCTCTCCCTGAATGCACAGCGGTAAACCACTCCCACTGGGCTGTTTCTGGGGACGAGACACACAATACACTCCAGCCTGTTGTATTTCCAACACTGGCCGGCGGTGACAACGACACCTACCGGCGACAGTGGGAAACGTTTTCAACACAGCCAAAGCTGGAACAGAGGCTAATTTAGCCATAAACATTACGTTCTGAACTATGTACAATTCAGATGACCCACTAAATGTACACAATAGCGCCTGGTCAACAGGAGCAGGGCGCTACATAGAAATCTGAGAGACAGTCATTGTAGTACAAGGAACTTGCTTGGAAAGGGGCTTACAATGCAGCAGTCAGCTTTCCTCAGTCCTCCTAAGCAGACAGGGAAACAGGTGGAATGTGCTCCAGTTTCTCTGTGCTGTCCTGCAGGCATTAAGCAACATAAATCTGAAGAATGTTTCCCTGATGTTACATAGTTACATAGTTAGTCAGGTTGAAAAAAGACACAAGTCCATCCAGTTCAACCATAAAAAAATAAAATAATAATATCATACAATCCCATATACCTAATTCTATACCCACAGTTGATCCAGAGGAAGGCGAAAAACCCCAGCAGAGCACGATCCAATTTGCTCGGCTTCTTCCCACAGGCAAGACAGCTCAGGACCATCCCCGAACCAGTAGGCCCCAGACAGACTTCTGGGCCTACTTAAAGTAACGTAGCCTCGGGCCAGCAGGGCCCCGAGGCAGAAGAGGAGTTGTCACATACCTTAGGCCAGGCGAGCCATGAGGTCAAAGAGAGACAGAAAAATGGTGTCTGCCCCACAAGTATCCTCTCCCTGAATGCACAGCGGTAAACCACTCCCACTGGGCTGTTTCTGGTGACGGGACACCCAATACACTCCAGCCTGTTGTATTTCCAACACTGGCCGGCGGTGACAACGACACCTACCGGCGACAGTGGGAAACGTTCTCAACACAGCCAAAGCTGGAACAGAGGCTAATTTAGCCATAAACATTACGTTCTGAACTATGTACAATTCAGATGACCCACTAAATGTACACAATAGCGCCTGGTCAACAGGAGCAGGGCGCTACATAGAAATCTGAGAGACAGTCATTGTAGTACAAGGAACTTGCTTGGAAAGGGGCTTACAATGCAGCAGTCAGCTTTCCTCAGTCCTTCTAAGCAGACAGGGAAACAGGTGGAATGTGCTCCAGTTTCTCTGTGCTGTCCTGCAGGCATTAAGCAACATAAATCTGAAGAATGTTTCCCTGATGTTACATAGTTACATAGTTAGTCAGGTTGAAAAAAGACACAAGTCCATCCAGTTCAACCATAAAAAAATAAAATAATAATATCATACAATCCCATATACCTAATTCTATACCCACAGTTGATCCAAAGGAAGGCGAAAAACCCCAGCAGAGCACAATCCAATTTGCTACAGCAGGGGAAAAAATTCCTTCCTGATCCCCCGAGAGGCAATCGGATATTCCCCGGATCAACTTTACCTATAAATGTTAGTACCCAGTTATATTATGCACATTTAGGAAAGAATCCAGGCCCTTCTTAAAGCAATCTACTGAGCTGGCCAGAACCACCTCTGCAGGGAGTCTATTCCACATTTTCACAGCTCTTATTGTGAAGAAACCTTTCCGTATTAGGAGGTGAAATCTCTTTTCCTCTAGATGTAAAGATTGCCCCCTTGTCCTTTGTGTTGACCGTAAAGTGAATAACTCAAAACCAAGTTCACTATATGGACCCCTTATATATTTGTACATGTTGATCATATCCCCCTTAATCTCCTCTTCTCAAGAGTGAATAAATTCAGTTCCTCTAATGTATCCTCATAGCTGAGCTCCTCCATGCCTCTTATCAGTTTGGTTGCTCTTCTCTGCACTTTCTCCAGTTCCCCAATATCCTTTTTGAGAACTGGTGCTCAAATCTGAACTGCATATTCCAGATGAGGTCTTACTAATGATTTGTGCAGGGGCAAAATGATATCTCTCTCTCTGGAGTCCATACCTCTATTAATACAAGAAAGGACTTTGCTCGCTTTGGAGACCGCAGCTTGGCATTGCATGACATTATTGAGCTTATGATCTACCAAAACCCCCAGATTCTTCTCCACTACGGATCCCCCAGTTGTACTCCCCCTAGTATGTATGATACATTCATATTCTTAGCCCCCAAGTGCATACATTTACATTTATCAACATTAAACCTCATCTGCCACATAGTCGCCCAATTAGACAGAGCATTGAGGTTGGCTTGTAAATTGGCGACATCTTGTAAGGATTCCACTGCATAGCTTAGTGTCATCTGTAAAGACAGAAATGTTACTTTTGATCTCAGACCCAATATCATTTATAAAGGTATTAAAAAGTAAGGGTCCCAACACTGAACCTTGGGGTACACCACTGATAACCTTAGACCATTCAGAGTAAGAATCATTAACCACGACTCTCTGAATTCTGTCTTTTAGCCATTTTTCTATCCATTTACAAACTGATATTTCCAATCCTGTAGACTTTACCTTACACATGAGCCGTGTGTGGGGAACTGTATCGAACGCTTTTGCAAAATCCAAGTATACCACGTCCACCGCCGCCCCTCTGTCCAAGGTTTTACTTACCTCTTCATAAAAAGAAATCAGGTTTGTCTGACAACTTCTGTCTTTCATGAATCCATGCTGTCTGTTGCTTAAAATATTTTTTTCCAGCAAGAACTCATCTATGTGGTCTTTTATTAATCTCTCCAGTATCTTCCCAACTATAGAAGTTAAACTAACAGGTCTATAGTTACTTGGTAAAGACTTTGTTCCCTTTTTAAATATAGGCACCACATTGGCCCTGCGCCAATCCAGTGGTACTATTCCTGTCATTAATGAGTCCCTAAAAATTAGATACAATGGCTTTGAAATGTCTCTTCCAGCTACCCGCCTACAGAAAGTTCTCTCGCTAAGCTTCTTCCCAAACTGTGTTAAAGATCATTCCTCCCTCTAATGTCACACTCACAAAGCTGCTACAACTGCCTCTCATTTCTGTAGCTACACTATGGAGTTAAATTATGGCCACCATTCTGGGATATCCTCAATTAACTGAACTCCATCTGTTAGGAATAGAGGGGGGAATTCATAAAGAGTGTCATAGGCAATCTTTAGAATTCTGTCGGGCCTCCATGTCAAAATTGTGCTTACACTAGATTCATGTTCCTCTCAGAAACAAGTATATGATTGTGTTGGAGGTTGGCATTGAGGGAAGAGTGTCAATACTGGACACTCCTTCCTCACCATACTTTGTCCCTGGCCACTGTGCCTTCACACTGCGAGTGCATGGCTGAGAAGTTTTTGTAGTGGGGTTGGTGGCGCCTTATGGAAATTAAAAAAATAGTTTTCATTCAAGTCCACCTTTCTTTAGATTAAAGTGCCATTAAACCCAAAATATATCTCTGTGCTTATGTATGTACAATTATGTCTCCTGCCTGTTTGAAGAACCTTTCCTTCCTGCATCTTTTTTTTTGTAAATACTTGATTGATCCTGGTGTTTTCCTGTAACTCCCTACTGGTAGTGTCAACACAATAGTAGCCGATCCTCTGGCTGCTGCGTTGACACTTGCAATGCCTGTGATCTGCCATTAGCCTTTTTTTCAGCCCTTGATTCCCTCATTCTTCCTCTCGTATTTGTCCCACCGAACTTTTATTGACTGCATGAGGAATGGCTAAAACTGTTTAACTGCCAACCTCCCACCCTCCCTGGAAAGTTGCCCCACATGATAACATTGGCAGGAACACATGACTGCGTCAGCATCAATGCACGCTGGGTGGCCACAGAGAAACTTCCTGCTGTGGTGTGCAGAGGATGACTCAGGCTTTCTGCTTGCTCTGCCCACCAATCCCACAGTGTTGTGTGGAACAGTGTTGAATGAGGTATGGTCTCCCACTTGCTTTAAGTAGGATGGAGTACACCACTGGAACAGTGCAGGTAATGGCAGAAAGATGAAGGCATGATGAGATGGAATCTACCCATATGAATGTGGTGGGACAGGCTCTGCCTGTGTTATTGACCCATAGCACAGAGGGCAATGGAGGATCTGTGGGGCAGAAGATTATGAGTGATGGGAATAAAGCACATAATGGCAGTTGTAGGCCTATACTTAGGTCATATACCCCAGTCTAGCAGTGCCACTGCATTCAGAACATTGTGCAACAGGCCCTCCATTGGTCACTGTCTGTTCTCTTAATTTCTGCTACATATAGGCACTGAAGCTGTAAATGTTGGACAGAACCACCCCTCCCTCATCATGAAAACTTTCAACATCTTTTTAATGTACAACTAGTGCAAAAGAAGTGTGGAGATCGAATAATGTTTATTCATAAAGTATTGTTAATTTACTTACTGCCAGCTATCTCCAGGGCAGAAATTCATGTAGGAACAGAACATGTTTATCTCCAACACCTTATTTTTCTCTCAAGCAAAAATCATATGGTAGACTAGCAAAAAAAAAAGACCTATTCGTTGAACGGAAATTAATTTTAAATAGTAGCTGCTTTATGCTATATGAGTAAATAGCAAAACATTTATTTCGGCACATTTTAAATATTTTCCATCCACAGAACAGGTACATTTTGTTTCATAAAATCTGGCATCCACGTTATATGTAACAGACTACCTCACATATGTATTAGTGTATGATCCTGACACCTTCCTTTCAGCCCTCCATTTATAATTCGGAATGACCCGCCTTGCTCAAGCTTTCAGTATGTTTACAGGCTATCAGATGTAAATTTGTAGGTGGAGCAGGAAAATCAGTGGGGGTTTACAGGGGCTTTATAGTTTTTTTTTATTTATCTGCCATAACTGTGGATTTAGAGTTCTGCATAAAAAGGTTCTCTATTAATTTTTTTCTATTGGTTGAACTAGTGTCACGTACCTTACAGAGGCCGAGATGCTGAGAGTGGCTCCCCTTGCGGCTAAGCGCACTATACCCGGGAAGTGGTACAGTGGGTATAGGGCACAAAGAAGCATGAGTCACCAGCAGGTTTTAGCAGGACTTAAGTGATGATTGCTGGGAAACCACTTGAAGGAGATGAGTCCTGGGAGAGCTGTAACTCTGTGCGGTGGTTAGACTTGTCACCAGTTCGAGTAAGAAGCCCGGCTGAGGCTCTAACCCAGGTGATCAAGTAATTGCTTTAAAGGAGTCCGTGGAGAGAGCCAAGGTCAAACATAGGTAATCAGGTAAGAGAAGCAAAAGCAAGTACGTATTACTAGCCAGGGTCATACACAGGTGATCAGGCAGCTAAATGAGTAGAAAGTCCTTGGTACAAGCCGGGGTCAAACACAGGGAGCAGGCAGGGTAAGCAGAGTCCGTAAGGCAAGCCGAGGTCAAAGTACTGGAGAGAGATCAGAGCAGGTCAGGGTCAATCTGGGTGACAACATGTAATCACTAGATAACAGGATGCTGAGGCAGGAACTAAGGAAGCTGAAAGACAATACAGCAATTTAGCACGGGGCTGAGCAGCCTTTTATAGGCCAGCAAAGAGGTTCGCGTGATGTGTGCGGCACCGCGCCTGCACCCTCGCTGTCCCGCTGTATCACGCACCTGCATGTGCCGAAGCACCATTCGACTGTGCATGCGTGTGGGAAAATGCCGATAAGGGCAATTCAGGCTTCTGTTACTTCCCTGACAACTAGATTGACATGTATCTTTTTCAACCTGACAAATTATATAACTATGAAACTATGTGTGGGAAGATTGGTAAATAAATTGATTCTCTTTGTGGGATTCTTGGTACTGGTAACCCCCCCTCAAAACAAGCTCTTATTTAGACAGATAAGGGAATCATTGGGCAAGTAGTAATGGGGTGTGGCGCTGCTCGTTCCTTAGGTACACCCTAAGGCAAATAAGAGGTGTGGCTATAACGGCTGGGCAAAAAACCCTAATCCAAAAATTATAATGGTAAAACTAGTGAAAATAAGACCATTTCCCCCCAAAATTTTGATGTATAACAGAAAGCCGCACCACTAGCTGGGTGCGGTGACACCACCTTGTAAATATCAATAAATGACAGTGGTTAGTTCACTGAGTGACCAGTGTCTCTTTAAAGTGCATAAGGTGCATTCAAAATAGTGCTAAATCATAAATATGTGCAAATATCAAGACCATATTGACATAACCATAAAATATATATATATATATAGATATATATATATATATATATAGTGAAAAAGTGAAAAACTATATATGTATCACAAAATAAAAGTCCACTCCTTAGTAGTAACTAAAATGGTGACATATTCCCAGTGTTCATTAGAAATTGTTTGTTTGCCAGCAGGTAACTGTTTCAATGACTTTCCTGGTATTCCCCCACAAGGGTCCCCACTCACCAGCTCCTCGCACCCCCACAGGGGTAGACAGCGTGATGTAATTACTCCCGACCAGGTCCGTGTATTCCCCAGCTGTTTTTCCAGATAGGGCAGACTGCAACACACTCCCGAAGTGTGCACGGTTTTCCTTCCAGGTAGATCCCGCTTTAAGGAGCAGATGTATTAGGTCACCTTAGTAAGGAAGATGAGAGACTCCCATAGTGTAGTATGCCAAATTTATTAGACTTAAAATCATAAACATAAAAAACGGCCTGTGCCGGCGAATCCTTTTTAAATTTCCAAAGAAAGAACACAGCGCCACATTACCGCGTGTGCCGGATAGCAGCGTGCGCCCCAGCTGCGTTCCAGCCTCAGGTACCCGGATCACTGTCAGCGTAATGTGATGTGTGTGGCTCCGCCTTATGTACGTTTCGTAAAAAGAACGTCATCTGAGGCGGTTTCAGAAGACGTTCTTTTTACGAAACGTACGTAAGGCGGAGCCACGCACATCACGTTACGCTGACAGTGAGCCGTCCAAATTTTTGGGAAAAGGTCTTATTTTCACTAGTTTTACCATTATAATTTTTGGATTAAGGTTTTTTGCCCAGTCGTTATAGCCACACCTCTTATTTGCCTTAGGGTGTACCTAAGGAACGAGCAGCGCCACACCCCATTACTACTTGTCCAATCTACTTAAGATCCTTTTTAGGATCCTATTAGGGGGGCTGCAGCTCATTACACATTCAGAGATCCTAAGCGCAGGAACACATATATATATTTTTTTCTAGATAAGGGAATCATGCCAAAGAGTATAGGTTCAATCAGGTGCCCAAGTGGCAACCTAATCCTTTCTAGTAAGAAAGGTGCACACCAATGAGAAAATCCCCGACAATCTCATGGATGTTGGAGAAGCACTAGAATCCTGATGGCAAAAAAGGAAAAGAAAGGCGCCTCTAAGTGCAGTATGCAAAATTTTATAAAGTGCACAAAGGGTTAAAAGCACTTACAAGATCGTTGAGTGTTAAAAGACATGATAAAATCAGGAGTCCTCATCTGTAACATGTGCCCATCCTCAGCATGGTGGTAGAGAGCAGTGTAGAGCCGTCCAGCAGCAGCAAAGCGTTCTCATACGTGTTGGGGAGAGGAGGCAGCAAGGAAGCCTGTATTCACTGCGGGACACACAAGGCTGATGGTGTCAGTGGAGAGAAGGGGGTGGTACTCCTGATTTTATCATGTCTTTTAACACTCGACAATCTTGTAAATGCTTTTAACCCTTTGTGCACTTTATTAAATTTTGCATACTGCACTAAGAGGCGCCTTTCTTTTCCTTTTTTATATCTTCAGAGTTGCTTCTCCTCTAACCAAAGTGCTGCCAGAAGTGCCATCTCATCACTATCATCCCTCTGACCAGCTATCCACCTCCACCAGAGCGCCCTTATCTCCTCTCTGGAGAATCCTGCTGGCACCTTAGGCTTCTGTAATGCCATTTCCTGCACTACTATTGGCTGTAGAGAAATATTAAAGGCTCTTTTCTTCCAACTAAGCAAATCTTAAAAAATCGAGAAAAGTTATTTTTCAATAGACTCAGTTAAAGTTTAATTGTTTAATTACATTACTTTGTTTCCAGGTAGGCTGTTGCAGGATACATTACATTTTACACTCTGCTTGATGACTTCCAGTAGAACCTTTAAGGATATACAACATTGTAACATATCACCCTTTTGTAGTAATAATTTTGATTTACAATCTAATTTTAAATGTTCAAATCCTTTAAATGATTCAGTGCACAGAAGTTACACGGGTGTGTCACCATCATTTGCGGTAGCTAAATTAGATAAACTTAAGTTATTAGAGAAAAAAGATACTGTACATACATTCACAGACAGTGGCGGTGCGTCCATAGAGGGCGCCGGAGCGCTGCCCCCTCTCGCTCCCGCACCGCCACTGAAAGACAATACACAGATTCATGCATTGCATGAATCTGTGCATTGTCACCGCTGCCGCGCTGCCCACTATTCATATGGCCGGCCTCCTGGTGAGCGCCGGCCATATGAATTAGAGCGGTGGCCGGCGGTGGGTGTGGCTTGGAAGTGTCTATCAGAGCCAGCGGCTCTGATAGGCTTTCCGAATACAGCTCTCACGCTGTATTCGGCTTCCAAAAACTCCTCCCAGGTACGCACGGGGGGTGCGTTCCTTGGAGAAGACTGTGGAGGTTTCAGCCAATCAGGTTCACCGGATCTGGTTACCGGTGACCTGATTGGCTGAAGCGACATTGAGGGCGGGAGAAGACATCGAGGATGGCGCGGACCGAGGAAGGTAAGTGCAGGGCTGGGGGGGGGGACAGGCTGCATTTTGGGGGGAACTGGCTGTATATGGGGGACAAACTGGCTGAATATGGGGGACAAACTGGCTGAATATGGGGGGAACTGGCTGTATTATGGGGGACAAACTGGCTGCATTTGGGGGGAACTGGCTGTATATGGGGGCACACTGGCTGCATTTGGGGGGAACTGGCTGAATATGGGGGCACACTGGCTGCATTTGGGGGAACTGGTTGTATATGGGGGCACACTGGCTGCATTTGGGGGGAACTGGCTGCATTTGGGGGGAACTGGCTGAATATGGGGGCACACTGGCTGTATATGGGGGCACACTGGCTGCATTTGGGGGGAACTGGCTGAATATGGGGGCACACTGGCTGTATATGGGGGCACACTGGCTGCATTTGGGGGGAACTGGCTGAATATGGGGGCACACTGGCTGTATATGGGGGCACACTGGCTGTATATGGGGGCACACTGGCTGCATTTGGGGGGAACTGGCTGTATATGGGGGACAAACTGGCTGCATTTGGGGGGAACTGGCTGTATATGGGGGACAAACTGGCTGAATATGGGGGGAACTGGCTGTATATGGGGGACAAACTGGCTGCATTTGGGGGGAACTGGCTGTATATGGGGGACAAACTGGCTGAATATGGGGGCACACTGGCTGTATATGGGGGCACACTGGCTATATATATGGGGACAAACTGGCTGTATATGGGGGCACACTGGCTATATATATATGGGGGCACACTGGCTGTATATGGGGACACACTGGCTGTATATGGGGGCACACTGGCTATATATGGGGACAAACTGGCTATATATGGGGACAAACTGGTTGTATATGGGGGCACATTGGCTGTATATGGGGGGCACACTGGCTGTATATATGGGGGCACACTGGTTATATATATATATATATATATATATATATATATATAGGGACAAACTGGCTGTATATGGAAACAAACTGGCTGTATTTGAGGGGGCAAACTGGTGGCGTTTGGGCACAGTGGCTGCGTTTAATGGGCACAGTGGCAGCAATTGATTTTTTTTTTCAGTTTGTTTGCGCCCCCCCAAAAATTTTGAGCACCAGCCGCCACTGTTCACAGATCTTCTTGACAAGTACGCTATTATGAACGAAACTGACAGAGTAAGTTGTGTTAATTTCTGTTTACAAATTATAATATTGTACAATTCTAATATCAGAGTAGGAATGTGTTCCTCAAATATGGTGGACGACAACAAAAGTTGTTTTAATTATTTGTTAAGGTATATGAGTTGCCACAGTGTAGCCAAGTGAAACACTTTGACCTATTTTGTTGTAAAACATCCATTGTTTTTTCTGCAGTTAAAAAAAAAAATAAGTTTTTATTAAAAAATGTAATGCAAATAAATTAATGTTCCCTTTCTAACTTCTATTGAAAATAATGGATCCAAGTTTAAAGCACTTTGAAGTTGTAATAACTGCCCACCAGTTGTTATGTGGATATAGCGTAAAAATAAGTATTTTATTTACCCCAAATAGCTTCTTTTTGCTGCTTTAAGTAAGTAAGTTGGAAAATTCTAATATTCAGTATATTTTCAGTTATTTTTACGTTGACATGTCTTTAGTCAGATGTCAAGTGTATTCTCACAATTGTACACAATATGCATTACAGTGTTATGTTGGTCTCTGTATGAGGTATTGATATTAAAAATAAACCTCTAGATTACGAGTAGTTGGCACTAGATTACCAAGTGTCATTATGAGGAGCCCACCTGACTCCAAGGAATTGGATTTCTAAAAAATTCACAATGCTACCAAGTATTGCTATTAAAATTATTTAAAAAAAAGATTGAGGTCTACTTTGGGTTACCATTAACTGGCCCACTTGACTTGCAACCTAACCTATGATTTTTTTTTGGGATTAACTACATTTGTGCCAAGATCCTTCAATGTGGGGTCCAGTTGCTTCCCAAATTTTTAAAGCTGACAGTTGCCAGCACTGTACATTTTAAAGCTTGCAGCCTAGCCACAACCGACTGAAGGGCTCTGTCACCAATTAAGGAAATATTTTGATATTATATATAATATCTCTACAAAGGTGCCACAGTTAATATTCCTGCCAAATTTCAGGTCTTGTATTTTCACATATAATAATTTTTCTTTAAGATAAACCACTTATACAGGTTCTAGCTTCAATATTTTATGATAAGGAAAGGTTACTGAAAAATCATGATATGATATGTGAGTGATATTTTGATGTTAAAGGTCATTGGAAATAATGAGTGATAATTTTTTTCTATACACAACTGTAATGTTCCTGCTTAAATTCTGATAAATGCTCTTAACACTCATTTAAAAGCCAAAGCCCTGCAGTTTATCACGCAGAGTTCAATCCTTCCTCCATAGTTTACAGCACATTAAATCCAGTGAAAGATGGCATAAACTGTATTTTGCAGTAACCGCAATGTTCAGGCCAATGTCAAATAGAAACCAGTGCTTGTTGGATCAATACAAAACTCTGGTAATGACAGACAGAAACCACACAGCAGACGAGTAATTAGCACAATTCTGGCAGATATTTTGCATAGTCATGCATATTCAAAGTATTTCACATTTAAAGAAAATCTGTAACTTTGTTAAACAATGTGTTAAAGCAACTTTGTCACTGCAGCGAGGAGGGGCAAACTATTGTAGGTCTGAAGTGTAGACACCTACCAGCAGCATCGTTCCAAACTTTCCTGCCATGGCTGAATGTCTGCTTCAGCATTTGTCACTAATGCCTCATACACAAGACTGATTTTCCCCGCAGGAAAACTGCCATGAGAGCATTTTGCCGGGAAAACCGGCCGTGTGTATGCTCCATCGCAGTTTTCCCGACAGGAAAACTGCCGCGAATTGCGGCGGGAAAAAAGAGAGCTGGTTTTTCCTGTTATGAAAACCGGTTGTGTGTATGCTTTTCCGAGGGCAAAAAAACCGTGCCTGCTCAGAATCAAGTATGAGACAGGAGCGCTCGTTCTGGTAAAACTAGCGTTCGTAGTGGAGATAGCACATTCATCAGCATTCTGAACAGCAGAAAATGACCTGAAAGCACAAAGACTGAAAAGCGCAAATCGTCTCTCACCAAACTTTTACTAACACGAAATCAGCAAAAGCAGCCCAAAGGGTGGCACCGTTGGAATGGAACTTCCCCTTTATAGTGCCGTCGTACGTGTTGTACGTCACCGCGCTTTGGACCGGCGGGATTTTGTATGACAGTCTGTACGCAAGACAAGCTTGGCAGGAAACCCGTCAAGCTTGGTAGGAATCCCGTTGGGAAAACCAAAGTTTTTTTTCCTGCCAGGAAAACCGGTCGTGTGTACAGGGCTTCAGCCTTGCCTTTATACATTCTTATTAGGCCATCATTTGAACTACAGCCATTTTTTTAGAACCTCTGTAAGATGTCTTTGTTTTCTGTGTCCCTATTTATTTTCCATCACTTCCTTCCCCCAACACATGACAAGTAAGTTAAGAAGTAACCCCATTTTGTTGCAAAAAAACAATCTCCTCTGAGTGATCAATGTACATTGCAAGGGTTTTAACAAACTTTGTTTCAAAGTCCTACCTGTCTCTGCTCTGAAGGAATAGCCCTTTGTTAGATCATGCTTTGTACAAGACTGATTCAATTTGCCGATCCTCTTGCTGGGCTCTAATGTAGAGAGTGTCAGGGTCTACATTCCTTTAGTAGTGATTAAAACTTTAAGGGCATCTCACCAAAAATGTAATATTTGTTGCAGATGATGCCTAAAATGGGACTTGTATCTTAGTGTAGACTTCTGGTGAAATCTGTGAGCCAATCACACAAGCAGGAAATAACATCTGGGGGCATTCCGTACACCAGCTGTGTAAATGAACGCTTCCAGGTTGCCATTAGGGATGCTCCTGGTTCGGTTCGCAGCAGAACATGCGAACAGGCAAAAAATTTGTTCGAACACGCAAACACCGTTAAAGTCTATGGGACACGAATATGAAAAATCAAAAGTGCTAATTTTAAAGGTTAATATGCAAGTTATTGTCATAAAAAGTGTTTGGGGACCTGGGTCCTGCCCCAGGGGACATGTATCAATGCAAAAAAGTTTTAAAAATGCCAGTTTTTTCGGGAGCAGGGACTTTAATAATGCTTAAAGTGAAAAAATAAAAGTGAAATATTCCTTTAAATTTCGTACCTGGGGGGTGTCTATAGTATGCCTGTAAAGTGGCACATGTTTTCCGTGTTTAGAATAGTCCCTGCACAAAATAATATTTCTAAAGGAAAAAAAAGTCATTTAAAACTACTCGCGGCTATAATGAATTGTCGGGTCCCGGCAATACAGATAAAAGTAATTGAAAAAAACGGCATGGGTTCCCCCCAGTCCATTACCAGGCACTTTGGGTCTGTTATGAATATTAAGGAGAACCCCGAACCAAAATTAAAAAAAAAATGCATGGGGGTCCCCCCAAATCTCATACCAGGCTCTTCAGGTCTGGTATGGATATTAAGGAGAACCCCATGCCAAAAAAAAAATGACGTGGGGTTCCCCCCAAAAAACCATACCAGACCGTTATCCGAGCACGCAACCTGGCAGGCCGCAGGAAAAGAGGGGGGGATGAGAGAGCGCCCCCCCCTCCTGAACTGTACCAGGCCACATGCCCTCAACATGGGGAGGATGTCCCCATGTTGATGGAGACAAGGGCCTCATACCCACAACCCTTGCCTGGTGGTTGTGGGGGTCTGCGGGTGGGGGGCTTATCAGAATCTGGAAGCCCCCTTTAACAAAGGGGACCCCCAGATCCTGGCTCCCCCCTATGTGAATTGGTAACGGGTACATTGTACCCCTACCATTTCACAAAAAAAGTGTCAAAAATGTTAAAAACCACAGTAGACAGCTTGGGACAAGTCCTTTATTAAAAAGAAAAAAAAATTCCAGCGATGTAGATCCATTCTTGAGCAGAGGATACGGAGAACACGCCGACACGATCCTGCCTCCATGGGAGGCACCCGCCGTATGACGCTCTCTCGCCGTGACAGCTCTAATATAGCTCTTTCCCCATTCTGACGCAACGGGGAAACGCTGGGGTTACCCAGTGACATGTACGGGTGACCCTGCCCCCCTCTGACACAACGCGGGGTTCCCCTTAAAATACATACCAGACCTAAAGGGTCTGGTATGGATTTTGAGGGGGGCCCCTACGCTATTTTTTTTAATTGGCGCAGGGTTCCCCTTAATATCCATACCAGACCTGAAGGCCCTGGTATGAAATTTGGGGGGACCCCACGCATTTTTTTTTTTTGGTTCAGGGTTCCCCTTAATATTCATACCAGACCCAAAGGGCCTGGTAATGGACTGGGGGGGAACCCATGCCGTTTTTTTTAATGACTTTTATCTGTATTGCCGGGACCCGACAACTCATTATAGCCCCGAGTAGTTTTAAATGACTTTTTTCCCATTTAGAAATGTCATTTTGTGCAGGGACTATTCTAAACACGGGAAACATGAGCCACTTTACAGGCATACTATAGACACCCCCCAGGTACAAAATTTAAAGGAATATTTCACTTTTATTGTTTCACTTTAAGCAATATTAAAATCACTGCTCCCGAAAAAACGGCCATTTTTAAAACTTTTTTTTTTCATTGATACATGTCCCCTGGGGCAGGACCCAGGTCCCCAAACACATTTGACAATAACTTGCACATTAACCTTTAAAATTAGCACTTTTGATTTCTCCCATAGACTTTTAAAGAGTGTTCTGCGGCTTTCGAATTTGCCTCAAACACCCCAAAACAGCCAATGTTCGAGTGGAACTCCTGTTCGACCCAAACATAAAGCTCATCCCTAGTTGCCATATTGCATTCATCCATTCTCTACTGGAAATATTATGGCGAGTTTTGAGATGCTTAAAATAAAATTAACAAAGACAGTTTAGATTTACACTTGAGTGTTGGAGATCTTTGAATTAGGTATGGCTAGCAGGGCCAACATAAGAATTTTTTGGGTCCCCCACAACCAAAACATTGGAGCTGCCAGACCTCCACCGTTCATTACACCTCAGTATTAACATTTATCATCATTCCCAGCAGGATGTGGTAAGGGTTTGATATTAATTACCATACAGTAAATGTGTTTTTAGTATTATATACCTTGAAGAAGAAATTTATTTAGCCAATAGATAACCACCCAACAGTAAATTATAATATTATAGCCCACCATATCCAGCAGCAAATCTTAACTTCCTAGCAGCATATTATAGCCCATCCCCAGCAGCACATTATCCCCCCACCAACCGCATATTATACCCCTTCTCCCAGCAGCACATAATAATCTCCTGGCATTATACTATATTCCCCCAGAAACACACTGACTATCCCCAAGTGCAGTGTGTATTTGACATGCAGTACAAATGAAACAAGCCATCTAGCCAGAATTGTTTCAACATGTCGATATAGCCTCAGCAATCAGGCCAATATCTGATCTACAATAGCTGAAACAACAGTTTTCTCCCCTGGATTAATATGCTACCCACTTCATAGCAGAGATTCTGCAAAGTGCATTAATGTACCACCAGCTTGTTAAATTTGAGTTCTGGATAAATCTGTGGGCCTACTAATCTGAGACATGTTCAAGATGTACTGCAAATATGAACTTTGTGGCGCACAATTTAGTTCTAAAATGTATGTAGGACCCCCCTGACCCCCCAGGGTATATAGGGTACTCCAAAATATGGGGTGGGTTAACATTTACCCCAGGAATGAGTCTTTGGTATGTATTAGAAAGTTTGTAAAGATTGGGCACCAGTCATTTTCTTGAATAAACACTGAAGTTTATTCTTACTATTGCAAGAGAGAGGAGTAGCGTTTAGATGCTCTAAAACCTCACGCAGAATGCCAGAATATTCAGACTCTGCGTTCTGTACAAAAAAAAATGCCTTAAACTCTGAATCAACAACTCTATATTTATCAACCTCCAACAGAAAATGTGGGTGGCCATAACCTTTTTCTCCATTATGGGTCAACCAGCATCTACACTCAAGATTCCAATATAAAAACCCTACAGACACCTCCTGTATGATCTTCCTCGGGAACCCCATCCTGTATCCAGCTGCAGACTCACACTCCAGACCTAGTCACATTGGCCTCTCCAGGCAGCAGGCTTATAGAAACAGCCACTCTTCTTGTCAGGCCTAAGCCCAAGTAATCAAAGCCCCAGCTCAAGGTCACCCCCAAATTTTTATACCTATTCCTAAAATGCATCATTGACAAATAAACTCTTAGTGGTTGGCTGAGAAAGGATATAAATATTCATAACCCAAGCCCGTTGTTTATTATCACTCTATTGCTAGAGGTACCAGCAACACCTACTGGTAGCAGGGAGAACCGACAGCCAGGCTAAACTTAGCACTATCAAACTTAGCACTGACTTATTATAGCCAAGCATACTTCTGTCCATTTATAAGATGCTGAGTTTTTTACTGAGGTAGTTGGAAGGGGCAGTGCAGTAGTGGACTGAAACAGTTTGCAACCAACTAACATTTAACATAGACTACAGTTCAGGACAAGGTGCTGCTGGAGAAGCATGCCACCAAGTATGGTTTTCAGATGGCAGCAAAACATTGTGAGAATTTGCCAGCAATAAATATCAACACAGTAAAGCATAGTAACCACTTGCCGCAAAATCACGCACCTGTACGTCATTCTGCTACAAGTGGTGGTGCAGTTTTTTAGAGCAGACGGTCAGCTTTCTTGTTATAACAATTGACGCAGCTAAGCAGCCGCTCAATTGTTATCACAAGCATGAGGAGATGCCCCCCCCCCTCACTGCCATCCGCCATTCTGCCTGGTCTCTCCCTTCCCACTGGGAGGTCCGAGCCATCAGCCGGCACATCCGTTGGCTAGCTGTAGACCCAAACAGAGCCAGAAATGGCTTTGATCAGGTCACAACGTCACTTCCGGTTTACTGAAGCCTTAAAGACACCAGATTTAAAAAAATGGCAGTATTCAAAACAGCCAAACTTGGCGCTATGAATGCTTTTAAGTGCAAAGAAGGGATTTGGAGTCTTATAGACCCCAGATTCCTCAAAAAAAATATCTGACACATGACTATTACTGTCACACGGGATGTATACATTCCTTGTCACAGCAATAAAAATGATGAAAAAATAAATAAAAGGACAGTGTAAAAAACAAACAAATTTGTAATAAAATAAATAAGAAAACATTTTTTAAAGCACTCCATCCCTCCTTGCTCATGCGCCAAAGTAACCGCATACACAAGTCGCACCACAAATGTAAACAGTGTTCAAACCACACATGTGAGGTATCCCCTTGATCATTAGAGTGAGAGCAATAATTAAAGCACAATACCTCCTCTGTAACTCTAAACGGGTAACTGGTAAAAAATTTGAAAGCATCGCCTATGGAGATTTTTAAGTACCGTAGTTCGTCACCACTCCACGAGTGTGTACAATTTCAAAGCATGACATATCAGGTATGTATTTACGGGGTGTAACATCATCTTTCACCTTACAGAAAAAATTGGTCTAACATTAATGTTTAGTTTTTTTAATTAATTGAAATAAATGTATTTTTTTCCCAAAAAATTCAGTTTGAAAGAAATAAAAAAATATATGTAGCGGGGTGTCATATTTAGGGGGAGCATCTGAGTGGTAACTAGGCTCAGGTGCACTAATTGTTAGGTTTCATGGACCATTTCTATCCCTGGGAGATAGTACTGGTGTGCAGTTCCCTGGGGACTATGGGTGGCGCTGTTGCCATGGGCCTGGGTTGAACCGCAGTACAGGGTTGCGCCTTTTCTTGTCCCCTCTCGGCAGCAGTATGGTGGGGCGGGGTACCTGCTGTGCTTGTCGGGATAGGGTATAAAAAGGGGCGGCCATCTTCCAGAGGGGTCTTCGTTCGTCCACGCTCAGACACCTTAGGCCTGGGTGTGTGTGTGTCGCCTCCGGGTGCCCTAGGCCCAGAGGCCTGGTCGGGTCCGCGCTCAGGCACCTTAGGCCTGGGTGCAGGTGGGTTGTCTTCGGGTGCCCTAGGCCCGGAGACGGAGCTGCTGTTTCCATCCCAGACACCTTCAGTCTGGGGTGAGGTACTTTGGTGAAGGCCCGGAACCCAGCAACCTTCGGCTGATGTCCGCTAAGGATCGAGGCTCCCAGGGATCTGCCTTGTGAGGGGACCCATATCCAGGATGAGGAGGCCAGGGAGGTGACCCTTTCTGAAGACCCAGCGCAGAGTCGTGGTGACAGAGGGGGCCTCTGGTAACTCTCCGGAGGGATGTTTTTATCCTGAAAAAGGGCAAGTTACTCAAGGAAGGAAGTGCGGGTTCTTTATGTCACAGTGGCAGTGACTCTACGCACACCAGGCCAGTGGCAGTGACTTGCAACTACTCACCAGGTCAGTGGCAGTGACCAACCTCATGGTCCGTGGCAGGGACCGTGCGCCAAGCCTGTTCGTGCAAATCAGAATAGGAGAAACCCTGAATTAAGTTTGTGCCTGGACCTCCTCCTACCTTATCTGACCCGTGTTTGTCTCAACCTGTCTCAAAGAGACTATTTATTGCCCTTAAGAATAAATAAGAAGTTGGAATTTTCAGTTGGTGTGGACAGTTGCTTACTGGGGAGAACTAAGGACTTGTTTCTGGCTACCCCAGAAACTAGGTCAGCTCTGGAGGTTTTAAACACTGGCTGCAGGCAGGCCCGAGAAAACTAACACCGCTCAACCTCCCCATCCAGGAGGGTACGGGCTTGTGGTGCGATGTGCCTCAGTCTTTCCTGTGAAGGAGCCAACATAATAGAGAAGCAGGTAAAGGCTGGGGTGGGTGCGCTACATATATATAATGTTTGGAGGTTCTAAGTAATTTTCGAGCAAAAAATACAGATTTTTAACTTGTAAGCAACAAGTGTCAGAAAATGGCCTGGTCTACAAGTGGTTAAGTGGAACACCACTTGAACCAACTACTCACTGCAGTGTGCACACAGACTCTTTACAAGCTTGAGTCATCCTAGGACAGTGATGGTGAACCTTGGCACCCCAGATGTTTTGGAACTACATTTCCCATGATGCTTAACTACACTGCAGAGTGCATGAGCATCATGGGAAATGTAGTTCCAAAACATCTGGGGTGCCAAGGTTTGCCATCACTGTCCTAGGATATCAATCAAATGCATGTTGGAGTTTCTGTGTCTGGATCCCTGCTTAAGTCCCACTGGACTGCTAGTTCCATAACTATTTGCAACTGTTTTCTACAAGTGATACATATGGAAACTCTCGGCATCTTTTGAACCTAGGAATAGGTATCCTCAGTGGACATGTAGATAGTATACTTCTTAATCTGTATTCTTCATTAGTGATGAGCCGAACACCCCCGGGTTCGGTTGGTACCAGAACCCGCAAACGGACCGAAAGTTCGCACGAACGTTAGAACCCTATTAAATACAATGGAATGCGAACGTTCGAAATCTAAAGTGCTAATTATAATGACTATTTGGGTCTTGTATGGATATTAAGGGGAACCCCGCACACAAAATAAAAAAGGCCCTATATACTCTGAACAGCCGTATACAGGCGGTACATACAAGACAGGGACTGTAGGTTTGTTCTTATGTAGAATCTGTTTGTAATTTTGAACAGGTACATTGTTTAAGTGTAGCTCCAGCCAAAAAATCAATTTTTAAGCTTTTTGGAAAACATAGGGAAGGGTTATCACCCCTGTAACATTTGTTTTGCTGTCTGTGCAGTGTGCACCTGTTCAGAACAGTTCACCTCACTTTCCGTCCTAATGACAAATGTTTTTTGAAAATTTGGGGTTTTTATTGAAACAAGAATTGGTGATAAAGCATCAGTGGAGAGGAGACACTTTTTTTCCCATATTAACTCTTACAGGAGAGAATTTTCCTTCCTAGGGGTAGATTTCCTCTCACTTACTGTTGTATCCTTCCGTTTGCAAGGAGGAGTCGTTTGTAAGTTGGATGTTTGAAAGTAGGGGCCTGCCGTATATACTCTGCTGAAATTTTCCCCTTACATGTTGGTGTTGCCACAACACTGTGAGCCCTCACAGTTACTCTTGGTGGGTGCATGAATGGGCGCTGGTGTGAATTATTAGATCAAGAATTGTAATTGCATGCCCCTGTTGAACAGGGGCTGAAAAATTGGGCCTTTGGTGGTGGTGGTGTTGACACAACACTGTAAGGCCTCACAGTTACTCTTGGTGGGCGCAGGAATGGGCCCTGCTGTGAATTATTAGATCAAGAATTGTAATTACATGCCCCTGTTAAACAGGGGCAGAAAAATTGAGCCTTAGGCACTGGTGCCACAACACTGCAACCCCTCATAGATACTGTACTTGGATCACAGCAATGAGCCCTGTTGCAAAGCATTGCATAAAAAATTGTAATAACACGCCCCTGTTAAACAGGGGCTGAAAAATTGGGCCTTAGCCACTGGTGCTGGTGCCACAACACTGCAACCTCTCCCAGATATTCTAGATGGAGTGCAGGAATGAGCCCTGCTGCAAAGCATTGCATAACAAATTGTAATTACATGCCCCTGTTAAACAGGGGCTGAAAAATTGGGCCTTAGCCACTGGTGGCGGCACCCAGAAACAAAAATGTTCTTCCAAGCTATCATCATCAATCGGATCATTGAGGAGGAGGATAGTCAGTCAACATAACAGGACAGTCTCTCAGCATCAGCATCAGTCTTGAAGGGATGTGACATTTGAAAATAAATTAGTCTGTTATATCAGCTTCAGGTGTTTGGTAGCTGGTGGTGATCCAAGACTGGTTCATCTTTATGAAGGTCAGTTGATCAACCGAGTCGGTGGACAGGCGCACCCTGTGATCCGTGACAAATCCTCCAGCAGCACTGAATGTGCGTTCTGAAAGAACGCTGGATGCAGGACAGGCCAGTAGCTCAAGTGCATACTGTGCAAGCTCTGGCCAGTGATCCATCCTCAAGACCCAGTAAGCCAGAGGATTTTCGGTGGGGAAGGTGTCCAAGTCTGACCTTGCCCCTAGGTATTCCTGCACCATGTATATCAGAGGCTGGCGATGATTGCTGGAACCGATCATACCTTGGGGCTGCGGACTAAAGAATTGTCTGAACGCATCGGTCAGACGGCCACCTTCCCCACCGCTCCTTCTTTGACTGACCGAAGCCTCAGCAACTCGTTGTCCAGGACCAGGAGTTTGTAACCTCCCAGTCTCTGGGAACGCGTTGCACAGACCTTTCTGCAAGGCCTCCCAGAGTTGTCTCATCCTCTTCTCCCTCTGTGATGGTAAGATAAGGTCCGCAACCTTACCCTTGTACCGTGGATCAAGGAGAGTGGCCAGCCAGTAACCCTCTCCTTGATCCGAAGAATACGAGGATCCTTCCGCAGACTTTGCAGGATCAGGGAGGCCATGCTGCGTAGGTTAGCTGAGGCATTTGGTCCGGAGTCCTCTGGGTCACTAAGGACGACATGATCCGCAGCCACCTCCTCCCAGCCACGTACAAGTCCACGGGTTTCTTGGGACTGTAAATCATCCCTAAAAGACTGCTGCTGATGATACTGAGTGCCAGGCTCCTCCTCCATGCTGACACAATCCTCCTCATCCTCCTCCTCTTCCTGTGCGATGGGTGGGACAGAAGGAACACTGTCTGGGTAAAGGGGGCCTTGAAAGGCAAGGAAGTCCTCCTCTTCCTGCCTCTGTTCTGCCTCAAGTGCCCTGTCCATTATTCCACGCAGCGTATGTTCCAACAGGTGGACAAGAGGTACAGTGTCACTGAGGCATGCACTGTTACTGCTCACCATCCTCGTGGCCTCCTCAAATGGTGCCAGGACAGTGCATGCATCCCTGATCATGCCCCACTGGCGTGGTAAAAAAAACCCGAGCTCCCCTGACCCTGTCCTGGTGCCGTAGTCGCACAGGTACTCATTGATGGCCCTCTGCTGCGTGTGCAGCCGCTGCAGCATGGCCAACGTTGAGTTCCACCTGGTGGGCATGTCACATATAAGGCGGTTCTTGGGCAGGTTCAACTCCTTTTGCAGCTCAGCCAGGCGAGCACTGGCATTATAAGATCTGCGGAAATGCGCACAGACTTTCCTGACCTGCCTCAGGACATCCTGTAAGCCCGGGTACCTGCCCAAGAACCACTGCACCACCAGGTTAAGGACGTGAGCCACACAGGGCACATGGGTCAGTTGTCCCTGTCGGAGGGCGGAGAGGAGGTTGGTGCCATTGTCGCAAACCACCATTCCTGGCTTAAGGTGGCGTGGCATCAACCACCTCTCGGCCTGCCCCTGCAGAGCAGACGGAACCTCTGCCCCAGTGTGGCTCCTGTCCCCCAAACACACCAGCGCAAGCACGGCATGGCATCTTTTTGCCTGCGTACTTGCGTAACCCTTTGAACGCCTACGGAGCACCACTGGTTCCGAGGACAAAGCACAGGAAGAGGCCATGGAGGAAGAATAAGAGGAGGGGGTGGAGGAGAGAGGTGTGTCACAACCAGTAGTAGCATTTTGGAGGTGTGGCAGCGGAACAACCTCCAACACTACTGCACCTTGTCCTGCATCCTTCCCAGCTGTCAAAAGAGTGATCCAATGGGCCGTGAAAGAAAGGTAACGTCCCTGTCCATGCCTGCTGGACCATGAGTCAGCGGTAATATACACCTTACCGCTGACCGCCCTGTCCAGCGAGGCCAAGACATTGCCTTCCACATGCCGGTAGAGAGCCGGAATCGCCTTCCGTGAGAAAAAGTGGCGTTTGGGAACCTGCCACTGAGGAACCGCACATTGCACAAACTCACGGAAGGGGGCCGAGTCTACCAACTGAAAAGGCAGCAGTTGAAGCGCTAGCAATTTAGCCAAGCTAGCATTCAACCGCTGGGCATGTGGATGGCTGGGAGTGAACTTCTTTTGACGGTCCAGCAGCTGGGGCAGGGAAATTTGCCTGCTAGAATTGGACATCGGTGTACTGCTAGCTGAGTGCCCGCAAGTACTTGGCTGTGACACACCTAATTCTACACCTTCATTCCTCTAAGTGCAGGTTTCAGAGAGGACTGAAGGTATAGTGGGGTTGGAGATCCCAGCTGATGCAGTAAAAGGAGAGGTCCACTTTGTTCTTTGGTGTGGGTCTTTAAGGTAGGCTTGCCAACGAGCTGCATGGCAGGTCAACATATGTCTGGTCAAGCATGTGGTGCCCAAGCGGGTGATGTTTTGGCCACGCGATATACACTTGAGACATATGTTGCAAACAGCAGCTGTGCGATCTGATGCACTCGACTCAAAAAAGGCCCACACCAAAGAACTTTTTGAATAACGGGCAGAGGCAGCGCCCTGCACAGGCGGAGCTCTGCGGTGTGATTCCGTCGGTGTGCTGCCCTTACGCTGGCCCGCCGAGGGCATCCTGCCTCGTTGGAGATGTGCCTCCTCCTCATCCTCCTCCTCCTCTCTCCTATTAGGCACCCACGTGGAGTCAGTGACCTCATCATCCCCTCCCTCCTCATCACTGGAGCCAATCTGGCAGTATGCTGAAGCTGCTGGAACATGACTGCCAGATTGGTGTCCTTCTTGAGCATCCCCTCTCTCTGCTCTCACGCTACTGCCTTCCTCTAGCTGGGTATCATCATCAGACCCTTCGGAACACTGGGCATCCTCCTGGAGCATGTACCCAACACTGTGCTCAAACAGTTCGGGGGACTCCTCAGGAGGACATGGTTGGTCTAGGGAAGGAGTGACTGATGATGACATTGATACCAGGGAAGAGGACCCTTTGGCAGCTGCTTTGCCAGTACCCTGAGCCTGGGTGAGAGAGGATGAGGAGGATGAGGAGGGCTTGGTCATCCACTCTACCAAGTCTTCGGCATGATGCGGCTCAACACGTCCAGCTGCCGAAAAGAAGGACAAGCGTGTCCCATGGCCACGTGCTAAAGGCGATGCACCCTGTCCACGACCAGCACTGTTGTCTCTAGACATAGAGCCTGCTTGCCCTCTTTTATTGGCTCCTGACTGTCTGCCTCTCCTTGTTTGCCTTCCAGACATTCTAATGGCCTGCAGGGAGATGGGAAAACCAGCAATAAGGCCTAGCTTCAGGAGTATATTTTGCAGGAATCGCACTACGCCTGCTGTAAGTGCTGCAAATGCCTGTTGGTGTAACACACCAGGAAAACACAGCAATACGGGCTAACTTCAGGTGTATAATGTGCAGGAGGCACACTCCGCCTGCTGTAAGTGCTGCAAATGCCTGTTGGTGCAACACACCAGGAAAACACAGCAATACGGGCTAACTTCAGGTGTATAATGTGCAGGAGGCACACTCCGCCCGCTGTAAGTGCTGAAAATGCCTGTTGGTGTAACACACCAGGAAAACACAGCAATACGGGCTAACTTCAGGTGTATAATGTGCAGGAGGCACACTCCGCCCGCTGTAAGTGCTGCAAATGCCTGTTGGTGTAACACACCAGGAAAACACAGCAATACGGGCTAGCTTCAGGTGTATAATGTGCAGGAGGCACACTCCGCCCGCTGTAAGTGCTGCAAATGCCTGTTGGTGTAACACACCAGGAAAACACAGCAATACGGGCTAACTTCAGGTGTATAATGTGCAGGAGGCACACTCCGCCCGCTGTAAGTGCTGCAAATGCCTGTTGGTGTAACACACCAGGAAAACACAGCAATACGGGCTAACTTCAGTTGTATAATGTGTAGGAGGCACACTCCGCCCGCTGTAAGTGCTGCAAATTCCTGTTGGTGTAATTGTCAATTATATATAAAAAAAAGGCAAACAGCATAGCCCCCCCCCCCCCTTGGATCCTCTTTCATCAGCTCAGACAGAGTCTCCAAATCCTCTGCTGGCTGGGAAAAATGTGCTGAGGCTCCTTCCTGCCATAAGAGTTTGTTTTGCTGTTCCTGCAGTATTTTACATTTACCTGACTTGAAATTAAAATATATTGTTTTGTTTTTTTCAATCCTGAAGAAAAATAAAGAAAACATACACTAATGTCGCGTACACACGATCGGAATTTCCGACAACAAATGTTCGATGTGAGCTTTTGGTCAGATATTCCGACCATGTGTAGGCTCCATCGGACATTTGCTGTCGGAATTTCCGACAACAAATGTTTGAGAACAGGTTCTCAATTTTTCCGACAACAAAAGTTCTTGTCGGAAATTCCGATCGTGTGTATCCAATTCCGACGCACAAAAATCCTACGCATGCTCGGAATAAATTTGACGCATGCTCAGAATCATTGTACTTAATTTTTCATGGCTCGTCGTAGTGTTGTACGTCACCGTGTTCTTGACGTTCGAAATTTCCGAGCAATATTTGTGTGACCGTGTGTATGCAAGACAAGTTTGAGCGAAAATCCGACAGAAAAAAAAACACGGTTTTGTTGTTGGAAATTCCGATCGTGTGTACGCAGCATAAGGTACCATTCCCCTTTAGCCCTTATGGCTCATACACACGATCCGAAAAATACCACTTTCAAAGCGATCATACGATAATCTGATCGTTAGTACAGAGCTTTCGATAGTCGATCACGACAGTTCATATTATCTGATTGGACAAGCACGGAAATTTTTCTCGTACGATACCAGATCATACGATTTTCGTTTAATCAGTGCAGTTGTCGTCCAAAAATACAATACACTACAACACATGACATCACTTCCAAATTTTTATTCTGTCTTATGAGAATTTTCGCAACTTTAGCAACCTATTCAATTCCTACTTGCGGCTAGCAATTGAAAAAAAAGTTTGACAATCTGTCGTCCGATTTTCGGATCATGTGTACGGGCAATAGGGTTACAACCGTGGTAGAAATGGCATGTAAACAAACTTACAGCCGCAATAACAGATTTGCTAACTTTTTAAGAGCAGGCTGCTGGCTATGTTGTAGAAGCAGTGAAATCTGGGGACCAAAAACACATTAGGATAGCAAGTGGGGAGAAATCAAGAAACATCTGTTCCTCATTCATTCTGAAGTATGAACACTGAAATGCTCAGCAATGAACACTTTCAGGTTCAGAGCGGTCAGTTCCCAAGTTGTAGTGTCAGGTGAAGCAGTGAATCTAGGATGCTGTGGATCAGATTTGCTTTAGTGCAGGGGAGTCATCAGGTGTCCAAAAGCCTGAATGTCTACATTAGGGATGAGCTTCGTGTTCGAGTCGAACATACGTTCGACTCGAACATTGGCTGTTCGATCGTTCGACGAAGATCGAACGATTTGGGCCGTTCGCGCCAAATTCGAGTGACGCGAACGGCCCACAATGCACTACGCCATCGCAGTGTCATCCAGGCGCTGTGATTGGCCAAGCATGCACTGTGACCCCGCATGCTTGGCCAATCACAGCGCCGGCAGCGAGGAGAGCAATGATTGGCCACAGGCAGGATGCCTGTGGCCAATTATTGCTGAGGGTGTTTAGTACACGCCCCACACTATAAAAGGCCGCCAGCACGGCGGCCTAGTGTAGTGTGTTCCGGAGCAGGGATAGAGTAGCATAGGCAGGGACAGTGACTGTTATTTCTTTCTTGCTTAACCTGGATTCCTTTAGTTTAGGGAAAGAGAAGGATAGGTAGGGAGAGTGTCAGTGTGTTTTGTGCTTCTGCTATAGTGTGCTTAAAAAAAACATTTATTCTAGGGACAGAAAACTCTAGGTAGGGACAGTGTCAGTTTCTTTCACTCTGCAAGTCCTTGTTTCCAGGGACCTGTAAGGACAGTGAGTTAATTGTCCTTGTGCTATATTGTGCTTAAAAAAAACATTTATTCTAGGGACAGAAAACTCTAGGTAGGGACAGTGTCAGTTTCTTTCACTCTGCAAGTCCTTGTTTCCAGGGACCTGTAAGGACAGTGAGTTAATTGTCCTTGTGCTATATTGTGATTAAAAAAAACATTTATTCTAGGGACAGAAAACTCTAGGTAGGGACAGTGTCAGTTTCTTTCACTCTGCAAGTCCTTGTTTCCAGGGACCTGTAAGGACAGTGAGCTAATTTTCCTTGTGCTATATTGTGATTAAAAAAAACATTTTTTCTAGGGACAGAAAACTGTAGGTAGGGAGCGTGTTTTTTTTCTTTCACTCTGCAAGTCCTTGTTTCCAGGGACCTGTAAGGACAGTGAGTTAATTGTCCTTGTGCTATATTGTGCTTAAAAAAAACATTTATTCTAGGGACAGAAAACTCTAGGTAGGGACAGTGTCAGTTTCTTTCACTCTGCAAGTCCTTGTTTCCAGGGACCTGTAAGGACAGTGAGTTAATTTTCCTTGTGCTATATTGTGATTAAAAAAAACATTTATTCTAGGGACAGAAAACTCTAGGTAGGGACAGTGTCAGTTTCTTTCACTCTGCAAGTCCTTGTTTCCAGGGACCTGTAAGGACAGTGAGTTAATTTTCCTTGTGCTATATTGTGATTAAAAAAAACATTTTTTCTAGGGACAGAAAACTGTAGGTAGGGAGAGTGTTTTTTTTCTTTCACTCTGCAAGTCCTTGTTTCCAGGGACCTGTAAGGACAGTGAGTTAATTTTCCTTGTGCTATATTGTGCTTAAAAAAAACATTTTTTCTAGGGACAGAAAACTGTAGGTAGGGAGAGTGTTTTTTTTCTTTCACTCTGCAAGTCCTTGTTTCCAGGGACCTGTAAGGACAGTGAGTTAATTGTCCTTGTGCTATATTGTGCTTAAAAAAAACATTTATTCTAGGGACAGAAAACTCTAGGTAGGGACAGTGTCAGTTTCTTTCACTCTGCAAGTCCTTGTTTCCAGGGACCTGTAAGGACAGTGAGTTAATTTTCCTTGTGCTATATTGTGATTAAAAAAAACATTTATTCTAGGGACAGAAAACTCTAGGTAGGGACAGTGTCAGTTTCTTTCACTCTGCAAGTCCTTGTTTCCAGGGACCTGTAAGGACAGTGAGTTAATTTTCCTTGTGCTATATTGTGATTAAAAAAAACATTTTTTCTAGGGACAGAAAACTGTAGGTAGGGAGAGTGTTTTTTTTCTTTCACTCTGCAAGTCCTTGTTTCCAGGGACCTGTAAGGACAGTGAGTTAATTTTCCTTGTGCTATATTGTGCTTAAAAAAAACATTTTTTCTAGGGACAGAAAACTGTAGGTAGGGAGAGTGTTTTTTTTCTTTCACTCTGCAAGTCCTTGTTTCCAGGGACCTGTAAGGACAGTGAGTTAATTGTCCTTGTGCTATATTGTGCTTAAAAAAAACATTTATTCTAGGGACAGAAAACTCTAGGTAGGGACAGTGTCAGTTTCTTTCACTCTGCAAGTCCTTGTTTCCAGGGACCTGTAAGGACAGTGAGTTAATTTTCCTTGTGCTATATTGTGATTAAAAAAAACATTTTTTCTAGGGACAGAAAACTGTAGGTAGGGAGAGTGTTTTTTTTCTTTCACTCTGCAAGTCCTTGTTTCCAGGGACCTGTAAGGACAGTGAGTTAATTTTCCTTGTGCTATATTGTGATTAAAAAAAACATTTTTTCTAGGGACAGAAAACTGTAGGTAGGGAGAGTGTTTTTTTTCTTTCACTCTGCAAGTCCTTGTTTCCAGGGACCTGTAAGGACAGTGAGTTAATTGTCCTTGTGCTATATTGTGCTTAAAAAAAACATTTTTTCTAGGGACAGAAAACTCTAGGTAGGGAGAGTGTTTTTTTTTTTTCACTCTGCAAGTCCTTGTTTCCAGGGACCTGTAAGGACAGTGAGTTAATTGTCCTTGTGCTATATTGTGCTTAAAAAAAACATTTATTCTAGGGACAGAAAACTCTAGGTAGGGACAGTGTCAGTTTCTTTCACTCTGCAAGTCCTTGTTTCCAGGGACCTGTAAGGACAGTGAGTTAATTTTCCTTGTGCTATATTGTGCTTAAAAAAAACATTTATTCTAGGGACAGAAAACTCTAGGTAGGGACAGTGTCAGTTTCTTTCACTCTGCAAGTCCTTGTTTCCAGGGACCTGTAAGGACAGTGAGTTAATTGTCCTTGTGCTATATTGTGCTTAAAAAAAACATTTATTCTAGGGACAGAAAACTCTAGGTAGGGACAGTGTCAGTTTCTTTCACTCTGCAAGTCCTTGTTTCCAGGGACCTGTAAGGACAGTGAGTTAATTTTCCTTGTGCTATATTGTGATTAAAAAAAACATTTATTCTAGGGACAGAAAACTCTAGGTAGGGACAGTGTCAGTTTCTTTCACTCTGCAAGTCCTTGTTTCCAGGGACCTGTAAGGACAGTGAGTTAATTTTCCTTGTGCTATATTGTGATTAAAAAAAACATTTTTTCTAGGGACAGAAAACTGTAGGTAGGGAGAGTGTTTTTTTTCTTTCACTCTGCAAGTCCTTGTTTCCAGGGACCTGTAAGGACAGTGAGTTAATTTTCCTTGTGCTATATTGTGCTTAAAAAAAACATTTTTTCTAGGGACAGAAAACTGTAGGTAGGGAGAGTGTTTTTTTTCTTTCACTCTGCAAGTCCTTGTTTCCAGGGACCTGTAAGGACAGTGAGTTAATTGTCCTTGTGCTATATTGTGCTTAAAAAAAACATTTATTCTAGGGACAGAAAACTCTAGGTAGGGACAGTGTCAGTTTCTTTCACTCTGCAAGTCCTTGTTTCCAGGGACCTGTAAGGACAGTGAGTTAATTTTCCTTGTGCTATATTGTGATTAAAAAAAACATTTTTTCTAGGGACAGAAAACTGTAGGTAGGGAGAGTGTTTTTTTTCTTTCACTCTGCAAGTCCTTGTTTCCAGGGACCTGTAAGGACAGTGAGTTAATTTTCCTTGTGCTATATTGTGATTAAAAAAAACATTTTTTCTAGGGACAGAAAACTGTAGGTAGGGAGAGTGTTTTTTTTCTTTCACTCTGCAAGTCCTTGTTTCCAGGGACCTGTAAGGACAGTGAGTTAATTGTCCTTGTGCTATATTGTGCTTAAAAAAAACATTTTTTCTAGGGACAGAAAACTCTAGGTAGGGAGAGTGTTTTTTTTTTTTCACTCTGCAAGTCCTTGTTTCCAGGGACCTGTAAGGACAGTGAGTTAATTGTCCTTGTGCTATATTGTGCTTAAAAAAAACATTTATTCTAGGGACAGAAAACTCTAGGTAGGGACAGTGTCAGTTTCTTTCACTCTGCAAGTCCTTGTTTCCAGGGACCTGTAAGGACAGTGAGTTAATTTTCCTTGTGCTATATTGTGCTTAAAAAAAACATTTATTCTAGGGACAGAAAACTCTAGGTAGGGACAGTGTCAGTTTCTTTCACTCTGCAAGTCCTTGTTTCCAGGGACCTGTAAGGACAGTGAGTTAATTGTCCTTGTGCTATATTGTGCTTAAAAAAAACATTTATTCTAGGGACAGAAAACTCTAGGTAGGGACAGTGTCAGTTTCTTTCACTCTGCAAGTCCTTGTTTCCAGGGACCTGTAAGGACAGTGAGTTAATTTTCCTTGTGCTATATTGTGATTAAAAAAAACATTTTTTCTAGGGACAGAAAACTGTAGGTAGGGAGAGTGTTTTTTTTCTTTCACTCTGCAAGTCCTTGTTTCCAGGGACCTGTAAGGACAGTGAGTTAATTTTCCTTGTGCTATATTGTGATTAAAAAAAACATTTTTTCTAGGGACAGAAAACTGTAGGTAGGGAGAGTGTTTTTTTTCTTTCACTCTGCAAGTCCTTGTTTCCAGGGACCTGTAAGGACAGTGAGTTAATTGTCCTTGTGCTATATTGTGCTTAAAAAAAACATTTTTTCTAGGGACAGAAAACTGTAGGTAGGGAGAGTGTTTTTTTTTTTTCACTCTGCAAGTCCTTGTTTCCAGGGACCTGTAAGGACAGTGAGTTAATTTTCCTTGTGCTATATTGTGCTTAAAAAAAACATTTATTCTAGGGACAGAAAACTCTAGGTAGGGACAGTGTCAGTTTCTTTCACTCTGCAAGTCCTTGTTTCCAGGGACCTGGAGAGACATTGAGTGAATTGTCCTTGTGCTATATTGTGATTAAAAAAAACATTTATTCTAGGGACAGAAAACTCTAGGTAGGGACAGTGTCAGTTTCTTTCACTGTGAAAGTCCTTGTTTCAAGGGACAGAGAAGGACACCTGAAGGTAGCCCTTATTGCTTTTTTCCCATCTCCCTGCAGGCCATCTATTAGAATGTCTGGAAGGCAAACAAGGAGAGGCAGACAGTCAGGAGGCAATAAAAGAGGGCAAGCAGGCTCTGTGTCTGGGGGCAACAGTGCTGGTCGTGGACGCGGTGCATTGTCATCAGCACATGGCCATGGGACACGCTTGTCCTTCTTTTCGGCAGCTGGACATGTTGAGCCACATCATGCCGAAGACTTGGTAGAGTGGATGACCAAGCCCTCCTCCTCCTCCTCATCCTCTCTCACCCAGGCTCAGGGTACTGGAAAAGCAGCTGCCAAAGCGTCGTCTTCCCTGGTATCAATGTCAGACAAATCATCAGTCACTCCTTCCCTAGACCCACCATGTCCTCCTCCTGAGGAGTCCCCCGAACTGTTTCAGCACAGTGTTGGGTACATGCTCCAGGAGGATGCCCAGCGTTTCGAAGGGTCTGATGATGAAACCCAGCTAGAGGAAGGCAGTAGCGTGAGAGCAGACAGAGGGGATGCTCAAGAAGGACACCAATCTGGCAGTCATGTTCCAGCAGCTGCAGCATACTGCCAGATTGGCTCCAGTGATGAGGAGGGAGGGGATGATGAGGTCAATGACTCCACGTGGGTGCCTAATAGGAGAGAGGAGGAGGAGGAGGATGAGGAGGAGGCACATCTCCAACGAGGCAGGATGCCCTTTGGTGGCCAGCGTAAGGGCAGTACACCGACGGAATCACACCGCAGAGCTCCGCCTGTGCAGGGCGCTGCCTCTGCCCGTCATTCAAAAAGTTCTTTGGTGTGGGCCTTTTTTGAGGCTAGTGCATCAGATCGCACAGCTGCTGTTTGCAACATATGTCTCAAGCGTATATCGCGTGGCCAAAACATCAGCCGCTTGGGTACCACATGCCTGACCAGACATATGTTGACCTGCCATGCAGCTCGTTGGCAAGCCTACCTCAAAGACCCACACCAAAGAACAAAGCGGACCTCTCCTTGCACCGCATCAGCTGGGATCTCCAACCCCACTATAACTTCAGTCCTCTCTGAAACATGCACTGAGAGGAATGAAGGTGTAGAATTAGGTGTGTCACAGCCAAGTACTTGCGCCCACTCTGCTAGCAGTACACCAACGTCCGATTCTAGCAGGCAAATTTCCCTGCCCCAGCTGCTGGACCGTCGAAAGAAGTTCACTCCCAGCCATCCACATGCCCAGCGGTTGAATGCTAGCTTGGCTAAATTGCTAGCGCTTCAACTGCTGCCTTTTCAGTTGGTAGACTCGGCCCCCTTCCGTGAGTTTGTGCAATGTGCGGTTCCTCAGTGGCAGGTTCCCAAACGCCACTTTTTCTCACGGAAGGCTATTCCGGCTCTCTACCGGCATGTGGAAGGCAATGTCTTGGCCTCGCTGGACAGGGCGGTCAGCGGTAAGGTGCATATTACCGCTGACTCATGGTCCAGCAGGCATGGACAGGGACGTTACCTTTCTTTCACGGCCCATTGGGTCACTCTTTTGGCAGCTGGGAAGGATTCAGGACAAGGTGCAGTAGTGTTGGAGGTTGTCCTACCGCCACGCCTCCAAAATGCTACTACTGGTTGTGACACACCTCTCTCCTCCACCCCCTCCTCTTCTTCTTCCTCCATGGCCTCTTCCTGTGGTTTGTCCTATGAACCAGCGGTGCTCCGTAGCCGTTCACGGGGCTACGCAAGTACGCAGGCAAAAAGATGCCATGCCGTGCTTGCGCTGGTGTGTTTGGGGGACAGAAGCCACACTGGGGCAGAGGTCCTGTCTGCTCTGCAGGGCCAGGCCGAGAGGTGGTTGACGCCACGCCAGCTTAAGCCAGGAATGGTGGTTTGCGACAATGGCACCAACCTCCTCTCCGCCCTCCGACAGGGACAACTGACCCATGTGCCCTGTGTGGCTCACGTCCTTAACCTGGTGGTGCAGCGCTTCTTGGGCAGGTACCCGGGCTTACAGGATGTCCTGAGGCAGGCCAGGAAAGTCTGTGTGCATTTCCGCAGATCTTATAATGCCAGTGCTCGCCTGGCTGAGCTGCAAAAGGAGTTGAACCTGCCCAAGAACCGCCTTATATGTGACATGCCCACCAGGTGGAACTCAACGTTGGCCATGCTGCAGCGGCTGCACACGCAGCAGAGGGCCATCAATGAGTACCTGTGCGACTACGGCACCAGGACAGGGTCAGGGGAGCTTGGTTTTTTTTCTCCACGCCAGTGGGGCATGATCAGGGATGCATGCACTGTCCTGGCACCATTTGAGGAGGCCACGAGGATGGTGAGCAGTGACAGTGCATGCATCAGTGACACTGTACCTCTTGTCCACCTGTTGGAGCACACGCTGCGTGGAATAATGGACAGGGCACTTGAGGCAGAACAGAGGCAGGAAGAGGAGGACTTCCTTGCCTCTCAAGGCCCCCTTTACCCAGACAGTGTTCCTTCTGTCCCACCCATCGCACAGGAAGAGGAGGAGGAGGAGGAGGAGGAGGAGGATTGTGTCAGCATGGAGGTGGAGGCTGGCACTCAGCATCATCAGCAGCAGTCTTTTAGGGATGATTTACAGTCCCAAGAAACCAGTGGACTTGTACGTGGCTGGGAGGAGGTGGCTGCGGATCATGTCGTCCTTAGTGACCCAGAGGACTCCGGAGCGAATGCCTCAGCAAACCTACGCTGCATGGCCTCCCTGATCCTGCAAAGTCTGCGGAAGGATCCTCGTATTCTTCGGATCAAGGAGAGGGACCATTACTGGCTGGCCACTCTCCTTGATCCACGGTACAAGGGTAAGGTTGCGGACCTTATGTTACCGTCGCAGAGGGAGCAGAGGATGAGACAACTCCGGGAGGCCTTGCAGAAAGGTCTGTGCAACGCGTTCCCAGAGACTGGGAGGTTGCAAACTCCTGGTCCTGGACAACGAGTTGCTGAGGCTTCGGCCAGTCAAAGAAGGAGCGGTGGGGAAGGTGGCCGTCTGACCGATGCGTTCAGACAATTCTTTAGTCCGCAGCCCCAAAGTATGATCGGTTCCAGCAACCATCGCCAGCGTCTGATAAACATGGTGCAGGAATATCTAGGGGCAAGGTCAGACTTGGACACCTTCCCCACCGAAAATCCTCTGGCTTACTGGGTCTTGAGGATGGATCACTGGCCAGAGCTTGCACAGTATGCAATTGAGCTACTGGCCTGTCCTGCATCCAGCGTTCTTTCGGAACGCACATTCAGTGCTGCTGGAGGATTTGTCACGGATCACAGGGTGCGCCTGTCCACCGACTCGGTTGATCGACTGACTTTCATCAAGATGAACCAGTCTTGGATCACCACCAGCTACCACACACCTGATGCTGATATAACAGACTAATTGATTTTAAAATGTCACATCCCTTCAAGACTGATGCTGATGCTGAGTGCCTGTGCTGTTATGTTGACTGGCTATCCTCCTCCTCCGAGTCCTCAATGATACGATTGATGATGATAGCTTGGAAGATCATTTTTGTTTATGGGTGCCGCCACCAGTGCCTAACGCCCAATTTTTCAGCCCCTGTTTAACAGGGGCGTGTAATTACAATTTTTGAAGCAATACTTTGCAACAGGGCTCATTGCTGTGCTCCAAGTACAGTATCTGTGAGGAGTTGCAGTGTTGTGCCACCAGTGCCTAAGGCCCAATTTTTCAGCCCCTGTTTAACAGGGGCGTGTCATTACAATTTTTGAAGCAATACTTTGCAACAGGGCTCATTGCTGTGCTCCAAGTACAGTATCTGTGAAGGGTTGCAGTGTTGTGCCACCAGTGCCTAAGGCCCAATTTTTCAGCCCCTGTTCAACAGGGGCATGTAATTACAATTCTTGATCTAATAATTCACAGCAGGGCCCATTGCTGCACCCACCAAGAGTAACTGTCAGGGCTTACAGTGTTGTGGCACCAGCACCACCATCAAAGGCCCAATTTTTACTACCACTGTTCAACAATTATATGTAATTAAAATTCCTGATATAATAGTTGACAGCAGGGCGTTCCAGCACCAACCAAGAGTAACTGTGAGTGCTTACAGTGTTGTGCCAACACCAACAACTAAGGGGCCTATTTCTGCAGAGTATATACGGCAGGTCCCTACTTTCAAACATCCAACTTACAAACGACTCCTACTTGCAAACGCAAGAAGACAACAGGAAGTGAGAGGAAATCTACCACTAGGAAGGAAAATTCTCTCCTGTAAGAATAAATATGGGAGAAAGGTGTCTCCTCTGTACTGATGCTTTATCAGCAATCCTTGTTTCAAGAAAAACACCACATTTCAAAAACAGTTGTCATTAGGACGGAAAGTGAGGTGAAATGTTCTGAACAGGGGCACAGACAGCAAAACAAATGTTACAGGGGTGATAACCCTTACCTATGTTTTCCAAAAAGTTTAAAAATAGATTTTTGGTCTGGAGCTACACTTCAACAATGTACCTGTTCAAAATTACAAACAGATTCTACATAAGAACAAACCTACAGTCCCTGTCTTGTATGCACCGCCTGTATACGGCTGTTCAGAGTATATAGGGCCTTTTTTATTTTATGTGCGGGGTTCCCCTTAATATCCATACAAGACCCAAAGGGGCTGGTAATGGGCTGGGGTAGGGGGGGGGGTCATGGGGTAGCTATGCCATTTTTCTTAAAGATTTTCATCCATATTACCGGGACCAGACATTACATTAAAGCCGCAAGCAGTTTTAAATGGCTTTTTTTTCCTTTAGAAGTGTCATTTTGTGCAGGGACAGTTCTAAACACGGGAAACACGTGGCACTTCACAGGCATACTTTAGACACCCCCCAGGTACGATATTTAAAGGAATATTTGACTTTTTTTTTTTCACTTTATGCATCATTAAAATGACTGCTCCCGGAAAACGACCGTTTTTAAAACTTATTTTTGCATTGATACATGTCCCCTGGTGCAGAACCCGGGTTCCCAAACCCTTTTTAGGACAATAACATGCATAATAGTTGTTATAATTAGCACTTTAGAATTCGAACGTTCGCATCCATTGTATTTAATAGGGTTCTAATGTTCGTTCGAACTTTCGGTCCGTTCGCGGGTTCTGGTGCGAACCGAACCCGGGGGTGTTCGGCTCATCACTAGTCTACATATAGAATGCTTGTCACTGCAAAAGTTCTATCACATAGGGGTTTATCAGTGTATCTGTGATGGCAATAAATTTAAGTAAGCAAAAAGTATATATATTATAAATGAATAAAAACAGTTTTAACACCCCTGATCCCTCACACATGCACGTGTGTAACAATTTCCACACCTAAACTTCATCTTTAGGATTGGTTTGGACCTCTGTCCTCAAGGGGTTAAAGCGGAGCTCCACCCTAAAGTGGAACCTTTCAGGGGGGAGGAGGGTGCAGATACCTGTCTAAGACAGGTATTTGCACCCACTTCCAGGCATAGACTCCCGAGTCACGCCACTCCCCACCCCCCGCTGTCTCCTGGGAAACACACTGGTCCCAGGAGAGAGCGGGGACCTGTGAGGGCGCGCCGCGCTACTCGCATATGCACAGTAGGGAATCGGGCAGTGAAGCTGCAACGCTTCACTTCCTGATTCCCTTACCAAGGATGGCGGCGGGGGCAGCCGAGAGACGAGCGATTGCTCGGCCTCGGCTGCCGACATCGCGGACGCGCTGGACAGGTAAAAGTCAGCAGCTGCTGTATTTGTAGCTGCTGGCTTTTAAAAAAAATAAAATTACGGTGGATGATGAGAAATACAGACAGATATTTATGCATCATGCCCTACCATCAGGGAGGCATATGATTGGCATCATGGAGTCTGTCAACATCATGGAGTCTGTCTGGGATTACATGAAGAGGTAGAAGGATTTGAGGCAGCCTATATCCATAAAAGATCTGTAGTTAGTTCTCCAAGAAGTTTGGAACAACCTACCTGTCGAGTTCCATCTAAAACTATTTGCACCCACTTCCGGGAGTCCTCTCTGCGGGTATTCTGCGGGTAGTGCGTCACTTCCCGCAGAACGCCCGTTGTGTTCTGGGAAACACACGGCTCCCAGAACACAACGGTGACCAGTGAGGACGGTGCTGCGCGACTTGCGCATGCGCCGTAGGGAATCGGGCAGTGAAGCCGGAACGCTTCCTGATTCCCTCACCGACGATGGCGGTGGGGGCAGCAGATAGACGATTGCTCGTCTTCTGCTGCAGATGTCGCTGGACTCCAGGACAGATAAGAGTCCATATATTAAAAGTCAGCAGCTGCAGTATGTGTAGCTGCTGGCTTTTAATATTTTTTTTACGGCGGAGCTCCGCTTTAAGGATTTTTTATAGCATGGCTCAATGCAAGGCTGAGCTATGTACAGCCCACAGAAGGCAATTATTGTTTCTGGAGTTTTCCAGCCATTTTGCAGCCTGTTTTAAAGCAGCTTTTCTTTTTTTCAGCCAGGGCACCTTTTAAAATCCCATACATTCTAAAATCTAAAAAACGTAAATAATAGTTTTACATAATACAGCAGTATTGACACACATAGGACACCCAACGTTGGAGGTGATTTATTTTTGCAAAGCCAATACCTCTTTTCACATTGGAACTGATTAGTATTCCAGCATTTCTCTTCTCTCTTAGTTTTTGTCCATTATTCAGCTAATGTGAACCCAGTGCTGACAGAGGAAAACAGACACTCGACAGGGCTACTGTTAGAAATCATGGGGCCCCATACAGTCTTCCTGATGGAGCCCTACCAACCCCACCTACACCCTACCTACCCCCTGGGGGTGCAGCAAAACAGTGGAACTGACTTTATCCCCCCCACACCTGAAACATAAAAAAAAGCCCCACCTCCTGGGCCCCTCTGTTGACCTGATGGGGCTTAGTAAAATGTAATTTAAGCATTGATAAATCAGTAGGAGTGGGGGTGTGGTCTAGAAAATACATTTATTGATTGAGGCAGAAATTAACAATAAAATTGGCCTGGGCCCCCCTGTTTAGATGATGGGGCCTGGGCCCAGTACAACAGGACCAGTTGTAGTGCCTTATCAGCAGCCCTTGCGCTCGATGTCCTCCTTATCAAGATATGACATCATCATTTGTTAGAATGGCAGCGGCTGGCCTGCACGGTGCCCAGGGTGGTAATGCTGCACAATTAAAACCTGTGTTTTTGTGTAACAAAAGAAACAATTGATTACTGTCTGTAAAACTTTTTTTTTTTTTTGCACTAACATAATTTTTTAGCACATGGTTTTGGCGTTTGCCCCAC
The DNA here is from genome assembly GCA_029206835.1 of Rana muscosa. Lineage (NCBI taxonomy): Eukaryota > Metazoa > Chordata > Amphibia > Anura > Ranidae > Rana > Rana muscosa. Next base: position 158,917,678 of record CM055116.1, on the reverse strand, counting down.
TTCATCAAGGTCCAAGCAGTACTAATGCACAATGTTTTAGCAGAGTGTTAATAAGACAAGCTTGGATAGCTGGTGAAACAAGGCAGGGAAAGAGCTTGGGAATCGGAGGGGAGTGGAATAGGCATAAAAATGTTGAATAGTGATTTAGGAAGCTAAAAGTCATTTAGATCTAGGGCTTTTTTTCTCAGAGAATGGGTGAAGGAACTCCCCCTTTCTGAGTCACTCCTTGCCTCCGCCCCCTACCCATCTCTGAGCACCATCCTTTGGTTCCACCCCCTAACCACCTCCCAGTACTGGCCCTTTTAGAGAGTAAAGAGCCAAGTATTATTTTGTGGTGCTAATTAATTTGTATGGACTTTGTTAATGATAACAAGAAAATCAGTAAAATAGATCCCTTGCACCCAGCAACAATACGCCCCACCCCAGCAACAATAGATCCCCCAGCAATAATAGATACCCCCCAGCAACAATAGACCCCTACCTCAGCAACAGTAGATCCCCACAGCAACAAAATAATCACTCCAGCAACACTAGACCCACCCCCGTAACAATAGATCACCCCCAGCAACACTAGACCCCCGTGGCAACACTAGACCCCCCCAGCAACAATATGCTCCACCACAGCAATAATAGATATCCTCAGCAACACCAGATCCACCCCCGCAACAATGGATCCCCCCAGCAACAATATATCCCACTCCAGCAACACTAGACCCACCCCAAACATTATAGATCCCCCAGCAATAATAGAAAACCCCCAGCAATACTAGATCCCCCACATAACACCTCCCAGCAACAATAAGCAGCCAGTTACAAAATACCACCCCAGTGACAAAACATCCAGCCCAGCAACAATAGACCCCCAGCAGCAACAGCAGATTTCCCAGCAGCCAGCATCGATCGTCCCTCCAGCAGCCAGCAAGAATAGGCCTCTCCCTCAACAATTGAATCCCCCCAACAACAATAGACCTCCCCAGCAATAGTAGACACCTCACACGAAAATGGATCCCTGCCAGCATCAATAGACCCTCCAGCACTCCTTGCCATTACATACATTCAGTGCTGGAGGTGCCGGAACTGCGTTCCCCCATGTTCCTGTTGAATAATAAGCCCTGTTTAGACAATTTTTTTTGCATCAAATAAAATTATTATTCTTAGTTCAAAAGTTTTCCTTTCCTGATTAGTTTCAACGTTCCTTTAAGACCAAAACATTCAGATCTGGTTGTGAGAAATTATGTCCCACAGGTGTGCAGAAATCATCTTCTTTATGCAGTCTTTAATGATGTATCTGTAAAAATGTATTTGTGCTTGTAATTTTTGTATTTTTTTTTGCATAAAAGTATCAGGGGCAGTACTTAAAGTGATACTAAAAGTTTTTTTTTTTTTTTTTTTTTAAATACCAAACATGTTAAACTTGCCTGCCCTGTGTAGTGGTTTTGCACAGAGAAGCCCAGATCCTCCTCTTTTTGGGTTCCTCCTCGGCACTCCTGGTCCCTCCCTTCTGCGAGTGCCTCCACAGCAAGCAGCTTGCTATGGGGCACCTGAGCTGAGCCACTGCTCTGGTTGTCCATTCAGACTCGGAGCTGTGGCTCGACCCTGCCTTCTTTCTCTCCTCATTTGCTCACTGACTTTGATTGACAGCAGCGGGAGCCAATGGCGCCAATCAGGAGGCTTGGGGGCTGCTGCACACAGAGGGTTTTTTATCTTAATGCATAGAATGCATTAAGATAAAAAAAAAAAAAACTTCTGCCTTTAGAACCACTTTAAAGCGGAGGTTCAGGCAAAATAACATCCATATACAAGCACACTCCTTAAGAACGAACATGTACATTAGCCACTTTTTTTTTTTTTTTTATGTAGTACATACCGTACTAATGTCATTTCCAATTTCGTCTTCCGGGTACTCACTCCCGCGGGAGTAGGCGTTTCTATTCACCCGCAATGTAATCTGGGAGTTCTCCCAGATGTGACATGTCCTGCAGGAAAAGTTCCCCGGCGGATAAGGTTCCCCCCCCCTGTACTGCGCATGCGCGGCACGAACCTCAACGGAGTTTCCGAAAGTAGCCGAACATGAAGAGCTGCGAGTCGGCTCTACACAGCGCCTGCGCAGTCAGCTCTACATGACTCCTAGTCATTGCGCAGGCGCCGTATAGAGCTAACTCGCAGCTCTACATGTTCGGCTACTTTCGGAAACTCTGTTGAGGTTCGTGCCGCGCATGCGCAGTACAGGGGGGGGGGGAACCTTATCCGCCGGGGAACTTTTTCTGCATTACACCGTCCACCACCAGGAAGTCAGTGCTTGTGGGCTTCAAAATGCCCACAAGCAAAATGGAAAATTCAGACGGCTGATTTTAAAAGTGCATCTTTTGCCAGAAAAAAGACAGGGGAGGTTTAAAGTCACCAAACACGTGAGTACAAATTGGTGATCTAAAAATACTTTGCATGCAAGCGGAAAAAAAAAAAAAATGCCGCGGAACCTCCGCTTTAATTGTTTCTATTGCACTAATATGGCTACAATCATCTCAAACAAGTTGTAACAAAAGAAGGCAGGTTTATCCATCTGCTGGCTTAAAGGGGTTGTAAAGGTTCAGATATTATTAAAAAAACAAAACAAACATGTCATACTTACCTCCACTGTGCAGTTCGTTTTGCACAGAGTGGCCCCAATCGTCCTCTTCTGGGGTCCCACGGTGGCTCTCTCGACTCCTCCCCGCAATAAGTAACCCCCTCTGGGAAGCTCTCTCCCAAGGGGGTTACCTTGCGGGCGCACTCCCTGTCATACACTCTGCGTCCATAGACACAGAGTGTATGTCTCTGTCCTGCCCCCGGCGGCCGCGTCATTGGATTTGATTGACAGCAGCGGGAGCCAATGGCTGTGCTACTATCAATCTATCCAATCAATGCCGAGACTTTGTGGAGAAGAGGACGCCGGGGACAAGCCGAGTAGGTGATCGGGCTCAGGTAAGTAAAACGGGGGGGCCCGTCATTGCCAGGTGTTTTTTCACCTTAATGCATAGGATGCATTAAGGTGAAAAAACACGAACCTTTACAACCACTTTAAGCCGGGTACACACAGGCCGAATGTCGGGAGACATTTGCCGGTTAAAAAAAAATGGCTGACATCTATGTTGGTCTGTCAGACCATTCGGCCAGCTTCTGTCGGACAAGCATGCTGGAAAACCAGCAGCCAACCGACTTCCGATTATCGCTTCCAGTCAATAGGGGAGAGTGCGGATCAACGTATTCTGGTGGGGTGGGGGGGGCATCCCCCTGTCAAAACTCAATAGCTCAGTGGGAGAGATTGCTGTACTTACTTTGCATAATGAGTACAGCGGCTCTGACCGGAGCAGACAGTTTTTTTCATTCAACCCGCTGTGTACCAGGCTTAATTTACAATTGTTGGGCAATTTGAAACAGTTAGGCATGTTGCCAATGACACCCCTGAAGAACCCAGAAGGCACCCCAGGGTGCCATGGCACCCTAGTTGAAAAAGTTTTTTTGAAAGTACTTAAAATCTAAAATTTTTATAGCTTATTTTTTCATACATATCCAACTGACAGATCTGAAATGCAGGAGATCCTCTTTAATCAAAAAGACTTTGAAAACTTTTTTGAATAAAACTGTTCAAGCAAACTTCTCACACAGAGCCTCACAATTTCCATGGTAAACATGTTTGTTTTTCCACTAGTTTTATTCAGTTGTGTTGTTGCGATGAGACTTTTAGTGTCTTGCTGCGTGCAGACAGCCAGTGGTCTTGTACCTACATTTGCAGCGTCTGATCATGCAGTCAGAATCGCTTCAACTAATCACAGAGCTGCTGACTCATGGAAATGGTAACAATACAAGAAAAGGAATAATAGGATGCAGCCTGCAACTTCCACTGTAAAAATCATCTTCTTCTCTTTCATTAAAACAAAATCTTCTTTCTGCCTTTTCCGGTTAAAAAGGAGATTTGGTACAGGGTGTTCATGATCTATTTTGTGCTAGAGTGCTGATTGTCTTTGTACTTTGCCTTCCAGACCTCTCGCTGTTTCTCTCCATTCCCAAACATCTGCTATAAAAGAACCGATGTTACTGGAATGGAAATTATTGCATAGTAATTGTTTCTAGCACTAGATGTAAACAGCTGCTTTAACTCTGTGTATTTGTGTTGCTGTTGAGCAGCTCTATGAAGCTCTGAATAGCTGATTTACACAGACTGGCTTAGGGAAACTGGGAGTATGAGTGGATCAGTTGCCCAGAGCAACCTGTCTGGTGTTATCTTTGAAATGAAACAAGGAATATGATAGGCTGCTCGGGGCAACTGCGCCACTTTTGCTTTAATTTTTCCTGCACCTGTCTTTAAAAATCAGCCCACTAGTGCTTATTTTTAAATCAGTCAATTATGTCTGAAACATTCATTAACATATAGAGCGACAAGAAGTTGTTAAAAAATGCCATTGTTTTTTAACTGGTAGTTGATACACTACAGAAGTTGTTTTACACTCCAAACTATATGCCAAGGGAATGCATAGTGTCTGTATGCATAAAGTCCAATTTATTCTTAATACTGTAGCGATACCCCCAGCTAAGGGAGCCGCTGGTATGATTTTTGGGCCTGTAACACACCACGGTCAACCCCCAGCAATTGGCTCTACCCTCCCTTGGCACAGTTAGTAGGAGATGATAGGATTGTGAGGCCTGCAACTTTAGGCAACACAATCCAGCAACAAAAACACACACAGTGATATAGCGAACACTGACTGTTTCTTCTGCACAATAATAACACCAACAACTAGTCTGCTTAATCCTGGTACTTTTACTAAAGGAAATGATTAAACAGATTAACACAGTATACTTTAGTATATGCAGAGCTCTGCAATAAAAGGTGTTCAACAATAGGCAGATATGCAATTCTGTACAAAGATGACTAACGGACCCCCTTGCAGCTCTCCTCCCTCGTGGGCAAGATGGCGCCCAACAATGCCTACACTGGTAAGTCAGGCCTGACTGTAACTATGTGTAAGTTCCGTAGAGAAGAATCTTCGCTAGCAAATGGTGGTGCACTTTTGAAGACAAATTGTAATCCACGGGAATAAAGGTTGACAAACTTGGTGAACAAAGATAAAGTCACTAACGCTATTCAATGCACCGTCCCTCCGGTGTGCATATGCAAACTCTAACGGGTGAGTCCCGAACAGCAAACACTAGGCCTAGAGATTCTGTACTAATCTCTGAGCAGTTGCTCTCTCACCCAACCAGACCAGTCCAAGTCTGTATCTTTCGTTGCTGTGTCTCGGTACACAGGTTCCCTGACACCCGGGTCTTCGGTCCTCCTGGAAGCAGCAGACGGATAGCAGGATGCGACGTCCCTCAGGCTCCTTGGTGGAAACGGAAGGCTCTTTGGAAACACAGGCTAGGCTTCAGACCCTGTCCGGAAAAACAGACTCAGCCGAGAGTTCCACTTACTAGGCGGGCAATGTCCAAAGAGACCATACTCCGGTCCGCCCCTCAGTTAAATACCCCACCCCAGCAGTCCTTGCACGGGGAAATGCATCCTGGGTATGGTAGTCTCTGGGTTCCTCAAGCAACACCCCGCTACACAACCAATATTCTTAATAACATTTATCCCTACATAGGAACACACAAGGCAGAGACTGGAGTCCATTGTCCATTTAGAACATGGGTGCTTAACCTGTGGCCCTCCAGCTGTTGCAGACCTTCAAGTCCCATGAGGCATTGCAAGCCATTGACAGTTACAAGCATTATTACCAAAGGGAAAAGCATGATGGGGGCCTGGCTGCACTTTATCCCAGTATCACCGTGGGATGGATAGATATCAGGAGCCAAGATTCCAGGATGGATAACCTTACAACCAGGATGTTCACAATGGGCAATTATCTCCAGAGGGTGTGTGTTTATCCCAGTATCACCATGAGATGGATTGATATCAGGAGCCAAAATTCCAGGATGGACTACCATACAACCAGGATGTTCAACAGTGGGCAATTATCTTAGGAGGGTGTGTGTTACTCACCACCATCCCAAATAAAAATAGACGGTGGCCATGTTGTCGTGGCATACACTATGGTACATCATAGGCAATGTCTCCTGAGTTAAATGCACAATAGCCTCCTTTAAGACATGTTCTTGTAAATGGACACATTACTTGTTTCAAACAGCGTCCACACTACAGTCTGAAGGAAATGCATGCAACAACCCACCACACAAAGTGATAACAAGGCCTGTTGATCTCTGGGATGATAACTTTGATAATGCAGTGTTTGATGTAACCAAGGAAGATAATCGGGTTGATTTACTAAAAGCAAATAGCCTGTTCACTTTGCAAGGGAATTGTATTTTGCAAGGAAAGTTTCCCCAGAGCTTAGGGAATGTGGTGAAATTTCACTTTGCGAAGAATACCCATTCACATGCAAGAAGAATAAAAAATTACAGCATGCTCACACATAATTGGATGATGAAAGTTAGCACAGCTTCACCTCATTCACTAAGTTCTGGGGAAACTTCCCTTCCAAAGTGCAACTTTTCTTGCAAAGTGAACAGTCTGTTTGTCTTTCGTAAATCAACCCCAACAGGCTGTCAACCACAAATGAAAACAAGGAGTTACTGAAAACTGTAAGTAAGGAGTTCTACCGGGGACAACTCCAACAATTGGGTAGCGTCTCTACCATTTTGTATTCCAAGAAAAAGACTACTAGTAGTCGACATGCAGAGACTGGTTTATTTCTTTAAAGTACGCTTTAGACAGAAAACCTGGATGAGACCACACTTTGTTGTTCACTTTATACAGAAGATAATTGAGTGAGATCATGCAGAGTGTTTTCCACCTCTTGTGGAAGGGGAGGAACATTGCTACCTCCTGTCTTTTGATGTGTACTATCCTTGTAAGCCACATATAAAGGTGTACAAATGCCCTCCCTCTCACTGGGCCTAACTTATAGCAATTTTTCTCCATTTCAAGCAAGAACAAGTTGCCGTAATGGCTGACAATCAGCAAATGCTCCACTGTTTTATTGTTCATGAAGACAACAAAAACATTCTCAGGTTTCAATGGTACTGCATTAACGATGTCAATGGTTTAGTCCAGCCATAGACGGTTTGAATCTTGGCTGGTTCAGCAGGACCGGCTGAGATCCAAACCATGTATGTGCAGGATAAATGTACCAAGTTGATTGATCGATCAACTTGGGTAAAACCGGCCTGCCGAATATTACATATGTTTATCACTAAAAGCCCCCGCCGGGAGAATACAGTGGCTCAATGGGAGGGATTCCCCCATCAACACTGTCTGTGGTTGCAGGAAAGAAATTTGCTCAAAGTCATAGACTACCAGAAGGTTCATGCTTTCGGTAGCATCCCTACTAGTAGCAACTTATGGACTAAGAAGGATAGCTTATGATGACAGAAGGAATTGGGATCTAATGCAGTTCCATTTGCTGAAAGGAACTTCCAAATCATGAGTGCTCAACCTCTGGCTCTCCAGCTATTGCAGAGCCACATGCTTTTAAACGAAAAAATAAGTTGCGCAAAAAGTGTCACCTAATAATAAAAAATAATAATTTCTCAATGACAGCTGCACTCACAAAATGTCCACTTAAACATTATACATATTAATATTAATGAAAAATGTTTTTCACTCTCAATATGGGGTGCAGAACTTCAAAACAATTGATCAATAAAGTAAAAAATTCATATACCGTATTTATCGGCGTATAACACGCACCAGCGTATAACACGCACCCCAATTTAAGAGGGAAGTTTCAGGAATTTTTTTTTTTTCAAATAAACCACTTTGAAGAAAAATAATGGTCAGTGCCAATCAATGCAGCCTGATTAGTGCCCATCTGCAGCCTCAATGCAGCCTGATGCCCATATGCAGCCTCAATGCAGCCTCTGTGCCCATCTGCACCCTTAATGCAGCCTCTATGCCCATCTGCAGCCTGATCTGCACCCATCCAATGCAGCCTGATGCCCATCTGCAGACTCAATGCAGTCTCTGTGCCCATCTGCAGCCTGATCTGCGCCAATCCAATGCAGCCTGATGCCCATCTGCAGCCTCAATGCAGCCTCTGTGCCCATCTGCAGCCTGATCTGTGCCCACCCAATGCAGCCTGATGCCTATCTGCAGCCTCACCATCTCTCATGCAGTGCAGGAAATCAGGAGGGGGACGAGCGCCGCCGGAATCACCGAGCCATCATCTTCTGTTTACAGTACTCGGCTCTCAGTCACATACACAGTCCCGCCTCCGCCATCGCCATTGGACCAGCTCCTGTGGTTGACAGAACACTGGTCCAGTGCTGGTGGCGGAGGCGGGACGTGTGTGTGATTTCAGAGCCGAGTAAACAGAACACGATGGCTCAGTGATTCCGGCGGCTCTGGTCCCCCTTCTCCTCTTCCGAGGTACGCTGTCGGCGTATAACACGCACCTGTGATTTTCCCCACTATTTTAAGGGGGAAAAGGTACGTGTTATACGCCGATAAATACGGAACATCAAAAACTATAAATAAGAATGTGATAAAAAAACATTCATAAATGATCCAGCTAAGTCCATCAGAAAAAAAGAAGAAGAGAAGTGCTCTTGTACAAAAAGTTCATACAGTCAGGTCCATAAATATTGGGACATCGACACAATTCTAATCTTTTTGGCTCTATACACCACCCACAATGGATTTGAAATGAAACAAACAAGATGTGCTTTAACTGCAGACTTTCAGCTTTAATTTGAGGGTATTTACAATTTACATCCAAATCAGGTGAACGGTGTAGGAATTACAACAGTTTGTATATGTGCCTCCCACTTTTTAAGGGACCAAAAGTAATGGGACAGATTAACAATCATAAATCAAACTTTCACTTTTTAATACTTGGTTGCAAATCCTTTGCAGTCAATTACAGCCTGAAGTCTGGAACGCATAGACATCACCAGACGCTGGGTTTCATCCCTGGTGATGCTCTGCCAGGCCTCTACTGCAACTGTCTTCAGTTCCTGCTTGTTCTTGGGGCATTTTCCCTTCAGTTTTGTCTTCAGCAAGTGAAATGAATGCTCAATCGGATTCAGGTCAGGTGATTGACTTGGCCATTGCATAACATTCCACTTCTTCCCCTTAAAAAACTCTTTGGTTGCTTTCACAGTATGCTTCGGGTCATTGTCCATCTGCACTGTGAAGCGCCGTCCAATGAGTTCTGAAGCATTTGGCTGAATATGAGCAGATAATATTGCCCGAAACACTTCAGAATTCATCCTGCTGCTTTTGTCAGCAGTCACATCATCAATAAATACAAGAGAATCAGTTCCATTGGCAGCGATACATGCCCACGCCATGACACTACCACCCCCTTCACCGCTTCACTGATGAGGTGGTATGCTTTGGATCATGAGCAGTTCCTTTCTTTCTCCATACTCTTCTCTTCCCATCACTCTGGTACAAGTTGATCTTGGTCTCATCTGTCCATAGGATGTTGTTCCAGAACTGTGAAGGCTTTTTTAGATGTTGTTTGGCAAACTCTAATCTGGCCTTCCTGTTTTTGAGGCTCACCAATGGTTTACATCTTGTGGTGAACCCCCTGTATTCACTCTGGTGACGTCTTCTCTTGATTGTTGACTTTGACACACATACACCTACCTCCTGGAAAATATTCTTGATCTGGCCAACTGTTGTGAAGGGTATTTTCTTCACCAGGGAAATAATTATTCGGTCATCCACCACAGTTGTTTTCCGTGGTCTTCCGGGTCTTTTGGTGTTGCTGGGCTCACCGGTGTGTTCTTTATTTTTAAGGATGTTCCAAACAGTTGATTTGGCCACACCTAATGTTTTTGCTATCTCTCTGATGGGTTTGTTTTTGCTTTTTCAGCCTAATGATGGCTTGCTTCACTGATTGTGACAGCTCTTTGGATCTCATATTGAGAGTTGACAGCAACAGATTCCATATGCAAATAGCACACTTGAAATTAACTCTGGACCTTTTATCTGCTCCTTGTAAATGGGATAATGAGGGAATAACACACACCTGGACATGGAACAGCTGAGCAGCCAATTGTCCCATTACTTTTGGTCCCTTAAAAAGTGGGAGGCACATATACAAACTGTTGTAATTCCTACACCGTTCACCTGATTTGGATGTAAATACCCTCAAATTAAAGATGAAAGTCTGCAGTTAAAGCACATTTTGTTTGTTTCATTTCAAATCCATTGTGGTGGTGTATAGAGCCAAAAAGATTAGAATTGTGTCGATGTCCCAATATTTATGGACCTGACTGTATATGTGTGAATTAACAAAAGTCAGTGTGGATAGAAAATTCATTACAGCCAAAAGTGCACAACCAACTCTCAAGCCATTTACCAGCTACTCCAACCCCAAAATCGGGTCCTGGCAGCACTTTAATCTAGTATCACCATGGGAGTAGGAATCTCCTCCCTGTTGGTTGGAATCCGGTTGCACTTAATGAGAGTTGGTAATGGTATTTCCACACTGTCGTTGGAGTTGGTGTTACAAGACAACTTGTCCTCCTACATGAGACCTCCATAGTGTCAACATAGGTGCACATTGGTTGTCCAGTAAAGAAGTTCCCCCTGTGGTAGTCTGTGGAGACATCCCTTTTTACATTGCTACTGGCTCTGCAGATCAACCTGCCCAAGGCCGCTTGCATGGTATCTTGGTATAGAATCTTCCATGGTCTCCAGTGACCTAGCAAACACAATTTATTTCTAGTGTGGGAAGAAGGACCCTACATCTGAACTAAGATGGAGCATTGCTTGTCTGGAGCACTAGCCTCAGGTCTTTAGCTAAATTGACATGGCATATGAAAAAAAACATAAAAAAAAAAGATTAAATTAGTCTTTACATGATCAGGGTAATTAAATTAACCAGGTAATTTTTCACCATTATTTTCCAATAATTTTTTTCTAATGGCAAGAAGTTTGTGACACAGTCAGAGTAGTAGAATCCTCAGAAGAACTTGAAGAAAACACCCCAAACTGTGATTTAGCCCAGGTTCACACTGGGGCTGCTGTCAGTCCCGATTTCAGCTCGATTACAGAGACATCTGACACAGATGTCAGTGTAAATCGTGGCTGAAATCGCAAAAAGTAGTACAGAAACTACTTTTTGAAATCGGTGCAGCGCCGCAGATGTGGCGTCGCACCGATTAGGACGGTGCCATTGCCCGCAATTTGCGGCAAATTTCGCCGATTTGACATGTCAAATCGCACCAGTGTGAACCAGGGCTTAGGTGCATTCACAGGGCAACATCTTCATGATCCCAATCAGTAGGTGAGCAGCCTATAAAATGTAAGTATCATGGTTGGCTTATGCCACACAAAGCTTGATGTATTTGTAAATTTTCATGTTATTTATGTATTTGGAATAAATTTTACTTTTATCATCATATTATTGTGTGCTTACCTCAGTGACAATCACACATCCTTTAAGGTCTGAGTCTTCTAAATATAAAATTGTATTGTCAATGTACAATCCTACTTTTTCAACATGTACTGGTCTCCCTGTTGCCATGACAGTATAGACTTTTTTTTCGCACAGGGAAAGAAAAGTTGGGTAGCTTTTTTTACCAAAGGCATCTAAAGTCTAATTTAAGTCATATGATCATGGATCGTCAGCTTCCATTATTGTTACCAATATTAGCATAGTCCAGTCAACCCTTGAGTTAATGCCATTATCAAATGAGGTTAAAATATCACTTTGTGCCCATTACTTCCACTTTTTTCTGTTTGAAACAGGGTTACTAGCATGCTACTTTTGGATTGTTGGAGAACCTCCAATAAATTCATTTCATAAAACAATGTAACAAAACAATGGACAGTTTAAAGCCTCCCTTAGCTTAAAATGGATATATAATTAATCAGTAGTGTGAAGTATAAGTCATAGTTCAGCCACTTGGAGATGGGGCTGAACTATGTGGCATCAAAAAGGGGTTGTAGTTTAGGGTTATGACCAGGCCCGGACTGGCCATAGGACATACCGGGCGTTTGCCCAGTGGGCCGCCTGGCAGTCGGGCCGCATGTTGTAAATTAGATCCCATGCATTCACTCCTCTCCATTCTATTGTCGTTTCTCAACTCCTGGGGGGCGAGGCAATGTCAAGCGAGCGCCGGCCGTGGTTGCTCGGTGACCAGTGCAAGGCCCGTCCCCAGGGGTGGACTGACTATTCAGGCTCTCGGGACATGGCCAATGGGGGATCTATGAGAGGCTCCTGGGTGGACGGGGCAGGATGGATTCCGCCGCGGGATGGGTGGCGTCAATGGGCTCCTGGTCCTGAGAGGAGAGAGAGGGACCGAGAGAGCCCGGGGAGGAGGAGGAGGACACTTCCTGGATGGGGTAAGTGTAACTGGATGTGACAGTGGGAGGAGGGGAGGGAGAGGGACCGACGAGCAGCTGAGAACTGGAGTGTGACAGCCTGCCTTCTACACAGACAGGGGAGAGACCACTCTGAGAGGAGACATGTGGGTGGAGGGTGTACTGAACTCTATACAGTATAATGGTGGGACATAGCAGATATACTGATCAACCCCCCCTCTCCTTCTCCCTCCCCCTCTCTCACTACCCCCCACTTCCTACACCCCTCCCCCTTTCTCACTACCCCCACCCCTCCCCCTCTTTCACTACCCCCCACTTCCTACACCCCCCTTTCTCGCTACCCCCACCACTGCCTACACCCCCTCTCCAACTACCCCCCACTTCCTACACCCCCCTCCCCCTCTCCCTACACCCTAACCCCTCTCCTCCTTCTTTCACTACCCCCCCACTTCCTACACCCCCTCTCTCACTACCCCCACTTCCTACACCCCCTCTCTCACTACCCCCCCACTGCCTACACCCCCTCCCCCTCTCACTACCCGCCTCTTCCTACACCCCCCACCCCCTCTCCCCCCTCTTTCACTACCCCCACTCCCTACACCCCCCACTATTCCCCACTTCCTACACCCCCTCCCCCTCTCTCACTACCCCACCTCTTCCTATACCCCCACCCCCTCCCCCTCTTTCACTACCCCCCACTTCCTACACCTCCCTCTCTCACTACCCCCCACCACTGCCTACACCCCCCTCCCCCACTTCCTACACCCCCTCTCTCACTACACCCCTCTTCCTACACCCACCACCCCCTCTCCCCCTCTTTCACTACCCCCACTTCCTACACCCCCCTCTCTCACTAGCCCCTACTGCCTACACCCCCTCCCCCTCTCACTACCCCCCTCTTCCTACACCCCCCACCCCCTCTCCCCCTCTTTCACTAACTCCCACTTCCTACACCCCTCTCTCTCCCTACCCCCCCACTGCCTACACCCCCTCCCCTCTCCCACTACCCCCCACTTCCTACACCCCCTCCCCCTCTCTCACTACCCCACCCCTTCCTACACCCCCACCCCCTCCCCCTCTCTCACTACCCCCCACTTCCTACACCCCCTCCCCCTCTCTCACTACCCCCTCTTCCTACACCACTCTGTCACTACCCCCCACTTCCTACACCCCCTCTCTCACTACCCCCTCTTCCTACACCCCCACCACCTCCCCTCTCTCTCACTACCTACACCCTCCCCCCCCCTCGCTCACTACCCCCTCTTCCTACACCCCTCTCCCCCTTCTCCTTCTCTCTCTCTCCTCTCTCACTACTCCCCTCTCACCCTCCCCCTACCTAAATCCCCTTCTCTCACACTCCCTCTCACCCCCCTCTCCTTCTCCCTCCCCTTCTCTCTCTTACCCCCCTCTTTCCCCTCCCTCCCTCCCCTTCCTCTATCTCTTTCCTACTTTCCCATCTCTCTCTTCCTCCTAGACATAGATATACGGCGGCAAGGCAGCTCCGCTGCTCCAGATCATGTACCTAGTACGTGATCTGACACTTCCAGGTAGGGAGTGCACACCGCTGGCGACCCGGCCATGCTGTGACTAAACACAGCATGGCCGTGCACCCGCCGATCATCATGAATTTACACAGGACAGAGCCCTGCCTGTGTAAACAAGGCAGATCTCTGTTTTATCAGCGGGAAGTAATAGATTTTCTTTACTTGCAAAGCAGGGAATAAAATTAATGACTTCCCTTAGTAAAAGCACCAATCACAGTGCACACAAACACAGGCTAGGCACACATTTAACCCTTTGATCACCTCTAGATGTTTAACCTCTTCCCAGCCAGTGTCATTAGTACAGTGACAGTGCATATTTTTAGCACTGATCACTTTATTTGTGTCACAGGTCCCCACAAAGTGTCAGCTAGTGTCCAAATGTCTGCCTCAATATCACAGTTGCTGATCGCTGTCACACTATAACTTTTATGCAATTTACACAATTTTTGTTCCAAACACATGTAGCAGAATACATATTTTTGATTTTTTACACGTTTTATAGCAGAAAGTAATATATATATATATATATATATATATATATATATATATATTTATTTTTTCTTCCTTTTTTGTGGGCTATAAACAAAGTGACACAAAGGTGATCAAATACCTACAAAAGAAAGCTCTATTTGTGGGAAAAAAAGGACATAGATTTTATTTGGGTACAGTGTTGAGTGTGGGTGGGGACACAGGGGCCCATGATCTCTTATTGCCCCGGGGGCCCCATGAGTTGTCAGTCCATGCCTGGTATGGGCTGCTCAATCTAAAATGCCTGGGCCTATTATTTGTCCCAGTCCGGGCCTGGTTATGACCAACGGTTTGTATGTCACTTATTCGGGTTTCTGTATCTTTTGCTGTGCTACCATCTTATCTACATTATAGCCAAGGGAGAAAAGGTGCAGACTGCAACAAGACATTGTTCTACATAGAGGCCACCAAATAACAGATTACATGAAACCTGTATATTCTGCCTTTATTTCCAGAGTGCCTCAATCTAATGCAGTTGGAAGGAAAATTAACATGTACAGTATTTGACTTTTTCTGTTAGGAGTCCAAAGCACTCCATACTTGCTTCTGGTGTTGTATTGAGTTCATTTCAGATAAAATAGCAAGTTAAAACCGTGTGTTCAACTTGACCTAACTATTTTAATTTCCATAATATATTCCTATATAAAGTCAATTCATATTTTATTCTAGCTAATATACTATAACTGATGCATTTTAAACACATACAATTTCATTTTCCCTTGTACTGGCCTGGTAGGACAAGGCAAACTATATCCACTTTTTTCTTCCTTTAATATTAAACATTGATTTTTTTTTTTGATTTTTTTTTTACAGTACAAAGAAATCTCATTGTTATATGTACCTTACCTTTCTCAGACCTGGCAGTTTAATAGAGTTTCAAAATTGCAATCAGTGAAATAATGGTTGTATCATTAGTAATCAGCTAGGGGCCAAAGGGCCAGGGCGGGCAGGCAGAAGACTTTTCATTTAGACTAATCTATTTTTGTACCCTTTGACATGCTTGTTATGTTTTGGGAAAGGCTGAGAATAGACTGCTTTCAAACAACCCTTTCACTTCCTCAATGGTCATTTTTTTTTTGTTGTCTTGAACTTACGCCAGATCCATCTCTCCTCCTCAATCAATATAGATGGATATGCACTTGGGTAAAATGCATAAGCCCAAGAGACAGGGGATTTACTGAAACTCAAATGAATGTTACATCATTATAAACAATCTCCCTCGCTCCAGCTTCTGGATTTCCTGCTGTAAAAGTCCTATTCACATTGATTGTCTAGCCATTCAGACAGCGCCAGAACAAAAAATGGTTATTAGTGATTTTTAAAAAGGGCAATTCCATCTGTCACCACCGGTCTTCATTAAATATAGGAGTTAAGGGATTAAGAAAAACATTACAGAATGTTTTTTTTTTTTTTTAACAGTTCTACAGTTTTGTTCCAATCTGAACAAATTGTGCTTTTTAGTTAAACAATATAGGAAAAAAAACAGCACACAATAGAGATGATTTACTAAAACTGGAGAGTGCAAAATCTGGTGCTTAGAAACCTATTAGCTTCCAGTTTTTTTTCCAGTTAGCAGCTTGCTATGGAGGCACCCGAGCTGAGCTGCAGCTCTGTGTATCCATTAAAACACAGATCTGTGGTTCGGCCCTGCTCCCTCTCTTGCTGATTGGCTAACTGACTTTGATTGACAGCAGCGGGAGCCAATTGTGCCACTGCTGTGTCTCAGCCAATCAGGAGGGAGAGTCTCGGATGGCCGAGACATTCGTGGACATCGCTGGATAAAAGATGGGGCTCAGGTAAGTATTAGGGTGGCTGAGGGGGGCTGCTGGACACAGAAGGCTTTCTATCTAAATGGATAAAATGCAATAGGATAAAATACCTTCTGCCTTTACAACCACTTTAATCCCAAAAAAAACATTTCCACTGCATTTGTGAAGAAGACTTTCAGGGTGCCCAAGAAAGTTCAGCAAGCGCCAGGAGCTACAGTTGATTCAGCTACGGGATCGAGGCACCACCAGTGCAGAGCGTGCTCAGCAATGGCAGCAGGCAGGTGTGAGTGCATCAGCATGCACAGTGAGGCAAAGGCTTTTGGAGGATGGCCTGGTGTCAAGAAGGGCAGCAAAGAAGCCACTTCTCTTCAGGAAAAACATCAGGGACAGACTGATATTCTGCAAAAGGTATAGGGATTGTACTACTGAGGTCTGGGGTAAAGCCATTTTCTCTAAACCAACCATCCAAGAACAGCTTGGTGATGAAAAATGCCTTTTCCAGTATGATGGAGCACCTTGCTTGCTATAAGGCAAACGTGATAACTAAATGGCTTGGGGAACAAAACATCGACATTTTGGGTCCATGGCCAGGAAAATCCCCAGACCTTATTCCCATTGAGAACTTGTGGTCAATCCTCAAAAGGCGGGTGAACAAAAACTCCCCCCCCCCACAAATTCTGACAAACACCAAGCATTGATTATGCAAGAATGGGCTGCCATCAGTCATGATGTGCCCCAGAAGTTCTCTGACAGCATGCCAGGGCGAATAGTAGAGGTCTTGAAAAAAAAGGGACAACACTGCAAATATTGACTCTGCATAAACTTAATGTAATTGTCAATAAAAGCCTTTGACACTTATAAAGTGCTTGTAATTATACTTCAGTATACTATAGTAACATCTGACAAAAAGACCTAAAAACACTGAAGCAGCAGACTTTGTGAAAATTAATATTTGTGTTGTTCTCAAATCTTTTGGCCACGGCTGTACATACTGTATTTATTGGCGTATAACACTCACATTTTTACCCTGAAAATAATGGGTAAACTGTGCCTGCGTGTTATACGCAGGGGGCCGTGGAAAGTATTTTTCCTGAAACTTCCCTCTTAAAGTTAGGGTGTGTGTTATACGCCTGTGCGTGTTATACACCGATAAATACGGTAGTTAAAGGTAAATGTAAAGGAAATTGAACAAGAAAATTGTATAATGAATGGCCAACCTTAGCCTTTACAACCACTTTGACTCTTACCTGTTCTAAATTGATGCCGGTTTGTTCTGTCTTTACAAGAGTTTTAGACCTCAAAAGATCGTGACAAATATTTAAATTGACAACAAACTGATGCAGTTTATCTTGTATTTAACTCTCCCCCCAAAAGGAATTAGAAAATAACATTCAGTGAAAACTAATTTATAAATGTAACTGAGAGGCCTTTCTACTCTCATGATAAAAATATACATATATATGCTATACATATATTATAATTTATCACCAATTTATATCCTAACTGGAGCTGTCCTTTAAGTCCCAGTGCACTTTTAGCATACCAGTAAATGAATTCAGATGAGGCTTAAAGTAATGCAACATGTATAATATTACATTACACCACTTCCTTACACCATGCATACTCGCGATTTGATGTGTTAATCCCTGTTGTGTATTTGACATTTTACAGCAGCTGGTGAGTTCTGTAACTTTTTGTTCTGTTTTGGTGCAGTGCATTCTGGGTATTGTTAAATTTATTGATATAAGCGTTTGCTGCAAAATTTGCAAAAATAAAGTTGAACACCAGGCAGATTAAAAAAAAAACAAACACTAATTATTGCAGTCTTTTATTCATTATAATTTATAGGAAAAACTTGAATTTTGTTTTGGATAGATTAGGCAAGGATTATAATCCATCTCATTTATTTAGTATCTCCTCTTTATTTGTTCTGGTGCCCATTGTCACAGTGCTGTCAATCTAATACCTGAAACATACTGAGAGGAGAAGAGAGCAGAAATATTGCTTTACTGTCCAATCAATTGAATGATGGTGTGTTCTTGATTAAAGGGGTTGTAAACCCTCATGGCTTTTCACCTTAATGCATGCTCTGCATTAGGGTGAAAAACCTTCTGTAGTGCTTCAGCCCCCCCCCCGTTTTACTTACCTGAACGCTGTCATCCTCCATCTGGGAATGAGCACACTAGCTGGTGTCTTGTGTCCTGATTGGATAGATTTATAGCGGCACAGCCACTAGCTCCCACTGCTGTCAATTAAATCCAATGACGCGGCGCCGGGGGCGGGGCCGAGTCCTGCATTCTGTGTGAATGGACACAGATGCGGGACTCAGGAGCGCACCCGCATGGGTGTCCACCAAGGAGAGCGCTTCTCCAATGTGGACACTCAATGCAGGGAGGATCCACCAGCGCCGCTGAGGGACCCCAGAAGAGGAGGACTGGAACCACTCTGTGCAAAACGAACTGAACAGTGGAGGTAAGTATGACATGTTTGTTATTTAGGAAAAAAAACAAGGGTTTACAACCGCTTTAAGCTGTACTGGTATTGCAATAAAGGTCCAGGAACTAGCCGTTTTATCTGGTATGGGTGTCTGGATCGCAAGACTTGAAAGTAATTAAAACCTTTTGGCAGATATTATTATTATTATTATACAGGATTTATATAGGGCCAACAGTTTGAGCAGCGCTTTTATACATCGGGGAAGACAGTACAATTACAATACAATTCAATACAGGAGGGATCAGAGGGCCCTGCTCGTTAGAGCTTACAATTTAGAAGGGAGGGTCAAGTGGAACAAAAGGTAGTAGCTGTTGGGGATGATCGGATGGACAAGATGAAAGTACAGTTGAAAGGTGTGGGTAGGATAGGCTTCTCTGAAGAGAAGGGTTTTCAGGGATCGTCTAAAAGCTACTAGAGTAGGAGATAAACTGACAGATTGGGGTAAGGAGTTCCATTGGCTTGGAGAGGCTCTGGAAAAGTCCTGGAGGCGAGCATGGGAGGAGGTGATGAGAACGCTAGAGAGCAGGAGGTCTTGCGAAGAACGAAGAGAACGATTAGGTTAGATATGACAATTCATATACTGTGTATTTTGTGAAGACCGTTATTATAACAGTAGGACTGTCAACAGGGGTGTTTCCTCTCATTTTGGGGAGATTTCAACTTCAGTGTTTTGTTTAGCACAGAACTGGCAATTATGTCTGTGAAGCTACACATATATGGAGGTAATTCGTGTAACCCTGTGCCTCTTCCATCTTTCATTATCCATATGGTGCCTACATGTTACGGCCTAGATGATCATGTTAAACTGGAACTTCACTATCCCAATTAACATTTATTATTTTCAATCCTCATGCTGCTAGCATTAATAAATCTATAGGAAAGTATATCACATTTACTTGTTTTAAACTTTTTATTTTTTACATTTCTTCATTTATTTCCTAATTTCTTGCCTAGGTGAATTATGTCATACATCCCAGGAGTCCTCAGGAGAGGAGGAGGGTTTTTTTTTCAGCTAAGCACACTTTTCTGCGTACATGCTTAAGCTAAGGACAGGTGGATTCCAGAAAGTAAATGCTAAATGAATCATTTGCCCTTGCTCAAGATGGCCACAGCCAGGAATGCTAGGGGGTTGTTTTTCAAAGTGATTTCTCAAAATAATAAAGCATGGAGACATAGATGGATGGGGGAGTTTGCTTTGAACATTAAAAATGAATTAAATAGTGTTCTTGGTTTGTGGTGCTCAGATGTAGTGAAGATCCGCTTTAAACCTGGACACATACAAGCAACCTCTCTTTGCAAATCCTATCTAGGGCTTTAGCACATGGCCCAACAAAGATAGCTTTGTGACTTTTTAGAGTAGCCATAGTGTTACATTGTTGCTGTATATGTCTCCAAAACCTTAAAGCGGAGTTCCACCCAAAAAGTCCTCCCCCCTCCGGTGTCACATTTGGCACCTTTCAGGGGGGAGCAGATACCTGTCTAATACAGGTATTTTGCTCCCACCTCTGGGCATAGATACCCGAGCCACCCGTGGGTATCTACGCCACTTCCGGCGCCTTCTCCGTTCCCCTCGCTGTCTTCTGGGAGACACACAGGTCCCAGAAGACAGCAGGGACCAGTAGGATAGTGCAGCGCGAGTCGCGCATGCGCAGTAGGGAACCAGGAAGTGAAGCCGCAAGGCTTCACTTCCTGATTCCCTTACCGAAGATGGAGGCGGCAGCACCCGAGAGCCGAGGGATAGATCGGCTTTGGGTGCCGACATCGTGGGCGCCCTGGACAGGAAAGTGTCCTTATCTTAAAAGTCAGCAGCTGCAGTATTTGTAGCTGCTGACTTTTAAAAAAAAAAGCCCTGTACACATGATCAGATAATCGTACGTAAATTACCGTGTTCAAAGCGATCGTACGATAATCGGATCGTTAGTACAGAGCTTACGAGAGCCGATCATGACAGTTCATCCAATATTATCTGATCGGACATGCACAAACATTTTTTTTGTACTATAGCAGATTGTTCGATTTTCGTTTAATCAGTACAGTTGTCGTTCGAAAATGCAATACAAATACACTACAACACACTTCCGAATTTTTAATCTGTCGTACGAGAATTTTCGCGACTTCAGCTTCGAACTGAGATTAGCATGCAAAAAAAAAAAAATGGACGATCATTTGTCCGATAATCTCATCGGTGGTACCAGGCATTACCAATTTTTTTTTTTTTTTTACAGGCAAGTCATGCAATACACTGCATAAGCTACAAAACTAATGACACACTTAAGCCTCGTACACACGACCGGTTTTCTCATCAAGAATAGACAAGAAAACTGTTGGGAGAGCTTTCTTGTCGAGAAAACAGTTCATGTGTATGGTTTCTTGTCGAGAAAACTGCTGGGAATCTCGATGAGAAAAATAGATAACCTGCTCTCTATTTTCTCGTCAGGATTCTTGTTTTTCTCGTCGGGATTCTCGTCGGCCTGTTTCCCGACGAGAAAACCATTCGTGTATATGCTTTTCCGAGTCTTAAAAAATCACGCATGCTCAGAATCAAGTATAAGACGGGAGCGCTCCTTCTGGTAAAACTAGCATTCGTAATAGAGATAGCACATTCGTCACGCTAAAACGAACTGAAAGCACGAAGACTGAAAAGCGCGAATCGTCTCTCCCCAAACTTTTACTAACACGCGGTAACACGAGATCAGCAAAAGCAGCCCAAGGGGTGGCGCCATTGGAATCGAACTTCCCCTTTATACTGCCGTCGTACGTGTTGTACGTCACCGCGCTTTACAACGACGAGATTTGGAATTGACAGTGTGTATGCAAGGAAAGCTTGACAAGAATCTCATCAAGCTTGACAAGAATCTCGTCGAGAAAAACAACGGGTTTTTTTACGACGAGATTCTCGGTCGTGTGTACTAGGCTTAAGGCCTCATGCACACTGGACATTTTTCTGCTACTCCTAGGGGCATTTTTTTCAAATGTTTTTTTTTCTGCCAAAACTCTGCTGCTACTGGACACACTGGCTGTGTTTTTTATTTTTTTTTGCCTTTGTGTTAGCCTATGTGTCCATGCACACATGGCCAGGGCATTTAGAGGCAGATAAAAAAAAAACATAGCCAGTGTGTCCAGGAGCAGCAGAGTTTTGACAAAAAAAAAAAGGCTTGACACGTCTATATGAATCAAAAACGCATCTAAGCGTTTAGTGCTTCAGTAGCCAGATATAATTAATATTCTGGCCACTGAAATGAATTACCTCTCAAGCGATTGACGCTCCTAAACGCATTACACAAGTTTACAACTGTCAAGTGTTTTTTCTGCCAAAACTCTGCTTCCAGGAGGAAAGGAGTCTAGGAGACTTAGCAAAATGTCAAGTGAGTATGAGGCCCTAAATAAACCACATAATTGTGAATCAAGGAGTGCGTAAAATTTGCTAGTGTATTTCCAAATATAGCTTTTATAAGTACCAAAATCTGCTTTCATTACAATTTCACGTACCGTAATCACCTGCACAGCAGCACTGAGAGAGGGGAGTCTTAGCACTCTGCAATCTATTGGTTCACACCGTGCTATCAGACTAACACTGTCAGCATGCTCATGGGGGCATAAATGACAAATATGACCTCAACACCGGGGGCATAAGGATGTCCAAATTCCCCAGAATATCTGCAGTGCAGCAGCCAGCTTAATAGTTGCTGGGCACCCCTTCTGCAGCCTTTCAGACCTCAGAGGCAGACAGCAGCAGTTCAGAACGAGGGAGGCTTTCCTTAGCTTCTCCAGGGCCTCCATATGACTCAGCCAAGAGAGGACTTTCCTTACCTTGAACTGCCCGGTCCATTGACTGGATTTTAATGGAGGGGTATCTGTACTTGAGGGGAGTTCTGCACTCCCCTCAAGTACAGATCCCAGGAGTTAGATCTGTACTTGGGGGAATTTGTTCTAGGTGGGAGATCTGTATTGGGGGGGGGGGGGGGTCTGTACTGGGAAATATTGTGTCTTGGAGAAGGAGGAAATTTTTGTTGTAATTTGTCTACTGACCTGTGCAATACACTCTCCTGACCCCTACACTCTCTGCATTACAAACTACTGACCTCTGAATTCTGCCCATTACATATACCTGACCCCTTTACTCTGTGCATTACGCACACCTGCAGTCCGTGCATTAATGTACTTCAAACACTGTGCCCTTTGTGTAATGCACTCATGACCACTGTGCTCTGTTTTACACATTCCTGACCCCTGCGCTTTGTGTGTTATGCACACCTAAACCCTGCACTATCTACACAATGTTGTGTATTCTGTGTATTAATGTACCTAAACTGTTGCGCTCTGTGCATTCTGCACTCCTGACCACTGTGCTCTGTGTCACACACTCCTGACCCCTTTGCTCTGTGCATTATGTATTTCTAAACCCTGCAATATATACGCTGTGTTGTGTATTTCATACTCCAGACCACTGCACTCTGTAAACCGGGATGTATATGACATACCCCTGACCACTGCACCCTGTATGCTGGGCTGTTTAACACATACCCTTGACCACTACACTCATAATGCAGTGGCGGTCCGTCCATACAGGGTTCAGGGGCGCAGCCCCCCTAATCCATGTGCCTGGCGCTGGACACATGGATTCCAATGGGGTCTTTTTTTTTTAAGCACATGATTAGAGCCTGAGGCTCTAATTGGCTTAAAAAAAGCATGGGCTTTGGGAGCAGAGCACTGCATCCTGAGCCCACCCACTTATGTGACAATAGCGAATTGATATTAGCTATTGTCTTCCTGATTCTCCTCCAGGCCAATCGGGTCTCAGGAGTAGCTCCTGAGACCCGATTGGCCAGGGAGTCTTAGGACTCCCAATAATGTCTCAGGACACACTGGCCAACCTTGTCTCAGGACACACTTCCTGTTCAGCCTGGAGGAGAACATAGAGGAGGATGGCCGGCTTTTTATTTCCCCTGCCTCCTATGTTAAGGTTAGTCTCCGCCGCCGCCTCCTCATCCATCTAACGCCCGGGGTCATTGGTGTGCTTGCAGCGATCGCGTCTCCCGTCCGCTATTCATCTCCCGCAGGGGGAGGGTTGCTTGCGGTGATCGCCGCCTTCCCGTTCGTCTGGGGTATGGCGTTAGTTTGCTGCCCCCCTAAAATATTTAGCACCAGCCACCACTGTCATAATGTACAACAGCTGCTGGTTGCAAAGTAGTCACTATCTTAAGAAGCTTATCTTCAGGGGAGGATGTGCTCAGAAAAGCATATGTAAATAGAACTGCTTAATTTTATACAAATGATTGTGCTGAGGTTTGCATGTGTCTTTTAATCTGTCACTTGTGGCACAATAATTATAGCATATTTTTGGGGTCCAAAGACTGTAGCATATGTTACCATGTACACAGTGGGTAGACTCATGTCTTTAGCCCCTCCCACTATCAGTGAAATTTTAGTCCACCCAAGATTTGACATGAGCATGAAACATGCTATTTAATTCTTCTTTGCGTGCCCAACAGCCAACGAAAGGCATTTTATTAGGGTACATTCAAATTTGGCTCTTACCCGTATCATGTTCTGTCCTTAATTATAGTTTTTTTTACAAATATGTAGTTTATTTATTTCTGTAGCTATTGGTATAGACCTCAGAAGTTTCTGACAACCACATGAACTTTTTTTCTGTTATGTTTTTTAGAGTGGACTCGTCTCATTTACTCCAGAGTGCTATGAGTCAACTGCAGCAATGAAGAGACAGGTAATCACTCTATTTCTATATTTGTTGGTGTGATTCATTCTTTAGCAGGTGTCAGGCACTGCGCACTTCCAGCCTCGGCACCACTCTGCAGCCTCTTGTTCTTGCATGAACCCCTGAGGCAGTTAAAGGTTATCGAAAGCGGATTATTTTAGAACAGTACCGATGCACATTAACGCTGAGGAGATTTGTGGGAATTGTATAAATGCTTTTGTGCGAAAATCAATCAAGTAAAAATATACTTCTAAAGGTTTATACATAAACGGCAATTCAAAAGGAACATTAAAAATGTCTGTTTTGTAGTATGCGCTTGTGTAAAGGAAATATTGACTGAATACTAAAGTGGCTGAATTGTAAGAGAGGGTATAGCTGTCTTTATGCTTTATGCATACTGTGGGAGGCCAGCTTCATCTATATTGAAGATTAATGTGTTACAAATGTTGTATTGTAAGCAAAGTTGAATTGTTTCAATGTTAAAGTGGAGCTATGGGCAAAATAAAAAATGACAAATACAATGCAATCTGTCAATAACATTAACCCTAGGATCACACTAGAATACAGTGTAGGAAAAATCTGCGATCCATGCGCATTTCCCGCACAGCATACAAAACGCACTACAGTTGTGATCTGCAGCGGATGTCAATTTTAACAACACCTCAAATGCAAGTTATAAACGCAGTGCATTTGCCCTGCACCGGATCGCATGGTACAAAAGTACCATGCGAACCGGTTCCAAAAGTAATGCATTCAAATGGGCTCAAATCGAACCACATTGAATTGCATGAAAATTGCACAGGAATGTACTGCACATTCCTGTGCAATTCATAGTGTGAACCAGGGCTTACACAGAATTTTTTGAGGTTTTGGAGTTACTGCTGTAATATACATTCATTAACTGTTGATCCGTTGATTTTTTCATAATTTAACTGGCTTCTATCCATATAAGAAATGTCCTGCTTGTCGGTCTTTATTGTCAGGGGCCAGAAGATTGATTTCTTTACCTCTACAGCTACTAATATTATCTATGTGGTTAAACCCTTTATTACCTGTGTGTCCACTAATGTAGTATACATGTTACAGTGCCCCTGCGGCCTTCAATATGTGGGAAAGATGACTCAGGCACTTTCTGACATTTTTTAAAAGCATCAACAGGAATTCCTTTATCCCTGTAGACAGTTTTCTCCATCGTTCATGGTTGATGTCAATCCTGCGTAGCCAATTTTTGCAAATTAAGCAGAACAGTTCCAAAGAAGAAAACTTTATAGCTCAGACGGGACTGTTAAGGCAGAGGTTTATTGAGAAAGGTTATGATGTAGAAATGTTGGATGTTACCGTTCTTAAGTTAACAGCGCAGATAGAAGTTGCCTTTTGGAGGAGAGGGCAAGATCGAGTGACCAAGGTACTAACAAATTTACATGATCACTGATTATGTCTTTCTCCACCCAACATTATGCCATTAAAAATATTTTTAAGAGGCACTGGCATATATTAAAAAATGACAAGGTGTTAGGTTTTGATTTGGAATTACCCAACTCAAGTAATCTTAATCAAGTTATCTCTAAAGGTGTCCCTTAATTGAGGCATTCTGTTTCCCCAAATGTATTGGATATACCAGAGAAACACTTTTTTTCTCATAATTTAACTGGCTTCTATTAATGTAAAAAATGTCCCGTTTGCCAGACCTAATTGTCGGGACTAGAAGATTGATTTTTTTAACTCTACTGCTACTAATCCTAATTAGGTGGTTAAGCCCTTTTATACCTGTATGTCTACTAACGTAGTATACATGTTACAGTGCCCCTGCGGCCTTCAATATGTGGGGGCGACTCAGGTACTTTC
Source organism: Rana muscosa (assembly GCA_029206835.1). Classification (NCBI taxonomy): domain Eukaryota; kingdom Metazoa; phylum Chordata; class Amphibia; order Anura; family Ranidae; genus Rana; species Rana muscosa. Next base: position 158,891,464 of record CM055116.1, on the reverse strand, counting down.
TGTCCGCTTAGAAGAACATGTTGGACAAAGCGGACTTGAAAGTCATAGTGTTTCTAAACACTATTTTGTTGCACATTTTTGGTATTTCACTAATATTTGCACTAAATTTTTTGTATCTTTAGTTATCTGTAATAGCATTCACCTTTTGTGGTGCTTTATGGTGCATTAGGCATCCTGTTTTTTTGCATGTGTATGAAGCTTTTGTTTCCAGGAATGGGCAAGGGGGAGTAAAGCAGTTTGAGAGGAGAGGAGGGGTTCTTTGTGTACAAAAATGGGAGCAAAAACATAAACAGGTGCTTCCATTCAAACCTACGGGGTCAAAAATGCTTAAATACACTAGTTTGTGTGCTTTTTTGGAGTTCAAGGCATAGAGTGTCAAGTGACTGAGTGTACACATGTGAACAGGGATAATTAGGAAGAATGGAATTCTGCATTTTGATAGAATTCAGGCATAGTCAGACACTGTGAAACAAGCTGAAAAATGATCAAGTGTGTATTGAGCTTAATTTCCATGATTGTGTTGGAAATCTCATCTCTGCCACTAGGTGGAATTGTAATAAATGGGAAGCCTGCTGAGAAGAGGAGGCCTGTGATATATAAGCTATGTATTTGTATTTAAATTGATACTAAGCATACAAGTTGAATTGTCATTATTCTTTCTATTTATGTATAATCATGTCACTGTATTTAATTTAATATAAACATCATCTAAGTACGTTATTTAATGATTGCTGTTCAGCAGTCACATGATATTTTCCAGGTGTTTCCTGTCTTCAGGGAGAAGTTTCTAGTACTCTACTGATGTATGAATCTATGTCTGCACATTGCTGATTGGTGCTGTGCCAGTCACATGACATAAAAAAGGCTTTTAGAATAAAGATTTAAAATAAATAATTCATAGCAACAAAGTGTCTAAAAGCTTCATACAAATCTATCTTTCAAAGCAATCATTTACTATTTTTTGCAATAACACATAGTTAAAATATAATTAATGTAGGTAACAGAAATAATCTCTTATTTAACAAATAAAAGTACCGGTAAGATGTTTCATTATCAACATGCAGGATTTTTGGTGTTGGGGAAAAGGTCCGCTTTAAGGGGACATGACATTTCCTGAAACATGCAAATGAGCCTCTATTTATGTCTCCTGACAAAACAATCACGAAAAAAAGCGAAAACAAATGAGCGAAGAAAAAAGTCAGAGTGAAAAAAAAAACAAAGTAGGTTTAGTGGTTTTATTATGTTATCAGCATTAAGAGAATTTGAATCTAGTTTTATGGCCCTGTGAATTGCTATGTATAAAAAGGAGGTTTGCGGAAAGCAGCACACAGCTGTTACTGTGTGCTCGTGGAGTGCTCTGGCTTTATTATGAATTGAACTAATCAGTGGCATAAACATGAATTGGCTTCTGTTGTCAGAATGATTTTAGTGTAGAAACAGATTATAATACATGACTCAATGCTAAAATGCAGAAAGCAAATGTGGGAGGATAAAGATTAGACTTCAGAAACTTAAACTTTTTTTTCTTTCTTTTCAGGAAACGTCAATTATTTCTTGATAATTTTATCAATAGCCCTGTAAATGTGAACCTAGTAGAGGACACATTGAAAGTCTATTGCCTTGTAGGTGTTGGGAGTTTCTATTATCTTTATTATATTATATAACTGGCTATAGCATGGGTTACGTTTTTCCTGTTTACTATCTGCATTGTAGAAGTGCGAACATTCCTAATACACAGTACAGATTTCTTTCCTGCAACCACATTTTGCAGGAAATAAATTCACACGATTCCCCCATCAACACAGACAGTGCTGACAGGGAAATTGTCTTCTCCCGGTTGGGGGGGGGGGGGGCAGGGGAAGCCCATCCTCCCGGGAGAAGACAGTGATAATCGCAAGAGAATCCGAAATGCTGGTTGTACCCAAGTTGATTGATCGATAAACTTGGTACATTCAGCCTGCCCATTAACGCTTTGAATCGGGTCAGCAGGAACCGGCCGAGATTCAAACCGTGTATGGCCGGCCTCAAAGTGTTTGTTAACCTAAAAAAAAAAAGGATCCTGTCCCTTTAAAGCATGTTATGCAGCACAGTGCTTGTGCTGTGTCATTTGGCCCCCTGTATCACGTGAAATACCTGGCTGATCCTGCCAGTTTCTACCCTCCCCTCTGTAAACTAAACACGGTTTATCATGGCTGATGAGCCCTGACACTGTGGTCAGTTTACGTGCCTCTGTCATCCACAGCTCTCCTGTGTATCCTCTATCCTCTCTCCCTGCCTGTCAGCTAGTGACAGTGCCCGTCCCCTCCACTCCTGCTGCTGGAATAACATATACATATTTATACTATCAGCGCTGTCTCTTAATGCAGTGTGCCCCTGTGTGTGTGATTTATTAAAAAAAAGCCAATTATACCTCATTTCTAAATGCCGATTGCCGATCATGGCTCTCTCCCCCTCCCCTCCAGGCTTAGGTCAGCGAGGGGATCTTGGCCCCGCCCACTGCAGCTGTCAGACGGGGAGCGGAGAGAGTCGGCCAGTCACGTAAACGGCGATCTGCGCTCAGAAATTAGGTATAATTGACTTTTTTTTTATGAATCACACACACAGGGGCACACTGCAGTAAGAGACACCGCTGATAGTATAAATATGTATATGTGGCTTAACAACCACTCTAACTCCAGCTAAAACCTTTTATTTCATTGTAAATAGAAGAGTTAGAACCTCTGTCAGATTTTCTATTGTCATTTTGTATTTATTAGGGCTCATTCACAACAAAAGCTGCATTATATCGAGGCTATTGGTGCGTACTGTGAGGGCCCGTTTACTGGGCACTTGTACAATTTTGAACTTTCCCATGCCCCACATTTTCGACAGCCCACTAATTTTAATTGGGCTGTCAAATGTGCAGGAACACGCAAAAAGAATGCCAGGCACGGCTTTTAAAAACATGGTACTGTGGTACCATTGCGGTGGCTGCAAGATGCGCACGATTCTTAGATGCATGCAACAAAGGTAGCACGTTCCCATGTGGTTAAGAAAATGCACATTTTCTGCACTGCAATTTGTCTAAAAGGAGCGGTGCAGCTACATCATAAATGACGAACTGTACTGTTTACTTTTTTTTACTTTATTAAAATGTCACAAAGTCACACTTCATTTGTCCTTATTCACGGCAATTGGTTAGGATGTGGTGAACTGCATGACAACATGCTATGATGAAAAAGGTAGTGCTTGCCCTACTCTTATTCAGTGCACATTGGTATAGCACAGTGGTGTGAACGGAACTCATGGTACTCAATCAGATTGCCTTGTCTATGCTATGGGACTGCATTGAGCAAAGCTGACTACGCAGCCCAATGAATAAATGATCAGTTTATTTTCCCATTCATCCATTCTGATAGGATTAATTGATCTATAGTTAAAGCCCACTCAATCAATGTGCCACACACACTGGAAAGAGGATTTCCATCGATAGTTAAGTGATCATAACTTATAATCGTAAGATATTGATTGTATCTCTGTTTCCACCATGTCATATCATAATCAAATCAATTAAAATACAATCATATTTATAAACAAAGTATCTCAGTGCTGCTAAATGATTGACACAAAATGATTGATAATATTCCACCTTGGCCGATCAACTTAATTTGATCAAATTCAATCAAAATTGAGTCTTAATCAATTGGAAGGGCAGTTTAAACGAATCGCTTGTTTGTGGATTAATTTGTTTTAATCGAATCACGCATCAATTGGATAAAAAACTGAAGTATGTGTGGCCACCTCCTGTCAGAGCAGTGGGTGAGCGGAATTTTCTACAATGGAAACATGAACGAAAACACATTTTCAGTAGGATGAGGAAGGGTTAGCAGTGGCACTTGTAATATTCTTTTTATTGTAGCGGGTCACTACGTGTTCTAGCATCCACACATTTCACCCTGCTGGTCAGACATCCATCCAGTCTCTTGCTTGTTTTTGTTGTTTTTATTAGGGGATTAAACTTGGATGGGGAAAAGGGACATGGAATTCCCTGATAATGAATCTTTAGCAATGGAAATGCTGTAAATGTAATTTGAATCCAATCTGACAGTCTCTTCCACTGCACATCTCCTCCAGCACTCTACTTGAGATCACTTGCTTCACTTCACTGTCCAAATCTAGGTTCCTGTCACCATTAGAACATGGCTAAGCCTCACTCTGAATAAGTCCTAACGTTTTCCTGATAGCCCATTACAGGCAGGGGTCTGCAATCCCCTTTGAGGTAACAACCATTTTAGATGAGAAGAATAAATGTGCTAACTGACACTTGGTGGACTACTGATCCCAGCACATCCGATGCAAATCCTGCCAGCCCTCCTGGCTGCAGCAACTTGACTCCACAACAACCCCACAGTCTATCCCTTTGGCTCCACATCCAAATCCTGGCATGTCTCTTCCAGTGCTTTCCACTGTGCTTTTCACTCACCGGCCCCAGCATGGATCCCTCCTGAATGACTTGCCTGGCAGTGCTCCCAACTGTCCTCTTTCCTGCTCCTGTTCCAGGACACCTCTCAATGACCATGTAGAGAGAGGCTCTCTCCCAGCTCCAGGCCTGAGGTACACCCCCCCTGAAAGGGGGTTTCCTCAGACCACGACAGTCTAATACTCCATCCTTCAGTTCATCCACCCAACAACTCCTTCCACAGCAGGCTGACCATGGGTATATATAGGAGGCCTGCCCCTGCCAATCCTAGTTGGGGATTGGTCAGGGCTCCCACATATACCTCATGTCACTCCAGCTCTCTGCCCTTCCCCTTTTCCAGAACCTTCTCCCTGGAAACAGAGGAGGCACCCAAGAGCTGAGGCACATGACAGTCACCTGCTGCTACATTAAAACCACTCCCCTGCCCCCAGATCAAAACAAACGGGCCTAGATCACAGCTAGGCCTGCTTAAATTTACCTGCACTGGCAGTATACACACAAGAACACTACTCTAGCACTTACCTAAAGGTAGAGGGTGCTACATTATTGCTGTCTATGTTTTCCTTTTCCAGTGACATTCATTCCCCCTTTTCCTTCTATCGGCATTACAGAGATAGGAAGTAAGAGAAATTCTCTGCAATAGGGTCACAGACAGAATTAGACACCTGTCAGAAATCTTAACTCTTGCCCAATTTATTTAAATTAAAAAATATGGTCAGGAGGCTTTAAGGCATAGACACTCATAAAATGGCCATCAGATTCTACAATTGTAGATACATCACACCTCCCGCATTGACCACTACTTTTAAATATGGCAACCCCTGAACTCTGCACCTTTGTATCTCCCCTACTCCAACACTCTTCACCCCTGCATCCCCACTACCCCACATTCTGTACCCCTGCATCCCTCATTATACCTTATTCGGCCCCTACACCTCACCCTGCACTACCTGCATTCCCAATTACCAGCATTTGCACCACCTGCATTCCCCACAACTCTCTGTGTGCCCTCATTACACCTCATTCTGCACCACCTGCATCCCCCACTACTCAGTATGTACCTTCATTACACCTCACTCTGTACCGCCCCCACTACCTTGCACTCTACACCCCTACTACCCCACATTCTGTACTCCCTGCATCCCTCATTACACCTCACTCTGCACCCCATTACACCTCACTCTGCACCAAACCACCTGCATCCCCAACTGCCAGCACTCTGTACCACCTGCACCCCCCACTACTCTTTCTGTACCCTCATTACACCTCACTCTAAACCCCACCCACTACCCTGCTCTCTGTACCCCCTGCCCCCCTGACTACCCTACTCTCTTTATCCCCTATATTACCGTGACATTTCTCTACATACATACCCTGCTACCAGTGTACTAAAAATGACAGCAGATTTTAGAGTCCTATGGCTGTTTTGTGAGAGCCTGCATTCTATTTGGGTGCAGTAAATGCAGTCTCCTCAATGGTATCTTCGAAATGCGGAAGCAGAAGGTCCTGGTCCAGTTCTGCACTCTATACATAGAAAAACACTAAGGATACCCTAATCCATTCTAGTACTGTAATACCGCTGAAGTGGAAGGAGAAATAAATTAACCAGACAACTCAACCATGGACATGGGTGAATTTACTCCCGTCCTTGCCTCTGTAAATTAGCTCTCAAGTCAGTGTATTTATGCTACTAGACATTTTAAAGTTTTTACAGCTGTGATTGGCAGGAGTCTAAAAAATAGTAATGAAACTATATTTTTTCCCTGGTTTGCCTGGCTGTTGGGTTTGTACTGTTTCGGAAGAATGGAGGACCCCAAGAATGGTTGGGTGTAATGCTATATGTTAGAAACATGTGTCATGCCATATTTCTTGAAAGATGTTATCTGACCAAAGCATTGAATGACCCTTGCAGATGAAAAGTCACTTGACGGTAGGGATGAGCTTCGAGTTCGAGTCGAACTCATGTTCGACTCGAACATTGCCTGTTCGCCCGCTCGCCGAACAACGAACAAATTGGGGTGTTCGCGGCAAATTCGAAAAATCTATGGGAGAAATCTAAAGTGCTAATTATAAAGGCTTATATGCAAGTTATTGTCCTAAAAAGTGTTTGGGGACCTGGGTCCTGCCCCAGGGGACATGTATCAATGCAAAAAGAAGTTTTAAAAACGGCCGTTTTTTCGGGAGCAGTGATTTTAATAATGCTTAAAATGAAAAAATAAAAGTGAAATATTCCTTTAAATTTCGTACCTGGGGGGTGTGTATGATATGCATGTAAAGTGGCGCATGTTTCCCGTGCTTAGAACTGTCCCTGCAAAAAATGTCATTTTTGAAAGAAAAAAATGCATTTAAAACTGACTCCCGGCTATTAATGAATTGTCGGCTCCCGGCAATACATACAAAAGTCATTGATAAAAAAAAAAAAAAAGCGTGGGGGTTCCCCAGAATTTAATTACCAGGCCCTTCAGGTCTGGAATGGATATTAAGGGGAACCCCGCCGCAAATTTAAAAAAAATTGACGTGGGGTTCCCCCAAATATCCATTCCAGGCCCTTCAGATCTGGCATGGATTTTAAGGGGAACTCCACCCCAAATTTTTTTAAAAAATGGCGTGGAGTCCCCCTAAAAATCCATACCAGACCCCTTATCCGAGCACGCAACCTGGCCGGCCGCAGGGGAGAAGGGGGGGACGAGAGAGCGGCCCCCCTCCCTCCTGAACCGTACCAAGCCACATGCCCTCAACATGGGGAGGATGTCCCCATGTTGATGGGGACAAGGGCCTCATCCCCACAACCCTTGCCCGGTGGTTGTGGGGGTCTGCGGGCGGGGGGCTTATCGGAATCTGGAAGACCCCTTTAACAAAGGGGACCCCCAGATCCCGGCCCCCCCTATGTGAATTGGTAAGGGGTACATTGTACCCCTACCATTTCACGAAGAAAGCGTAACTTTTTTTTTTTAAAAACACACAAACACCTTGAAAAAGTCCTTTATTTAAAAAAAAAAAACAAAAAACATTCCAGCGGTGAAATCCAGTGTCCCGCGGCGATCCCGATGTCCAGCGCTGTCCTTCATTGGTTGTGCCTGAGCGGACCTGATGGGGAACTCCCTCTCAGTATTTTAAATGTATAGACCCGCCCCTTCTAAAGTTCCCCATCAGGTCCGCTCAGCGGACCAGATGCGGAACATGAGAAGGGGCGGGTCTATACATGTATTACCAAAGTGAGAGCAGTTCCCCATCAGGTCCGCCCCCTCGGTATGTCGGACCCGCCTACGTCATTGGCTTGAGCGGGGAACTTCCTTCACTGTGTAATTTAAATTTACATAGTGAAGGAAGTTCCCCGCTCAAGCCAATGACGTAGGCGGGTCCGACATACCGAGGGGGCGGACCTGATGGGGAACTGCTCTCACTTTGGTAATACATGTATAGACCGGCCCCTTCTCATGTTCCGCATCTGGTCCGCTGAGCGGACCTGATGGGGAACTTTAGAAGGGGCGGGTCTATACATTTAAAATACTGAGAGGGAGTTCCCCATCAGGTCCGCTCAGGCACAACCAATGAAGGACAGCGCTGGACATCGGGATCGCCGCGGGACACTGGATTTCACCGCTGGAATGTTTTTTTTTTTTAATAAAGGACTTTTTCAAGGTGTTTGTGTGTTTTTTTAAAACATTTTTTTACGCTTTCTTCGTGAAATGGTAGGGGTACAATGTACCCCTTACCAATTCACATAGGGGGGGCCGGGATCTGGGGGTCCCCTTTGTTAAAGGGGTCTTCCAGATTCCGATAAGCCCCCCGCCCGCAGACCCCCACAACCACCGGGCAAGGGTTGTGGGGATGAGGCCCTTGTCCCCATCAACATGGGGACATCCTCCCCATGTTGAGGGCATGTGGCCTGGTACGGTTCAGGAGGGAGGGGGGGCCGCTCTCTCGTCCCCCCCTTTTCCCCTGCGGCCGGCCAGGTTGCGTGCTCGGATAAGGGGTCTGGTATGGATTTTTAGGGAGACTCCACGCCATTTTTTTTTAAAATTTGGGGTGGAGTTCCCCTTAAAATCCATGCCAGATCTGAAGGGCCTGGAATGGATATTTGGGGGAACCCCACGTCAATTTTTTTTAAAATTTGCGGCGGGGTTCCCCTTAATATCCATTCCAGACCTGAAGGGCCTGGTAATTGAATTCTGGGGAACCCCCACGCTTTTTTTTTTTTTATCAATGACTTTTGTATGTATTGCCGGGAGCCGACAATTCATTAATAGCCGCGAGTCAGTTTTAAATGCATTTTTTTCTTTCAAAAATGACATTTTTTGCAGGGACAGTTCTAAGCACGGGAAACATGCACCACTTTACATGCATATCATACACACCCCCCAGGTACAAAATTTAAAGGAATATTTCACTTTTATTTTTTCATTTTAAGCATTATTAAAATCACTGCTCCCGAAAAAACGTCCGTTTTTAAAACTTCTTTTTGCATTGATACATGTCCCCTGGGGCAGGACCCCGGATCCCCAAACACTTTTTAGGACAATAACTTGCATATTAGCCTTTATAATTAACACTTTAGATTTCGAACGTTCGAGTCCATTGTACTTAATAGGGTTCTAAAGTTTACACAAACATTTTGTCTGTTCGCAGGTTCTGGTGCGAACCGAACAGGGGGGTGTTCGGCTCATCCCTGCTTGACGGGGGCACTGTAATGCTTGCGATGTATGAGACTTTTTTATAGGTTAACAATTTACAGTTTTTGGCTATTGCTGGCAAAGAAGATCATCTACTGCCCCATTTTGTCATAATTCTATTTTTATTGAGTTTAAAGGAAGATTAACAACACAAATAAAGGAGTCGACAGCAATTGTGACATGTAGTATAAAGAGAAAATAAAATCTCCAAGGACACTACAAAATCTTATGTTACAGAATATATAATAAGTCAAAAATAACAATAACAGGTAAAAATAAAGGCAGTCAGGTAGTGGATCCAATGTTGAATACCGACAAAGAGTCATGACATAGGTAAGGTGCAAGGGGCCTATAAAGGAAGCATACATACCAGTCCAGGGGTACTATGGAATGAGCAGCGAGATACAGTATAAGATGTTTAAAAAATGGTGGAAAATCAAGGTAGCGAGTCCCTATATTCAGACTGGTCCCAGAGTTCCCACATTCTGTTGAATTGCGGAAAGACATCATTGGCAGTAGCAGTTAGGTATTCCAACATACGGATTTCAGCTATAAGATGTAGAAAGTGAAACCAGGGTAGGTGGGTCAGTAAACAACCAGCACAAAGGAATGGCTCTCCTAGCGGCCAGGAGAATATAGGAAATCAGACGTTTTACAGGTTTTGCAATTCCAGAGACAGGAAGACCCAATAAATAGTGGACAGGATCTAACAGAAAATACATACATGGCACCTTTTGAAGTACCAACATCACATCAGTCCAGAAAGGTCTTATTTGAGAACATTGCCAACAAATATGATAATGAAAAAACTATCAAGAGCACAGTGCCAACACATTGGTGAAAGAGAGGGGTCTTGGTGTTGCACTACCTCTGGCATCCTGTACCAGAACACCAGTATTTTAAGAGCCGTCCCTCTCTCTCTACTGTCCCATTTTATTTCTCAAGGATTCCAGTTGTAAAAATTGGTTCCCTTCTTCACAACTCTGCCTGTCGTACCCTTTACCAAGGATTCTCCCATGTTTCATTTCATTTAAATTATTGAGAACACAGCCTAAGAAGTGAGACCTCCTATGTTTTATCAGGAAGAGTGGGAACTGAGATACAGGTACCAGAGAGTGAGTTAAAGGGTTATTAAACCCAAAAAGCAAACGTATTATATTGCAGCTTACCAATTCCTACATGTGATGGCTGCATTCATTTTCTTTTTTTAGGATTTCTTTCCTTTATTTTCATCTGGTGATACAGCCAGTATATCTGTTGTTTTTCTACAGACTAAGCTGTACTGCAGATGTAGCGGCTAGAGAGTTGAGACAAACCATGTATCACTGACAGGAGTGCTTACAATGATCAGCTTTTATTGATGTAAAACCTTTATCTGAAAAGGAACAAAATTATTTGCTGTAATTGCTTATTAAAGTGGACCTTCAGTCATTTTTTCAACTTTCCATCTATTAAATCTTCTGCCCTTGTTGTTTTAACTTTGGATAGTAAAACATTTTTTTTTCTGCCAGTAAATACCTTATACACCCCACTTCCTGTTTCTTGTCTGATCATTAGCCTAGGCTTATGACATCATGCACAGCTCTCTCTCTAACTCTTGTGAGAGTTTTCCAGGAAGGGAAGGGGGGTGTGTCATAAGAGGGCCAATGAAAGCTGCAGGGCTTCAGAGTTGGAGGTGTGCCTCTGTGTGTCTGTGTAAATCCAGGAAGTGAACAGGCAGCAGCTTCAGCTGCCCACAGTTAAAATGGCAGCAGCCAGACTCAGTGGAGGGAGATTCCTGCAGCATATTTGGAAAGTACAGAATCTCTGTATATATAAAATAATATGCAAAGTGGTTGGAGGGAAGCTTCAGAATGGCAAAGGTGTTTTTATTACAAATTATGTGAGCGGACTGCAGTTCCTCTTTAAGTGTTAGCCAGAGTTTTACTTCAATTTGTTTTGTTTTTTCCTGATAGGGCTTCAATCTGTTTAGTATATCTAAATCTGCTAGTGCATCTAACACTCTTCTCCCCAACAATTCTGCTGTCCAAATCTAATGATTGGTACGCTGTAATATATTACACTTTTGGTTCTGGGTTTATTATTGCTTTAAGTTGGCAACATCTACTGAAAACAAAATTTTTGGTTTTGAATAGACTGACTATTTATACTCCCTTCCAATTCACCAGTTTATACTTAGTGGAATTATCCTAATGACAATAAAACAAGGCATATTTTAATGAATATACAACATTTCACAGTTTACCTCATAAAATTAGCTTGTATTTCGATCAGTTTTTTTTCTGCGCTCATTTTGTGTTTGCGTTCAGTTTTCAGATGCTGGGCTTATGGTTAATGTGACATTATACACCAGTGTACCCAAGTGATTCCAGGAAGTGCAATTCATTTTGTGTGTCATTATGCATTTCTTATCCAAATGATTTTCAAAAATGATGTCATGTAGAACAGTTTATAGAGTTGGCTGGCTATTCTCCCAATAACTGAAATCTCTGAGAAACTCATTTAAACAGACTGACAATAAAAGATTTATAATATACTATTTATTCATGGAGGACAGATGTCCATTTCCTGACATCAGCATCAATGCCTTTTTATAACAGCTGTTGAAGTATGAGCCCTTATCGGAAACCAGTGGATTGGTTTGTACGGATGTTCTTGCTGTAGGATGTTCATAGCCATGAACAGATAATTCTAACAACAACCCTTTCAACAACCAATCATTATCAGTAGTGCTGATTTCAGGCATAGACTTGGACTTCATACAGTCCTCTACTCTACCATGAAATGTAGATTGTAGTTGAGGATGGTAATCACTGAAGAACCCACTTCCTTAGCAGAAAGAGTTTAGATCTAAATTCTAAAGGGAGATTTGCTAAAACTGGAATATGTAGAATCTGGTGCAGCTGTACATAGTAACCAATCATCTTCTAACTTCAACTTGTTCAATTAAGCATTGACAATGATCCCCCAATTACATTGGCGTCATTTGACTCATCAAATCACAACCTATTGCCTGCAACGGCACTTTCCCAATCGGTGCGACGACGACTTTGCAGTGCTGCGACGATTTCCAAACGTAGTTTCTGCACTAATTTTGGTGACTTCGAGGGTGATTTCAATAGACATCTATGCATGAACCCGCACAGATGTCTTTCCAATTGGTCCCAAACTTGCACTGAAATGCGGGTTTGAAATTGTGTGAATGATGGCTAAAACTTAGAAGCTGGTTGATTACTATGCACCAGTTCTAGTAAATCTCCCCCTTAAGCCTCGTACACATGGTACGATTGTTGGCAGGGGATTGTCTGTTGACAGACTGTTGTCCTAAAATCTGACCATTAGTACGCTCCTTTTGACAACTGTTGTCCAACTTAAGGCCAACAAATGTTGCAATGAATACGATCTATTGTAAGATCTAGCAGAGAAAGGTCAGGCGCTAGTGTATGAAAGAGATCTTTAGCGTATTACATGAGGTCTTGAGGGGGACAGATTCAGGCACCCCTCTCAATTTTAGGTTGTTTCGCCTAGAGCGATCTTCTAGATCAGCTATTTTGGTGCGCAATCAGTGCCTTTCTTCCTCGCGTTCCTCATTTGCGTCAATTAAATCATTGACTGTTGTGGTAATGTCAGTTATTGCATGCTCTACTTGGTTGACTCTCTCTCCCAATTAAGGATAATTAAGCTGTGAATTTGTGGGTAAGAAAATCTCAGCATGAAGAGAGCGGTGTAAACAAAGCAACGTGGCTTTGAGCTGTGTGTCTAGGACAGACTGGTTGGAGGTGGGGAAGCTTGCTATGGGGTATTGGAGCTCAGCGTACTCTGTGGTTGGGGCTATCACAGGACTCACCCCTGTACTTGAAGATGGTGTGTCCAATCTCATCCTAGCCTTGGCTGAGTTGGCACACGGTAGGCTGTGGAGAGGAGCTTCTGGGAGAGGATCTCCCAGTACTTCCATCGGCCCAGGTCTCTGCATCTGGGAGTTCCGAGTAGTGATCATCGCGTGGTGTGGAGGAGGGGGCTGGAAATCCGTTGCCAGCTTTTTAGGCCTACTGTCTCCCTGCCGCATCCTCAACATATTCGGGAGGTAGCGGGTGCTGGCAGGCATCGGCGGAGGATGAGGGTGAGGTGAGGTGGTGCTTTGTGTTGGTGTTAGACGCGATCGTCTCTCTCTGTGTTCTGGAGCTCCGGGCTTATGCTGCCATCCGCCGTGCACGCTAGCCACGCCCCCGGCCAACAAAAGTTGGATGACAGGCTAGTAAATTTTCGGCGGACAACGCTTTGTCGTCAGATTTTCTGATGGTCAGTACACAAATCTGTCACACAAAAGTCAAAAGTACATACATGCATGCTCGGAATCAATGCTCACCAAACAGAAAATTAGCAGAAGGGGCCAAAGGGTGGCACTCAATCGCTGAAATTCCTTGCAGTACGTCACTACGTTCCAGTTTGTGGCACGACAATTGTTTGCTAAAGAACAGTGAACCAATATTTTTTTATATTTTTTAAATAAAAATGATTTTCATTTGTTTTTCATTCTTTTTGCATCTCAGTGCTGCTGGACTTCTACACACTTTTTTGTAGCCTCCTCCTGTCTACATGCAAATGTTCTATGTTGGCTGTACATTTTTTTTTTGGCATGACACTTGTAGATTCTATTGGAGCTAGCTGACGACATAGGAGCAGAATTTGGAGAATCATTGTTACCCTACAATAAGAAGTGCCTGAAGGATCTTCATGGAAGGATCACCAGTCATTATTTGAATGAAAGACAGGATGTTATAAAATGTTTTATGGGATTTTAGTAATTGGGTTGAGGTCTAATCAAAGTAAATGTATAGACTTAAAAGCATTTACTTTTTGTAATCCTTTTGCTGCTAGCATTAGTAAATACAGTAGATGGAAAGGTATATTATATTTATGTTTATTTCAGCAAAATAAAGCATGAAGACATGGATGGTTGGGTGAGTTTACTTTGAATATTAAAATTGAATTAAATATCCAATCTTATTACCTTAGATTACTTCAAAAAAGAACAGCAACCTTCGTGTGGGGCTCCACCAAACCCTGTATATCATTACACACATTACATTTACCTAAACTCAGAGGCGGTCTTGGCTTTCCGAACTTTGCAAACTACTATAGAGCTGCACACATTGTCAGCCTCTCCAAATATCATGCTACTCGTGAAATACCTTCATGGGTAATAATAGAAGCCCCAGAATGTGACCCACTCTCCATCTCCAATCTGTTATGGCTCCTCCCCAAAGAACGCAAAACCCTCTGTAATCCCATTACCAAACATTTTTTATCTCTATGGAACAAACTTAAATTTAAACACCAATTACAAACTCCCCACAACCCTCTATTATCATTCCCCAAAAACCCTGCTTTCTTGTACAAAGGTTTTTATTAAAGATTCACATCAATAAAAAGAATACAAAACAAAAATGGAACTGGACACAATGAAAATGTGCAATTTTTACAACAGTATAATACATGGGGATGATCCCGGGTTCCGAGCTAAAAACTATAAGTCCTACTGAATTATACCAAGAGTATGGGTAGCAGGACATTCAGAAGAGACCAACGGGTCCTGAGTCTTGGCATAATAATGTTGCCTTGAAGCTAACTGAAATACATATTGTCGCTCTAGGTCGATTTTGGAACTTGAGGCAAAATAACAATATGACAAACAATATCTTGTGAGCGCATTAAACTGGACAACCATCTAGGGGAATGGTGTTGTTCCACGGTGAAAACAACAAAAGCAAATAAAAACAAAAATAAAATAAAATCTTAAGAAGGGAAAGGGGAATGTGTCCTGTCAGGTAACCAGTCCCAGCAGGGTCTGCCCCGTAGGCTGGGGAGACCAAAAGGTAGAATAAGAAGAAAGTTGACAAAGAGCGCCAAGAGGGAAGAGTTCAGGAAGAATTCAAAAGATAAAGAAGGAGAATGGGGTGATGTGAGCCTTTAGTGTAGGGGAGAAGAGGAGGTTGAAATATAGAGGGAAACCAAAGAAAGAATGGAAATGAGAGGGGAAGGGAAAAAAGAGGGGGGGCCCGGGGTCGGGGGGGAACAGAGGCTTGTCACAGGGAGAGGAGCGTTGGATCAAATCGCGAAGGGCGGATATGAGACACCCAGGGTTGCCATATCCGGAGGAACTTAGCGTGGGTGTCTGTCAACATGGCAGTAAGTTTCTCATTCACCAGAATGTTGTTCACGCTGTTTTTAACTGCTTCAAAGCTGAGGGCCGGGGTTTTCCAAGCCCGTGCTATGGTCAGTTTAATTGCAGTAAAGATGTGTGCGGCCAATAGACGTTCAGGACAAAGAAGTTCCGCAATGGGTTTGCACAATAGGGCCTCAAAAGGGTCCCTCTTTATAGTGGTGTTGAAAAGGTTACGAAGTAACGCATATACTCTGATCCACAGTCTGCGTACCCTGGGGCAGGACCACCGGATGTGCGCCATTGTGCCCTCCTGAGAGCACCCTCAAAAGCATAAAGGGGAGTAAGACGGGATAAAGCTCGCTAATCTGGCCGGGGTATAGTACCACCTATAAAAGACCTTGTAGGCATTTTCCAAGAAGAGGACATTCTTGGAGCATTTAGTTAGCGCCGTGGTCATTCTCCGCCAGTCATCCGGCTCTACTTGTTTCCCAAGTTCAGCCTCCCATTGGCGATGATAAGGTCTCAGTGGTGGTTTCCTGGAGCTTATAATAGCCGTATATATGAGTGATATCATACCCGAGGATTGAGGACGTGATCTACATAAACTTTCAAAAGGGGTCATGGCATAGGGAGTAGGTTGGGATCTTATTTATTTTTGGAGAAAGTGTCGGAGTTGTGTATAGCCATAATGTTCCTTTAGGGGGATGTCGTGTGAAGAGCGTAGGGCTGCGAATGGGACAATTTTGGTCGGAGTGAGCAGAGACTGAACGTCCACAAAATCGTGGTCGGTCCACCATGCAAACTGCGAGGGGTTATCACATCCCGGCGGGAACAACGGGCAGTGAAGGAGACGGAGTAAGGGGAGATGGGGGAGAAATCAGGCCTGCTGAGAACTTAACTGTGTCCCATAACCGTAGGGAATGAGTCAAGCATGGACCTATGGTAGATGGGCGGTGAGCCTTGGGGAGCCAAGGAAGGGAGGCCAGGGGAACCGGGTGGGAGTCCACCAGATCAATGATGGCCCACAGTGGCATTTGTTGCTTCTCGTGGAGAAGAGCGAGTGGGGCGATACCGGCCACTGTATAGTAGGCTTGCAGGTTCGGGACCGAAAGGCCTCCATCTATTCTACGTGCGTAGAGCACCTGCCATTTGATCCTGGGCTTCGTCTTGCCCCAGACAAACTGCATGATCTTGCGTTGGTGAATTCGGAGGATATGGGAGGGTATCTGGACCGGTAAAACCCGAAAATAATAAAGCAGTTTCGGGAGGTACGCCATGCGTACTGTCGCTATTCTGCCGAACCAGGATAATGGAAGAGTGGACCAAGAATCGAGCATGTTTGTCAAGTTTGACCCAAAACCCCGCTTTCTACCCAGCTTGAGTCTGCCCCGAATCATTCAAGGTTTGGACCTCACTGCTTACACGGCTTAGTAACCTTATCTCTCCTACATCCTTCCTCACATTTACAACCCTATGCGACATCTATAATTTACTGAATTCCGAACTCTTTAGATTCCTCCAAATTAAAAACTTTTATGCACCACTACTAAATACTAATACCTCTCTGTCCCAAATTACACATTTTGAATCCGCATGCCTGGAAAATCCCCATTCAAGAGGTATGATATCTTCAATATACTTCCAAATCTCTACTTACCCTGGCCTCGACAAATCTCTATATGCTCGCAAATGGGAGGAGGACCTGGAAAGAACATTTGATATGGCTGACTGGTCAAAAATATGGTCAGCAACAAAATCTTCCTCCCCAAACATCCTGGCGGTAGAAACCAATTATAAGGTTTTACCGTGATGGTACCTCATCCCCTCAAGGTTGGCCAAATTTACGCCAAACCACACAGCTCAATGCTTTCGAGGATGCTCTGACCCGGGTACCCACTTGCACATATGGTGGTCCTGCCCATTGGTACAGATATATTGGAAAAATATATTTGGAATTGCTTCCAGAATGTTTCATCTCAATGTGCAACCAGACCCAGCCACTGCCTTGCTCAATCTAAAAATATTACATATAGACAATTTAAATTCCTTATCCAACTTACTACAGCGGCTAAGCAAACAATTGCTAAGGCATGGAGGACCCCTGACCTAGAGATGCCCGAGCCTGAAAGTAGACTAAATGTTTTTATGTCTCATGCCAAAATGTTAGCAATAGAAAGGGACCAAATTCCTGTTTTTGAAAAAATATGGAATCCTTGGATTAACTACCACTTATCACCATCCTGCGATAACAGAATTCTCATGCCATGGTAGCTGACAACCCTACCCAGATAAAAGTGACTTACAAACCCAAACCCAAACTTTTAGAACCTAGATGTTACCCTACGCTTTACTGTGAAGATCATAATGCTCTTTTTAAGTCCTCAGGCAAAAAGCCATGTTACTCGTGCCAATCCAGTGAACTCCTGTACTCTCTTCTCTGTCTCTCCTACTACTCTTTCCTAGTCTTCCTTGTGACTCTCTGCTTCTGTGTGCCCCCTTTTTTTGTCCCCCCCCCTTTTTTTTTATTTCGTTTTGCTATTATCTTATTTTTTTCCTTATTTTCTAAAGAGTAAAAAAGTATTATTCTACTTAACGGTTTTAATAGTTCTGGTCCAAGCTATTACTTCTTACGGTAGCATAATTTCCACCGCAGTTAGATATCTCAAGTTTTATTAACTAATGTACTTTTACTTTTTCTATAGTAGTTAAATAACCTACCAATCGGTAGTTTACTGTTGGACCTTAGAGTTTTACCATATCTGTTAAACACGTATGGCTCATCGTAATATTTATTACAACTGTATTGTAATTTACTTGCTTATTCAATCAATAAAATACTTTGACAAGGAAAAATGAATTAAATAGACTTTTCAGTTTGTGGTGCTCATATACTGTTGAGTTCCACTTTAAAAACAGTCATAACACTATAAGATTCTTATTGGTTGTCATTGAATAAGGCCCGTTACACATTGCTCTGTCTCTTGATATAAAAATCCAGGCCTTTATCTGCGACTGTATATATTATATACACTATATATTGTCAAAAGTATTGCGGCACCTGCCTTTACACACACATGAACTTTAATGGCATCCCAGTCTTAAGGGGTTATTTACGAAAGGCAAATTCACTTTGCACTGCAAGTGTAGTCGCTGTAGATCTGAGGGGGACATGCAAGGAAAATAAAAAACAGCATTTTAGCTTGCACATGATTGGATGATAAAATCAACAGAGCTTCCCCTCATTTCAGATCTTCCCCTTGGCTCTACAGCGACTGCACTTTCAGTGCACTTACAAGTGCACTTGTAGTGCAAAGTGGATTTGCATTTAGTAAACAACCCCCTTTGTCTGTAAGGTTCAATGTTGAGTTGGTCCACCCTTTGCAGCTATAACAGCTTCAACTCTTCTGGGAAGGCTGTCCTCAAGGTTTAGGAGTGTGTGTATGGGAGTGTTTAACCATTCTTCCAGAAGTGCATTAGTGAGGTCAGGCACCGATCTTGGACGAGAAGGCCTGACTCGCAGTCTCCACTCTAATTCACCCCAAAGGTGTTCTATTTGTTTGAGGTCAGGACTCTGTGCAGGCCAGTCAAATTCCTCCACCCCAAGCTCATTCATGTCTTTATGGACCTTGCTTTGTGCACAGGTGCGCAGTCATGTTGGAACAGGAAGGGGCCATCCCAAAACTGTTCCCACAAAGTTGGGAGCATGAAATTGTCCAAAATGTCTTGATATGCTTATCAGTTCCCTTCACTGGAACTTAGGGGCCAAGCCCAACCCCTGAAAAATAACCCCACACCATAATCCCACCCCCCACCAAATGATTTGGACCAGTGCACAAAGCAAGGTCCATAAAGACATGGATGAGCGAGTTTGGGGTAAAGGAACTTGACTGGCCTGCACAGAGCCCTGACCTCAACCCGATAGAACACCTTTGGGATGAATTTGAATGGAGACTGCGAGCCAGGCCTTCTCGTTCTACATCAGTGCCTGACCTCATAAATGCGCTTCTGAATGAATGGTCAAAAATTCCAATAGACACACTCCTAAACCTTGTGGACAGCCTTCCCAGAAAAGCTGAAGCTGTTATAGCTGTAAAGGGTGGGCCACTCAATATTGAACCCCACAGACTAAGACTGGGATGCCATTAAAGTTCATGTGCGTGTAAAGGCAGGTGTCCCAATACTTTTGACAATATAATGTATATTCAGGGAGTAGGTTTAAATGAAAACAGATTTTTCAGGAAGCCCGTGCAGGTTGATAATAGCATATAAGTAGAAAGTGGCAGCTAGGTACCTGACACATGTGGATAGACAAAAAGCCCTAAAAATTTGCATTTTATTCATAGTATTATCATTCCCACATCAACAGAATTTGAATCTGATTTTATAGACCACCAAATTGCGATGTATTAAATGTAGGTTTGTGGAAAACACCACACAGCTGTTGCAGCGTGCTTGTGGAATGTTCAGCTTTCATTATGAATTGGGCTAATCAGCACCATAAACATGAAATGGCTTCTGTTGTCAGAGAGATTTCATACTAGAAATGAATTACAGTGTGCCGCTTGGCACAATGCATCATAAAATGAAGCACGTAGGAGTAGAACAAAGCAATAAGAAAGGGAACAAAGCCTTTGAAAAATGGCAATAGCCTTCAATAATCTATGAGTGTTTTTACAGTGTTGGAACAGATATCTTTGCCTTCCACTATCTTTGCCGGACTTGCTGTGTATTTTTCATGAGCTGAGGGTGATCTTCACAAACACTGGCTACTAAGGGCTTCATTGAGCTAAAACGCAGTGGAGCTAATAGATTCTTACTGTGTGGGAGACTTTTGGCATTGTATGTGGAGGGTTTGTATAACCTTCTGTGTAAATCTTCAATAACATTTTGAAAATAGATATAACAGCATTATTTCTTTTATGGCACTTTATTCTGGAAGTAGGTGTAACAGATAACAGGTAAATGTAGAAATGTGTCCCAAAAAAATATTTAAAGTAGAACTATAGCCAAAACATTTTTTTTTTTCACTTTGGACAGAGCAAGGGGGGATTATAGCCCCTGTCTGAATTTTTTTTGTTGCCATCTGTGTCCCATTGTGGAGATTTCCCTTCACTTCCTGTTACATAGCTAAACAGGAAGTGAGAGGAAATCCCTGCAAATTAAGCACTGGAGGGCTTTTTTTCCCGATGCATACTAGCACATTATGCAATTGCCTTATCTTTTTTTTTTTTTTTTTTAAACAGCCACGGTTTACTACCGCTTTAGGCCCCTTTCAAACATGCCTTCAGTTTGTTTCATCAGTTCAGTGAAATTTTTTCAAAGAAAAAACTGATCAGTTTACATCAGTTTTTCATCAGTTTACATCAGTTCTTTATCAGCTTTTACATCAGCTCTTTACATCCACTTAAGCACTTGAGTAAAATTTTGGGTTTATATTAAAGCTGCACGATTCTGGATAAAATGAGAATCACTATTTTTTTGCTCAGAATAAAGATCACGATTCTCTTAAGATTCTTGCGGCGTAACATCATCTTTCACATTATACAAAAAAATTGGGCTAACTTTACTGTGTTTTTTTTTTTTCATGGAAGTGTATTTCTTTTACAAAAAATTGCATTTGAAAGACCGCTGTGCAAATACAGTGTGACATAAAATATATAATGTTTGGGGGTTCTAAGTAAATTTCTATCAAAAAATACTGATTTTAACTTGTGAGCAACAAATGTCAGAAAAAGGTTTAGTCTTTAAGTGGTTAAACTGACCTCATCTACAGACCGACATTTATTCCTTTGATTTAAAGAACCGAGAGATACATTGTATCTCTTCTCTATCGCTCTGTGTTGAGGAATGTATTTTTTTACATAGAATCTGGGAAATGTCAGTTCAGATAGAGAGGGGTTGAATCGAGATCTTTTTTTTAATGATTAATCATGCAGCTTTAGTATGCCTGTGTATGTGGGGGTGGGGAGGCTCATATTTTTTTATTTTTTATTTTACTTTTCATGATTTTTTTTTTACCTATGATTTTATTGCTATCACATAGGGGACCAATAGTCCCCTATGTGATTGCAGATACATTACAGGTCCTCTTTGGGGGGGGGCAGAGTGTGCAAGGAGAGGAGAGGTGAAGATCAGTTACACAGTGAGGGGGCAGTCTGTACAGACATGGTCCCTCACTTGCCGATGCTGACTGTCACTGTCAGCTTTTAAATCTAATTTCCGACTCTGTTTTTTCTATACTTAATAGCGCAGAGAAGATATCATTCGTTCCCACCACTAAATTAAACAAAGGGGCAGGGTCACCAGTGACCCTTTGTTTAATTTAGTGGCGGGACCAAATAACAGCTCCTTCCCTATTTAACCACTTAACGACCGCCCACCGCCGATTTACGTCGGCAGAATGGCACGGACAGGCAGAATCACGTAGATCTACGTGACTGCCTTTGTACAGTTGGGGGGTCCATCCGGACCCCCCTTCTGTGCCGTGAGCGGTCGTTACTTCACCGGGAGCGATCCCAGATGAGGGGGCGGCCTTTCGATTCCGGCCCCCCCCTCGCGATCGCTCCCGGCGAATGGAAATGCCCCCTCTGTCTGTGTCAGACAGAGGAAGCAGGAGGAAGTGATGTCATCTCCTGTGCGGCGCTCACATATACCGAGCGCCGTACAAGAGAAGACATCAGGTCAGTGAGCACAACACTACACTGACACCAGGACACATAGGAACACTAATCGCCCCCCCCAGGACCCCCAGACCCCCCCAGATCACCCCCCAGATCACCCCCCAGCCCCCAGTCACAGTGTCACTGATTGCAGTGACCATTTATTTAGTGATAACTGCAATCAGTGACATTTGTGACTGTGAAAGTGTCACTAAAGTTTAGTTTTAGGTCCAGTGTAGCCCCCTAACCCCCCCTAATAAAGGTTTAACCCCCTGATCACCCCCCAGATAACCCTTTCACCCCCTATCACCGCTGTCGCTATGCGATCATTTTTCTGATGGCTGTCTTAGCATCAGTGATGGCGATCGGTAGCCAGTAATTTTTTTTAGGTTCGCCGCAGGTTTTTATAGCGTCGGGTACCCCAATATATTATCTAATAAAGGTTCAACCCCCTTGATCGCCCCCCAGGTAACCCTTTCACCCCCTATCACCGCTGTCGCTAATCGATCGTTTTTCTGATGCTGTCTTAGCATCAGTGATGGCGATCGGTAGCCAGTAATATTTTTTAGGTTCGCCGCAGGTTTTTATAGCGTCAGGTACCCCAATATATTATCTAATAAAGGTTAAACCCCCTTGATCGCCCCCCAGGTAACCCTTTCACCCCCTATCACCGCTGTCGCTATGCGATCATTTTTCTGATGGCTGTCTTAGCATCAGTGATGGCGATCGGTAGCCAGTAATTTTTTTTAGGTTCGCCGCAGGTTTTTATAGCGTCGGGTACCCCAATATATTATCTAATAAAGGTTTAACCCCCTTGATCGCCCCCCAGGTAACCCTTTCACCCCCTATCACCGCTGTCGCTAATCGATCGTTTTTCTGATGCTGTCTTAGCATCAGTGATGGCGATCGGTAGCCAGTAATTTTTTTTAGGTTCGCCGCAGGTTTTTATAGCGTCAGGTACCCCAATATATTATCTAATAAAGGTTAAACCCCCTTGATCGCCCCCCAGGTAACCCTTTCACCCCCTATCACCGCTGTCGCTATGCGATCATTTTTCTGATGGCTGTCTTAGCATCAGTGATGGCGATCGGTAGCCAGTAATTTTTTTTAGGTTCGCCGCAGGTTTTTATAGCGTCGGGTACCCCAATATATTATCTAATAAAGGTTTAACCCCCTTGATCGCCCCCCAGGTAACCCTTTCACCCCCTATCACCACTGTCACTAAGCGATCGTTTTTCTGATCGCTGTCTTCGTGTCGGTGATGCCAATCGGTAGCCAGTCATTTTTTTTAGGTTCGCCGCAGGTTTTTATAGCGTCAGGTACCCCCAAATATGATCTAATAAAGGTTTTAACCCCCTAATTGCCCCTAGTTAACCCTTTCACCAGTGATCACCATATAAGTGTTACGGGTGACGCTGGTTAGTTAGTTTGCTTTTTATAGTGTCAGGGCACCCGCCGTATATAACCCAATAAAGGTTTAACCCCCTGATCGCCCGGTGGGTGATATCAATTAGGTTTTAGCGTCAGAGAGGGTCTGCGTCACACCCCAGGCAGCGTCAGGTTAGTGCCAGTAACGCTAACACCCACGCGTAAAGCATACACCCCCCTTAGTGGTATAGTATCTGAACAGATCAATATCTGATCTGATCAGATCTATACCAGCGGTTTAGGGTTCCCAAAAACGCAGTGTTAGCGGGATCAGCCCAGATACCTGCTAGCACCTGCGTTTTGCCCCTCCGTCCAGCCCAGGCCACCCAAGTGCAGTATCGATCGATCACTGTCACTTACAAAACACAACACACATAACTGCAGCGTTCGCAGAGACAGGCCTGATCCCTGCGACTCCAGTGCTGTAGGAGGTGATTTCACCACCACAGTTAAAAAAAAAAAAGCATATATGCCGAAGCATGGGGGCAGCAGGGGCAGCAGGGCGGAGGAGCAATTTTGCTCCTAATGCCGCATACATACGGTCGAAATTCCGACGGAGGCTTGCCCGTGGAAACGTTTGACCATGTGTGTGCGGCATAACTTTTTTGCGGGAGGATGCCCCCATGCTTCGGCATATATAAATGGTGCATGTATGCCCATCATTAGAAGTGGGTGGATGAAGGGCGGTATTCTAATGGTGGGCATACCCACCAATCAATCTCTTTTTTCGTTCAGCCAACAGGCTGCATGAAAAAAAAAGATTACAATACATGTCCAACAAGGACCAGCAACGTACTGGTATGTTGCTGGACTTTGAATGGTTATACCAGATTGATGCCTGCGGGTTTAGGCATCATCTTGGTATCATTCTTTTCAGCCAGCGGCCGGCTTTCATGTAAAAGCAATCACAGCGGCTAATTAGCCTCTGGACTGCTTTTACAAGCAGTGGGAGGGAATGTCCCCCCCCGGATATAAAAAGCGCCATTGGGAAATTGGGAAAGCATTTTATCACACCGATCTTGGTGTGGTCAGATGCTTTGAGGGCAGAGGAAAGATCTAGGGTCTAGAAGACCCCAGTTTTTTCAAAAAAAGAGTACCTGTCACTACCTATTGCTATCATAGGGGATATTTACATTCCCTGAGATAACAATAAAAATTATAAAAAAAAAATATATGTAAGGAACAATTTAAAAATAAAATAAAAAAGCAAAATTAATAATAAAAAAAAAAAAAAAAAAAAAAAAAGCACCCCTGTCCTGCCCTGCTCTTGCCCAATGGCGAACGCAAGCGTCGGTCTGGCGTCATATGTAAACAGCAATTGCACCATGCATGTGAGGTATCACCGCGAAGGTCAGATCGAGGGCAGTCATTTTAGCAGTAGACCTCCTCTGTAAATCTAACGGGGTAATCTGTAAAGGCTTTTAAAGGCTTTTAAAAATGTATGTAGTTTGTCGCCAATGCGCGTTTGTGCGAAATTTTAAAGCATGTCGTGTTTGGTATCTATGTACTCGGCCTAAGATCATCTTTATTATTTCATCAAACATTTGGGCAATATAGTGTGTTTTAGTGCATTAAAATTAAAAAAAGTGTATTTTTTCCCCAAAAAATGCGTTTGAAAAATCGCTGCGCAAATACTG
This sequence comes from Rana muscosa, assembly GCA_029206835.1. Taxonomy (NCBI): domain Eukaryota; kingdom Metazoa; phylum Chordata; class Amphibia; order Anura; family Ranidae; genus Rana; species Rana muscosa. The sequence goes on along the minus strand of CM055116.1, from coordinate 158,866,442 downwards.
TGTAGAAAAAAAAATGCAACACCCACCATTTTAATCTGTAGGGCCTTTGCTTTAAAAATATATATAATGTTTGGGGGTTCAACATAATTTTCTTGCAAAAAAAAAATATGTTTTCATGTAAACAAAAAGTGTCAAAAAGGGCTTTGTCTGCAAGTGGTTAGAAGAGTGGATGTAAGCTTCCTAATGTTGTGTATAAAATGCCAGAACAGTTCAAAACCCCCCCAAATGACCCCATTTTGGAAAGTAGACACCCCAAGCTATATACTGAGAGGCATGTCGAGTCCATGGAATATTTTATATGTTGACACAAGTTGCGGAAAAAAGACAATTTTTTTTTTTTAATTCTTTTTTTTGCACAAAGTTGTCACTAAATGATATATTGCTCAAACATGCCATGGGCATATGTGGAATTACACCCCAAAATAAATTCTGTTGCTTCTCCTGAGTACAGGGATACCACATGTGTGAGACTTTTTGGGAGCCTAGCCGCGTACGGGACCCCAAAAACAAAGCACCGCCTTCAGGCTTTCTAAGGGTGTAAATTTTTGATTTTACTTCTCACTGCCTATCACAGTTTCGGAGGCCATGGAATGCCCAGATGGCACAAAACCCCCCCAAATGACCCCATTTTGGAAAGTAGACACCCCAAGCTATTTGCTGAGAGGTATTGTGAGTATTTTGCAGATCTCGCTTTTTGTCACAAAGTTTTGAAAATTGAAAAAAAAAAAAAAAATTTTCTTTCTTCATTTTCAAAAACAAATGAGAGCTGTAAAATACTCACCATGCCTCCTCAGCAAATAGCTTGGGGTGTCTACTTTCCAAAATGGGGTCATTTGGGGGGGTTTTGTGCTATTTTGGCATTTTATGGCCTTAGAAACTGTGATAGGTAGTGAGGAGTGAAATCAAAAATTTGTGCCTAGAAATCCTGAAGGCGGTGCTTGGTTTTCGGGGTCCCGTACGCGGCTAGGCTCCTAAAAAGTCCCACACATGTGGTATCCCTGTACTCAGGAGAAGCAGCAAAATGTATTTTGGGGTGCAATTCCACATATAACCATGGCATGTGTGAGCAATATATCATTTAGTGACAACTTTTTGTAATTTATTTTTTATTTTTATTTTTTGTCATTATTCAATCACTTGGGACAAAAAAAAAAAATATTCAACGGGCTCAACAGGCCTCTCAGCAATTTCCTTGGGGTGTCTACTTTCTAAAATGGGGTCATTTGGGGGGGGGTTTTGTGCTATTTTGGCATTTTATGGCCTTCGAAACTGTGATAGGTAGTGAGGAATGAAATCAAAAATTTGCGCCCTTAGAAATCCTGAAGGCGGTGCTTGGTTTCCGGGGTCCCGTACGTGGCCAGGCTCCTAAAAAGTCCCACACATGTGGTATCCCCGTACTCAGGAGAAGCAGCAAAATGTATTTTGGGGTGCAATTCCACATATAACCATGGCATGTGTGAGCAATATATCATTTAGTGACAACTTTTTGTAATTTTTTTTTTTTTTTTTTTTTTTTTGTCATTATTCAATCACTTGGGACAAAAAAAAAAAATATTCAATGGGCTCAACATGCCTCTCAGCAATTTCCTTGGGGTGTCTACTTTCCAAAATGGGGTCATTTGGGGGGGTTTTGTACTGCCCTGCCATTTTAGCACCTCAAGAAATGAGATAGGCAGTCATAAATTTAAAGCTGTGTAAATTTCAGAAAATGTACCCTAGTTTGTAAACGCTATAACTTTTGCGCAAACCAATAAATATACGTTTATTGACATTTTTTTTACTAAAGACATGTGGCTGAATACATTTTGGCCTAAATGTCTGACTAAAATTGAGTTTATTCGATTTTTCTTATAACAAAAAGTAGAAAATATCATTTTTTTTCAAAATTTTCGGTCTTTTTCCGTTTATATCGCAAAAAATAAAAATCGCAGAGGCAATCAAATACCATTAAAAGAAAGCTCTATTTGTGGGAAGAAAAGGACGCAAATTTCATTTGGGTACAACATTGCATGTCCGCACAATTTACAGTTAAAGCAGCGCAGTGCCGAATCCCAAAAACAGGCCTGGTCCTAATGGCCCGAAATGGTCCGGGGCTTAAGTGGTTAAGTGGAGGTCCAGCTGTAAAAAAATAAATAAAAGTCAGCAGCTACAAACACTGTAGCTGCTGACTTTTAATAAGCACACTTACTTGTCCAGGGTGCCCACGATGTCGGCCGCCCGAGGCCGCCCGAGGCCGATCCGTCCATCGGATCGGGTCCCGGCGCCGCCAAAAGTTGTTGTCGGAAATTCCGACCGTGTGTACACAATTCAATGCACAAAAATTCTATGCATGCTCGGAATCAATTTAATGCATGCTCGGAATCATTGAACTTCATTTTTCTCAGCTCGTCGTAGTGTTGTACGTCACCACGTTCTTGACGTTTGCAATTTCCAACAACATTTGAGTGACCGTGTGTATGCAAGACAAGTTTGAGCGAACATCCTTTGTAGGCTCTACCACAGACCAAAACAAGGCTTTCTGCTGCAAGCTGCAGCAGATGAATGGGTCAGTAGGGAAACACAGGGAAGCAGAGAAAGTGGACTATAAAGAGAACTAATTACTTTTCCCTGAATACTTTAAATACTTTAAAAACTTTAAAGTTCCTTCCCACTGTACTTCTGTTTCAGCCAGAACATTTCACACATTTTCATATACGCACAGGGCAACGAGAGAACAAAGTTATGTTATAGTTATTTTTGTATATCTGCAATTTTTGTTCCCCTTTCAAACACCTATCTACTATAGTTACGCAAACTGTTTATGTAGAACATTCGTTATTTATTGCAGTGTTCCTGGAAGTCAACTCTAGTTGGCATTCAAGTCACATAGGGGCACCTAGTTCACCATATATTGTAATCTTGTGTTGTTTAATTGCTCCCTTAGGCTTACTTTGCTCTTATAGATTAAATTCAATTCATTTTATGTATATTGTAATATGCTCTGATGTCTTCTTTGTATAGAAAGTAAATGTAACCACTGACGCAATGAACATGGCTGATTTGGAAAAATAAATCTATATTTGATATTTCTATTTTTTAAAAGTATAAATTATTCTATGTAATTGAGTGTAATCCCCTATACTAAGCAAATGTCAGCGTGATGACAATCCAAGTTCTCAATGCAAATATCTTTATTCCACAAAAATCAGAGTATAACAAGCAGATGGAATCTTTTACTTGTTTCACGCATACTAGCACTTAATCACAGAATCATAAAGTGCTGTCAACCTGACATTTATTTAGTCTGTATGTCTGAGTGACAAGCTGGATGTGTATCCAAGGAATCTTCTGCTAGCAAGATTGGATCATGGTAGCATTTATTTAGTACCCATAATCCTCCCCTGTATTACAGTTTTGCCATCCCTGCAATCCCAAATGAACTTCATTTCAGACTCATAGCATTTCTGAACTGACAGTGAGATAGATAGCAGGCGCCGGTAGCATGAGTTTGAAATAATTCTAGGGGCTCAGGTTTTGTGCAGACAGGAAAAGTGTGAATTGAGTTTGTGCACTTCTTAGGTATGTAGCAATAATTAGATACAGGCCACATAAGGCAGAAGAGAGTAAAATGTATTTTAAGTTTGGAGCTGGAGGATTATGCAAAGTAAGTTCATTTATTGGCACAGGCAGACAGTCTATAGACCACACACCATAAAGACCCACAAGCTTAATCAATAAAGCAAATAGCAGAGTTCAGCAGCCCATCATAACTGATGCAATAAATCTTTTAGCGATCTGTCCTGTAATTAAAATCTAAATTATACTTAACTGTTTATTATAGGCTACTACACTTTGCTCTTCTGGTTTGCTCTTTGAACCATCTTATTGAATGAATACAGAAGTTATTTTCCTGTTTGATGTTGATTGCTTCCAGTGGTTAGAAGTAAGTTAAGGTGCATTTACTAACAGGATTGGACAACCGAGCAGAGCCACTGTATAATGCTTTGAGTGGAGTTATGTTTAAATAATGGTCATTAGCCTCATGAAACACATTCTGTTTAGAGAAAGGGAATGTAATAGTGATAATTTAGCTTGGGTGATGTGATTTCCCCAAAGATGTGATTTCCCCAAAGAGTTGTATAATATAAAACTCCATTCACACAGGGGCAACACGACTTCCAGCGTGACTTTGACAGGCAACTTGGACACGACTTGAGTATGAATCACAGCGTGACCTGGAGCTACTTACAAGGCAACTTCAAGTTGCTCCAGAACAGGAGACATTCCAGTGGCCAATAAAACAAGAATCAGCTCTGTGGGAGGGAGGGGGAGGGAGAGGTTTGCCTGAGAAATGTATGTTCTCTTCCTGGAAAGTTGCTTCTGTTAAGACAGGGGATCCGACTTCTGAGCGACTTCCATTGAAATCAATGGGTACAGGTCGCCTAGCAGTTGCCTAGAAGTCGTATTGAAGTAGTACAGGAACCTTTTTTGAAGTCGGAGCGACTGCAGTAGTGTGCATTAAGATGGCTCCATTCACTTACATTGATTTTCTCAGGCAGCGCGACTTGAGGCGACTAGGGGCGACCTGGGGTGACTTGAAGTTGGATCCAAAGTTGCCCCTGTGTGAATTGGCTCTAAGGCTCATTATAAATAGTTGTATATGAAATATTGTTCCGTCATACCAATTTCTTCATAAACTGAAATCAAAATAACAAATTTTACAGTTATGTGCTATTTGAAGGGACATATTAAGTAAACAGATTCTTCTCTTTTTAGATATTATTTCACAGTACGAAAATATTTTACTGCATTATGCACCTGTCTTAGTCAACATTTGTGAAGCTGGTTATGCATAATGAATACAGAGTTGAGGAAAAACAGGTACATTCCAGGTAGGGGATGAAGTCTTTAGGCAATATATTGTAATGGCTGGAACTTCTTTTAATTAGTCTCCAGATGAAACAAGTCTCATGTATGCCAAAGCTCAGTATGAAGCACTTTGACAGCCCATCCACCCCTGCTACTAATTCAGCACACTATTTCTGAGTAGACTGTATTGTTTGTAACATTAAAAACACACAAGAGATAGGGCATTGTGCCTGCTTATCATTGCATGATAAAAATAATGTTACACGGTATATGGACGTATGAGATCACATATCTATAATAACCTGCCCGCTTAATGCTATTATAATGCAATTCCACTATTCTTTATATAGACATAAAATAGTATACCTTCCCAAGAAGGTCTGACTGTACAAATCTTCTTCCTATAGAGAAGTCTGCCCAACAGAACCTTAGCAGCAGACAGAAACATAATAGTTTTGTTTCATATTAGACCCACAGAACATGACAGCTAGCCAACGTGATCAAATACTATTCACGCTCAGTGTGAATAGGCCACTAGCCGCAAAATGTACACAAATCTTTATCTTTCGTTACACATAAGACACTGCACTGCCCAGGTTGGGCCAATCAATTAATATAATCCTTATACAATTCTCGACAAAGGAAACCTTCCCACATGGCCTGAGCTCTAGACATAACCATAGTAAAACTCTGCCTAACACATTTATAGTGAGGCAGGCCACACAGAAACAAAAATGGAAAAAAAGTTGGAAAATACAGTACTTGCTTTAATAAATCAGAAATTAAATAACATTTATTCTAACCCTCCTTATACCTGACTGTGTTCATTGCAGTGAGTTATGGACGCATATTAATGCACATTATATTGTGTGTAAATGCATATTATGCTAAGAAAAAACATTCATTCTGGGCTGTCAACACATCACAAGGCACAGAACAAAAAATAGTTAGGACAGAATCTCATTGGACATCTTATAAAATGGATGGCAATGCAATGCCAGTCATGCCTTAATGTGTGTAAAACCAATGGTAGTTTAATTGGAGGTTGGCACTACCCCTGTCATATTACAGGAGTAATGTACAGGCAAGCACAGCCTTTACAGTGAGGAGTTTTGCAATCTTTACTGAAATAAAGAATCCCAGTTAATGAAAAACGTCTGTCTTTATCTGTCCTACAGAAGCAATAAGTTTGAACATGCAACAGCGGCTTTAATTACTACAGGTTTATATACTGTAGCCGCACATCCACCAATGTGGTGTAGAATATAACAAAGAACAGCTAGGGATGTTACCATATACACTTTAACTACATTATACATACTAATCTATAAATGGAGGTGATGTTGATGTACCTTTTGTTCATCTGCCGGTCTTCCATTCATAGATCGTGTTTCATTTATGGAAGCTATTGTACAGCTTCTATCAATGAAGAAGTTGGGTGGAAAGGGCTTTTTTTCAGGTAGCTTTAGAAGTGACACAGCTTTTTTTATCAAATGATGGTAGTCCCCTTTGACCGGCAGATACAAATTATCCTGTGGTATGCTGTGGCTGCCCCTGTTCTCACCGATGCAAAACTGTCCTGCCAATGGCCATCAAGTTCTAATTAAGAATTAAGAGACCGCAGATGATAAAGCAGTGTAATGTTGGCCAGCAGCAGGACAGTTTTAATCAGGTATAATAGGGCAAAATGTACTTAAAACAAAAGCTATGGACAGGTATTTTACTACAGGAATTAAGAGACTCTAGATTATACAGTAGTGTAAAATTGCCCACTAGCAGGACAATTTTATTTAGCAAGGCTAGGCCCAAATTTACTTGAGACAAATAGCACAGGTTGGAGTTTTACTACAAGAATTAAGTGCAGAAGATACAGCAATAAAAAAGTGACCAGCAGCAGAACATTTAGAGGCAGTAGGCCTAACTGGTGTATGCCTAACGTTTATTTTTTCTATGGGGAAACAAACAAACAAATATCCAACACCTAAAAAAATACCCATTTTTTTTAAAGGGAAGCCTTGCAGAAAAAACAATAGTTTTCTATGAACAGCAGCTGTAAGTAACAAGTGACCTTAAATCATCCACAATATAAAATGAAATACAACCCCCCACCAAAGGGTTTGAAGAATTAAAGTACAGATCCCTAAATGACCCTAAACTCTCTACTCATTTAAACCTATTGTGCGACTTTGCTAAAAGCCATACAGTGCATTAAGGTTTAAAAAAATTCTCCCAGGAGAAATTTGCACATGAATTTGCTGGCACCACAAGCCCCCAGGATTCCCTTCGAACCCATGTTAGTGGTGAACCCAAGCTTCATCCCTAGTGGTAGGTACATCATCAAGTATGTGATTTTCTTGATTCTTAAAGGGGATTACAAAACCATACGAGAAAGAAAGAGCTTTAAAAAAATAATACAGTGTATTTAATGTAGATTTCATAAATCATTACCAGATACCTGTATGCCCATTCTCACATTTGTGGCTTTCCACTCCTCCACATTACTCTATATTATAATAATTGTGAACTTTGTTTTGGCATTTTGTCAAACCATAGTAAATCAGCACAGTTTCAGCTCACAAAGAGAGTGTCTCTTTCAAAAGCTCATCCTGAAAAATTAACTATAAATGCAAACAAAATAAAACCACTTGCAGTGCTCATCTGTTTGTTACAAGAGCAATTGTATAGCCACAATCAGCTCATGTCTGTACTGCCCTGAGTATCTTTTTGTAGAGAAACTACAGCCTGTACTCTAGAATTTCTGATTCCACAATCATGATTTTAAATGAAAATGAGTTTACTAACTGACTACAAGTTTATTAGAAACTCCCACACTGATTCCTCATAGAAGAATGCACCTGCTGCAGTCCAATCTGTGCTTAAAGCCAAGTTGCCAACAGCACAGTGGAGAGCTGGGCCATTTCTCCGACACAGAACTCGGCGTGTGGTCTGGTGATTTGACTCCCCCTGCACAGATCTACAGTAATAAAAGCTCATACTCCCTAAGCCGCATTGTTACATATAGCACTGTGAAAGATGCGTGTGGAATTGCTGGGTTCAGATCACTGCACTCTGTCTGTAGTTCAGTCCCTTGAGATATTGTTGGCACAGGGCACCTTCCTATAGTTTCAGTTATAAAATCCATAATACTTTTGTAAATGCCATATTTTTTTTTACTTTTAACCTCTTGCTTACTGGGCACATAAACCCCCTTCCTGCCCAGGCGAAATTTCAGCTTTCGGCACTGCGTCGCTTTGAATGACAATTGCGCGGTCGTGCGACGTGGCTCACAAACAAAATTGACGTCTTTTTTTCCCCACAAATAGAGCTTTCTTTTAGTGGTATTTGATCACCTCTGGGGTTTTTATTTTTTGCGCTATAAACCAAAAAAGAGCGACAATTTTAAAAAAACACAATATTTTTGGATTTTTGCTATAATAAATATCCCTTTTTTTTTTTTTTATATTTTTTCCTCAGTTTAGGCCGATACGTATTCTTCTACATATTTTTGGTTAAAAAAAATCCCAATTAGCGTATAGTAATTGGTTTGCGCAAAAGTTATAGCGCCTACAAAATAGGGGATAGAATTCTGACATTTTTTTTTTACTAGTAATGGCGGCGATCTGCGATTTTTGTCAGGACTGCAATATTGCTTCGGACACATCGGACACTTTTGACACATTTTTGGGACCATTCACATTTATACAGCGAACAGTGCTATAAAACTGCACTGATTACAGTATAAATGTGACTGGCAGGGAAGGGGTTAACACTAGGGGGCGAGGAAGGGGTTAAATGTGTTCCCTATGAGTGATTGCTACTGTGGGGGGAGGGGACTGACTGGGGGAGGAGACCGATCTGTGTCCCTATGTACAAGGGACACAGCATCGGTCTCCTCTCTCCCTGACAGGACATGGATCTGTGTGTTTACACACACAGATCCATGTCCTTGTCTGTGTACCGGCCGATCGCGGGTAGTTGGCGGACATCGCGGCTGCCAGGCACGCGCATCGGCATCTCAGTGATGCGCCGGGCACGCGCGAGCGCCGCCGGCGGCGCTCGCACGCCCCCCAGTGGCCGGAGGAGCGGAGACCGTATAATGACGGCCTCCCGGCATTATAAAACCACTTTGTGGCCGTCATTAGTCGTATGACGGGTGCGAAGTGGTTAATGCAGCCTAATTTATAAGTAGACAACACTCTTACATCAGTTGGGTTTTTAATTACCAAATAAAGATAGAAATGACCCATGATTTTTCAACTCATCCGATCAACACCATTAAGGTCAGTGCTTGTCTGTTGCAGCTATCTTGTGCATATACACAAATTTTTGAGAACTGTTCCGGTTGCATAATAGTGTGCTAGTACTGTTCGTTTTTACACTACATGTCTCTGTGTTGCTTTGTAGGTGCTCTGATCTCAGTCATCACCACTGAATAATAGGTGTGTAATTGTACATTTATTATCTCCTAAAAATGCAATAGCGATTAGTAATGTTTGCATTCAGAGCATTATAGAGCATAATTTAGTTTAGTTAAAAGAGGCCATTGGACATTTATTGCATTGCAAGGAGAAAAAATAGTACCTGTTAGGACCTGTCTACAGTATAGTAATTCATCTAGGCAGGTGGTCATCCATGGCTTGGTCATACACTTGGCACAGTCAGACACCAACATCTGCTATTCCTTCTGCTGTTTCCCTAGGTCTTCATGTCCACATATTACTGATGTATATACGATGGGTCCTTCTGTTCACCTGTTGCACTCCATTTATGCTTTTAGAAATGCTATATACGTAGAGAATATGGCGTATTCCACCTCAAGTTGAACAGATATTCTGATTGTCACAGACTGTTTTAAAATGGCAGGCCACTGCATACTCTGGTTGCCCATTGTAGCATTATTTGGCCAGTGCATCAAATTTTGCTTGCAGTATTAGACAGAAATAGGTACTTACGCTGTTTTTTACCTGTCTTTACCCCTTTGACTCCTCATGTCAACTCTGCAGTACATTTGGGCTCTGATGCTTAGATTCCACCTTCTGTGACTATGAACCCGGGTAGATTATTGATTATGCTCCTGTTTCATCCTTTGGTATTGACAATTTACAGCTGGTGTGACACCTGCCTACTTAAAGTGATTGTAAAGGCACAAGTTAACAAGGTAAAAAACCCTCTGTGTGCAGCCCCCTTAATACCTGAGCCCCATCTTGATCCAGCGATGTCAATGAGAGCTTTGCCTCACACTCCTGATTGGCTTATGGCAGCAGTGGGAGCCATTGGCTCGCACTGCTGTCAATCATAGCCAGTGAGCCAATCAGGAGACGGAGGGGGGATAGGGCCGAGCCGCGGTTCCATGTGTGAATGGGCACAAAGAGGCATGGGTTGGGAGAGTGCCTGCTTGGGTGCCCCCAGAGCAAGCTGCTTGCTGTGAGGGCACTTGGCAGGAGGGAGGAGCCAGGAACGCCGGCGGGGGACCCCAAGAAGAGGAGGATCTGGGCTACTCCGTGCAAAACCATTGCACAGAGCAGGTAAGCATGACATTTTTGTTATTAAAAAAACTAAACAAAACAAAAAAACAAGGCTTAAAGTATAACTAAAGTCAAAACCTTTTTAAAGTTTTGGATAGAGTAAAAAGGGATTAGAATCCCTGTCAGTTTTTATTGTAGTTTGTGTCCCTGTTAAGGAGATTCATCATGTCTATTTGTCCTGTTTACCATTATCATTGAAAGCTAAAGTAAAGAAAATCCCACATTTTGGGTTGTCCCCAGAAAAGTAATAGAGGGGACACTAGTTGTGGTGACCTGGAGGTCCCCAAGGGATTTCCTCTCACTTTCTGTTTGGCTATGGGACAGGAAGTTAAGTGAAGTCCCCAAAATTGGACACAGACGTGAAAAATAAATCTGATGAGGTTATAACCCTCCCTTACGCTATCCAAAATCAAATAAAAATTGCCTATAGTTTTACTTTAAGTGTTCAGTGCTTAAGCCTTTACTGCTATGTGGAACCCTTTTGAAGAAACAGTTGCCTAACCCAGAAACTGTGGACCAGTACAAATGTGCCAGGAAAACCAAATATTACGTTACACACAAAATCACATTCCAACATGGCTGCTCTAAGTGAAGTGGACTGCAGCAATGACCTTATTATCCAGGCTGAAGAATGACCCTACACATAGGCCCCTCTTTATTTCTGCAGAATATTGCAGTAATTATTCCACACTGTGTTGACATTTTACATTTCATTCATAGAAATATTGAAGCATCCTCTGTCCTTCGGAGTGTTCTCTGCATAACAATTCAGAGAACATACTGCGATAGGAGAAGAATCTTGTCACATGACTTGTCAAAGCCGCGTGACAGGTTTGCTGCTCCTCCTAGCACTTTTTTTTTTACTCATATTTATTAAATTAAATATAATTTTGTTTTCTTTGGGTCTCTGAGGAGTAAAGCACTATGCAGTGACATGGCCGTGATTAGGCACAGCATCCAATCAGAATCTTGTATTTTTCAGCAGAGATGCAGTCTTGGTGGCTTTGGCTTGCTTTGGGTTGCTGCATTCTGTGCTTTGCTACTTGCATTTGTTTATTGAATAAACAAGACCTAATGTTAATGCTACTAGCACATTAGTCCATACATGTGTAAGAAGATGGATGTGCACCGACCACCTGTCTCTGTCCTATTTTCGCAGACACTTTGCTAATGAATACTAAGAAATATTTAGCTTTTGTTTGGTCCTTTGAGAAAAGTTGACTGTGTCATTTGACATTCATTAAAATCAGTGGGAGAGCATCATTCTTCTATAATAAGTAAAAAAGGCTCATTAATCAAAAGCTATTAAAGTATGTGGCTAATTTCCTAAACAGAAATAAAACGGCCCAGGGCTAAGATAACTAGCTTGAGGCTCGTAATTCTGCTTTGGTATGTTCTCTTTACTTATGAATCACAGTTTAATGTGCAATCTGCAGACATTGCTGGAAACTGACTATGTTCAAGCAGACTGAGTTCTTGAAAGTTTAATGCAAATTAGTATACATTTGAAGTACAGATTTCATTTAAAATTATAGTTGTATCAGTCCAACGTCATTGGTGATATAGTATAAAAATACAATGCAATAGGATTTATAGGGTTATTTTCTCCATTATATATTTAATATTATGATAAAACAATTGAATTTATGGTTTATAGATGGATTCTGGTTGGATGAATCGTCAAATTACTTAGCATATTTATTGAAGGTTGCAGATCTCCCTGCTGGTTATCCCAAGCCTTTGTTCCTTATTGTTATAGGTCATTCCCCTGTTTTGTCTTCTCTGTAAGGTTATATATAGCTTTGGCAGTGTAAATGGTTCGCGATTGCAATGGCTGTGGCACTTTTTTATTTCCTTAAATCCAGCAATAAAAAATAAAAAAACAAGGAAAGATACAGCTTTTTAGCTGCAATCCCACTCCTCACAGAAATTCCTCTTTACCACTTGACAATTCTACCCTTTCTGTGAGCTCAGGTTGTCATGTCCCTCCCAGGTGGTGTTATCATGCAGGAGTAAGGATCGCTCATCACCACTAACAGAGGCAGCGGCGTAGCTATCACATCTGGCACCCGGGGCTGGTCATTTTTTTGCACCACCCAAGAAAAATTGTATTTAGCAATATTGCGGCGCCACCCCAAAACTGTGAGTGTGGTCAGATTGCATCAATAGTGGGAGGGGCTTAAATGGCCATATGCTTTAATGACTGTGCCACAAGCGAGTATGTAACAGAAAGTACAAACCTCAATATACTAATTTTAATAAAATAAAACTGTTCTGTTGCATATCCTTTACTACACACAGCTAACCCTCAAGTAATATTAAAGTCTTGTTTTTTTTAAAATACTGAACATGTTATACTTACCTGCTCTGTGTAATGGTTTTGCACAGAGCAGCCCTGATCCTCTTCTTTTCGGGTCCCTCGTTGGTGCCCCTGGCCCCTCCCTCCTTCTGGGTGCCCCCACAGCAAGCAGCTTGCTAGGGGGGCATCTAAGCAGGCGCACTCCAGCCCACTCCGTCTCCTAATTGGCTTACTGGCTGTTAGTGATGAGCCGAACACCCCCGGGTTCGGTTCGCACCAGAACCCGCGAACGGACCGAAAGTTCGAACGAACATTAGAACCCTATTAAATACAATGGATGCGAACGTTCGAATTCTAAAGTGCTAATTATAACAACTATTATGCATGTTATTGTCCTAAAAAGGGTTTGGGAACCCGGGTTCTGCACCAGGGGACATGTATCAATGCAAAAAGAAGTTTTAAAAACGGTCGTTTTTCGGGAGCAGTCATTTTAATGATGCATAAAGTGAAAAAAAAAAAGTCAAATATTCCTTTAAATATCGTACCTGGGGGGTGTCTAAAGTATGCCTGTGAAGTGCCACGTGTTTCCCGTGTTTAGAACTGTCCCTGCACAAAATGACACTTCTAAAGGAAAAAAAAGCCATTTAAAACTGCTTGCGGCTTTAATGTAATGTCTGGTCCCGGTAATATGGATGAAATTCTTTAAGAAAAATGGCATAGCTACCCCATGACCCCCCCCCCCCCACCCCAGCCCATTACCAGCCCCTTTGGGTCTTGTATGGATATTAAGGGGAACCCCGCACATAAAATAAAAAAGGCCCTATATACTCTGAACAGCCCTATACAGGCGGTGCATACAAGACAGGGACTGTAGGTTTGTTCTTATGTAGAATCTGTTTGTAATTTTGAACAGGTACATTGTTGAAGTGTAGCTCCAGACCAAAAATCTATTTTTAAACTTTTTGGAAAACATAGGTAAGGGTTATCACCCCTGTAACATTTGTTTTGCTGTCTGTGCCCCTGTTCAGAACATTTCACCTCACTTTCCGTCCCAATGACAACTGTTTTTGAAATGTGGTGTTTTTCTTGAAACAAGGATTGCTGATAAAGCATCAGTACAGAGGAGACACCTTTCTCCCATATTTATTCTTACAGGAGAGAATTTTCCTTCCTAGTGGTAGATTTCCTCTCACTTCCTGTTGTCTTCTTGCGTTTGCAAGTAGGAGTCGTTTGTAAGTTGGATGTTTGAAAGTAGGGACCTGCCGTATATACTCTGCAGAAATAGGCCCCTTAGTTGTTGGTGTTGGCACAACACTGTAAGCACTCACAGTTACTCTTGGTTGGTGCTGGAACGCCCTGCTGTCAACTATTATATCAGGAATTTTAATTACATATAATTGTTGAACAGTGGTAGTAAAAATTGGGCCTTTGATGGTGGTGCTGGTGCCACAACACTGTAAGCCCTGACAGTTACTCTTGGTGGGTGCAGCAATGGGCCCTGCTGTGAATTATTAGATCAAGAATTGTAATTACATGCCCCTGTTGAACAGGGGCTGAAAAATTGGGCCTTAGGCACTGGTGGCACAACACTGCAACCCCTCACAGATACTGTACTTGGAGCACAGCAATGAGCCCTGTTGCAAAGTATTGCTTCAAAAATTGTAATGACACGGCCCTGTTAAACAGGGGCTGAAAAATTGGGCCTTAGGCACTGGTGGCACAACACTGCAACTCCTCACAGATACTGTACTTGGAGCACAGCAATGAGCCCTGTTGCAAAGTATTGCTTCAAAAATTGTAATGACACGCCCCTGTTAAACAGGGGCTGAAAAATTGGGCCTTAGGCACTGGTGGCACAACACTGCAACTCCTCACAGATACTGTACTTGGAGCACAGCAATGAGCCCTGTTGCAAAGTATTGCTTCAAAAATTGTAATTACACGCCCCTGTTAAACAGGGGCTGAAAAATTGGGCGTTAGGCACTGGTGGCGGCACCCATAAACAAAAATGATCTTACAAGCTATCATCATCAATCGTATCATTGAGGACTCGGAGGAGGAGGATAGCCAGTCAACATAACAGCACAGGCACTCAGCATCAGCATCAGTCTTGAAGGGATGTGACATGTTAAAATCAATTAGTCTGTTATATCAGCATCAGGTGTGTGGTAGCTGGTGGTGATCCAAGACTGGTTCATCTTGATGAAAGTCAGTCGATCAACCGAGTCGGTGGACAGGCGCACCCTGTGATCCGTGACAAATCCTCCAGCAGCACTGAATGTGCGTTCCGAAAGAACGCTGGATGCAGGACAGGCCAGTAGCTCAATTGCATACTGTGCAAGCTCTGGCCAGTGATCCATCCTCAAGACCCAGTAAGCCAGAGGATTTTCGGTGGGGAAGGTGTCCAAGTCTGACCTTGCCCCTAGATATTCCTGCACCATGTTTATCAGACGCTGGCGATGGTTGCTGGAACCGATCATACTTTGGGGCTGCGGACTAAAGAATTGTCTGAACGCATCGGTCAGACGGCCACCTTCCCCACCGCTCCTTCTTTGACTGGCCGAAGCCTCAGCAACTCGTTGTCCAGGACCAGGAGTTTGCAACCTCCCAGTCTCTGGGAACGCGTTGCACAGACCTTTCTGCAAGGCCTCCCGGAGTTGTCTCATCCTCTGCTCCCTCTGCGACGGTAACATAAGGTCCGCAACCTTACCCTTGTACCGTGGATCAAGGAGAGTGGCCAGCCAGTAATGGTCCCTCTCCTTGATCCGAAGAATACGAGGATCCTTCCGCAGACTTTGCAGGATCAGGGAGGCCATGCAGCGTAGGTTTGCTGAGGCATTCGCTCCGGAGTCCTCTGGGTCACTAAGGACGACATGATCCGCAGCCACCTCCTCCCAGCCACGTACAAGTCCACTGGTTTCTTGGGACTGTAAATCATCCCTAAAAGACTGCTGCTGATGATGCTGAGTGCCAGCCTCCACCTCCATGCTGACACAATCCTCCTCCTCCTCCTCCTCCTCCTCCTCCTCTTCCTGTGCGATGGGTGGGACAGAAGGAACACTGTCTGGGTAAAGGGGGCCTTGAGAGGCAAGGAAGTCCTCCTCTTCCTGCCTCTGTTCTGCCTCAAGTGCCCTGTCCATTATTCCACGCAGCGTGTGCTCCAACAGGTGGACAAGAGGTACAGTGTCACTGATGCATGCACTGTCACTGCTCACCATCCTCGTGGCCTCCACAAATGGTGCCAGGACAGTGCATGCATCCCTGATCATGCCCCACTGGCGTAGAGAAAAAAAACCAAGCTCCCCTGACCCTGTCCTGGTGCCGTAGTCGCACAGGTACTCATTGATGGCCCTCTGCTGCGTGTGCAGCCGCTGCAGCATGGCCAACGTTGAGTTCCACCTGGTGGGCATGTCACATATAAGGCGGTTCTTGGGCAGGTTCAACTCCTTTTGCAGCTCAGCCAGGCGAGCACTGGCATTATAAGATCTGCGGAAATGCACACAGACTTTCCTGGCCTGCCTCAGGACATCCTGTAAGCCCGGGTACCTGCCCAAGAAGCGCTGCACCACCAGGTTAAGGACGTGAGCCACACAGGGCACATGGGTCAGTTGTCCCTGTCGGAGGGCGGAGAGGAGGTTGGTGCCATTGTCGCAAACCACCATTCCTGGCTTAAGCTGGCGTGGCGTCAACCACCTCTCGGCCTGGCCCTGCAGAGCAGACAGGACCTCTGCCCCAGTGTGGCTTCTGTCCCCCAAACACACCAGCGCAAGCACGGCATGGCATCTTTTTGCCTGCGTACTTGCGTAGCCCCGTGAACGGCTACGGAGCACCGCTGGTTCATAGGACAAACCACAGGAAGAGGCCATGGAGGAAGAAGAAGAGGAGGGGGTAGAGGAGAGAGGTGTGTCACAACCAGTAGTAGCATTTTGGAGGCGTGGCGGTGGGACAACCTCCAACACTACTGCACCTTGTCCTGAATCCTTCCCAGCTGCCAAAAGAGTGACCCAATGGGCCGTGAAAGAAAGGTAACGTCCCTGTCCATGCCTGCTGGACCATGAGTCAGCGGTAATATGCACCTTACCGCTGACCGCCCTGTCCAGCGAGGCCAAGACACTGCCTTCCACATGCCGGTAGTGAGCCGGAATAGCCTTCCGTGAGAAAAAGTGGCGTTTGGGAACCTGCCACTGAGGAACCGCACATTGCACAAACTCACGGAAGGGGGCCGAGTCTACCAACTGAAAAGGCAGCAGTTGAAGCGCTAGCAATTTAGCCAAGCTAGCATTCAACCGCTGGGCATGTGGATGGCTGGGAGTGAACTTCTTTCGACGGTCCAGCAGCTGGGGCAGGGAAATTTGCCTGCTAGAATCGGACGTCGGTGTACTGCTAGCAGAGTGGGCGCAAGTACTTGGCTGTGACACACCTAATTCTACACCTTCATTCCTCTCAGTGCATGTTTCAGAGAGGACTGAAGTTATAGTGGGGTTGGAGATCCCAGCTGATGCGGTGCAAGGAGAGGTCCGCTTTGTTCTTTGGTGTGGGTCTTTGAGGTAGGCTTGCCAACGAGCTGCATGGCAGGTCAACATATGTCTGGTCAGGCATGTGGTACCCAAGCGGCTGATGTTTTGGCCACGCGATATACGCTTGAGACATATGTTGCAAACAGCAGCTGTGCGATCTGATGCACTAGCCTCAAAAAAGGCCCACACCAAAGAACTTTTTGAATGACGGGCAGAGGCAGCGCCCTGCACAGGCGGAGCTCTGCGGTGTGATTCCGTCGGTGTACTGCCCTTACGCTGGCCACCAAAGGGCATCCTGCCTCGTTGGAGATGTGCCTCCTCCTCATCCTCCTCCTCCTCCTCTCTCCTATTAGGCACCCACGTGGAGTCAGTGACCTCATCATCCCCTCCCTCCTCATCACTGGAGCCAATCTGGCAGTATGCTGCAGCTGCTGGAACATGACTGCCAGATTGGTGTCCTTCTTGAGCATCCCCTCTGTCTGCTCTCACGCTACTGCCTTCCTCTAGCTGGGTTTCATCATCAGACCCTTCGAAACGCTGGGCATCCTCCTGGAGCATGTACCCAACACTGTGCTGAAACAGTTCGGGGGACTCCTCAGGAGGAGGACATGGTGGGTCTAGGGAAGGAGTGACTGATGATTTGTCTGACATTGATACCAGGGAAGACGACGCTTTGGCAGCTGCTTTTCCAGTACCCTGAGCCTGGGTGAGAGAGGATGAGGAGGAGGAGGAGGGCTTGGTCATCCACTCTACCAAGTCTTCGGCATGATGTGGCTCAACATGTCCAGCTGCCGAAAAGAAGGACAAGCGTGTCCCATGGCCATGTGCTGATGACAATGCACCGCGTCCACGACCAGCACTGTTGCCCCCAGACACAGAGCCTGCTTGCCCTCTTTTATTGCCTCCTGACTGTCTGCCTCTCCTTGTTTGCCTTCCAGACATTCTAATAGATGGCCTGCAGGGAGATGGGAAAAAAGCAATAAGGGCTACCTTCAGGTGTCCTTCTCTGTCCCTTGAAACAAGGACTTTCACAGTGAAAGAAACTGACACTCTCCCTACCTACAGTTTTCTGTCCCTAGAAAAAATATTTTTTTTAAGCACAATATAGCACAAGGACAATTCACTCACTGTCCTTACAGGTCCCTGGAAACAAGGACTTGCAGAGTGAAAGAAAAAAAACACTCTCCCTACCTACAGTTTTCTGTCCCTAGAAAAAATGTTTTTTTTAATCACAATATAGCACAAGAACAATTCACTCACTGTCCTTACAGGTCCCTGGAAACAAGGACTTGCAGAGTGAAAGAAAAAAAACACTCTCCCTACCTACAGTTTTCTGTCCCTAGAAAAAATGTTTTTTTTAATCACAATATAGCACAAGAACAATTCACTCACTGTCCTTACAGGTCCCTGGAAACAAGGACTTGCAGAGTGAAAGAAAAAAAACACTCTCCCTACCTACAGTTTTCTGTCCCTAGAAAAAATGTTTTTTTTAATCACAATATAGCACAAGAACAATTCACTCACTGTCCTTACAGGTCCCTGGAAACAAGGACTTGCAGAGTGAAAGAAAAAAAACACTCTCCCTACCTACAGTTTTCTGTCCCTAGAAAAAATGTTTTTTTTAATCACAATATAGCACAAGGACAATTCACTCACTGTCCTTACAGGTCCCTGGAAACAAGGACTTGCAGAGTGAAATAAACTGACACTCTCTCTACCTACAGTTTTCTGTCCCTAGAATAAATGTTTTTTTTAAGCACAATATAGCACAAGGACAATTCACTCACTGTCCTTACAGGTCCCTGGAAACAAGGACTTGCAGAGTGAAAGAAAAAAAACACTCTCCCTACCTACAGTTTTCTGTCCCTAGAAAAAATGTTTTTTTTAATCACAATATAGCACAAGAACAATTCACTCACTGTCCTTACAGGTCCCTGGAAACAAGGACTTGCAGAGTGAAAGAAAAAAAACACTCTCCCTACCTACAGTTTTCTGTCCCTAGAAAAAATGTTTTTTTTAATCACAATATAGCACAAGAACAATTCACTCACTGTCCTTACAGGTCCCTGGAAACAAGGACTTGCAGAGTGAAAGAAAAAAAACACTCTCCCTACCTACAGTTTTCTGTCCCTAGAAAAAATGTTTTTTTTAATCACAATATAGCACAAGAACAATTCACTCACTGTCCTTACAGGTCCCTGGAAACAAGGACTTGCAGAGTGAAAGAAAAAAAACACTCTCCCTACCTACAGTTTTCTGTCCCTAGAAAAAATGTTTTTTTTAATCACAATATAGCACAAGGACAATTCACTCACTGTCCTTACAGGTCCCTGGAAACAAGGACTTGCAGAGTGAAATAAACTGACACTCTCCCTACCTACAGTTTTCTGTCCCTAGAATAAATGTTTTTTTAAGCACAATATAGCACAAGGACAATTCACTCACTGTCCTTAGAGGTCCCTGGAAACAAGGACTTGCAGAGTGAAAGAAAAAAAACACTCTCCCTACCTACAGTTTTCTGTCCCTAGAAAAAATGTTTTTTTTAATCACAATATAGCACAAGGACAATTCACTCACTGTCCTTACAGGTCCCTGGAAACAAGGACTTGCAGAGTGAAATAAACTGACACTCTCCCTACCTACAGTTTTCTGTCCCTAGAATAAATGTTTTTTTAAGCACAATATAGCACAAGGACAATTCACTCACTGTCCTTAGAGGTCCCTGGAAACAAGGACTTGCAGAGTGAAAGAAAAAAAACACTCTCCCTACCTACAGTTTTCTGTCCCTAGAAAAAATGTTTTTTTTAAGCACAATATAGCACAAGGACAATTCACTCACTGTCCTTCCAGGTCCCTGGAAACAAGGACTTGCAGAGTGAAAGAAAAAAAACACTCTCCCTACCTACAGTTTTCTGTCCCTAGAAAAAATGTTTTTTTTAAGCACAATATAGCACAAGGACAATTCACTCACTGTCCTTCCAGGTCCCTGGAAACAAGGACTTGCAGAGTGAAAGAAAAAAAACACTCTCCCTACCTACAGTTTTCTGTCCCTAGAAAAAATGTTTTTTTTAATCACAATATAGCACAAGGACAATTCACTCACTGTCCTTACAGGTCCCTGGAAACAAGGACTTGCAGAGTGAAATAAACTGACACTCTCCCTACCTACAGTTTTCTGTCCCTAGAATAAATGTTTTTTTTAAGCACAATATAGCACAAGGACAATTCACTCACTGTCCTTACAGGTCCCTGGAAACAAGGACTTGCAGAGTGAAAGAAAAAAAACACTCTCCCTACCTACAGTTTTCTGTCCCTAGAAAAAATGTTTTTTTTAATCACAATATAGCACAAGGACAATTCACTCACTGTCCTTACAGGTCCCTGGAAACAAGGACTTGCAGAGTGAAATAAACTGACACTCTCCCTACCTACAGTTTTCTGTCCCTAGAATAAATGTTTTTTTTAAGCACAATATAGCACAAGGAGAATTCACTCACTGTCCTTCCAGGTCCCTGGAAACAAGGACTTGCAGAGTGAAAGAAAAAAAACACTCTCCCTACCTACAGTTTTCTGTCCCTAGAAAAAATGTTTTTTTTAATCACAATATAGCACAAGGACAATTCACTCACTGTCCTTCCAGGTCCCTGGAAACAAGGACTTGCAGAGTGAAATAAACTGACACTCTCCCTACCTACAGTTTTCTGTCCCTAGAATAAATGTTTTTTTTAAGCACAATATAGCACAAGGACAATTCACTCACTGTCCTTACAGGTCCCTGGAAACAAGGACTTGCAGAGTGAAAGAAAAAAAACACTCTCCCTACCTACAGTTTTCTGTCCCTAGAAAAAATGTTTTTTTTAATCACAATATAGCACAAGGACAATTCACTCACTGTCCTTACAGGTCCCTGGAAACAAGGACTTGCAGAGTGAAAGAAAAAAAACACTCTCCCTACCTACAGTTTTCTGTCCCTAGAAAAAATGTTTTTTTTAATCACAATATAGCACAAGGACAATTCACTCACTGTCCTTACAGGTCCCTGGAAACAAGGACTTGCAGAGTGAAATAAACTGACACTCTCCCTACCTACAGTTTTCTGTCCCTAGAATAAATGTTTTTTTTAAGCACAATATAGCACAAGGACAATTCACTCACTGTCCTTAGAGGTCCCTGGAAACAAGGACTTGCAGAGTGAAAGAAAAAAAACACTCTCCCTACCTACAGTTTTCTGTCCCTAGAAAAAATGTTTTTTTTAAGCACAATATAGCACAAGGACAATTCACTCACTGTCCTTCCAGGTCCCTGGAAACAAGGACTTGCAGAGTGAAAGAAAAAAAAACACTCTCCCTACCTACAGTTTTCTGTCCCTAGAAAAAATGTTTTTTTTAAGCACAATATAGCACAAGGACAATTCACTCACTGTCCTTCCAGGTCCCTGGAAACAAGGACTTGCAGAGTGAAAGAAAAAAAACACTCTCCCTACCTACAGTTTTCTGTCCCTAGAAAAAATGTTTTTTTTAATCACAATATAGCACAAGGACAATTCACTCACTGTCCTTACAGGTCCCTGGAAACAAGGACTTGCAGAGTGAAAGAAACTGACACTCTCCCTACCTACAGTTTTCTGTCCCTAGAATAAATGTTTTTTTAAGCACAATATAGCACAAGGACAATTCACTCACTGTCCTTCCAGGTCCCTGGAAACAAGGACTTGCAGAGTGAAAGAAACTGACACTGTCCCTACCTACAGTTTTCTGTCCCTAGAATAAATGTTTTTTTTAAGCACACTATAGCACAAGCACAAAACACACTGACACTCTCCCTACCTATCCTTCTCTTTCCCTAAACTAAAGGAATCCAGGTTAAGCAAGAAAGAAATAACAGTCACTGTCCCTGCCTATGCTGCTCTATCCCTGCTCCGGAACACACTACACTAGGCCGCCGTGCTGGCGGCCTTTTATAGTGTGGGGCGTGTACTAAACACCCTCAGCAATAATTGGCCACAGGCATCCTGCCTGTGGCCAATCATTGCTCTCCTCGCTGCCGGCGCTGTGATTGGCCAAGCATGCGGGGTCACAGTGCATGCTTGGCCAATCACAGCGCCTGGATGACACTGCGATGGGGTAGTGCATTGTGGGCCGTTCGCGTCACTCGAATTTGGCGCGAACGGCCCAAATCGTTCGATCTTCGTCGAACGATCGAACAGCCGATGTTCGAGTCGAACGTATGTTCGACTCGAACACGAAGCTCATCCCTACTGGCTGTTATTTACAGCAGTGGGAGCAAATGGCTCCCACTGCTACCAAAAGCCAATCAGGAGTGCGAGTCCTTGGAGAGCCAAGGCTTTCGTGGACATCCCTGGATTGGGAGGGGGCTCAAGTAAGTATTACTTACTGGGGGGACTGCTGCACACACAAGGTTTTTTACCTGCATGCATAGAATGCATGATGGTAAAAAACCTTGTGCCTTTACAACCACTTTAACAAAGCATATGCTGTACCTAGAATGCAGTAGTCAGGATTAAGAAATGTAAAACACAGTGAGGGGAATTTAAAAAACTGGTGCAGTCAGA
This sequence comes from Rana muscosa, assembly GCA_029206835.1. Lineage (NCBI taxonomy): Eukaryota > Metazoa > Chordata > Amphibia > Anura > Ranidae > Rana > Rana muscosa. The sequence continues at coordinate 158,843,681 of CM055116.1, read as the reverse complement.
ATCTGGAACAGCTGTGCATGAAAACCATCTTCTGTCTTCAGCTTGTTCAGCTTTGAAAATGAAAGCTATGAGCTGATTGGATGCCATGCACAGCTGCTCCAGATTCTGTCTGCTCTAGTTTTGATAAATTCCCCTAAGGGCTCATTCAGACAGGCGCTAAGACAGGTCCTGTATGCTGAGACACTTTTTGCTGCATCTCCTAATCCAGGGTCTTTGAAACACCAGCCTTTTTATAGTCCAGGGCCTCCTCAGCAGCCCCCCCCCCACTCCAGCACCACCTCTGCACCTCCCCAGTCCAGGGCCTCCTCTGCATCCCCCCCCCCCTCAGTAAAGGGCCTCCTCTGCACCCCATCAGCCAGTGCCGATCCTGACCTCCCTGGGACCCTAAGCAAAATTCTGCTAAGGGGCCCTCTACCTGACCCGTGATGCTGTGAGCTATGTAAACCATTTGCCATTGCCACACATTCACACCTGCCACTTCAGTGCTCCCAATACAATCATCCCTCAATTAAACAAAACAGTCAAAGAGTAAGTACAACAATATAGAACAGAATGAGGTTCTAACGCATGATAACACACCCAACGTGGTTATCTTTTCCGAGCTGCAGTAAACAAACACTGTTGCACTTAATAATTGTATTTTACTCTCACTTTTGTCAGGCACAAAGTCACAAAACAGCTCTGGAAGTGACTGGCATTAGCAGCTAGACACAGACCAAGAGATGCACTGCCTGCCTGCCCAGCTAGGTTAGCAAGACCAAAAAAAACCACAATAGACATGCACATAAACATAACTCTACTTTGCTGACATCAAACTTGGAGAGGAGAGAACACAAGTTTACCTGATTGTTGTTCCCGCAATTCACTCTCATGGTGTTTTATTTTCCTCTTTTCGTGACCAGAAGGATAGTTTCGCTTCATTTTGTCATGGCCTCCGGAAAGGTCCAAGGACTCGGGGAGCTTTTCCAAGAAGGTCCAAGGACTCAAGGTGCTCTTTTGGGAAGGTCCAAGGACTTGGGGTTCCCCTCCAGGAGGGTCCAATAGCTTAGTCAGTGCCCCCCCTCCTCCTCCATCATCATCATACAGGGGTCAGTGCACCCCCTCCATCATACAGGGGTCAGTGCCCCCCTCTTCCTCCATCATCATCATACAGGGGTCAGTGCTCCCCCTCCTCCATCATACAGGGGTCAGTGTCCCCTCTCCTCTTCCTCCTCTATCATCATCATACAGGGGTCAGTGTCCCCCCTCCATTATACAGAGGTCAGTGCCCCCCTCCTCCTCCTCCATCATCATTATACAGGGGTCAGTGTCCTCCCCTCCATCATACAGGGGTCAGTGCCCCCCCTCCTCCATCATACAGGGGTCAGTGTCCCCTCTCCTCCTCCTCCATCATCATCATACAGGGGTCAGTGCCCCCCCTCCTCCATCATACAGGGGTCAGTGTCCCCTCTCCTCCTCCTCCATCATCATCATAGAGGGGTCAATGCCCCCACTCCATCATACAGGGGTCAGTGCACCCCCTCCTCCATCATCATCATCATACAGGGGTCAGTGCACCCCCTCCTCCTCCATCATCATCATACAGGGGACAGTGTCCCCCCTCCTCCTCCATCATCATCATATAGGGGTCAGTGCTCCCCTTCCTCCTCCATCATACAGGGGTCAGTGCCCCCTCCATCATACAGGGGTCAGTGCCCCCCTCCTCCTCCATCATCATCATACAGGGGTCAGTGCTCCCCCTCCTCCATCATACAGGGGTCAGTGTCCCCTCTCCTCTTCCTCCTCCATCATCATCATACAGGGGTCAGTGTCCCCCCTCCATCATACAGGGGTCAGTGCCCCCCTCCTCCATCATACAGGGGTCAGTGTCCCCTCTCCTCCATCATCATCATACAAGGATCAGTGCCCCCCTCCATCATACAGGGGGTCAGTGCACCCCCTCCTCCATCATACAGGGGTCAGTGCTCCCCTCCTCCATCATCATCATCATACAGGGGTCACTGCCCCCTCCTCCTCCATCATCATCATACAGGGGTCAGTGTTCCCCCATCTCCTCCATCATACAGGGGTCAGTGCCCCCTCCATCATACAGGGGTCAGTGCCCCCCCTCCTCCATCATACAGGGGTCAGTGCCCCCCCTCCTCCTCCTCCATCATCATTATACAGGGGTCAGTGTCCTCCCCTCCATCATACAGGGGTCAGTGCCCCCCTCCTCCATCATACAGGGGTCAGTGTCCCCTCTCCTCTTCCTCCATCATCATCATACAGGGGTCAGTGCCCCCCCTCCTCCATCATACAGGGGTCAGTGTCCCCTCTCCTCCTCCTCCATCATCATCATACAGGGGTCAATGCCCCCCTCCATCATACAGGGGTCAGTGCACCCCCTCCTCCATCATCATCATCATACAGGGGTCAGTGCACCCCCTCCTCCTCCATCATCATCATACAGGGGACAGTGTCCCCCCTCCTCCCCCATCATCATCATATAGGGGTCAGTGCTCCCCTTCCTCCTCCATCATACAGGGGTCAGTGCCCCCCTCCATCATACAGGGGTCAGTGCCCCCCCCCTCCTCCATCATATCCATTGTGACATGCCCCCATCCAGCCTGTGTGTATGTGATACAGTTTGTTGCTGTCCCCTCCTCGCAACCAGCCTGTGTGTCCGCCGCAAGCCCTGGCCATGTCCCGCAGCTGCTGTCATCTAGATGGAGCTTATGTCTTCCTGTGTGTAGCCGATCGAACGGCGTGTGAGGGGTTAATCCGAGTCAGCTGTAGTCGTCGTGAGCAGCTCTGCGCTCGGTTTCTTCTGTCTGAAACCAGCGCATGCGCAGTAGCGTCAGGGGGTATTGACTTTCACGGGATACTTATCTTCCTGCTACACGGGGCCTCAAGTAATTTGCGGGGCTCTACGCAGCTTATGGCAACCTAGCCCTCGGCGCTACCCAACTGACTCCTGGGAAATGATGACACACATCTCCCAGGAGCAATAGGGAGTGGAGGCAATGAGGGAAGTGACGAAAGGAGACCAGGTGATGAAGGAGGAAGATTTTGAGGGACCGCATAGCAACAGCCATTTAAAGGTGAGTAAAAAAAAAAAATCTCCAAATTATATTTGTATTTTTTTTTTATTTATTTCATGCACATTACTGAATTTTTTTTTTCTTTTTTGCGTGGAACTCCACTTTAACTAGTCATTTTTTTTAAGAACATTGTTTCTTTCTAGAAAAAAATTGTAGTAGCTTTACCAAGGATGGTGCCTATTCTTCTCAGTTTTTGTTTAATCTCCATACAAACTAGGGATTACAGGGGTTGATTTACTAAAATCGTAGAGAGCAAAACCTCATGAAGCTCTGCATGGTAGTCAATCAGCTTCTAACTTCAGTTTGTTCAGTTAAGCTTTGACAAAAAAACTGGAAGCTGATTGGTTTCTATGCAGAGCTGCACCAAATGTTGCGCTCTCCAGTTTTAGTAAATCAACTTCACTGTGCTTTACTCACTGGGTTTCAAGAAATGCCCTTCTCCTATACGTTGGGTCCATTACATATTACTTGCACCATTCTCAACAGTCTAATCCTCTCCTACATGCTATGGCACCCCAAATAGTATGGTTAAAATATAATAACTGGAAAAAGCTTCCCCAAAACACTTCTGTTATCAATGACATGTAACCAGAACCAGTCCACCCAAGCTTAATATTTTAGTTATACAGTCAGGTCATAAATATTGGGACATCAACACAATTCTAATCTTTTGGGCTCTATACACCACCACAATAGATTTGAAAAAAAAAAAACAAACAAGATGTGCTTTAACTGCAGAATTTCAGCTTTAATTTGAGGGTATTTACATCCAAATCAGGTGAACGGTGTAGGAATTACTACAGTTTGTATATGTGCTTCCCACTTTTTAAGGGACCAAAAGTAATGGGATAATTGTCTGCTCAGCTGTTCCATGGCCAGGTGTGTGTTATTCCCTCATTATCCCATTTACAAGGAGCAGATAAAAGGTCCAGGGTTCATTTCAAGTGTGCTATTTGCATTTGGAATCTTTTGCTGTCAACTCTCAATATGAGATCCAAAGAGCTGTCACTATCAGTGAAGCAAGCCATCATTAGGCTGAAAAAACAAAACAAACCCATCAGAGAGATAGCAAAAACATTAGGTGTGGCCAAATCAACTGTTTGGAACATCCTTAAAAAGAAAGAACGCACCGGTGAGCTCAGCAACACCAAAAGACCCGGAAGACCACGGAAAACAACTGTGGTGCATGACCGGGGAATTCTTTCCCTGGTGAAGAAAACAACCTTCACAACAGTTGGTCAGATCAAGAACACTCTCCAGGAGGTAGGTGTATGTGTGTCAAAGTCAACAATCAAGAGAAGACTTCACCAGAATGAATACAGAGGGTTCACCACAAGATGTAAACCATTGGTGAGCCTCAAAAACAGGAAGGCCAGATTAGAGTTTACCAAACAACATCTAAAAAAGCTTTCACAGTTCTGGAACAACATCCTATGGACAGATGAGACCAAGATCAACTTGTACCAGAATGATGGGAAGAGAAGAGTATGGAGAAGGAAACGAACTGCTCATGATCCAAAGCATTCCACCTCATCAGTGAAGCATGGTGGTGGTAGTGTCATGGCGTGGGCATGTATGGCTGCCAATGGAACTGGTTCTCTTGTATTTATTGATGATGTGACTGCTGACAAAAGCAGCAGGATGGATTCTAAAGTGTTTCGGACAATATTATCTGCTCATATTCAGCCAAATTCTTCAGAACTCATTGGATGCCATTTCACAGTGCAGATGGACAATGACCCGAAGCATACTGCGAAAGCAACCAAAGAGTTTTTTAAGGGAAAGAAGTTGAATTTTATGCAATGGCCAAGTCAATCACCTGACCTGAATCCGATTGAGCATGCATTTCACTTGCAGAAAACAAAACTGAAGGGAAAATGCCCCAAGAACAAGCAGGAACTGAAGACAGTTGCAGTAGAGGCCTGGCAGAGCATCACCAGGGATGAAACCCAGCGTCTGGTGATGTCTATGCGTTCCAGACTTCAGGCTGTAATTTGCAACCAAGTATTAAAGTTTGATTTATGATTGTTAATCTGTCCCATTACTTTTGATCCCTTAAAAAGTGGGAGGCACATATACCAACTATTGTCATTCCTACACCGTTCACCTGATTTGGATGTAAATACCCTCAAATTAAATCTGAAAGTCTGCAGTTTAAGAACATCTTGTTTGTTTCCTTTCAAATCCATTGTGGGGGTGTATAGAGCCAAAAAGATTAGAATTGTGTCGATGTCCCAATATTTATGGACCTGACTGTAGTTGTAGGTGGAGTTGACCCCTGGTTTTCTAAATGTCTTGGGTACTATAACAGTAAATTCTTCTATAATTCTCAACGCTCTCACTGTCTACCTGGGAGTGTTGTATATTCCAACCTACCTTTGTGTAAAATAAAGTACGGTACACTAAAAATGTATCAGAGAGAGTGGGACTCCCTTATAAAGGCCACAGCAGGTGTACAGACTCAGGAATTTAGAGATCTCACAAACAGAGAGTTATAAGAAATTGCCAGAAAAATGTGTATATCCAGGGCGCTCCAAGCATTTGAATCCTGACAGATAAGGTCTGTGTTGGAGAGGGTAGCAAATCTTCACACACTTTAGGCAGCACTCAGGGAGACAAGCAATCTCTAATGGAAACAGAAAAACAAACAAGGCGCCTCTAAGTGCAGAAGTATAAAACTTTTAATATCCCCTAAAAGGGTTAAAAACACTTACAAGATAGTGGATGAAACAGGCATGTAGTAGGTAAGTGCATCCAGGAGATGTTCCAGTGGCAGGGCAGTCCCAGTCTCTGATGTTAAAGCTTCCAGGAAAGTCCACGATAACAGCTGATTGTGCTGTGAATGTTCAGAGGACACAGTAACGCTGGAGCCTGGGGATGATGTCAGAGGAAGCGAGACAGAAACCAGCATGGAACACGAACAGGAAGTGGACAGGAAGTGTGTCATGGAGGCGGCTCCATGACACACTTCCTGTCCACTTCCTGTTCGTGTTCCATGCTGGTTTCTGTCTCGCTTCCTCTGACATCATTCCCAGGCTCCAGCGTTACTGTGTCCTCTGAACATTCACAGCACAATCAGCTGTTATCGTGGACTTTCCTGGAAGCTTTAACATCAGAGACTGGGACTGCCCTGCCACTGGAACATCTCCTGGATGCACTTACCTACTACATGCCTGTTTCATCCACTATCTTGTAAGTGTTTTTAACCCTTTTAGGGGATATTAAAAGTTTTATACTTCTGCACTTAGAGGCGCCTTGTTTGTTTTTCTGTTTCCATAAGAAATTGCCAGGTGGCTTAACTCTTGAACATCCACCAAAAACCAAATATAAGTTTATAATGGACTGAGAATTAAATTGTGAATTCCCTCTTTCACAGATACTACAACTAGTATTGTAAGTGTGTAATGGAATCCTCCCCTAGTTACACCTCCAGTGATATAAGTGCAGAATCTGATCCACCTATAGTTATCCCTCTAGTGCTGTTAGTGTGGGTTCTAATTCACCTCCAGTTACACCTCTAGTGCTGTAAATGTGGGATCTAATGGAATCAGATAATACTGACTTGCAGTTAGTTCACTGTAACCTTTACATCCAGAGCTGCAATTTTAGCATTATGAATTATACATTCACATTTCATTTGTACATCACAGTTCCTTAAAAAGGAATCACAGCGAGCTTATATCTACAATACAGATTGATCAAAAGAAGAAATGTGTAGTTGTCTTATAAACGACCAAAGACTGACATCTGTGGTTATATCAAACAGCATAATAAAATCTAAATGAAAACAGGTGTGACAGCTTAAGATAAAAAAGAAAGCTATCTAGCTGGACAAACAACCAGACTAAAATAAAGCAAATTTGGGTTTGCTTTCTTTCATTTCCTTGGAGAGTTGTTTATTACCTGGGTTCCTGATAAACAATTATATACTTGATACATGACACAATACATTTCCAGAGTGCAGTGAGTTAGCTGAAGGGACAACCCAGCAGAAGAGCTTGCTTTAAGGCTCAAACTAGTTTTAGGCCGATATGTATTCTTCTACATATTTTTGGTAAAAAAAAATTGCAATAAGCGTATATTGATTGGTTTGTGCAAAAGTTATAGCGTCTACAAAATAGGAGATAGATTTATGGCATTTTTATTATACTTTTTTTTTTTTTAGTAATGGCGGCGATCTGCGGTTTTTATCATGACTGCAACATTGCGGCGGACATATCGGACACTTTTGATACTATTTTGGGACCACTGGCATTTATTCAACGATCAGTGCTATAAAGATGCACTGATTACTGTGTAAATGGCACTGGCAGGGAAGAGGTTAAACACTAGGGGGCGATCAAGGGGTTAACTGTGTTCCATCACTGTGTTCTAACTGTGGGGGGGATGGACTCACTACAACATGACAGAGATCACTGCTCCCGATGACAGGGAGCAGTAGATCCCTGTCATGTTGCTAGGCAGAACTGGGAAATGGCTTTTTTACATAGGCATCTCCCCGCTCTGCCGCTCCGTGTCACGATCGCGGGCCCCCGGTGGACATCAAGTCTGCGGGACCCGCAGGCACGCTCACGGAGTACGTGGCGGGTGCGCGTGCCCACTAAGCCGCGATTTAAAGGGGACGTACATGTACGCCCATTTGCCCAGTTGTGCCATTGTGCCAACGTATTTCGTTGTGCGCTGGTCGGCAAGGGGTTAATAAAGACTACATATTATTAATATGCCATCTTTTATTCTAACCCTGACTATAACAATTAAAGAAAAAAAATATGTACAAAAAACACTATACATTTCCTTCAGTGACCAGCCTTCAAAGCATCAGGCATTTAGACCAATTATTTGCTAATAGGATATATTTATAGAGAAAACCAGTCGTGTAGATGTGGAGACAAATGTGTAGTAGCCTGCAGGGTCGCTCTGTTTTTCTAGGAATCAAACTCTGTATAAAAAGTAATAAAAATGATGTCCAATGTACCTTTTTTTCTGCAGATTTTAATTACAGTTATGTGACCACTTCTTATCGCTGCACATGGGGCTGTGGGCAGGTTTAAAAGCACAGTGGCGTGTCACTTCCATTGAGATCACCGCTGGGTCCTGGACTTCAACTCCAAGCAGTACCTGCTGTACAACCTATTGCAATAGATGCCCCGGACCACTCCTTATTAATGGGTTGGGTGATTTACACAACGAACAGAGAGAATATAGGCCAGTGATGGTCAACCTTCTTGCTATGGGAGGCCTCAAGTGCATCCCTCAACATTACCAAAGGATCACACATAAAACTATGTGAATATTCAGTGTCAGAGACAGCAGACATACAACAGGATATAGTCAAAAAATAGTAAGTAAAATACAAAAGATGGTGAGAGACTGCAGACGTGATACAAGACATAGGCAGAGACTGCGAACATGAGACAAGAGAGATGCTGATCAGAGGTGGCAGAACATGCGATAGGTAGGGTGACCACATTTTCAAACTTCTATTCAGTGACAAGCCCCCCCCCCCCCCCTGGCTGACTTTGTACATCACGGGGGTTCCCTTAGTCTGCCTGTAAATTGGCGCATCTGTAGCATACATAGAACATGAAAACGAGTCAAATCACATTTATATTGACTCGCAGTTGCAATTGCCGACACCCGGCTATTGAAAAAAAAAGAAAGAAAAAAACAGCGTGTTGATGGGAACAAGGGTCTCTTCCCCACAACCCTTAGCTGTGGTTGTGAGTATATGCGGGCAGGGAGCTTATCGGAATCTGGAATCTCCATCAACATGGGGACAAGGTGCTTTGGGGTGGGGGGCAGAACCCCCCCCCACCCCAAAGCACCCAACCCTCCATGTTGAGGGGGGGCGCTTGCCCATCCCCCTCCACTTTCCTGACTTGCCATGCTGCATTCTCAGATAAGGGTCTGGTATGGATTTTGGGGGAGACCCCACACCGTTTTTATTTCTAATTTTGGCATGGGGTTCCCCTTAAAATCCATACCAGACCCAAAGGCAGCTGATGACTCATCGGTTGTTAAGAAGGCCGCGGCCGGCTTCCTGCCCCTGCTCCTTAACAACCAGATTTTCCTGCACTCTGATTGGGCAAAGCTTTACCCAATCAGGGTGCAGAATGCACTGTGCAGGGGGGCTGTGTCAGTTTCAGGTGCTCGGAACCTGGGACAGACCTGCAAAATGCAGGACTATCCCGGACAATCCGGGACACGTTGTCACCCTAGCTATAGGAGTTGTTGGAGACTGGGGACAGCCATTTATTTGAGACATATTACATAAGACTGCTACAACAGAGCAATAGGAAAAAAAAAAATTGTATCTGCAGGGACCCCCAAGAGACACAAAAAAACTGTCAAAGGGCTGCAGGTTGGGTACCAGGGCTATAGGCAAACTGTGCGGCATCTTGAAAATCTATAGATCCACAGCAATAGCCACATGGTGGGGTGACAACACCTCTGCTGCTTTAAAAAGCAGTGGGTGAGCATTTTCACCCTAAAATCATATTGCTGCAACACTTACTAAACTTACTACACAACTAAAATGTACATGATATCTAGAGATTAATTAAAAATAATGTATGATTTGAATATAAATGGGGGCATAAACAAACATGTCCTTGAATTAGCTCATGCTGATTGGGCGAAACATGTCGGCTATCACGACACCACGAGAGTGACGTTTTGACGTCACCACTGATGCCACTCTGCCCGTTTGCAAATGCTCATTGAGATCCACGAGTACCGCGGTATCCATCTTGATTAAGGCACACCGAGAGGCGAGCTTAGAGTCTGATTCGGACGAGCGGCTATCACTTATACCCCCGAGTTAGACCTGAGCCACTACTCTTGGACTTCATGTCTATCTGATGTAAGACACGGATGAGACAACAGGCCGCCACAGACTGTCCAAGACACGACCCTGCAGCGCTTCTGGACGGTGAGCGGACCTGCTGATCCTTTGTTTACTTTCAGCTCTATAATTTTCATCTCATAGTGACATTTTGATTGTTACTTGCATTAACCCAACTACTTAACTACCTCTGGGCTATTGCTGGCAATACTGAGAACTTTACCATAATCACACGGCCCCACGTACACATGCCCATTAAATTCACCTGGGCCAGAAACTTCTTGGGCTATGTTTACCACTGATAGGTGTTCTCTCAATAGGTGTTTGTACTATGCAATGCAATGCTCTTAGGACCCACAGACTGCTATACTCATTGAATTACACATTCTACACCTGCCAGCTGGGACCCCACAATCTGGGCATTTTCTTCATTCCAGTGATCTGGAAAGTTTATTTACTCATCAAATGCTATTCCATTTGTGAATTCTCTACTCCCATTGAGGCCAGCTTACCAGTTCATTGGCTGTATGTGTGGAACTATGTGTGTTTGAGCAGTTTGTATGGTGCAGCTGCTGTTACTATAGACAATGTTGTCTGTTTAATTCCTTTTTGCTGAGGTGATGGTGGTGGAAAGTTTTTTACTCGTTTTTTGTATTAACATATTGCAATAAAGATCCCATATTTGCGCTGCCTGATCCTAAGTAACTCACTTCACGTGTGGGTCCACCCCACCATCTTTGTTTGCATAGACAAACATGCAGTATATTTATGTTTAAGTTTTGGGTTTACACTTTAAAAACTATGGAAAAGTTTTTGTTAGTTCAAAGTTCTTTTAAGTTGAGCGCAGCTGGGATACAGAAAAGCAACAGAAACTCTGAAGTATGAAGTATTAAAAAAAAGCAAATCATGTTTACAGATATTTATTGTTATTTATCGTATTACAAGCTGAACCAGTTACCAGCGGATAGTGAGTCATCACGGCCTTGCTTATTGCCCTCTTAGCAGGTAGTCCCTTAACATAGATAGTACAACAGTTTTATTAGCTGCTGTGCAATAAAAAGAATATATATGTATTTCTCAGCAGCTGTCTGCTATACATTACTGCACTCCCCTGACAATATTTTCTTTTCAAATCAGACTAATGTTCTATTCAGTGGAATAACTCAGGAGCTTGTCACTGTATTATGAAATAAAACATTGATGGCACCTTAACAGATAAAGCTCTTCTCCAATTTTTCAATTTTCTTAATGGAGAGACTCCTACAGTTGGTAAACAACAATAAATATACTGAATCCAACACCAAGCCGGGAGGATAATTTGGCAATATGAAATTTGTATCAGAAGAAAGAAAAATCAAAACACTTTTATGTTTAGAGATCAATTAAAAAGAATGAGTAAGTTGCCGTGGATACAGTTTTCTAATATACAATGCAGAAATCAATCCAACTTTTGTTTATTTTAAAGGAAAAAACTGCTGAATACACAATGAAGATACATATATGAGAAATGTTTTACCTGCAAAATAGATGTAATTCTGCCCAGCTAATTTCGTGATTCCCACAATTTTCCCATACTGCATAGACAGGCTGGTAACACCACTGTTTGCTGTTTAACATTTATTGCTGTTCACCAAAAATATTTAAAAAACACGTTACATAGTAAATCAATCAATATTACAATTTCATCTTAAAATTGTAGAATTCAAACCCAAATGATCTTCACATTTCAATACTTCCTTTAGGCGAAATATAGCATCTGAGTGCATAGACTTTATAGATTTCCTCTGGGTGTTTTGGGTCCCTTCCACAAGCCAAACATATTAGTAGGTTAATTGTTTTCCACCTGAAATAGCGTGTTTGTGAGTTACTGACAGTAGTGGGGGCATTCGAGTAAGGTGGGGTACACACTATAAGAAAATCGGGCGAACGTCCGTCCGATTTTTCTCGACGTTTCACAGCAAATCAGAACCGATGTAAGAAAATTCATACCAAAATTCTTACGAATATTCTCTTACGACAAAGGCTTTTTTTTGTTGTGTATTGTTTCTGATCATGCGCAGTCTTTCTTTTCTGATTTTTCTTGTACGAAAATCGTACGAAAATGGTACACATTAAACGAAAATCATTCGTTCTGTTCCCGTACGAGAAAAATTTTGGAGTTTGTCCCTCTGGGAATTTTCATATGAAAATTTGGAATCCGCTGTGGCCTCCTCTGGTCTTTGTGTTCAAATTGCTGCCCAAAGTAAACGTTTCCAGCTTTTAATCACTTAAGGACCGCCGCCTGTACATATACGTCGGCAGAATGGCACGGCTGGGCACAAGCACGTACAGGTTCGTCCTCTTTAAAGATGCCCAGCCGTGGGTCGTGCCCCGGTCCTGAGCTCCGTGACCGTGCCCGGGGGACCCACAGACCCGATCGCCGCTGGTGTCCCGCGATCGGGTCACAGAGCTGAAGAACGGGGAGGGGTAAGTGTAAACAAACCTCTCCTTGTGCTTCCTAGTGAGACTGTCACTGATCGTCTGCTTCCTGTCATAGGGAACGACGATCAGTGATGTCACATGCCAAGCCATGCCCCCACACAGTAAGAATCATACATTAGGTCACACTTAACCCCTTCAGTGCCCCCTACAGGTTAACCCCTTCACTGTCAGTGTCATTTTCACAGTAATCAGTGCATTTTTATAGTCCCAAAATAGTGTCAAAAGTGTCCGATGTGTCTGCCATAATGTCACAGTCATGATAAAAATCGCTGATCGCCGCCATTACTAGTAAAAAAAAAAATATTAATAAAAATGCCATAAAACTATCCCCTATTTTGTAGACACTATAACTTTTGCGCAAACCAATCAATAAATGCCTATTGCGATTTTTTTTTTACCAAAAATATGTAGAAGAATACGTATCAGCCTAAACTGAGGGGAAAAAAAATTATATATTTTTAGGGGGTATTTATTATAGCTCTATTTTTGTTTATAGCGCAAAAAATTAAAACCGCAGAGGTGATCAAATACCACAAAAAGAAAGCTCTATTTGTGGGAAAAAAAAGGACGCCAGTTTTGTTTGGGAGCTACGTCGCACGACTGCGCAATTGTCAGTTAAAGCGACGCAGTGCCGAATTGCAAAAAGTGGCCTGGTCCTTTAGCTACAAAATGGTCCAGGGCTTAAGTGGTTAATTCATGCATTTTATTGTAGGCATACTAATAAGCATTCCTTTTCTCTTTAGAGTGATTGGATGAAAATAGAGCAGAGACCAGAAGAGGTAGATCCAGAGGGTATATAGAGTTTCAGTCCTGGTTCCTTTATATTGTTTGACTCTTTTACATAAATAAAGAAAGGAATGTAGGGGTTGGGGGCTTCACTGTTTTGTCAAGGAATATTTTTTGTGAAGCTAAGGAAGAGGGTTGGATGTATTACAGGAGGAAAGCTCATGACATCAATCTAATAAGATAAATATGGAAGGCAGTGAGTTGCTTAGGCTGCTGGTGATCAGGATATTCAGAGGATCCAATTTTGTATATTTATCAGATTTCGTATATATTTTTATAGGACTTCTCAGTATAATTATTTGCATTTTGGGATTTGTTGGGGGCTGTGCAGATTTACAATTAGACTTTAGGTCCACTTTAGTAATACATTAAAGGCCATCTCCAGGCAAAATGAAAACCCATTTCTTCCCACCCATTTCAATTTTTTTATACAAAAAATAAAAAATAAAAAAATGAAATTAAAATTTCCTTTTTACTTAATGGCGTCTCTTCTGGAACTGAAGTACAGAAGCACACTTTTGCAGTCCAAGCTTGCTGATTGGATGAAAATAGAGCAGAGACCAGAAGAGGTAGATCCAGAGGGTACTGTATGTAGAGTTTCAGCCTGACATTACAGTTCTGCTTCCTTTATACTGTCTGACTCTTTTAAATCAATAGAAAAAAGAATGTAGGGGTTGGGGGCTTCACTGTTTTGTCAAGAAATATTTTCTGTGAAGTTAAGGAAGAGGGTTGGATGTATTACAGGAGGAAAGCTCATGACATCAATCTTTATCTATATTTATCAAATTTCGGATATATTTTTATAGGACTTCTCAGTAGAATTTGTTGCATTTTTGGATATGTTGGGGGACAATGGGGCTGTACAGATTTACTATTAGACTTTAGGACCACTTTAGTAATGCATTAAAGGCCATCTCCAGGCAAAAGGAAAAGCCATTTCTTCCCACACATTTAAAATTCTATAAAAAATGAAATAAAAAAATAAAATCTCTTAATGGCGTCTCTTCTGGAAGTGAAGTACAGTAACCCACTTTAACAGTCCAAGCTTGCTGCCATTATCACCCTTCACTTTGACCTCATTGCACTGCCACTGGACCCTGTTAGAACCTCACTGATCGACAGCAATGGTAAGTGTCCATTTTAGTAGGCAGTGATGTGGGTATCCAAAGATGTGTCACATGAGCATAGATTAAGGTAAGTATTTTGGTTGTTTAGTTTTTTTTTTTTTAATCTAAGTAAGGGGGTTAGATAGAGGGGGTTAAATTGGTAATAATTAGTAGAGGTGATTAGCCCAGAGTTTGACTTTAACACTATTAATACACAATAGCATACTATTAAGACCAGCCCTCTAATTCATAGCTATGTCATATAAATATAAATACATATCTGTAAGTTCCCACAATAAAAATAATGATAATAATAATAATTATGGGTAACGTAACAAATCATTTGCATTACAAATAAATAGCTAGACTAGAGACCATCAATATTTAGGCCATTAGAATGCAATATTTGAAGGTATAAATCAGCTTTCCTTGCTCTGGAAGCTTGAAATTACAACAATATTATAAGGCTTTAGAACATCAAGCAAGATCTCTTAGGGGCAGAGTATTGATGATATTCTTGGTATGAATAATTTTATTTTTATTTAATCTATTTTTCCCTGTGTGCTAGACATCCTTCTGACATACCAACATATTTAAAGACCAGATAGATCAATGGGAAACAAACTAGATTAGATATAATTAAGATTTTCTGTTGAGGCTGTTGGAATTTTATGTTTTAAATTAAGAAAGAGATTATCTTTGTGATCTTTATCCTTACAATGTTTATTATGGTTTATGGCAAATGTGGATATGGTTATAAAATTGTCACTTCATAATCTGCCTGGTTTAACAAAGCTTGAAAGCCTATGCACAAGCAAAGTCAAAAAAATGTGTATGTAAATGTGAAAGGAGCTGTACCTATAGGGCGCAGAGTTTCATCTGTCATTTGCGTTTCTGAAACTGTATTTATACCTTTTGATCCTGGCAATAAAAATGCTGATGGGCCACTTCCTTGACATGAGTGACAAGGCTGAAAATTAACTAGGGTTTTTTCCACAGTGTTGTCACCATATACTTCTTGCGACTGTTTCATTGCTACAACTACACTGTGTGCACAATTATTACGCAACTTGTATTCTTGAGGATTAATTTCATTATTGAACAACTACAGTGCTCTCGGTCAATCCAAAATGTTAATAAACCTCAAACCTGAATATTTAGGAAACTAAAAGTGAGGTTTTGGCTTCCTTAGGAGAATATCTATGTGTGCACAATTTTAAGACAACTATTAGGCCTCATGCACACAGGACATTTAAAAAATGCTAGCGCTGCTGCCAGGAAAAAGCAGCGTTAAAAACACGCTGTTAACCATGTTTTTGAATAGCGTTTATGGGCGTTTCTTTTGCTTTTTTTGGCATTAGCGTTTTTTGGCATTTTTTTAGTAAAAGCACTCCCTATAATGTAAAAATACCTAAAAATGCCACACGTGGCTAAACGCGGCTAACAGCTTGTTACAGTGTTTGTAGCGTTTATGGACACATAGGCTAACATAGAGGGGCATTTAGAGGCAGTTAAAAAAATATATCAGACGCCCCTAACAGCAGCTGTAGAAACATCCTGTTTGAATGAGCCCTTAGGCCCCTTTCAGACTGGGGTGGGGAGGTGCGCTGGCGGTATAGCGGCGCTATTTTTAGCGGCGCTATACCATCGTTTTTGCATCGGAATTGCGGACAGACACTGTTCAGAGAAGTGTACTGTCTTTGTTCACCGTAAATCTCCCATTTAAGAATGGCCCACACGTTCTCAATAGGGTTTAGGTCAGGTGAGGAAGGGGGCCATGTCATTATTCTTTCATATTTAGGGCCTTTACTGGCTAGCCACACAGTGGAGTACTTTGATGCATGCAATTGAGCATTGTCCTGCATAAATATCATGGTCTTCTTAAAATACTTTTCCCTGTAACACTGCTTGAAGAAAGTGTCGTCTAAAAACTGGCAGCAGGTTTGAGAGTTGATTTTGAGTCCATCCTCAACCTAAAAAGGTCCAACTAGCTCATCTTTAATAATACCAGCCCATACCAGTACCCCACACCTACCTTTCTAGCATCTGAGTTTAAGTGGAGCTCTGTGTCTGTTACTAATCCAGCCACAGGCCCATCCATCTGGTCAGTCAGGAGTCACTCTCATCTCATTGGTCCATAAAACCTTTGAAAAATCTGTCTGAAATTTTTTTGGGCCCAGTCTTGACATTTCAACTTATGTGTCTTGTTCAGTGGTGGTCAGGTTTCAGCCTCCCTTACCTTGGCCATATCTTGAAGCACTGAACACCTTGTACTTCTTGCACTCCAGGTAGGTGGCAGTTCTGGAAAATGACAGCACAGGAGGATAATGGGTTCCTGGTAGCTTCACGTTTGATTCTTCTAAAATCTTTGGCAGTTAATTTGCATCTTTCTTTCTCAACACGTTTCTTGCGACCCTGTTGACTATTTTCAACAAAACTTTTTTGACTTTTTAGAGTCAGTTAAGTTTCTTTTTTGCCCCATTTTGCCTGAAGAAAAGAAGCTGCCTAATAATTATGCACACCTTGATATAGGGTATTGATCTCCTAAGGCCACACCCTACTTCATTACACAAATTCATATCACCTGATATGCTTAAATCCAAAAATAATTCAAGTTTATATAGCTTGGAGTTGGAGATGAGGCAAAAGTTTGGACTCTGGATCCTCAGAGAACTTACCGTCGAAGGGAAAACACTGGTACTCCGCAGCAAAATTCTCCCTCTGTTGCAGTACCTCGCCCAGGCCTGGCCCTACCCGTTCAACACCTGTAAGTCCATAACCATGGCGGTTTTTCACTTCATCTGGGGCTCCAAAATAGACAGAGTGAAGCGGGCAGTCATTTTTAAGGAACCCCTTAATGGTAGTAAGGGTGTGCCCAACATCGCTACACTCCTACCTTTTCCGAATGAACAGAGTCAGAGATCACTGACTCTGTCCATTCACATAACTGAAACATTGTAACCTGTGTTTACGATGCTTCAGTTTATGAATGGAGAGCAGCTTCTGTCCATTCATTTTAGCTGAGGCTGCAGAGAAAGGGACTGGGGAATCTGTGTCTTTAGTCCCTTTCTCTGTCTCAAAGGGGAGATGTCAGGGGTCATGAACGGCGCTTGAACTCGATCTTAAAAAAGTGGTATCGGGACAACCCTACTTGAACCTGTATTGTTATGTAGTGTATTTTTGTGCTGCGTCGCAGTTCAGGGTAGAATGTACCCCGATGAAGTATTTGTTTTTTGGATATTAAAATTATGATTTGGTCAAAACACCCACTTGCCTAATAATTGTGCACACAGTGTATGTGTAGTGATGCAAACTCTTCCCACAGTAGCTTGTTGTAACTGTGATGGAGAGGCTGGTCACTTCCACTCCAGCTTTAAAGCCCAACGTAACTTTCAGTTTAGGGGTCTGTGTCAAAGAGCTTTTATTTGCTTCAAGTGGGTTTTGCATTCCCATACAAGCTAACTGTAGGTCAAATGAAGTGCAAAGTCTTGCAGTTCATTTTCATTAGAAAGAAGAGAGCAGTTAAGCTGGTCACCTACCAGCACCCTGCAAGGAAGGACCCTTTCTCTCTGTCTGGAAGCAGTGGTCTCTTGGAAGGGGTACATGCTGAGTCACAGCCAGAGCTCTCCAATCAGCAAAGCTGAATATGATTTATGTGTTCTAAAGAGCCAAAAGTCATTCCAGACAAGTTATACTCAAGTACAGCAGCCCTTCTGGCACATTCTATACAAAACAACATACTGTATACTTTTATAATTTTAATAAATGTTATATAATTGATATAAATGCTTAGCAATTATATCAAGTAGCAGTGAATTTAGTGTACAATATACCCACATCTTCACCCTCCCCCTCTCCTCTGGCACCTTTCCCTCCTCGCTCAAACATGCACTTGTTACCCCAATACTTAAAAAAACACCACTGGACCCCACCTGTTTGAATAATTTAAGACCCATCTCCCTGATCTCATTTGCCTCCAAGCTCCTTGAATGCCTTGTCCATGACCATATGAGTTGCTACCTCACTGACAATAACCTTCTTAATCCCCTACAGTCCAGCTTCCACCCACAACATTCCACTGAAACTGCCCTACTAAAACTCACCATACTCATACTCTTGGACCTTTCTGCTGCCTTCGACACAGTTGACCACCTGCTCCTCCTCAACAAACTCCACTCCCTTGGCCTCCGTAATTCTGCTTTTTCCTTGTTCTCCTTCTACCTATCTCAGCGTCTTTCAGTGTCACATACAACACCATCTCCTCCGCTCCTCTTCCTCTTTCTGTTGGGGTAACCCAAGGCTCTGTCCTTGGGACCCTTCTTTTCTCTCTCTATACCTCTTCCCCGGGCCAGTTGATAACCTCCCACGGCTTCCAATACCACCACTATGCCGACAACACCCAGATATATCTCTCCACTCCTCAACTCACCCCCTCGATCTCCTCGTGTATCACAAACTTACTGAATGACATATCGGTATGGATGTCACATTACTTCCTCAAACTCAATCTTTCTAAAACTGAGCTTGTAATATTTCGTCTTCCCTGATCCCCTCCCCATTACTTTACCATTAAGATCAACTGCACAAACATTGGTCCCTCCACACATGCCAGGGTGCTGGGTGTAATCCTAGACTCCAACCTCTCCTTCATCCCCCACATCCAATTGCTGGCTACTTCTTGCCTCCTTAACCTCCGCAACATTTCCAGATGTCTCCCCTTACTGACTAATGACATCACAAAACAACTTCTTCACTCCTTGGTTATTTCCTGCCTTGACTACTTCTACTCTCCCCTCATCGGCCTACCCTTACACAGGCTGCTGGTAGACTTATACACCTCACTAACCGATCCATGACTGCTGCCCCTCTCTGCCAATCCCTTTACTGGCTTCAACTACCCTACCGTATAAAATTCTAAATACTAACCACAACATACAAGGCCATCCACAACATCGCCCCCAGCTAAATCCCCACCCTCATCTACAGATATCAGCAAAATTGTCCTCTCCACTCCTCCCAAGACCTCCTGCTCTCTAACTCCCTTGTTACCTCCTCCATGCTCACCTCCAGGACTTCTCTAGAGCCTCTCCCATCCCCTAGAACTCCCTGCCCTGGTATGTCCAGTCAGCCCCTACCCTGTCCACCTTTAGGAGATCCCTGAAAACTAATTTATTCAGGGAAGTCTATCCCACAGAATAAGAAAAGAAGGAGGGCGCACCGACCTAGTGCATTACCAATATAACATTTTTATTAAAAAAGTATAAAAGCAATGGTACTACTCACAAACGGGCATAAATAAAAGGCTTTTCTATCAGTCGAATTGCATCCCTTGGCACCTGCGAACAGGACCTGATGACGGGAGGATCAGATGGTACCCCAAACTGCGTTCAGCCGTTCTATTCTATTCTATTCCATTGTTCTGAGGAGGGCTGCAAGATTCTAGACTTTGCCTTAATCCAAAGAGTGGATCACACCACCAGTGTATAGCGAAACACTGGAGCACAGGAGATTATTGTTTTGTTTTGAAGTCTATCCCACACCTACCTAAGAACTGTACCTGAGCCACCCCTATCAGACCATCCCCCGCAGCTATTACCTTCTGTACCACCTCCCCCCTCCCTTTAGAATGTAAGCTGCATGGGCAGGGTTCTCCTGTCCCTTCTGTATTGACCTGTATTTTAATTGTGCTGTTCCCCTCTACATTAAGCATAAAGCACTGCGCAAACTGTTGGCACTATATAAATCCTGTATAATAATAATAAAATATTGATATGTTAACAAATTCAGTCTGTGTTTTTCTATTTAATAGACTTCATTTTGTAAAAAGTGATCACAGCTAAAGAACAGACCTGTATTGGTTTATTTTATCAGTCACAGCAAGTTTCATACTGCTCCTTTCATCGTAGCCCTTCCAGCATGCCTGAACTTGATCTCTGTCATTACTAATCTGCAGTTTTGTTTTACAGGTGGCTACATCTCCCTTACAGGCACTTGTTTCCTCGTTATAAAAACATATGTGTTTGTACACACCAACAAGGGAAAGGGCTGAGTCCAACACATTTCATTATAAAAATGGTTTCCTCCTCACATAAAATAAAGATAACTGCTTCAATGACAGATTGGTGGAAATGGTTGGTATAGAATTAACTGCATGTGCATACAGCTTAGCACGTAGTGTTGGTGTAACAGAGAAAAGATATACCTGTGTTTAAATCCCAATTGCTTGTACATGTGTTTAAACAATCAGGTGCTATAGGTGTGTGACCACACATTAACACTACAAATTCTGCACACTGCACACTGCTATACACCCTTTCCAGCAAACTATGCAATGACAAACAGGGATTTTTAGTTCACACATATTGCAATACATGCTTAAGCTGACCAACTGTTTCAAAGTAATCCCTCTAATAGCCAGTCCTACACTGTTGGTGTTGGTGTAATTCACCAGTAACACTCAACATGCTATGTACACTCAAGAAATTTGGTAAATGCTTGTACATGTTATAAAACTGTAACACTTGTGTAGCGGGGGTCCTAAATTTGGTGATTGCTATACTAAATTTAGGGGTGATTCGAGTGGTAGTTGGCTCGAATCTTTCAATTTACTGGACTCTGCCTTGCTGCTGTTTTCCCTGGTGTGCAGTTCCCCTAAGATGTATGGGTGGTGCATTCACTTGTGCTTGGGGTTGAACCACAGGTGATGGAGTGGCGATTGGGTGTCCTCTCTCGGCGGCCGTGCAGTGGGTGTGGTCGGCCTGCTGTGCATGCCGGGAGAGGATACATAAGGAGCAGACGCTGCCTGGGGTGGGTTCGTTCTTCTTGGTTCCTGAGTCGGAGTCCTGGTGTGTGGCGCATGGCCCTCCAGGCCATGGGGCAACGTGTGCTCCAGTCTCAGGCACCTTTAGTCCTGGGACTGCAACTTCAGCCCTGGGCCCAGCACCTTTAGCTGGAGCCCACCTCGGGAGGAGGAATCCCAGGGTGCCGCCTTGCGAGGGGACCCATTTCTAGAAGAGGAGGCTGGGGGAGGACCGTTCCGAAGGACTGGTGAGAGATCACAGTGAAGGAAGGGGCCCAGTAACTCTTCAGAGGGATGTCATCCATCCGAAAAAGGGATCGAAACAACAGGACCATTAGGAGGTTCGGGACACTATTGATTCTGTGGCAGAGGATCTCCTGAACGCATCCATTAGGGAATCTAATAGACTGTTCGAGCTACATGCCGGCTACTAGTGCCTTTGGGTGACTATCCGGGTGAGCTATACCCACTTGGGATCGAGTGGCGAAGAAGACAGGAGTGCCTGAATTGATCTGTCTTCCTAACACCTTTCTCTCTTCTCAACTTTGTGGATGTTCATGCATAAGGAGAAAATAAACTCTACGTTGGAGTGGACACTGGTGTGGACCTTGGAGTTACTTGGGTTATAGAGACTTTGTCCTTACATTCTAGGGACAGTAACCAACTTTGAGGGGAACCTTGTTGCAAGACCCGTAAGTTAAAACAAGTGTGCTTAACCTCTGCAAACCAGAGGGTACGGGCATGGTGGCCATGGTGCGCCTTCTTCTCCTGTGAGCGAGCCAAAGATAGAAGAGGAGAAAGAGGGGGCCGTGTCGCTACACTTGAAAACTATGTCAGGATGGCTATTTAAGGAGCCTGAGTTCCAGCTACAGCCATACATACTGATAAGCTTGAGTACTGTTAAATTTTTTTTTTGCGCACTAGTAAAACACGACAAATAGTGAAGTATGTGGATGTTCCAGTGTACACTCTTGACTCAAAAATCCAAGTTCCAATTATTAAATAGATAATAATGATCAAAGTTTCGGTCATAAAGTAGAAAATAAATTGGATCAGGGATCAGCAACATAAGGTGCACATGCCAAAGCAGGCATGCAGTGTCATTTTCAGTGGCACCCAGAAGATCATCACGTGACATTGACATAGGCATAGGCAAAGGCTTTGCATAACACCAGTCAATATGGAACAGTTGCAATTAAAAAGATTAAAATGTACCCTTTAAGCTTTTTAAAATACATGAAAGTGACCCATTGCACAATGTAATAATCATGGTTGAATTAAAACAAGATAGAGCCTAAGATGTTGGTACATACCTCAGACTTCAGATACCTCCAAAAATTATTGGAAATGGGACTGGGCATATTTATAAAGCAGAGTAAAATAAAACCATGCATGACAAAGCAAAAAGGTCACTTAAAGAAGAAGTATCACCACAGAAATTCCACCTACCTGTGACAAAGTGGAGAAAATTAAATATACAGACAGAAGGGGAAGAGGTAGGCTGCATGCCTGGCTTTCGATCTACTACAGCAACAACAGAGAGGAGTCAGGCACTGAAGGTGAAGTTGTATACATGTAGAGTGAGCAGACACCGATCTGCACTTTACTTCTTGTGTACTGTACTTCTTATATGCGTTCTGGGTTACCTAATCACAGGTACAAAGTAATGGGCCTGCGATAAGGTAATTGAGAACCATCCTATTGTTCTGGAATATTTAATCATAGGCACATTAACTTGAATATGAAAAACAAAGCACACAGAAGTAGGATGGTGGCTTAGGTGCTGGTTGTAGCTCCCCCCATAAGAACACCCATAAATTGGGCTTTGGCCTGGGGTGGATTAATACACAGCATGAACAGAATTAACAAGGTTCTTGTATTGCACAGTAACAGAAGAGATCATAAAAGGCCCAAGTGCTACATGTCCTTGGTCACCTGGTGGATACAAAAAATACTTTTAGGTTGTGGTGATACTTGTACTTTAATTTCTCTTAGTAGCTTAGGTGTGGATGATGAGGGATGGGGTGAGCATGTGATAATCCCCCCCCTCTATTTGAAAACACTGGTGCCTGGTAATTGGTGTCTCATGATATGCAGAGAAGGGGTCCTTGAAGTGGTTCTAAAGACAAGCTGGTTGATATGGGGGCACTCAGCAGGGGGAATAGCCAGGAGCGCCGGCGGGGACCCCAGAAAAGGAGAATCAGGGCCTCTCTGTGCAAAACTATTGCACAGAGCAGGTAAGTATAACATGTTTGTTATTTTTAAAACAAAACACTTTGCACTTCACAATCTCTTTAACTTCATAAAAGTTATGACATGTTGGTTTGGAGCTTACACAGGGTTTGCATCCCTAGGTCTTGGTGGCTTAATGGAGAGGCGGGGGGGGGGTGGTGAAGAAATGTGAATATATGCTCCTGGAGAGGGGGCTAAGTAACTCTTTTATTTGCCTTGCATGGGCAAAGGAAAGGGTAACTTTAAATTGAAAACACAAAGAAATCCAGCAAGAAACGTGTCTCAGCTTGTTAAAAGGATAAGCTTGGACAAAAGTTCTTCATTTATCATTTAGCAGAACACAAATCCCAAACTAAAGTAACTCTGGAGCTGCTTGAGTATAAGAGAGAATGTGTTAATAATTGTCCAGTCAGAGCTGTGATGTCAATCCTACTGACAGTCTGTTATGCTATTTGAAAACGGAGAAGCAAAAACATAATTCAAGTAACTTGAACAACCCAGAGCAAATCTGCCTTGAAGAATGGGCCAAAATGACTGTTGAACGGTATGCAGAGTTTCTACTTCCCCAAAAGATTTAGGCCTCATGCCCACGGACGTTTTTACAGCCGCAATTTTGAGCGTTTTTTACAGCTTAAAAACGCCTGTCCATGTTAGTCTATAGCTTCATGCCCACCTAGACGTTTTTGAGCTGCAAATAGCATAGACGTTTTTAAGCTGTAAAAAAAAAACAGGACCAGTGCGTTCCTCAGCGTCAGAATTAGGCAGAAAAAAACGCGAGCGTCAAAAA
Organism: Rana muscosa; assembly: GCA_029206835.1. Lineage (NCBI taxonomy): Eukaryota > Metazoa > Chordata > Amphibia > Anura > Ranidae > Rana > Rana muscosa. The sequence goes on along the minus strand of CM055116.1, from coordinate 158,819,566 downwards.
ACGCGCAAAACGCGCACTAACGCGCACTAACGCGCAAAAACGCGCACTAACGCGCGGTCGCGTTTTTAGCTCCGACGGTTTTTTTTTTTTGTTTGTTTTTTTTTTCAAAAAAAATAAATAATAATATTTACAATAACATGGACAGGCGTTTTTAAGCTGCAAAAAACGCAGCTGTAAAAACGCCAGTGGGCATGAGGCCTTAAAGTGACCCTTACAAAAAAAGTAAATAAAAAAGGACCAGCCCTGTAAATGAAGAACCCTTTTTCTTACTTTTTCAGTGGCCCATGTATAGAAATTCTGCTGCCTCACAACACTCCAGCCAATGCAAGTATTCAATTGGTCGGATAAGTTTAATAGTTGCTTCCCTTGCTCCACAGTGATTCCTCCCGCCGGCTTGTACACATTTTAGTGGCGCATAAGCAGGCGAAAAAAAAAAAAAACACTTTGTACAGCAAGAGGAGCTGATATGCACATGTCTAGAATTGTGGAATAACTAAAGCAGCTAGGGAGCACAGAGGGGAACAAGTGCTTAATGGTGGACAGCAACAAAGACAGTATGGACCAATTACAATGTGGATGACAGAGCAAGGGCAAAGAAGGAGAGCGTTAGATAAAGATTACTGAAAGAAAGTTCATGAACAATGAGATAAGAACAAGATAACAATAGATAACAATTAGAAGAACAGCTGGCACAAAACCACATGTGAGCATTTTTCATCTACAATTTCTTTTTACGGGGGGTGTGTCCTATGCCTTCTTCTGAGTGTGTAAAAAAAAAAACTATTTAATACCATCCCTACACCTTTCAGTATCAGCTCCCACATATTGAATTAAAAGGTTATCAAGATGGTGGCGGGGCTTCATGGTACAGAACTCCAGCACATTACTGAAATGTCTCCCAATGATTCTATTTGTACTGGGGAGCCTGATGATAGCCAGGTGCTGCCACAGGTGGATTACTGGCGGTCACATGATCACAAATACTTTAGCCAAAGACCTAATATGCAGTATTTATACATGGTAAGGAGGCAGGCACCAAACAGGGAAAAAAACTGTTAACTGGAAGAAAAGAAATATATGGTCATGGGTAGTTTGACCTTGTCTTATATAAAGCAACATTAGGAATCCAAACAATTCGGTGAGCAGTGGCGTGGAGAGGAATTGATAACCCTGTGTAACGACCAAATGATGAGAAAATAAAGGAAGGCTACATTAAGACTATAGACCACAAGGCTAGGCAAGGTGCCTGGTTTTCATGCTGATCCAGTGGTTTCAATAGCTCCCAACTGTCCCTGATTTCGAGGGACTGTCCCTCATTCTAAACAAAGTCCATTTGTTCCCTTTTCCTCCTCATTTGTCCCTCATTCTGATCTATATAGTTGTATATAAAATGCACTATTTATCTATCAAAAAGTGTTTTCTAGTGCTAAACCTTTCATCGATTTCTAAATTGCTGCATTTGTAAATTCCAAAAGACAATATAAGAAATTGAAGTGATAAAAAAACACTTGTGGGTTTAACCAATATTTTTTTTCTACAATTCTCCTTTTTATGGGGGGGGGGGGGGGGGGGGTAGGGGGTGTGTCCTATGCCTACATACTTTTGCTAATAAGTGTTCCTCGTTCGCATCTCAGAAAGTTGGAATAAGTATGCAGTTTAGGAGTTCAGACTTTACTCTGACTTTCTAGCCTGCATGCTTGTTCTCAGTTATAGGACAGCTATAAAGTAATTTTTTTTTTCAGGACAAAATCAGCAGCGGCAGCCTTTTTAATTATTTTAGTATAGTTTCCATGAAGGAGACTGCAACATAGTTATAAAGGGATGAAATAGACAAACTGCTGTTAACATGGGGACGAGTGGGGGTGTGAAACAGAGTGAAAGCAAAGAAAGTGGAGTATAATCTTGAGGAGGAGATCAGAGAGGAAGGTTGTGTCTGCAGCCTGAGGGTGTAAAGATGTATGTGTTAAAGAATCCTTCACAATAGCTCACAGGGAACATACAGTATTTTGCTGCCTTTTTATGATACTATGCAGACTTAAGCGCTGATCACTGTATTGAGAAAGACATACCGTATTTACTCGAGTATAAGCCAACCCGAATATAAGCCGAGGCACCTAATTTTACCACAAAAAAATGGAAAAACGTATTGACTCGCGTATAAGCCTAGGGTGTCCATCTGCATGCCTCCCTGTGCCTCACTTTGCCTCACTGTTTCCATGTGCATGCCTCACTGTATCCTTGCCTCACTGTGCCCATGACTAGACTGACGTTTAACATAGGAGTCTATGGAAGGGGTTCCCGGCTTTGAAAAATCAGTGCTCCCCAGCCGTAGGTCCCCCAGACAAAATACTTTGCACACTTATAGATGAGAAATGGGGCTACATGTGTTCCAAGATTCCAGGGGACCTATGACTGGGCGGTACTGGGTCCCAAAAGTCACCAGAGAAATTTCCATTTAACATGGGAGTCTACAGAAAGGGGTGCCCGGATTAGAAAAATCGTTGCTCCCCGGCCGTAGGTCCCCCAGACAACAAACTTTGCACACATGTAGAGGAAGAGAGGGGCTACATGTACCGGGTCTCCAAAGTCCAGGAGATCAGGCGCAAAAAGGTGACTCGAGTATAAGCCGAGGGGGGCATTTTCAGCACAAAAAATGTGCTGAAAAACTTGGCTTATACTCGAGTATATACAGTAGATAAATATAGATGCACACACGTGTTGGTGTGATGTGGTGGCATTCACTCTGATTGACACCCCAACACACCTTCCTAGCACATATGTATTGCAACGCAGTGCAATGTATACCAACACATTGAGGTGCATTGTAGCTCACAGGCTGAAATACTGCCACTGTGATTTTTTGTCGGTTGTGGTGCTTTAGGCAGTCTATTTCATTGGACAGCCTTAACGCAATGCGTGTTAACACTTGTGTTTAATGCATCATAGCAGACCAAGCTGGTGTGAACCCACCCTAACAGATGTAACTTTGTAAAAATAAAAACTATAGACACCAATACTGTAACTACATTTGAGTTCAATTTATTTCTGAATATTTCAGAACCATTGTTGAACACTTTTTCAAAACTGTTCTGGAAAACCTGTAGCTAACAAATATATTGCAAAAAAGCTTAGCCTAGCTTTTATTTTGTTGGCATAACTTCTCCTATTATCTTATTTGACTTTCAGTTTATTTTTCATGTAGAGAATTTTTAACATGAAAAGCTAAAAATAAGAAAAGAAAGGCAACAAAGTCAATGGGGAACCAAATGCAGCTATTGAGTCACGGCCTCTGTATCCCTGCTTTTAAAAGCTCTGATTGGTAATAAGGTAATTTGACCTCATCAAAATGTTATAGAATTATATGTTACTTTATATTGAGTAGAAAGTGTGGATTACTAAGAAATCGATTTCTTTAAAATGTCATTTGTGACTGTACACATCCAACCAGATTACATTTTATTTGACAGCAGTGAAGTTCAGCTGGGAACAATCGGTACTTAAAAGAGATTCAAAGGCCAAAACATTTGCAATAGAATGCTCTACTCAAGATAGTGAGATGAAATTCTTTTTTTGTCGGTCTAAATCATGTAGCAAAATAATTTGATGCGTTTTATTTAAACATAGGTAACATTGTTCTTTCTCTGTGTCGCCTGTGAAAGAAATTGTACCAATTATTCTGACAATGTATTTTAATTCTCAAATCAAAAAAACAATAAGATGGTGTAATTAACGTATAAAGACTCATATACAGTAAACCTATCATTTGAAAATAATGGCCAGTCTGAAAGCAGTTGTTAGGTGCCAACACACCTCTCGGTGGGGTTGATTTACTACAGGCAAATAGGCTGCTGATTTTGCAAGGGGATTTTCATGTAGCAAGGGAAGTTTTCATTAGTGAAAGTGGTGAAAATTCACTTTGCTAAAAATACCCAAATCGAAAACAAAATAAAAAAAAAGCTGTGTTTTTTTCTTGCACATGATTGGACGATGAACGTCAGTAGAGCTTCACCTCATTTACAAAGGCTAAGGAAAATTCCATTGAAAAGTAAACCCTATTTGCCCTTAATAAGTCAACCCCAATATCTTCTACATGAGTGTTGTGGGAGCTCTAAAATCTGTATCTCACTAGCATAAAAATCTTGACTTTTTCAGAAATTTTCAAGAGCTTTTCGCTCCCACTTTCCTCCTTATTGCACATTTGGGCCACCCATTACTTGAGGAACCAATACAGTTTCAGATTTAAAAATAAAAGTTGAGATTTGCAGTCAGGGCTTTAGGACTCCTGGCCCTACAGACCCTGATGTTGCAACGTTAAATCAATGGTGGAGAAGGATCTGGGGGTTTTGGTAGATCATAAGCTTAATAATAGCATGCAATGCCAAGCTGCGGTTTCCAAAGTGAGCAAAGTCCTGTCTTGTGCTAAGAAAGGCATGGACTCCAGAGAGAAAGATACCGTATCATTTTGCCCATGTATAAATCATTAGTAAGACCTCATCTTGAATGTCTAGTTCCGTTTCGGGCACCAGTTCTCAAAAATGATATCAGGGACCTGGAGAAAGTGCAGAGAAGGGCAACCAAACTAATACGAGGCATGGAGGAGCTTAGCTATGAGGATAAATTAGAGGAACTAAATTTATTTTCTCTTGAGAAGAGATTAAGGGGGGATATGAGCAACATGCACAAATACATAAGGGGTTCATATAGTGAACTTGGTGTTGAGTTATTCAGTTTAAGGTCATCATAGAGGACAAGGGGGCACTCTTTACGTCTAGAGGAAAATAGATTTTATCTCCAAATACAGAAAGACTGTGAAAATGTGGAATAGACTGCCTCAAGAGGTGGTCCTTGCCAGCTCAGTAGATTGCTTTTAAAAAAAGGACTGGATTCTTTCCTAAATGTACATAATATAACTGGGTACTAACATTTATAGGTAAAGTTGATCCAGAGAATATCTGATTGCCTCTCGGGGAATCAGGAAGGAATATTTTCCCCTGCTGTAGCAAATTGGATTATGCTTTGCAGGGGTTTTTCACCTTCCTCTGGATCAACTGTGGATATAGGATTTGGTATATGGGATTGTGTGATTTTTTTTTCTCTTTTATTGGTTGAACTAGATGGACTTGTGTCTTTTTTAAACCTAACTATGTAACTTTGCTATTTGTATAGGACAACTTTACTTTAATAGAACACTACTATATAAATAAAAACAGAACTTCTGAAATGTACACAGTACAAATATCACTTTATTAGACCCCACTCAATTACACTGTTCCAATTATTGTTCCAATGGAACACAGTTTCACTTCAGGGGTGCCAAAAACAATAGGAATAAGCTCACTGCTGTTTTTCTAAATGGATTACGGAGTCTCTGACACAAAAAAAGACAGCTAAAGTGTGAAAGATATGTAAATGACCATGGCGTATCTTTCCTCGAAGTAGGGCTGAAAATGTTGCAATGATTATGCTATAAAATAATTCTACATTGCATTGTATTACACTATCACTTGTATAAGTAAAGTGGTTTTAAAGCCTAAACATTTTTTACCTTAATGCATCCCCCCTTTTACTTATCTGAGCCCTCATTCGATCCAGCACTGAGCACAACTGCAGCTCTTCTCTCCCCTCACTTCCGTGTCTCGCTAGCTTTGCAGGGGCACTGGGAGGCATTGGCTCCCAGTGCTGTCAATCAAAGCCAGTGATGAGGGAGCAGGGGGCGGGGGCTGAGTCCCGCTGCCTGTGTCAATGGAGGCAGCAACAGGACTCAGGAGCGAGCATGCAAAAGTGCCCCCATGGGAAGCAGCTTCTCATGGGGGCACTAAACAGAGAGGAGGGGTCAGGGGTGCCGGCGGGGGACCAGAGAAAAGGAGGTTTGCGGCCTCCAAAAATAAAATCAATACAAAACTTCTGGCTGTTAGAGTCAGGCAATCTACTGGGCTTCTTAAGTTAGCAATTAATTGTCATGGGAACAATCTGCTCCAGGGCTACCCTTTCCATTGCCTTGTGGAAAGGGGTTGTTGTCAATAGAAAATGAGTATCCTTATCATTGGGGGGTCTGTGTAGCAGTACCACTTTACTGGGGTCATCGTAAAAGTTTAGATAACCCCACTTAGGACGTCACTGTTACCTTAGTAGTATTGTAAGTTCCACCGAACATGGGCAGCCTTGCTGCAAGTGAATGGAAGACCTTTAAGTGCTTTCTTTGTTGCTCCTGAAATTACTGTACATACTCGAGTATAAGCCGACCCGAATATAAGCCAAGGCACCTAATTTTACCACAAAAAAAATGGAAAAACGTATTGACTTGAATATAAGCCTAGGGTGTCCATCTGCATGCCTCACTGTGCCTCACTTTGCCTTACTGTGTACATGCCTCACTGTGCCTTACTGTGCCCATGCCTCACTGTGTCCATGCCTCACTGTGTCCATGCCTCACTGTGCCCATGCCTCACTGTGCCCATGCCTCACTGTGCCCATGCCTCACTGTCACTGTCACTGTCACTGTGCCAATGTCTCACTGTGTCCATGCCTCACTGTGCCCAACCTCCCTACCTGATCTCCGGTGCTGTGTGACTAGACTGACGTTTAACATGGAAGGGGTGCCCGGCTTTGAAAACTGGGTGCTCCCCGGCCGTAGGTCTCCTGGACAACAACTTTGCACACTTGTAGATTAAGAGTGGGGCTACATGTGTGCCAAGATTGGGGTCCGGGGGACCTAGGGCCGGCCAGTTCTCGGGTCCCCAAAATCACCGGAGAAATTACCATTTAACATGGGAGTCTATGGAAGGGGTGCCCGGGTTTGAAAAATCTATGCTCCCCGGTCGTAGGTCCCACAGACAACAAACTTTGCACACTTGTAGAGGAATAGTGGGGCTACATCTGTGCCAGGGTTGGGGTCCAGGGGACCTACAGCTGGCCGAAATCAGGCGCACAAAGATGAAGATGGACACAGATTCGAGTATAAGCTGAGGGGGGCATTTTCAGCACAAAAAAATGTGCTGAAAAACTCGGCTTATACTTGAGTATATATGGTACATTACGAGGTGGTATCAAATACTTTTGAGACTCGTTTTGTAAGATGCCAATAGATGGCAGCAGAAGGTTGCACGCATTGTCACAGGGAGCACCGACCTTTATAAGTCAGTGTGCCAAAAGACATTGTCCTGTGTACATCGGGAGCTGTGCAACTGGTGCTATTCTAACCACATGTGTTACCAAGTTAGAACAAAGAGCAAATGTGAAAAGCTGGATGCTCCACGACGACAATGCACCCTGTCACTAGGCTCTCCTCCCACATGAGTTTCTCGCCGGAAACATGATCTCACTTCACTGAAGTGCTTGACACGCTTCGAAAGGAAGACTTCCAGGACTGTTGGAAACGCTGTATTGCTGTGCAAGGGAACTATTTTGAAGGTGATCATGCGTAAACGTAGATAAATAAAGCACTTTCTTCTAAACAGAGCTAGCCTCTAAACTTTTTGATACCACCTCATACTTTTTTCCTGTATGCTTGTATGTATATTCTCCACCCATTGTAGTCTTCAAACATCATAGTAGCTATTTCCTTTGCTATGATATCAAACATTGACACTTTTAGTAATAGAGCCTGGGGTCTAGAGCAGCAAAACATACACATTATCCAGATGTCTGTCTGTCCTGTTGCTTACTTATTACATTTATTTTGTATATACTGTACCTCTTCAGGAGAAATATCTACAAAAGTTAGCATTCAAATACATATAAAATAGTTACACAAGGCATAGCTTGCAGAAGATTCCACCACAAAATGAGACTGGGAGCAAAACAAAAAAATTAATATGGCCATAAGAGCTCTATGCGACAGGTCTATAAATACAAAACTGGGCACTTAACCATTTTTACACACAGATTTATAAATTGCCAATAATAAAATAACTGCTGTAGATAATCAACACCCAATATCTGTTTATATGGTCACTGGTATATATGTGACTGTACAACAATGGCTGAATGGTCACACGTTTCCCAAAGTCTATGGTCAAATATTTTACAAATCCAACTTCTTGACACTTAGGTCAAAATCTTGAGTGAAGAGTATGTCCAGTTTTACACTAGTGAGTATGTATGTGTTTTTTTTTTATTTTTGTTATATAATCCCATATATCTTCTTGATATCATTGTTCATAAAAGCATCAACGAGTAGACAAATATTCTAGGGAGGCTTTGGTCATTGAGCAGTCAACATTGCAAGCTGAACATTTAACTGAGTGTGTTTCATTCCTTTGTGGTAATTTATCAAAGGAGTAAACTTAAAAGCCGGGCTTTAATTTAAATTTCCAATTTTAAATTAATTGTGTTTGTGTTTTTGAAAGATTCCATTTAAATTGATTAGGATGGCAAACTGCAAGTACCAGTTCCTTAGATTCAGTTTGTATGATTTTTTTTTTTTTTCAAGACATACAATTCAGTTTCACTCATTAGTTCTTTATTGTTTGATGTGTGTTTTAATTTATTTTTAAATTTAATTTTATAGTTGTTTTTACAATTAATTACAAATTTGAACTTATTTTCATAAACTCCTCACGGAGCTTATGCCACGGGTTAGCGCGATTTTTTCTTTTTTCTTATTTTGCTATTATGTATGGTGGTCTACATCTTAATCGCAGCTCCCATTGAGTCACCAGTGAGCACACTCGGTGTCTCTTTTCTACTAATATATTTAGCACAGTTTCTACTCTTTTTTCCATTAAATACATTTATATTATAGGATTTAATTAGAAAGAAGGAGATAAAAGAGAAACAATAAAAAAAAAATAGCGTGTTTGTACACTTGCAAAGTAGAAACAAATGTGATCCAGACAATCCAATATATTGTTAAAAACCTAGGGGTTAATAGGGATGGCAGTGCTCGCACTCACACCCACTGGACCTGTCTGACTTTGTTAAAAGGAGAAAGAAAAAGATAATTAGTATTCAAGGTTGTATGTTTAAAGTGGACACATTTATTGGTCTAACATAAAAATGTAAACATATTTTATTGGAAATGGTGTAGTAACTATTTCAAGTGATTCAAGGAGCTGTCCATGCTCCAACACATAGACAAGAAGAAGAAACTTGAGACACGCCGATAACATCACATAGATTCTGATTTATTAAAGGCAACAATTACTGTAACAGTCCCGCCTTTCTGACCTCCCCTCTGAAGTGTTTCACCCAAAAAAGTTTACTTGTAGAAATCTCTACAAATAAGCCCTTTCAGGGTAAATGCGTTAGTGGGGAGGTTTAATAAATCAGAATCTATGTGATGTTATCGGAGTGCGACGTGTTCTTTCTTCCATCTTTTTCAGAAAGTGATTGGCATTCATTAGAACACCCTCAGTATCTCTTTGGGATATCTTATCCTTTTTTTTATAAAATTTTGTCTGCTTTTTTTTTTTAAATTTACAGAGCCTTGAGGAATTGTCAATTTATCAAAATAATGAAAATACAGAGCGTGACAAAAAAAATAATTAGCAGCAATCTATTTTTTAATAAAACATACTTATTCTTTGGAGGCATTATTTAATGCATGGCTAATTATTATAAGGTGTTTCCGTAGAAATTTTACTTAAACAAAATAAGACACACAACTTTTAACCTTTTCTTTTTTTTCAGACAAAATCCCAGAATGTCCTTATGTAATTACAGTTTTGGCCGTATTTATGTAGTAATAAAACAGCAGTGAGAGTAATAGTGCAGGCGACATTTATTTCAGTGTGTGGTATAACACAGTGCTCAAAGGGATATTTTATTTATATTGATCAAGAGCAAAGCAAATAAAATCTAATGTAACATTTACTAGTTTTGTCTTACAAATAGACAGCATTAAATGAAAACTATTATTGGTTTTGGTCAATTGTATTTATTTATTTAATTTACTTTACTGATTTATACACTGATCTTGTATTTCGTTTATTTAATTTGTGTGAAATCTTTAAATTACGAATAAACATGCATCACAGGCTGCATCTATGAAACTCTGTTAGCAAACTATGCTTGGTCTGGCAGTACTTTATGCTCTCTGGCAGACTGAACCAATCCACTAGTAAAGAGGTTTCTATCTCTTCTAATGGGAGAAAAGGGGTGTGTCCTGCCTCTCATTCAGTTTTTAGCACAGTAATGCTGGCCATACACTATACGAAAAATCGGCTGAACCCATTTTCTAAAAATGAACATTCGGCCATGAGAGCAAACCATAGTGCCATCATGTAATGACCGATACATCGTTCAGTGGACATAAATGAATCTATTTTTTGTTTTTTGTTTTTACATATACCTATTGCAAACAGTTTGGACGGGAAGCACATTAACCTTTTAATTTATCGTTCGTTCGGGCGAAAATTTCCAAACCTGTCCTTCGTTTTTTCAGCTCAAAAATGTCCCAACGATTTTCGATTTTGTGACTATTAACTGGCTGAAAAAACGAACGAACTGGCCAAATGACCGAAAATCAGCCGATTTTTCGTATAGTGTATGGCGAGCATAACTCTCTAAACTGAAAATATTTCACAGAGAATAGAATTTATAGCACAATTTAAATAGAGTTACACCTGCTGGCTGCAAGTGGCAATTGGGAAAAATTAACCTCCCTGGCGGTTTTCCCGAGTGTGGATCGGGGTGAGATTTCAGTACCATTAGCGGTAACACTGAGCCACACTCAGGATTGCATTGCAGTATACTCCTGGTGCAGTATACTTACCTTGTCCCCAGGATCCTGCGATGTCCCCCCGCTGTGTCCGTGGTCTGTGTCCTCTGCCCGATGCCTCTGTGTGCCAGGCTCTGTTCCCTGCGAGCGTCTCGACGCACGGGGCGGAGCCTGGTGGCAAATTCAAAAATGACAAAATTCATAATACATACACTAGTACCCTGTAATCTTACAGATTACATTACTGTATGAAATTATTTCATATCCCATTTGTTCCTAGTGTTTTGTCCAGTGCCCTGCATGCAGTTTTATATTATATATACTGTTCTTTCTGCCTGGAAACTTGAGATTGTCCATAGCAACCAAAAAGTGTCCCTTTATGTCAAAAGTGGTTTGAGACCAGCTAGAAAACAGCGATAGTAAATAAGAACACTTGCAGAATTGAGCGATAGTGATTCGTGGGGAAATTAATTTTATTATATTTATCGTATTATTATTTTTTATAATTAATTATAGTTATTATATTATAATTTATGATTTTGTGTTTCAAACTTTATCATACCCGGGATGTCTACTAGACTCTGGTTTGGACAGATTTAAGTTTGTTATTACTAAGAATTACAGGTCTACAATATAAAAAGCCAAATTTCTATGCAAAACAATTGTACCGCTTTGAGATACAAAAATCTGACATAATCATACCGCCAGGGAGGTTAATGTGCTGTATTTAACAAGATAAAGAGACCTTAATTTTTCAAAACCTGATGTTCAAAAGAAAATTTCCATAAGACTGTCTTAAAATTATTGTCTGGTACAATTGATACTGGTTATTGTTTTTGCAAACATGCCTTAATACAATATATCATACATACTTTTTACAGTTTTAATTATTTTGCTGACTTGCTTTAAGTTATCTTTGACACTTTTAGCATACATAGCGAATTTCCCTGAGTTTTTCTCTGGCATTAATCTGCTGTTCCTGGCTTTTCGGCTACAGCTTAACTCCAGCCCAAATATACACTGTATAACGTATATACTCGAGTATAAGCCGTCCTGAATATAAGCCGAGGCACCTAATTTTACACACAAAAAACTGGGAAAACGTATTGACTCGAGTATAAGCCTAGGGTGTCCATCTGCATGCTTCACTGTGCCTCACTTTGCCTCACTGTGTCCATGCCTCACTGTGCCCATGCCTCACTGTGCCCATGCCTCACTGTGTCCATAACTAGACTGACGTTTAACATGGGAGTCTATGGAAGGGGGGCCCGGGTTTGAAAAATCGGTGCTCCCCGGCTGTAGGTCCCCCAAACAACAAACTTTGCAAACTTGTAGAGGAGAAATGGGGCTACATGTGTGCGGGTCCAGGGGACATAAGGCCGGCCGGTACCGGGTCCCCAAAGTCACCAGAGAAATTACAGTTTAACATGGGAGTCTATGGAAGGGGTACTCGGGTTTGAAAAATCGGTGCTCCCCAGCCGTAGGTCCCCTGGACTATAAACTTTGCACACTTATATAGGAAGAGTGGGGCTACATGTGTGCCAGGTCCCCAAAGTCTGGGAGATCAGGCGCAAAAAGGTGACTTGAGTATAACCGAGGGGGGCAATTTCAGTAAAATGTGCTGAAAAACTCAGCTTATACTCAAGTATATACGGTACTATACATTAAGGAGATTTACCCTAATTCTCTGTCCCTGTGGTACAGTAAGTGCCGCCGACATTGTATATCTATCGCGATCCCATCGCGGAGATTCTCTGTGACAGGGTGACGACATCTCGGCGACAGGGTGGCGACATCTTGCGCTCGCTGCAATAGCGAGAAGGAGACGCGGCACTGTATTGAATGGGATCCGATGTGGATTTCCACCAATACCAGGCACTGTGTTTGGTATGAATCCTGAGCGGGAACTCCACGCCAAATTTTAAATAAAAAACCGGCATGGGTTCCCCCTCCAGGAGCATACCAGGCCCTTCGGTCTGGTATGGATTTGAAGGGGAATCCCCTAAGCCGAAAAAATTCAAACCAGACCCTTATCCGAGCACGTAACTTGGCAGGCCGCAGGAAAAGAGGGGGGTGAAAGAGCGCCCCCCCTCCCTCCTAAACCGCACCAGGCCTCATGCCCTCAACATGGGGGGTTTGGTGCTTTGGGGCAGGGGAGCGACCTGCGGCTCCCCCACCCCAAAGCACCCTGTCCCCATGTTGATGGGGACAAGGGCCTCTTCCCGTCCCCTACCCCTACCCATTCACCTGGGGGAAAAAAATTGTAATAAAAAAACACACACAGGTTTTTAAAGTAATTTATTACACAGATCCGGGGGTCTTCTTTCCGACTCCGGGGGTCTCTTCTGACTTCGGGGGTCTCCGGTGTCATCTCCACGCTCTTCGGTTCTTTCTTCCTTCTGCCGGGCCTCCTCTATCTTCTTCCAGCACTTTTGCTAGCGGAGAGGCCCGGTCTTCCCGTCGCCGTCGCCGTCTTCTTCTCTCTTCTCCTCCTCGATGTTCACTCGTCGCTTCCTCCCGCTGTAGTGCTGGGTGTTCAGTCCGCAACAATTTATATAGGCTTCTCATGACGTCACAGTCACATGCTCTGGATGGCCCCAAAGCATGTGACTGTGACGTCATGGGAGCATGTGACTGTGACGTCATGAGAAGCCTATATAAATCGTTGCGGGCCGAACACCCAGCATTACAGCAGGAGGAAGCGACGAGTGAACATCGAGGAGGAGAAGAGGGAAGAAGACGCCGACGGCGACGGGAAGACCGGGCCCCCCCACTAGCAAAAGAGCTGGAAGAAGATAGTGGAGGGGCCAGCAGAAGGACAACGGAGAGCTGGACGAGACGACGGGGAAGACCGGGCCTCTCCGCTAGCAAAAGAGCTGGAAGAAGATAGCAGAGACCCGGCAGAAGGAAGAAAGAACCGGAGAGCCAGACAAGACGACGGGGAAGACCGAGCCTCTCCGCTAGCAAAAGAGCTGGAAGAAGATAGCGGAGGCCCGGCAGAAGGAAGAAAGAACCGGAGAGCGCGGAGACCCCCGAAGTCGGAAGAAGACCCCCGGAGCTGTGTAATAAATGACTTTAAAAACCTGTGTGTGTGTTTTTTATTGCCATTTTTTTTCCACCAGGTGAATGGGTAGGGGTACTACTCATACTCATTCACATAGGGTGGGGGCCCCGGGATCTGGGGGCCCCCTTATTAAAGGGGGCTCCCGGATTCTGATTAGCCCCCGGCCTGCAGACCCCGACAACCAAGGGTTGTCGGGAAGAGGCCCTTGTCCCCATCAACATGGGGACAGGCTGCTTTGGGGTGGGGGGGCACAGGTCGCCCCCTGCCCCGAAGCACCAAACCCCCCACATTGAGGGCATGCGGCCTGGTACGGTTCAGGAGGGAGGGGGAGCGCTCTTTCGTACCCCCCTCTTTTCCTGCGGCCTGCCAGGTTGCGTGCTCGGATAAGGGTCTGGTTTGGATTTTGAGGGGGACCCCCCACGCCATTTTTTCGGCTTAGGGGATTCTTCTTCAAATCCATACCAGACTGAAGGGCCTGGTATGCTCCTGGAGGGGGAACCCATGCCGTTTTTTTATTTGAAATTTGGCGTGGAGTTCCCCCTCAGGATTCATACCAAACACAGTGCCTGGTATTAGCGGGAATCCACGTCGGATCTCCGTCCACCGGCCTCAATGTCAGCAATGCGTGTCGCTCATTGCGAAAGGAAAAACATTTTTCCTTTCCCGATGACGAGACAGCTCGGCGCTGGCTCTCGCGACGGGGCTCATAGGGTGTCAATCTCGCCGCTAGAAGAGGCGAGATTGACACAAAATCGGCGGCACCTACTGTACCTAATTTATACAAGAAATGGTGCTTGTGCCTGACACAGGAAGGCACAGACAGTTTTAAAATATTGGGAGAAGTTCTAACTTTTCCTAACTCTGCTAAACATGTATTTTCTCTGTGCCTCCATTGGAGATGTTATTCTGCTCTTGAGTTTTGGTACATCTTACATCTTCTCCTGCCTCTGACAGCTTTTGCTAACCAGGTACAACTTGCGATAGCACTTTTGAGCATCTGTTTGCATAACAAGGATTCCATTACAATATTCCCTGGCAGTGGTGGCTGGTGCTCAAAATTTTTGGGGCGGGCGCAAACAAACTGAAAAAAAAAACACATCAATTGCAGCCACTGTGCCCATCAAATGCAGCTACTGTGCCATCAAACACAGCCACTTTACCCATAAATTGCTGCCACTGTGCCATCAAACGCAGCCACTGTACCCATACATTTCTGCCACTGTGCCATCAAACGCAGCCACTGTACCCATCAATTGCTGACACTGTGCCCATCAATTGCCGCCAGTGTGCCCATCGATTGCTGCTACTGTGCCCCATAAGATGCTGCCAGTGTGCCCATCAATTGCCGCTACTGTGCCCCATC
This sequence comes from Rana muscosa, assembly GCA_029206835.1. Classification (NCBI taxonomy): domain Eukaryota; kingdom Metazoa; phylum Chordata; class Amphibia; order Anura; family Ranidae; genus Rana; species Rana muscosa. The sequence continues at coordinate 158,804,479 of CM055116.1, read as the reverse complement.
AGATGCTGCCAGTGTGCCCATCAACTGCCACTACTGTGACCCATCAGATTCTGCCAGTGTGCCCTTCAATTGCCGCTACTGTGCCCCATCAGATGCTGCCAGTGTGCCCATCAATTGCCGCTACTGTGCCCCATCAGATGCTGCCAGTGTGCCCATCAATTGCCCTACTGTGCCCCATCAGATGCTGCCAGTGTGCCCATCAATTGCCCCTACTGTGCCCCATCAGATGCTGCCAGCCTGCCCATCAATTGCCGCTACTGTGCCCCATCAGATGCTGCCCGGCACTTACCTGTCTTGCAGCGGGTCAGCGGCGGTCTCCTGCACGTCCTCCATGTCTTCTTTCGTCCTCTCTCAGGCATCCAATCACAGCGCCTGACGTTTCAGCCAATCAGGTGACCGGTAACAGACCCGGCAACCTGATTGGCTGAGAGGCGGTTCAGTGTTAGCTCCTGCGCCCTTTATGGATGCACCACCACTGTTCCCTGGTCTTCTTTAACCACTTAAGCCCCGGACCATTTTGTTGCTAAAGGACCAGGCCCCTTTTTGCGATTCGGCACTGCGTCGCTTTAACTGACAATTGCGTGGTCGTGCAACGTAGCTCCCAAACAAAACTGACGTCCTTTTTTTCCCACAAATAGAGCTTTCTTTTGGTGGTATTTGATCACCTCTGCAGTTTTTATTTTTTGCGCTATAAACAAAAATAGAGTGACAATTTTGAAAAAAAATACATATTTTTAACTTTTTGCTATAATAAATATCCCCAAAAAATATTAAAAAAAACATATTTTTTCCTCAGTTTAGGCCAATACGTATTCTTCTACATATTTTTGGTAAAAAAAAATCGCAATAAGCGTATATTGATTGGTTTACGCAAAAGTTATAGTGTCTATAAAATAGGGGGTAGTTTTATTGCATTTTTATTAATAATTTTTTTTTTACTAGTAATGGCGGCGATCATCGATTTTTATCATGACTGCGACATTATGGCGGACACATCGGACACTTTTGACACATTTTTGGGACCATTGTCATTTTTACAGCGATCAGTGCTATAAATATGCACTGTTTACTGTGAAAATGTCACTGGCAGTGAAGGTGTTAAACTCTAGGTGGCACTGTAGGGGTTAAGTGTGCCCTAGTGAGTAATTCTTACTGTAGGGGGGCGTGGCTTGGCATGTGACGTCACCGATCGTCGTTCCCTATGACAGGGAACAGACGATCACTGACATGCCACTAGGAAGAACGGGGAAAGGTTTGTTTACACTTACCTCTCCCCGTTCTTCAGCTCTGTGACCCGATCACAGGACAACGGCGGCGATCGGGTCCCGCGGGCGCGGTCATGGAGCTTCAGACCGGGTCGTGAGCACGCCACCGGCGGCGCGCGCGCGACCCACAGCTGGAATCTTAAAGGGGACCTGTACGCCCTTGTGCCCAGCCGTGCCATTCTGACGACGTATATCGTCGTGCGGCGGTCCTTATGTGGTTAAATTAGCTGCAGACCTTTTTTCCAGAGCAGTCAAATTGAACCTTCTCAGATTGATTGGAGGTCAATCCATTAAAGTGATTGTAAACATTCTATTGAAAGACAAAAATCTCCTGCGCTCTCGGTGTATCGTCAAAACACGGGTAGTGTGGTTCCGTCTAAAGGCAAAGTCTAAAGTCTTGCAGCCCTCCTCAGAACAATGGGTGTTCATGTGGCTAGAAAAAAGAAAGAAAAAAGGAGGGCGCACCGACCTAGTGTATTACCACTTAGACGTTTTATTTAAAATATAAAAAAGCAGTAATCTTACTCACATCGAGTCCAGTCGGCAAGTGCCAAAGAATTTCCAGCTGATTTGTCCGATAAGCTTTTATTTAAGCTCCGTTTGTGAGTAAGATTACTGCTTTTTTATATTTTAAATAAAACGTCTAAGTGGTAATACACTAGGTCGGTGCGCCCTCCTTTTTTCTTTCTTTTTTCTAAACATTCTATTGACACACACAGTGTGGCTCGGCCCCGCCCCTGCTCTCTTGTCACTGGATTTGCTTCACAGCAGCAGCAGTCCATGGTTCTCACTACTCTCACCTCACTGAGTGCAGTAAGGTGAAAGAGAAAGAGCAGCGCCACCGCTTTCAGGCACAGTGCTGGATTGAGATCAGGCTCAGGTAAGTTTTTAGGGGGAGCTGCACATGAAAGTTTTTTTTTTTACCTTTATGTAGAGAATGCATGAGGGTAAAAACCCTTTTGCATTCACAGTCACTTTAACTCTGAACCAGTATGTAGCCTGTAAATTGGCCAGTTACCTATTCTATCTCATAATGGATTCAATATCAATATATTCAATATTTTTACTGGTAGTCAGTAAAAAATAGGCACCTTTCTCCTGCCAGTACATACCAGTGCCAAGAAAATATTGGCATTAAAAAATATGGCTGTGGCGCTTGGCTTGGAACTGCACATGCCCAATTCATTCTGGAGCTGGCCGAGACAATCCAAATTGTGTCGTGTGATGTCATGGTGCAAGCATAGGCGTGCACACAGGGTGTGCCAGGTGTGCCCAGGCACACCCAAATCACTCACTGCAGTGCAGATTCCCCCTGCTGCCCGGTGTCCCCTCCTACAGCATGGCTGGCTTCCCTCCTCTCACACTGGCTACTGCAGTGGGCCCACATAGATAATATTTCAGGATGAGTGGGGGAAGGGGTAATGTCATTTACCGGCCCCTTCCCTTTCTGAATGAACACAGTGAGAGATCGGTACTGTGTTTTTGAGCTTTCAGGTGCACACCCTAATGTAACAGGCTGCGCAAACCTATGGGTGCAAGCGAGCCTCGTGTGCGGGTCTGATGGGACAGGAGCGGGAGTATCAGTGCTGTTTGGACTGGACTGGATAGAAAGGACCACCTGGTGTGGAGAGACTGAGACTGTCACTGTGACTCAGGAGGTGTAATCATCATCTGTGCTGCTGCACAGTGTGAGAGTCAATTTCATGTGTGTGTGCCTGCCCATTCTAATGCTGACCATACACTATACGAAAAATCGTCCGAAATTCGGTCATTTAGACAGTTTGTTTGTTTTTCAGCCAGTTAGTGGGCACAAATTGGTAATCGGTTGGGATGTTTTTCAGCTGAAAAAAATAAGTTTGGAAATTTTCTCCCGAACGATCGATAAATTGAAAGGTTAATGTGTTTCCCACACAAACTGTTTGCACTAGGTATATGTAAAAAAATGAACAAAAAAAGATTAATTTATGTCCATTGAACGATTTAGCGTCATTACATGATGGCACTATCGTTTGCTCTCACAGCTGAATTTTCGTTTTTCTAAAATGGGTTTGAACGATTTTTCTTATAGTGTATGGCCAGCATAATTTCTTGCCCTCTGAAGTCTTGTCCCTGAGCTACTTTATCCAAAATAAAATAAGAAATATCTACCCTAAATTACATTGATAATTGTGCATTTGTACTTGCTAGTAAAAACTTGGCTGTGCCAGTAAATGTTGGGTCTCGTGTCAGTAAATTTCAATCTGGTAGGTTGGCAGCACTGAATGGAATGTACTATTTAAACAGATCTATTCACTTTGGACATATTACTTTTGCATGTAATATATTACTTTGGTCCTATATTGATCTATCATTGTGTGATACCTTGGTGTGAACCCCTTTTTCTGACATTTGCAAATTAAAATAGCTAGATAAATATATTAAAGCTATAACTTGGAATGTACTCAGGTGTAACCTTAAAATTCATTTAAGGTTACACCTGTTGTCACGTTTCATTAAAATTTGGTTGTGTTTTTTTTTCTTGTGATTGATTATGGTCCAGATAACCTTATCCTCATGTGTCTTTATATGCATATGGTTGACAAGCAAAGATGAGGCTCTGCAAATATGTCCATGTAATAGCACTAATCTCATTCAAGGTAGATGAGCTGCACAACTCACCTAATTGGGGAACACAGGAGTTTATCTTAGCATCTAATGTACAGAGAGCCATAATTAGAAAAGATATGACTAATTATTTCCAGGTAAAATTATGTGCTGACACCAATCCAGAAATAAATTGGGAAGCCCATAAGGCAATTTAAGAGGCTACTTAATTGGTCGTAGCTCCATGTAAGAAAAAAAAAAGCAAGGCTGTCCTCCCACTCAATTACAGCTGTAGTTGGAAGACTGGGGATATCTGAAAGAAGAGAGCCCATTAGTAGACACGCTACAAAAATCAGTCACCACGTTCATCAGATTTCCTGCCAGTGAAAGGAGAAGAAAATGTTCATCATCCACAGTAACGATTATAAAAGTATTGAGTTAAAATTACATACTATCCATATCAGTTATAATGTAATAGAGTTTGGAGCAAAAAATGTAAAGTATCCAGAAAAGGAAAGTAATAAAATACAGCAAGGTAAATATGTAGATTTTCTTACCTACATAATACAACTCTGGAAGAAAAAAAGCAATTATTTTAACAAGACAATTTAATTTTGATCTATTGCATTCTTGAAGGGAATATATACTGTAGTCTAATTTATTTTTTATTTTTTATGTTATACGGGTAAAAAAAAAAGTTTAGCCTGATGTAAGCATTCTTTTTATTAATATGTGTTTTTAAAGCCTTGCTTCTATGTATTTTTTAGAATCATATATGTACATGGGACAGTCATATTTGCTCATTACAAATACAGGTCCATCTGGCTTTGCAGTCCTACACTGGCAGTTGGGAAGCTACTGGAAGTAAGAGAGGAAAGATCCCTAGTGCTGCACATGACTAAGCTCCGAGGGGGGGGGGGTGTGAAACACGTTGGGGACATGGCCTGGTGGGAGCTCAGGTTGAGGTTGTCTCGCTCATACTCTTTCCTCTCTTCCTTCTGGTGACTACAGGAGCTGGGATGAGCTCCATCCCTTGCTGGCACTCCTGCAGTGGTTGCGGCATTACCCATACTACTCCCCATAGTGATCGAGCCTGACCGGCACACTAAACAAACCATGGGTCACAGTTGAGAAACTACTCCTCCCACAATGGAACTCTAGAGGGTTGATTTACTAAAGGCAAATAGACTGTTCACATTAGAAGGGAATTTTGTTTACAGGTAAATGAGGGCCTATTGATTCCCATCACCCAGACACAGGCAAGCAAAAATATACATATTTTTTAAAAATTTCCTTGCGTGATTGGTAATTCTTTCAAAATAAATTTTCATAACATTTACTAAGCTAAGGGAAAATTAGCTTTACAGACTATTTACCTTTACTAAATCAACCCCTTTGTCTCAACATTTGTTGAGCCAAACCCCATGTTAAAGCGGAGGTTCGCCGGAATTTTTTTTTTAAAACAGCAGCTACAAATACTGCAGCTGCTGACTTTTAAAAAAAGGACACTTACCTGTCCAGGTCGCCCGCGACGTTAAGCTACCGCTCGGCTCTCGGCTTCCCCTGCCGCCATCCTCAGTGAGGGAATCGGGAAGTGAAGCGCTGCGGCTTCACTGCCCGGTTCCCTACGGCGCATGCGCGAGTCGCGCTGCGTCGTCCTCACTGGTCCCCGTTGTGTTCTGGGAGCCAAGTGTTTCCCAGAACACAATGGGGGAGGGGTGACGGGAAGGGCGGGACTCCCGCGGGAGTCTGCTCCCGGAAGTGGTGCAAATACCTGCCAAATGAGACACCGGAGGGGGGGAGGGTTCCGAAAAGCGGAGGTTCACTTTTGGGTGAACTTCCGCTTTAAGAAATTACTGTCAAGAGATGTGTATTTTTATATGAATCTTGGTGTGCTTTATGTTTTCCTCTCAGATCTGTGCAGTAATCCAACTTTGGCATATTAAGAGCAGAGTTATTTACAATTAAAGACAGTAAGGCTCATTCACATCTAGGCATATGGGGGCGACAATCACGGTAAAAATGTGCAAATAGAATGGAGGGATGCCCGTCGTCCAAAAGAAGCTGTATTTTTTTGGGGCGACGGGCGTGCCGCGATTTTGTTTGCGCATTTTTACTGCGATTGTCGCCCGACGAATCGCGGGAAAGTCGGGCCGCATTTCGGGTGCTATTGAAATCGACCGACAACATACCAGGACTTCGATAGCACCATATGTCATATGCTTTACTTTTTTTTTTACTTGCACATAACTGGGTATTCTTTACAAGGTGAAACTTTACCACGTTAACTAAGCCCTGAGGCAAATTCCTCTGCAAAGTGCAATTTCTCATGAAAGTAAACAGCATATTTGCCTTAAGTAAATTAACCCTTTTACAGGTGCATCTCATAAAATTAGAATATCATCAAAAAGTCAATTTATTTTAGTAATTCGATTCAAAAAGTGAAACTCATATATTTTATCTAGATGCGTTACACACAGAGTGATATATTTCAAGTATTTCTTTCTTAAAATTTTTGATGATTATGGCTTACAGCTAGTAAAAACGCAAAATTCAGTTTCTCCGAAAATGTCAATATTACATAAGACCAATGAAAAATTTTTTTTTAAACAGAAATGTTGGCTTACTGAAAAGTATGTCCATGTACAGTATAGTATGCACTCAATACTTGGTCAGGGCTCTTTTGCATGAATTACTGCAACAATGCATAGAGAGCTGTGCTGACTTTGGACTTAATAATACACAGTGGACCAACACCAGCAGATGACATGGCTCCCCAAATCATCATGGACTGTGGAAAATGTGAAAAAGATTTTAGTGATTAGGTTTAGATCTACTTAATTTTCGCATGAGTGTTTTAACCACCTGCCCACTGCTCACAGTAAATATACTGCAAGCGGGTGGCAGGTATAGGCACAATTACGTACATGTACATACGTGACAGCCTTCGCCCAAGTTTGGGGCGCGTATGTGTCCTTTCCTGGCTGTGATTGGGCACAGCATGAGTTTGGCAGCACATGATTTTGGCTGAAACTTGCTAATCGGCTGTGTCCAATCACAAGCAGAGTTCTGTGTTTACAAACACACAGAACTCACTGTACAGTGAACAGCGATCTGGCTGTTTCTTCTCCCTGAAAAGTAGAGAGAAAAAACAGCCAAATGAGTAATTAAAAGCTGTACTTATTACACACATTACACACTTTACATTAGTTAGGCACATAGTTAACCCCTTGATTGCTCTTAAATGTTAACCATTTCCCAGCCAATGTCCTTTGTATATTGTCAGTGTACAGTATTATCACTGGTGACATCAGTGTCATTAAGTGACCCTCCTAGATAGTGTCTGTTAGTGCAAGATTGCCACCACACTATCACAGTCACACTATAAGTCGCTGATCACCACAATTGCTGTATACAGTACAATTATAAACTTACAGGGGGTCCCCGGGTTAAGAACCCATTAGGGACTTTCCTCTTGTTTGTAATTCGGAAATGTTCGTACAGTAAGTCGGCCGCGCATGCGCAAAACAACAATTACGGACTTTTCCGATGTTTTCCGCTGTTCCGTCGAATGCCATTCTGTGCATGCGCGGCCAATTACGGACATTTCCGTCATTTTCCGAGGCTCCGTCTGGCCGCGCATGTGCAGAACAGCAGATGGAAAGCACAGAACGACAGAGGGTCCCCGCAGTGCCCAGTTCGTAAGTAGGAGGGGTTCGTAAGTCGGGCGTTCGTAAGTCGGGCCTTCGTAAGTCGGGACCCCCTGTATTGGGATTTTTCTTTTTTAACACATGTAGCAGAATACATTTTGGCCTAAATTTATGAAAACATTTTTTTTTATTGGATATGTTTTATAACAGAAAGTAGAATGTATTGTTTTTTTTTTATTGTTTTTTTTTATGTTTATATAATAAAAAATAAAAAATACAGTTGTGATCAAATACCACCAGAAGAAAGCTCTATTTATATGAAAAAAAAAAAATTAAAAAAAAAAATATATATATATATATATATATATATATATATATATATATATATATTTCATTTGCGTACAGGCTTGCATGATTAGTAGCACAGTGCTGAATAACAAAAAAGTCCTGGTCATGAGGGGGGTAAAACCTTTCGGAGGTGAAGTGGTTAAAAATTACCATTTTGAATTTTGCATCCAACCCCAGTAAATTCCACACAAGTTTTTTTTTTTTTTAAAAGACCATTCTCATTTTGTGTCCAACCCCATTAAATAGATATACAGTATATATTATAAATTCACACATTTTCACACAATTTTCATTATGCTTTCGACCCCATGTATATATATACAGTATATACCATATATGGGTGAACCTGGGTTCCACAGTTTTTTTTGCATGCTGTGTAATGTTCGGGGAACCAGCTAGATCGCAGGACACAGGCTTTTCAATCCAAAAGAAGGTTTATTAAACTTAAATGGCTTTACAGCAGCAAAAACAAAAGAAATACCAGTCTCACCGACTTGTAGAGTTCAGAACTGCTACCGCAAGTTAACAGTCCTTTCTTTAGGTTGTAGGTAGCTTCCCCAGCTAGCAGGTTTCCAGGCAGGCCACTGCCATGTACATTCACAGCTTTTCACAGCTTTTCACAGCCTCCACAGCTTTGCAATGTCCACCATTCACCATGCACAGTCTTCACTATACTCCTTCACTCTCACCTACAACTTCCTGTCTGTCTTTAACCACTTCCTTGGACAGGTGTGTTAACCCTTTCTGTTCCCTTAAAGGAACCACAGCCCAAACAGGGGTAAATATAGCGTCCTTCCAGGACCCAGCACGGCGTCCTGTACATATCCCCCCACCCCTGTGCCCCAACGCCAAGGAGGTGGAGGCAACAGTGGAGCTAAAACATTGGACTCGGGAGAGGGCATCTGCATTTTGATGCAGTCTCCCGGGCCTATGCTCCACTACAAATTTAAATTCCTGGAGCGCCAGGAACCAACGTGTAATCCTGGCATTAGTCCCTTTACCTTGCCTCATCCATGTTAAAGAGGCATGGTCAGAAATCAACCTAAACTTCCTTCCCAAGAGGTAATATCTGAGGGATTCCAGAGCCCACTTAATGGCCAGACATTCTCGTTCAACTATAGCGTAGTTTTTCTCCGCTGGTGTCAACTTCCTACTGAGGAAGACTACTGGGTGCTCCTCACCATGAACAACCTGTGACAACACAGCTCCCAATCCTACATCGGAAGCATCAGTCTGGACAACGAACTTGTTTGAAAAATTGGGTGCTATCAGGACAGGGTGTTGGCACAGTGTTGACTTGAGCTCCAAAAAAGCCTTTTCAGCATCTGCATTCCATTCCACCATGACCGATTTCCGACCCTTAGTCAGATCGGTCAATGGAGCCGCCAATGTGGCAAAGTTGGGTACGAATCTCCTGTAGTATCCCACCATGCCCAGGAATGCACGTTCCTGCTTTTTTGTGAGAGGGTCGGCCAATTCTGTATAGCCTCTACCTTGCTTAACTGAGGTTTCACCACCCCTCTACCCACAATATAGCCCAGGAATTTCACATCCTCCATTCCCAAAGCACATTTTTCAGGGTTTATTGTAAACCCCTCCTTCCAAAGAGAGTCCAGTACTGCCTGGACTTTGGGCAAGTGTGATTCCCAGTCTCTGCTAAAAATGACTATGTCGTCCAAGTACACTGAGGCATACTCCTGGTGAGGTCGTAAAATCCTAGCCATTGCTCGCTGGAAAGTGGCTGGAGCAGTTTGCAGCCCAAAAGGCATTAATTTGTACTGAAAACTCCCCTCTGGGGTAGAAAAAGCAGTTTTCTATCTGGCAGCCTTAGTCAACGGGATTTGCCAATACCCCTTGGTAAGGTCTAATGTTGTGATATACCTGGCTGGGCCTAGTCTCTCAATAAGCTCATCTACCCGGGGCATGGGGTAGGCATCAAACCGTGAAACCTCATTAAGTTTCCGGAAATCATTGCAGAATCGCAGAGTCCCGTTGGGCTTTGGTACCAACACAATCGGGCTCGACCACTCACTCTGCGATTCTTCAATGATCTCCAGGTCTAGCATCTTCTTCACTTCCTCTGAAACGGCCTTCCTTTGAACCTCTGGGATGCGGTAGGGCCGGACAAAAACTTTGACTCAAGGTTCCGTGATAATATCATGTTCTATGACACTAGTTAGCCCTGGCAAGTCTGAAAACTTTTCTTTATTTCTCTGCAAGAACTCCTTTGCCTGCTGACTTTGGATTTTAGACAGCGTACTTGCTACTTGGACACTCTCCACCCCAACCTGAGGCTCAAGTCTTGCACTAGCCAGGGAGGTCACCAGTTCCCTGTCTGTCCAGGGCTTTAACAAGTTGACATGATATATCTGACACGGTTTCCTCTTGCCTGGCTGGTGGACTCTATAATTTACCTCTCCCACTTTTTCCACAACTTCAAAGGGACCTTGCCATCTAGCCAAGAATTTATTTTCCACAGTGGGAATTAGCACCGCTACTCGATCCCCCACTTGGAAGTGCCTTATTTTAGCAGCCCTGTTATAGACCCATCGTTGAGCCTCCTGGGCTTTTTGCAAATGCTCTTTGACTAGTGGCATCACAGTTTGGATCCTTTCCTGCATTTGGGAGACATATTCAAGAACACTCTTATGCTGAACAGGTTCACTTTCCCATTCCTCTTTAATAAAGTCAAGTAGTCCGCGAGGTCTACGCCCATATAAAAACTCACAGGGCGAAAACCCCGTGGAGGCCTGGGGCACTTCCCTGATAGCAAACAGGAGAGCTGGTAACAGGCAGTCCCAGTGTTTCCCATCCTTTTGTACCACTCTCTTGAGCATAGACTTAAGGGTCTTATTAAAGCGTTCCACTAACCCGTCCGTTTGGGGATGGTAGACGGATGTGCGCAGCTGTTTAATCCGGAACAGCTTGCACACATCAGCCATAACTCTCGACATAAACAGGGTGCCCTGGTCTGTGAGTATTTCCTTGGGAAAACCAGTCCGTGTAAACAACTGGAATAATTCCCGGGCAATAGCCTTAGAGGAAGTATTCCGCAGGGGAAGCGCCTCAGGATATTGGGTGGCATAGTCAAGAATCACCAATATGTAGGAGTAACCTCGAGCCGACTTTACCAAGGGACCCACTATATCCATGGCTATCCTCTCGAACGGGACCTCAATTATGGGCAGAGGGACCAAAGGGCTCCGGAAGTGGGTCACCGGAGCGGTCAACTGACAGGTGGGACAAGAGGTACAGTATTTCTTTACCTCTGCTTTCAGACCTGGCCAGTAAAACCGGTCGGTGATCCGTGCCTCCGTCTTTTCAACTCCCAGGTGTCCCCCTAACACATCGTCATGGGCCAGGTCCAGAACCTTTTGTCTATATTGTTGGGGTACCAACAATTGTTCTACCACATTTTCTCTCATCTGGGTAACCCGATACAATAACTCATTATATATTGCGAAGTGTGGCCACCGCTCATTCGCACCTGGCTCTTGGGGAACCCCATTTACTACTACAACTTGTTCCCGTGCGCGGGCCAAAGTGGGGTCCTGCATCTGAGCAGTACCAAACGCCCCCTGGGGAACACCCAAATCTGGCAGGGCAGGGGTAGAGGCCACTTCCTCGTCCTCTTCCCCTAGCATTAACTGAAGTGGGGAAGGTTCTTCCCCCTCAGTGTTTTGGTAGGTCTGTGGACCACATATCTTGACATTCTCAACAGTATTAGCTCTACTTTCATCACCATTAACCCAATCATTAGAATTTTCATCAGTTGGATCCACATTAAGAACATTTGGCAGTTCAGGGTTATTCCTCTCAGCAGCAGGAACAGGGAGGCTAGTTTCTCCCCAATCTCTGAACTGTTCTCCTTGTTCCCACAGTTTTGTAAACAACGGAAAGTCTCGTCCTATTATAACATCATGTACCAAGTTCTTTACCACCCCCACCTCTTGAGTACCAGTCCACATGCTGAGGAGATGGACACCGAGATGAGAGGGTACTCTCTAGTGTCCCCGTGAATGCACACCACCCGTAAGGTTTTGCTTACCGGACCGATCTTCCCAATTACTCTAGGATGAACCAGGGTTACCATGCTTCCGGAGTCCAACAAAGCCCGGGCAGGGAGGTGGTTCACTTGGACTTCACACTCAAATTTGATGTGTGGTGCATACTTTATGGGCATAAAAATACCCCCTCCGAAGAACCCCGCATTCCATGGGCTCCTCTTGCAGTGGGCAGTGTGCCCGGGTATGACCCCAGGAATGACATCGCCAACATTGTACATCCCCTCCTCTCTGAACAGGAACAGAATGCTGAGGAGGTACCGGGAGTGACTCTTGACCTTCTGGGGTGTTTGCTCCAGGACTCCTTGGAACATCCTTTCGAAGGGCAGCAGTCGGTCGAACAGGCCGTGGCAGACTGGGCCCTATGCGCTTAGTAGGTCCGAGCAGGTCCTCCACCACTGTATATCGTTCCACCATCTCGACAAGGAGGTTTGCTGTTTTGGGGTCTCCATGGCTGACCCACCGTTGAAGGTCGTCTGGCAGGGATCTCAGGTATCGGTTCAGCACGACCCGTTCCACGATTTGGGGGCCAGACAACACCTCAGGCTGCAGCCATTTTTTTTACCAGTTGCACCAGGTCATGCATTTGAGAACGGGGAGGCCGATCTGGACGATACTTCCATTGGTGTACTCGTTGGGCCCGAACGGCCGTAGTCACCCCCAAACGAGCCAGAATTTCAGCCTTTAACTTTTAATAGTCTTTAGCATCATCAGGTGGCAGGTCAAAGTAGGCTTTTTGAGGATCTCCGGTGAGAAAAGGAGCAATGAGGCCGGCCCACTGATCCTGAGGCCACACTTCTCTCTCTGCCGTCCTCTCAAATGTAGCAAGAAGTGCCTCTACATCATCGCTCAGGGACAACTTCTGCAGAAAATGGCTTGCCCTCACAGTCACCTGGTTGCCAGGGGCAACAGCCGCTTGTTCCTGACCCTGAGACAGCTGCTGCACTGCTTCCTTTAAGGCAGTCACCTGAGCCTGCATAACCCCTTGCTGGGTCGCTTGCTGGGCTGCCAACTGGGCCACCAACACTTGAGTATTTTCTTGCTGCAGAGCCAGCGCCTCTTTGTGGTGAGTTTGTTGTACCTCCAGCTGGGTTGCTAAGCGCTGATTAGCTTCCTCATGGCGAGTCTGCGTTTGCATATTAGCCAGGGACAGCTGTTTAATTAGCTCCTCCATTGTTTCAGATTTCAATGTTTGTGCAGCTTTAATCCAGGACATAAATCCAATGTACTGTCCCTTTAACTGTTCAATGTCAAGTTCAATGCAAAGATAAAAAAAAAGTTTTAGTTTTTTTATTCTTATGCCTGTTATTCTGTCCTGCCCTCATTCGAGCACCAGTGTAATGTTCGGGGAACCAGCTAGATCGCAGAACACAGGCTTTTCAATCCAAAAGAAGGTTTATTAAACTTAAATGGCTCTACAGAAGCAAAAACAAAAGAAATACCAGTCTCACCGACTTATAGAGTTCAGAACTGCTACCGCAGTTTAACAGTCCTTTCTTTAGGTTGTAGGTAGCTTCCCCAGCTAGCAGGCTTCCAGGCAGGCCACCGCCATGCAGTGGCGGCTGGTGCTCAAAATTTTTAGGGGGGCGCAAACAAACTGAAAAAAAAAAAATCAATTGCCGCCACTGTGCCTATTAAACGCAGCCACTGTGCCCAAACGCCACCAGTTTGCCCCCTCAAATACAGCCAGTTTGTTTCCAAATACAGCCAGTTTGTCCCCATAAACAGCCAGTGTGCCCGCATATATATATATATAACCAGTGTGCCCCCATATATACAGCCAGTGTGCCCTCCATATACAGCCAGTGTGCTCCCATATACAACCAGTTTGTCCCCATATATAGCCAGTTTGTCCCCATATATAGCCAGTGTGCCCCCATATATATAGCCAGTGTGCCCCCATATACAGCCAGTGTGCCCCCATATATATAGCCAGTGTGCCCCCATATACAGCCAGTTTGTCCCCATATATATAGCCAGTGTGCCCCCATATACAGCCAGTTCCCCCCATATTTAGCCAGTTTGTCCCCCATATACAGCCAGTTCCCCCCAAATGCAGCCAGTTTGTCCCCCATATACAGCCAGTTCCCCCAAATGCAGCCAGTTTGTCCCCCATATACAGCCAGTTCCCCCCAAATGCAGCCAGTTTGTCCCCCATATACAGCCAGTTCCCCCCAAATGCAGTCTGTCCCCCCCCCAGCCCTGCACTTACCTTCCTCGGTCCGCGCCGTCCTCGATGTGTTCTCCCGCCCTCGATGTCGCTTCAGCCAATCAGGTTACCGGTAACCAGATCCGGTGAACCTGATTGGCTAAAACCTCCACAGTCTTATCCAAGGAACGCACCCCCGTGCGTACCTGGGAGGAGTTTTTGGAAGCCGAATACAGCGTGAGAGCTGTATTCGGAAAGCCTATCAGAGCCGCTGGCTCTGATAGACACTTCCAGAACACACCCACCACCGGCCGCCGCTCTATCTCATATGGCCGGCGCTCACCAGGAGGTCGGCCATATGAATAGTGGGCAGCGCGGCAGCGGTGACAATACATAGATTCATGCAATGCATGAATCTGTGTATTGTCTTTCAGTGGCGGTGCCGGAGCGAGAGGGGGCGGCGCTCCGGCGCCCTTTATGGACGCACCACCACTGCTGCCATGTACATTCACAGCTTTTCACAGCTTTTCACAGCCTCCACAGCTTTGCAATGTCCACCATTCACCATGCACAGTCTTCACTATACTCCTTCACTCTCACCTACAACTTCCTGTCTGTCTTAAACCATTTCCTTGGACAGGTGTGTTAACCCTTTCTGTCCCCTTTAAGGAACCACAGCCCAAACAGAGGGGAAATATAGCGTCCTTCCAGGACCCAGCCACGGCGTCCTGTACAGCTGATGGCACTGCTGGATATCTTCCAATATTGTGTCATCTGCTGTATTAGGTTTCCCTGGCTGACTACTGCCGTTACGATCCTCAATGTTGCTTGATCAAGCGAAGTTCCACCCAAAAATTGAACTTCTGCTTTTCGGAACCCTCCCCCCCTCCGGTGTCATATTTGGCACCTTTCAGGGGGGAGGGGGGTGCAGATACCTGTCTAAGACAGGTATTTGCACCCACTTCCGGGCATAGACTCGCGCTGGATATTTTATAAAAGTAAGCAGCTGCTGCATTTGTAGCTGCTGGCTTAAAAAAAATAAAAAATCGGGTGGACCTCCGCTCTAATGCTGAGAAATACAGACAGAAATTTATCCATCATGCCCTACTATCAGGGAGGCATGTGATTGGCCCGAAATGTATTCTGCAGCAGGACAATGACCCCAGGACAATGTAAAGAAGAACAAGGAGTCCTGGAGGTGATGGTTTGCCCCCCACAGAGCCCCGATCTTAACATCATGGAGTCTGTCTGGGATTACATGAAGAGGTAGAAGGATTTGAGGCAGCCTACATCCATAAAAGATCTGTAGTTAGTTCTCCAAGAAGTTTGGAACAACCTACAGTAGGTGCCACCGATATTGTGTCAATCTCGCCGCTTCCGGCGGCGATATTGACACCCTATGAGCTCCGTTGCGAGAGCCAGCGCCGAGCTGTCTCGTCATCGGGAAAGGAAAAAATGTTCCTTTCACGATGAGCGACACGCATTGCCGATAGGCGGAGATCCGACGTGGATTCCCGCCAATACCAGGCACTGCATTTGGTATGAATCCTGAGCGGGAACTCCACGCCAATTTTTAAAGAAAAAAACGGCGTGGGTTCCTCCTCCAGGAGCATACCAGGCCCTTGGGTCTGGTCGGGATTTGAAGGGGAACCCTACGCCGAAAAAACGGCGTGGGGGTCCCTCTCAAGATCCAAACCAGACCCTTATCCGAGCACGCAACCTGGCAGGCTGCAGGGGAAGAGGGGGGGACGAGAGCGGCCCCCCCTCCCTCCTGATCCGTACCAGGCCGCATGCCCTCAACATGGGGGGTTTGGTGCTCTGGGGTGGGGGGGCATGTTGAGGGCATGCGGCCTGGTACGGTTCAGGAGGGAGGGGGGCCGCTCTCGTCCCCCCCTCTTCCCCTGAGGCCTGCCAGGTTGCGTGCTCGGATAAGGGTCTGGTTTGGATCTTGAGGGGGACCCCCACGCCGTTTTTTCGGCGTAGGGTTCCCCTTCAAATCCAGACCAGACCCAAGGGCCTGGTATGCTCCTGGAGGGGGAACCCACGCCGTTTTTTTCTTTAAAAATTGGCGTGGAGTTCCCGCTCAGGATTCATACCAAACGCAGTGCCTGGTATTGGTGGGAATCCACGTCGGATCCCCGCTCAATACAGTGCCGCGTCTCCTCGCCATTGCAGCGAGCGCGACACGTGTCACCACCCTGCTGCCGAGATCTCGGCACTCCTGTCGCCGAGAATCTCGGCGATGGGAGCGCGATAGATATACAATATCGGCGGCACCTACTGTACCTGTCGAGTTCCATCAAAAACTGTGTTCAAGTGTACCTAGAAGAATTGATGCTGTTTTGCTGTTTTGAAGTTTTACCCAAAGGGTACTTAGATTTTAATTCTGTTTGCTCACTTTGCACTTTGTAAATTAATGAAAATAAACAATACAAATATATATTTTTGAAAGCATTCTTACATGCAGCATTTCTGTACACAGTACTATACTGTGTGTGTGTATATATATATATATATATATATATATATATATATATATATATATATATATATATTCTGTATATATATATATATATATATATATATATATATATATATATATATATATATATATATATATGTTAAACACACACACACATGTATCTATCTATCTATCTCTCTCTCTCTTTTTATATATATATATATATATATATATATATATATATATATATACATATATATATACAGTATATATTATAAATGCCCACACTTAGTAAAAGAGTTTATAAACCATTCAATCACGGTTTCTTTTGTAAAATACTTATACACTGTGGATTGTACATGACACTTGGGTGTCAAACAGTTTGCCTTAAGCACCAATGTTTTCTTTATGTTTAATTTAATATAGTAATAGTTTATCTACAGCAGATGGCAAATTACACCAATCTCCATCCATAATTAATTGTAAAGGACACTTAGCAAGTTACCTCCCATGATGCTTAGGTTGTAATACTTCCTTTACTCCTGGTCCCTCTCGTGTTGTTTAAAGAGGAGTAGACATAAGGTAGAGTTGTAAAACTCTACTTCACATATTAATTTTTTTACCTCAGGCTTAATAGTCATTTTATGGTAATTTTTTCCAACTTTTGTAGCTATAATGTTTAATCTGTTTTTACGGTCTCCTAGCTGTGTTTAATCAGGGTAATTATAGAATGTTAATTAAATAAAATACTGCTCTGTTACTATTAAAATGTAAGTCGTGTTGCCATAAATGTAAAGAATTTATACATAGTGTAACTCAAATGAACGTTAATGACTGGGAAAAAATATTTATTCAACGTTACTGTTACGCAGTTTGGAAAATGCAACGATCTTCTACCCTATAAGGTAATTTAAAATTGGCACATTTATTTGCTTATTTTTACTTTAGTTATTAGTAGCAACATAAAACTGATAATCCGTGAAAAGTTAGCAACCTAATATACAGTATATTACATAGGCTATATATATATATATTTTCTTTTTCCACTAAAATTCAGTCTTTGATCTTCTTAGTATGATAATAATATTCAATCTTCTATCGTTACTTCATCTTCTGAGGATAATAATAGTATTATATATTTAACAGTATATTATTCAGTATTGCACAAAATGTATGCTTGAGGCCTCGTACACACGACCGATTTTCTCGTCGTAAACAGTCAAGAAAAGTGCCGCGAGAGTTTTTTTGTCTAGAAAAACGTTCGTGTGTATGGTTTTACGACGAGAAACTTGACGAGAATCTCGACGAGAAAATAGAGAACCTGCTCTCTATTTTCTCGTCAGGAGTCCAGATTTCCTCGTCGTGTTTCTCGTCGGCCTGTTTTGTGACGAGAAAATGGTTCGTGTGTATGCTTTTACGACTCTTCCAAAAGCGCGCATGCTCACAAGCAACTATGAGACGGGAGCGCATCTTCTGGTAAAACAAGCCTTCATAATGGAGAGAGCACATTCGTCACGCTCATAAATATTTCATCGTTTAAATGTTCTGCATTGAATTCTTCGTTAGAATGTTACATTAATCAAAACGAGAGACCTTCTTTTGCTGCTGATATTCACACAGAGTTATGCCTTATTTTTAACCTTTTTCATGCTGCTCTTTATAAGATTTATGTGTATTATATCGTGCAAGTTTTTAGGAATAATTTAAATGGTTAGATTTTTCAAAATGATGTTAATTATAATTTCTCAATGTTTTGATAGCGATCTCCCATTTAATTTTCTAATCTATATTTTTAAAATTTCACACCATGTTTTTGAGCTAATCAGATTTAGTTATTCTTTTGGGGGGGGTGATATCTGTGCCTTTTATTGTCAGTCAAATGTATCTGCTTACTCCAAAGCTTGTTTTTTTTTATTTAAAAATACACATAGTCAAGTATGAACTTAAACAAAAAACACATTTATTCATGTTTATAAATTAAATAAAGAGAAGGCGGCGCTGGAGAAGCTGCTGCCATTTGTGCATCCCAGGGACCCCAGAGCACACAGCAACCCTGTGTGGACACTAAAATTGGGAGCTTGAGAAGGCCCACATTTCAGAACACAATCTGATGCTGGCCTCCCAGAGGTCAGGAACAGCAGCAGGTGAGATATATGTCCCAAGTGTGTGGTACTACAACAGGCTGCCTTCTGTCCGACCAGTGCGACCACAATGAAGCAAGGCCATCACTTCCTCTTCTTCCTGGCAACCTTCCCTGCAGCCTTTACTGAAGCCTTCCTTCTTCGTTTAGCTGGAGGCTGGCCCACTGGAGGGGTACTCCTGTCAGGAGGAGGAGGTGGAGGTGTAGCAGAAGGGGGTGGGGCAGAAGAAGAAGGTGGAGGTGTAGCAGAAGGGGGTGGGGCAGAAGGTGGAGGTGTAGCAGAAGGGGGTGGGGCAGAAGGTGGAGGGGTAGCAGAAGGGGGTGGGGCAGAAGGTGGAGGGGTAGCAGAAGGGGGTGGGGCAGAAGGTGGAGGGGTAGCAGAAGGGGGTGGGGCAGAAGGTGGAGGGGTAGCAGAAGGGGGTGGGGCAGAAGGTGGAGGGGTAGCAGAAGGGGGTGGGGCAGAAGGTGGAGGGGTAGCAGAAGGGGTGGGGCAGAAGAGGAAGGTGGAGGTGGAGGTTGAGGTTGGGTCAGTTGGGCCACCTCACATATGGCGGTATTGGGGGTAATTTGCTCCATCACCCCCTTGTTGAGCAAGGTGATGAGCAGGGGTTCGCATAGGAGGCGTTGCTCCATGCTCATCACCTTGAACTTAGCCTCCACTAGGCCGGCAATGGCCTCTTCAGGGGATGTGGGCTCCTTGAGGGTGGCATGGGCCTCTTTAATAAGGGCCATTGCTGCCTCACTGGTGGTCCTGTCCCTCCTGCCTCTTTTGTGAAGCCTGATGGGAGGCACCTGGGATCTGTTGCTTCTCCTTTGCCCTGCCACCTCCTGTCTGCCACTGGGCCCTGCCACCTCCTGTCTGCCACTGGGCCCTGCCACCTCCTGGCTGCCACTGGGCCCTGCCACCTCCTGGCTGCCACTGGGCCCTGCCACCTCCTGGCTGCCACTGGGCCCTGCCACCTCCTGGCTGCCACTGGGCCCTTCCTCCTCCTGCCTGACAGTTTCCAGACCCTCCTCCTGGCTGATTTCATCCTGTGTATGAAAAAGAAACATAGTTTAATATGTTGGTTTAATCTTTGCATCAAACTTTGTAATCCTGATGGAAGCAATTAGAATGTAAATGCATAAATCCTTGCTTTAAATTTACCACTACATCAGCTTGACTATTTACCACACAATTAAGTGCAGAATAATGTCTACAGATCATGATTTCACTTGTTGAATACAAAATAATGTATGTTTCTCATCCTGACATATTTGGGAAACATTAATTTTATCCCACTACATTTTCAGTTAATACTATACCTGGCTCCAGATGGCCAAATCAGGATCATCCAGGATGGCTGCCTCCTCTTGCTCCAGAGAAGGCTCAGGTTGGCTGCAGGGAAGTCTGGGGGGAAGAGTGGAGAGTGATGGCCTTGGCTCAATGTGGTCATCCAGGAAGGACATCCTGCTGTAGTACCACAAAACCGGGACATAAACATCATCTGCTGCTGCTCCTGACCTCTGAGAAGCCAGCACCTTAGAGCGTTCAGTCCTGTAGGTACCTCTCAAGCTCCCAATTTTAGTGTCCACTTGTTTTGCTGTGGCTGTGGGCACCTTGGTATGCACAAATGGGAGCAGCTTATCCAGCGCTGCTTTTCTCACCCCTTTTTTTTTATGGATGGGGTTTTTGGTCTCCCACAGAGCCGGCAGCTCCCTTACCCGGTCAATAAATTCCGCCAGGAACTCTTTGTCGCTAATAAATACATTCATATTGTATCTGCAAGTAAAATAAATTATATTTAAATAATGTGAGGCAAACAGTCTAACCTCCTTCACATCCTAGTCACCATATATATCCTCCAACAATCTCAAGACAGTATAGGCCAACAATTTTAACAAGTCTCACAAAATCACATACCTTCGTTCGCACGTCCGTCACTTGAACTCCTCTCTCCGCACACCGAACGTACTATAGTCACATGTGTGTTTGCTATATACACACCACGCATGCGTCCAAATTGGAACACGTCGCTCCGCACACGTCGCCCGCCCATGACGTTCTAACTAACATCTTTTCCCCGCCCCTTCTCTTTCGGCGCGCAGACAGATATGGCGGAGTTACAGCAGGTGTCTGATAATTCCGCAACTAGCGAGGAGACAAGCCCGGAGACCGAGGACACGTCACGATCAAGGAGGAGATTCAAGGCATCGAATATGTCTTTGGCGGAGATGGCGGAGATGGTGGACATCTTGGTCAAGGCTGATTATGATGCCAAGCATGGGCCGTATAGCAAACCAAATAGAAGGAAGGCCAAAATCCTCACTAAAGTTGTGAAGAGTCTGAGGGCGAAGTTCGGGGTGAAACGCTCAAATGAGCAGCTCAGAAAGAGGTGGTCAGACCTCAAACTGAGGGAGCCAGACCAGTTGAGGAGCATAAAGAGGATGCTCGCTAAAAGTAAGTAAAATGACGACCTTTCTGCTATTAATCTTTTTAGAAACTTACTTTTTTTTTTTTTTAAAGCATATTGGACTCCCTTCCAAAATGTATTATTTTGAACTAGGTTGGGCACAGTAATCGTTCGTTACGTTACCGACACTTCGTTCGGCCACTATCCGTGGTTTTGGCTTATTTAAGACCCCCAAAAGTAATTAGACATCTGCCATTTTTGATCAAGTATTGTGGATAATTTTTAAGTCTAGATGATGTGTTTGTAAGGAGAATGAAATGCAAACTTTAATCAGTGTAAAGGAGAGGACACTCAGCAGCTGCTTCCACATCTGTACTTTGGAGCACTATAGTGTGGGCCACCAGACCCGCCTTTTTTGGGTGTCCCACACAGGTGCATCAAAGTTTATTTGTGGTGCCTCCATGTCCAAAAAATTACATCCAAATGTGAATAATAAACATATTTGGGGTCATAAAGAATGCATTTTTCTTTAAATTCCGCACAAACACACACTTGTACCCCACTTCCAAACAATTTAGCCTGTTTTAAGTTTAAAAATGAGATTTTTACAGTGTGATAAATAGACCTTTGGTTTTATTCTCATAGGGGAGAGAAGACTGGGAGGAGGACACTCCAGGGAGCACATGCACCCCACAACTTCCAAGCAACCCCAAACTCCCAAAGATCCACA
Source organism: Rana muscosa (assembly GCA_029206835.1). Lineage (NCBI taxonomy): Eukaryota > Metazoa > Chordata > Amphibia > Anura > Ranidae > Rana > Rana muscosa. The sequence continues at coordinate 158,782,696 of CM055116.1, read as the reverse complement.
ACCGAAAGATGTGCAGGAAGTTGAGGTGGAGGAAGGAGAAGTGCAGGAAGGAGAGGTGGATGACGTTGTGGATCTGGTCACCACAACAGGTCAGTATCTGACACCACAGCTTAAGGTAAGCGAGGTAGGCCTGCAGAGTTTTATTAATTTTTTTTTATGGTTTTTAGGGGATGGAAATGTTGTGAAGGATAGCACACCGTTCTCTGCTGACAGTGCCCTCCGCCTCATCCAGCAAGTGATGGAATGTAGCACGGAACTGGACCTAATTAAACAAAGAATCCATGTGATGGAACAAACATTTAAAGACATTCTCGATGTTTTGGGGAGAATTCAATAAGCCATCCAAACACATTTGTTTTTACATGTTTGTTTTTATATTTTTACTAATTTTTTGAGTAACAAAGCAGCCAAAAATTGAATATGCACACAGTGTGTGAACATGTGCTATCTGCCATCAGGGGATATCCATGTACGTCTTTTGTGGGTGCAACACCTTCCTCGTATCAAAAGTCGGTGAACTGAGGAAGGGGATGCACCCCCAAAACACATCCATTGATCACCCCTGATGGCAGATAGCACATGTTGACAATAGGGATCAAGATTGTAAACTTCCTATTTGCAAAAAAGTAAAAATGTGTGCATATTGAATTTTTGACTGGGCAAGGGGTGGCAGGACCCCATATTAGGACGGGCACATAGAGACATAGTTTGTGTAACTGAATGTCTCAGATTGCTCAGAGGTATCCAATGTTGTCATTTTAGAAATGCAAGTGGTATTTTTGTATTTTCATAAGCCAAAATTTGACGGGTTGTGGTCAGGCCAACCCCAAAGTAAAACAAAAAAAAATGTGCAGAGAGTAAAATATTTGAACACAAACAACGTGTAGCTTCTTTTTATAATACACTCTAAGCTTATTTGGTTCTTTTGTAAGGTAACATAGTGAAATTGGTTGTTATTTACTAAAGTAAAATACACTTGCCACTACAAATGCACAAAGACAAACTAGGAGACAGGAAAGAACAAATAATTAAAGGTTTAAAGAAGATTTTTATTGGGATACTTAGACATAGGCTGGCATAGGAATTGCCCCCCTACCCGTGAAATACTCCATGTATTTGTCCCGAACCACACGGGCATTTTGGGGGGGCAAGCCAAGACGGGCAGATTCCAGGCCCGGAAGGGGATTTGCAGGGGAAAGTCCAGCCTCTGGCAAAACTGAGGCCATATATGAATTCGCTTTGCGGCAAAGAAAATTGTGTAGCACACAGCAGCATAACACTACATAGTTTATTTTGTAGTCCGCCAAGTGGATGGAAGTCATAAAAAGGCGGAACCGGCTGGCCATTATGCCGAAGGCATTTTCAACGACTCTTCGGGCCCTGGCCAGCCGGTAATTGAACACACTCTTCTCTGGGGTCAGGGTCCTCTGTGGAAATGGCCTCATAAGATGCCGTCCGAGTCCGAAGGCTTCATCAGCCAAGAAAACAAAGGGGAGTCCTTCAATATTCCCTGCATCCGGTGGCAATGCAAGGTCGTCACTCTGGAGACGGAGGGCAAACTCCGTCTGGATGAAGGATCCCCCATCGGACATCCGGCCATTCTTCCCTACATCAACATAGAGGAATTCATACCGTGCTGACACCACCGCCATCAGCACAATGCTATGAAACCCCTTGTAGTTGTAGTAGTAGGATCCAGAACGGGGTGGCGGCACGATGCGGACGTGCTTCCCGTCTATGGCACCACCGCAGTTGGGGAAGTCCCACCGCGTGGCAAACTCCGATGCCACAGTCTGTCATTCCTGTGGCGTTGAAGGAAGCTGTGGAGTGAAACAAGATGAAATAATATTAGAAAAACAAAGGCATACATTACAAGCAAATTCAAGACCAAAAAATTAGAGACCAACATCAATCTAATTATACGTTTATTAAGGTGTGTAAAAAAAGTATAATGGAAGGCTCATTTATCATATTCATCACCCCCTCTGATGGGCCATTACTAAATTATTTTGGGGGGGGGAGATGTGTTTGGCCACAGGATAGCATTGCAGTGGCAGTGCGTCCAGAGTGGGCGCTGGAGCACTGTCCCCTCTCTCCTGTGCCCATCACTCAGAACAATACATAGGTTCATGCGTTGCATGAACCTATGTATTGTCTATGCCGCACACTATTCAGGTGGATGGCCTCTTGTAAAGCGACCGACATATGATTAATTGCGTCATTTAGGGGGTTAAAATTGCAGAGCAGAAACAGGTATTAAAAAAGTCTTGCAAATTACAACCTGAGGGATGTAATTGGCTTCCTCAAAGAAAAATCGGGGACGCAAGGAGGGGGCATTCCTTGTGTAAACACTGACAGGCAGCTCTGGCAATCATGTTCACCAAGTCTGTTTAATGGTAACATGATTGGCTGATGCAACATGAAGGGAAGGAGAAGACATCAAGGACAGAAGAAGGATGGCGCTGACCACAAGAAGGTAAGTGCAGGGCTGGGGGGAAACTGGCTGCAATAGAGGGGACTAAATGGCTGCATTGGAGGGGACAACTGGGGGCGTTTATTAGGCAACAGAGCAAAAAAGGAGGAAGTTTATTTCCGAAATTGGGGTTGTAACCCCCCAACATTTGGAGCAACAGGCGCCCCTGCTGGAAAAGTTAGTGAGGGGAAATATTTAGGGAGGATAAAAAAGGGGCAATCTAAAGCTTCCAACATGCATGGGGACAAAGGGGACATTCTCAGCATATTACAATCATGGTAATTAGGAAAGGATGAAAGAAATACAATACATTAGCATACATGTAATACATAAAATGTGATGTGAAGGGAGAAAACTTACCCTAATATAGTCCTCCTGCAGGACTTGTATAATAGCAGAACAGGTGTCTGGGATTATGAGGCCCAGAGCCTGGGGGGAGATGCCTGTGGTGAACTTCAAGTCCTGAAGACTTCTCCCTGTCGCCAGGTAACGCAACGTGGCGATGAGCCTCTGCTCAGCACTGATGGCTTCCCGCATAACGGTGTCCTTCCTGGTAATATAGGGGGACACCAAAGCCAACAGTTCCTGAAAAACGGGGTCAGACATCCTCAGAAAATTCCTGTAGTCCTCAGGATTATTCTCGACGATCTCCCGCAGCAGAGGCATGTGGCAGAATTGGTCCCGCTGGAGCAACCAATTCTTGGTCCATGAACTCCTCCTCACACCATTCATGGACTGGTCTTGGTCCAAAACAAGCAGACCAACACCAAGCGCACGCACAGCACGAACTCGACGACGAGAACGTCCAGGCGACATGGCTAGGAAACGGTCGTCTAATCAGAACGTACAGAACAGAACGCACTTTAGAACAGCAAGGCCTATGAATAACGAACTGAAATTCAGAAACGAACAGGCAATAACGCACTGTAAAACAGATACGACCTGCCTAGATGCCCTGAAAGTCAAGATACGAACCCACAAGCACAAACTGAACGGCAGAAAACGATCTGAAAAGTACGAAGACTGAAAAGCGCGAATCGTCTCTTCCCAAACTTTTACTTCAGACGCGGTAACACGAGATCAGCAAAAGCAGCCCAAGGGGTGGCGCCAAGAAAAAAGATCTTCCCCTTTATAGTGCCGTCGTACGTGCTGGACGTGAGCGCAGAGAACCACGAGGAAATTGGAAAATGACAGTGTGTACGCATAGAAAGCTTGACGAGAAAATCGACAAGCTTAACAAGAATCTCGTCGAAAAAAACGACGTGTTTTTTACGACGAGAAAATCGGTCGTGTGTACGAGGCCTGAGAATTAAATCTGGAAGTATTTTTAAGAAACTGTCATTTCATACAACATTATTTAAGGAGACACTAAAGTGAAAAAAAAAAGAAAGAATGAAAATCCTTTTAAAGCAAAATTACTGAAACTGTAGTTAGTTTAAAGCAGAACTGAAGTGCAGAAATAAAAAGTTGCAAGCGGGTAGGCTTTTTATTGCAGAAGAGACATACAGGGGCTGATTTACTAAAGGCAAATAGATTGTGCACTTTGCAGGTGCACTCATCAAGTGCAGTTGCTCAAGAGCTTAGTAAATGAGGTAAAGCATCACTTTGCAAAGTATATCCAATCACGTGCAAGGCAAATAAAAAAGCAGCATTTTAGCTTGCACATGATTGAATGATGGAAGTCAGCAGAACTTCCCCTCATTTACTAAGCTCTGGAGCAACAGCTCTTGCAGAGTGCAACTGCACATTGCAAAGTGCACAGTCTAATTGCCTTTAGTAAATTAACCCCACAATGTCTGCTGGAACACAGGTAAGTATTTGCAGAATTAAGTTCTGCTTTAACTGTTACAAATTATCCAAGTATTAGTGACAATTAATTAACCTGCCTGGCGGTATTCCCGAGTCTGGCTCGGGGTGAATTTTTCATACCAAAAGCGGTAACCCCGAGCCAGACTCGGGATCGCATTGCAGGATACAGGGAAAGTTACTTACCTTGTCCCCTGGATCCTGCGATGTCTTCCTGATGTGTCTGCGAGCTGTCTCCTCGCTCGATTCACACTGCCCGGGCGCCGAGGCTCCGTTCCCGAACGGGGACGGAGTTCGGCGCCAAATTCAAAAAGTAAAAAACACAGTATAGATACAGTATACTGTAATCTTACAGATTACAGTACTGTATAAAGTAATTACACATCCCCTTTGTCCCTAGTGGTCTGTCCAGTGTCCTGCATGCACTTTTATATTATAAAAACTGTTCTTTCTGCCTGGAAACTGGAGATTGTCTATAGCAACCAAAAAGTGTCCCTTTATGTCAAAAGTGGTTTTAGACCAGCTAGAAAACAGCGATAATAAATTAGAATCACTTGCAGAATTGAGCGATAGCGATTTGTGGGGAAATTCGTCATCAAACACTGAAAGTAATGACAGCGTCAATTCTGCAACTGAGCAAATTTCAGTGTTTTTGATTTGATTACATTATTGAATAATTTTAATTATAATTACATTATTATTTGTTATAATTATTTATAGTTATTTATTATATTATAATTTATGATTTTGTGTTTCAAACTTTATCATACCCGGGATGTCTACTAGACTCTTGCTTGGACAGTTGGAGTTATTCCTAAGAATTACAGGCCTACAATATAAAACCCCAAATTTCCATGCAAAATAATAGTACCGCTTTCAGCACCAAAAATCTGAAATAATAATACCGCCAGGGAGGTTAAGTTCTAAAATGACATCCTCATTACAATCAATATACAACCCGTATAAACAATATGTAAACATTAAACATATCTATAAAGATAATCTGCCTGGTTTAAAGAGTCAAAACAATTAAGCTGATTTAATAAAAATGTAGAGTGCCAAATCTGATGCAGCTGGGCATGGTAGGCTTACCTGTAGGTACAATTAAAGAGGAAGACTTTACTTCCTCTTTAATGTCTAAACCGCTGGCAACAAAAGTGAGTACACCCCTAAGTGAAAATGTCCAAATTCGGCCCAAAGTGTCAATATTTTGTGTGGCCACCAATATTTTCCAATATAACCCGCTTGGGCATGGAGTTCACCAGAGCTTCACAGGTTGCCACTGGAGTCCTCTTCCACTCCTCCATGACGACATCACGGAGCTGGTGGATGTTAGAGACCTTGTGCTCCTCCACCTTCCATTTGAGGATGCCCCACAGATGCTTAATAGGAGACATGCTTGACCAGTCCATCACCTTTACCCTCAGCTCTTTAGAAAGGCAGTGGTCATCTTGGTGGTGTGTTTGGGGTCGTTACTATGTTGAAATTCTACCCTGTGGCCCAGTCCCAGAAGGGAGGGGATCATGCCCGGCTTCAGTATGTCACAGTACATGTTGGCATTCATGGTTCCCTCAATGAACTGTAGCTCTCCAGTGTTGGCAGCACTCATGCAGCACCAGACCATGACACTCCCACCACCATGCTTGACTGTAGGCAAGACACACTTGTATTTGTACTTCTCACCTGGTTGCTGCCACACACGTTTGTCACCATCTGAACCTTATATTTATCTTGGTTTCATCAGACCACAAGACATGGTTCCAGTAATCCTTAGTCTGCTTGTCTTTGCAGGCTTTCTTGTGCATCATCTTTAGAAGAGACTTTCTTCTGGGATCAAAGCCATGCAGACCTATTTGATGCAGTGTGCAGCGTATGGTCTGAGCACTGACAGGCTGACCCCCCACCCCTTCAACCTCTGCAGCAATGCTGGCAGAACTCATATGTCTATTTCCCAAAGACAACCTCTCAATATGACGCTGAGCATGTGCACTCAACTTCTTTGGTCGACCATGGTGAGATCTGTTCTGAGTAAACCCTGTCCTGTTAAACCGCTGTATGGTCTTGGCCACCGTGCTGGAGCTCAGTATCAGGGTCTTTCTTTATAGCCTAGGCTGTCTTTATGTAGAGCAACAATTCTTTTTTTCAGATCCTCATAGAGCTCTTGCCATGTGGTGCCATGTTGAACTTTCCGTGACCAGTATGAGAGAGTGAGAGTGATAACACCAAATTTAACACACCTGCTCCCCATTCACATCTGAGACCATGTAACACTAACGAGTCACATGACACCGGGGAGAGAAAATGGCTAATTCGGCCCAATTTGGACATTCTCACTTAGACGTGTACTCACTTTTGTTGCCAGCGGTTCAGACATTAATGGCTGTGTGTTGAGTTATTTTGAGGGGACAGCTAATTTACACTGTTATACAAGCTGTACACTTAATACTTTACATTGTAGCAAAGTGTAATTTCTTCAGTGTTGTCACATGAAAAGTTATAATAAAATATTTACAAACATGTGTACGCTGTACTCACTTTTGTGAGATACTGTACATGAAGCCAGGAGAATGACAGTACATTCTTTTCTAGCTAAGGAATTAAGTTTCATCTCTCTACCCCAGCCTACTAACTGGACAAAGAAGTAGGCGCCTGACTCTACTTGCCATCTCTCTATAAGTGTTGCACATTTTTGATGCTGAATGGGATGGGTGCAGAAGAAGGCAGGAACCACTTTCCGAAGAGCATGACTTCTGACTTCCTGCAGTTGACCTTTGCCCCTGAAGCTTTGCCGAAGTCCTCACAGGTCTGGACGAGTGTGTTGATGGAGCACCGATTGGCACAGAACAACGTCACATCGTCCATGTAGAGTGAGCACTTAATCTCCCATCTGTCTGGTCCTGGTGCGGTGATCCCTCTGATCTCTGGGTTCCGTCTGATGTTTTAGGCGAAGAGCTCAATACAGCAAACAAAAAGCAAAGGTGAGAGAGGGCAGCCTTTTCTGACCCCAGAGAGAATTGGGAAGGTGTCAGTTTTCCAGCCATTTACCAAACTACAAATGTCATTATACATCACATTCACAAATGAACAAAACATCTCTAAAACACCCAACCTGCGCAGAGTTCTGCACATAAACTCATGGGAAACACGGTCAAAGGCCTTCTCCTGGTCAAGACTGACCAGGGCCGCGTGCACACGGCGGCCATTAATGTACTGGACCATGTCCCGCATAAGTGTTACACATTACAAGAAGTGAACATATCACAAATTCAGCTACCTGTACTTAAAATACAACTAAATCATTTTTCCTTTTGAGTTGAGGTTGAAGGAACCTGGACTCAAAGAGAATAGTTTTGCATCCTGTGGTGTAGCTCACAATCACTGAGGGCCAATAAATCTATGTGTGGATAAATGTGTAACGATGCAGGTTATCTGTGTTGCACTGCTATTCATTTTGAATGGCATCACAAACACATTCCTTGCAGTATGCTACGATGGATGCCAACACACTAGTTGTGTTACAAATGTTTCTAAAGATGTATGGGACATTTTGTTACATCGGTATCTCATTGCATTAAACTGGCTGCCTTAATGCACGGCTTGTTAATACACAACATAACAAGTGTTAAAGCGGAGCTCCACCCTAAAGTGGAACTTCCGCTCATCGGAACCCTCCCACCCTCCGGTGTCACAATTGACACCTTTCAGGGGGGAGGGGGGAGACAGGTATTTGCACCCACTTCCGGGAGTCCTCTCTGCGGGAAATCTGCGGGAAGCACGTCACTTCCCGCAGAATACCTGTAGTGTTCTGGGAGACACTCGGCTCCCAGAACACAGGAGGACCAATCAGAACGGCGCAGCGCGACTCGCGCATGTGCCGCAGGGAACCGGGCAGTGAAGCCGCAAGGCTTCACTTCCTGGTTCCCTCACCGAGGATGGCGGTGGGGGCAGCAGAGTGACGACCGATTGCTCGTCCTCTGCTGCGGACGTCGCTGGACTCCAGGACAAGTAAGTGTCCTAATATTAAAAGTCAGCAGCTGCAGTATTTGTAGCTGCTGGCTTTTAATAATTTTTTTTTTCGGCGGAGCTCCGCTTTAATGCACTACAAAAATGCAAATGGACCCTAATAGAAGAAAATGGTAAGTAGTGACTTTTAATATGACTGCAGTTCTCCTTTACAGCTGAGCTCCAGCCAAAAAGCTAAATAGTGGAAATAATTGGTGGAAAATTAAAAAAATTAGTTTTTGTATTTGTAATTTGCTACTTCTATACTTTATATTATAATATAAAAAAACAAGGAGAGAGGCGCCTCTGAGATAGATATCAATGCAACATTTATTAATAGTAATATTCACTCACATGTAGAATGAAGTAGTAGTATTCAGCTGGGTGGACGAGTGGAGGGACTACAAGTCACAGTAGGTCCATGAAGCTGACACCACAGAAAATCCTGTCAGGGAAAAGTGTGATGGTAGGCTCAGTAGGAGAGTTCCTTCTGGGGGTGTCTATCCTCGGTCCAGCAGGTCTTTACTTTGATGCAGAGTGAAGTGTTCAGTCAGGCAATTCACATGCAGGTTCCAAGGCAGTAGCAGGGGAAGGACGTCCGAGCCGGAAGGCTGGCTGTGCTGCGCTGCAGTCACAGGTGCTCGCCTGGCCTCCGGATAGGTGGAAACACACGGCTGTGTGATCGGTTCTCAAACGAGGCTTGGACAGCACAACAGTAGGCCGCGCCGGGTCGTGACGTCATCAGCATGCGACGCGTTTCGGAGCTGGCTCGCTGCGGATGTTGGGACAGCAGCACTACTTTGTCAAGCATAGGGTTTTTTTTATATTATAATATGGTCACCAACAAAAAAAAATAATAACTATAACATTTTGTTGCCTTAAAGGGGTTGTAAAGGTTTGTTTTTTATTTTCTAAATAGGTTCCTTCAAGCTAGTGCATTGTTGGTTCACTTACCTCTTCCTTAAATTTACCTTCTAAATGTTTTTTTTCTTTGTCTGAATTTCTCACTTCCTGTTTCTCCTCACTAAACTTCACACCATCACCCGAGTGGTGTGGAGTCAGCCAGAACAGCTTACTGAACAGCTTACTGAGGAGGAACAGGAAGTGAGAAATTCAGACAAAGAAAACAAAGAAAAAAAATATTTAGAAGGGAAATCTAAGGAAAAGGTAAGTGAACCAACAACGCACTAGCTTAAAGGAACCTATTTAGAAAATAAAAAACAAACCTTTACAACCCCTTTAAGTTATCTTATATATTTTTACCCAGACAATTAGAGTATTCATGGATGACTTACCTTGTAACCCTGTTTACAATACACATGATTTTGTCATGTATTGTAGAATCTTAACAACAGGATAATTACAAGATATATTCATCAAAGAAATCATACCTGCCACAGACGCCTCAGTTCCCTATCTCATGCCCAATGCCACACATCTAACTGGCTGTCCTTTGTCCCAACTCTCTCCCCTCCTGCTCTAGCTGCTGCTAAGGCTGAAATGCACACACTGGGCTTGGCCGGGAATGGAGCGGGGTCCCAGCAGGGGGTTGCAAGGAGTGGAGTCCTCCCAGGGGAGCACTTTGATCCCCCAGGGATGAGAGACCCAGACAGCACTGGTTTACAGGCTGAGGGAGGAGATGCTGCAAAGTTGTGGGGAAGGAGAGAGGGCAAAACATTGCAAGGGAGCGGGGAGAGAAATGTGAGTGGATGGAGGGGACGGGAGGTGCAGAGAACCTGGGACATGACGCGTCCTGGTCCATCTACATAGGGGCAATATATCGCCCCCCCTGGGCTGGCTCTCTAAAGTGGCTGCCTATGCTACCTTATGGTGGCGCTGGCTCTGCATACAGGGTGCAGCAAGGTTCCTTGTTCACAGATACAAACAGATTAGGCAAAAAAGACAAAGATTTGAATGGGACCTGACAGTTTCTGTGTATGATACTAAAAATCAGTTATGGCTTGATGGAAAGTTTCTCCTGAACTTCCATGATCTTTGTCAAGAGCTAAGAGCACAGGGTTGACCTCATCAATGTGTTCCTGTTTCCTCACTGTCCAATAACAGGATAGAGTGAATTTTACAGTGTTGGTGGGGGAATCCCTCCTGCAGAGCTATTGTAGTCTGCCTGCGAGGAACGCGGGGAGCCTTCCCTGCTGGCAGAACACAATGATTACTGTTGCCGGCTATAGACAGTTGCACTAATCCTTCAGGAAAAACCCGACAGGCTTGTTGTACATGAGTCATTGAATAGATCAACTTGTGTACAACCAGGGTGCCAATATATGGATTTAAATTTGTCAGGTCCCTGCTGAACCAGACGAAGTGAGGCTGGATGCTGCATCTTCACCTCTCAGGTGCACAAAAACGCCAGCATTGGACACACATGGGCTAAATATCCAGTGAACATATGGCCTCAGGAGTAGGGATTTATATTCCTAAAAATGCCTGATTGGTGGATTATTTAAAATCTACATTTACACCCATCATGTCTTAATTTTTGAGGACACCACAAACTCTACTCCATGGCAGACTGTCAAGTGACAAAGTCAATAAAACTTTCTTGTTATTTAAGTTCTTTCTGTGTTTTTAGTATACAGTATGTTGTGAAGATGTCATATAATCTGTCCATTAGCTAATAACACCAGCATAGTAGGTATTATACAGAACTAGCTGGGTCTGGTCTTGTAGGGAAGAGTTAATATCTCTAGGGTAGTTTCAGTCGCAATCATTGTATTATTTATTGCTATCTAATGAATAAGACTTGGGTTGACACAAGATAGGCTTTAGGCTGGTAGAGTAAGCAGCATTATTTGTTCTTTACTTTACAAAGCAAGTAGGATTTAATGTCTACGTGACTGTGATTTATCTTAGAAAAAACAGCTTTCCTAAATCTGTCTACTTGTCTGTCATTGTGCATGATGTCACTGAGTGCTGACAATAAAACATTATGCTTAGCGGAGACCGATCTGCTAGGAGATATTTGTACAAACCTAAGATGAAGAAAGATTTGCTTGCAAAAAGAAGGTCAAAGGTCTAAGAAAGGTGCTAATAGAAATACAATGTTTTTTTCATTTTGTAGATCAATGGAATAATTATTTACACAGAAGATTATTTAACCACTTAAGCCCCGGACCAATATGCAGCATAAAGACCAGGCCCCTTTTTGCGATTCGGCACTGCGTCACTTTAACTGACTAATGCGCGGTCGTGCGACGTGGCTCCAAAAAACTAAATTGACGTCCTTTTTTTTCCCACAAATAGAGCTTTCTTTTGGTGGTATTTGATCACCTCTGCGGTTTTTATTTTTTGCTCTATAAACAAAAATAGAGCAACAATTTTGAAAAAAAATCAATATTTTTTACCTTTTGCTATAATAAATATCCCCAAAAAATATATAAAAACATTTTTTTCCTCAGTTTAGGCCGAAACGTATTCTTCTACATCAGGGATATGCAATTAGCGGACCTCCAGCTGTTGCCAAACTACAAGTCCCATGAGGCATAGCGAGACTCTGACAGCATTAAGCATGTAACCCAGAGGCAGAGGCATGATGGGACTTGTAGTTTGGCAACAGCTGGAGGTCCGCTAATTGCATATCCCTGTTCTACATATTTTTGGTAAAATAAATCGCAATCAGGGTTTTATAATTGGTTTGCGCAAAAGTTATAGCGTTTACAAAATAGGGGGTAGTTTTATGGCATTTTTATAAAAAAATTTTTTTTTACTAGTAATGGTGGCGATCAGCGATTTTTTCATGACTGCGACATTATGGCGGACACATCGGACACTTTTGACACATTTTTGGGACCATTGTCATTTTTACAGCGATCAGTGCAATACAAATGCACTGGTTACTGTAAAAATTACACTGGCAGTGAAGGGGTTAACCACTAGGGGCGCTGAAGGGGTTAAGTGTGCCTAAGGGCGTGATTCTAAGTGAGGGGGGCGTGGCTATGAGTGACACGTCACCGATCTCCGCTCTCTGATTATACAGAGCGGAGATCGGTGACAGTGTCACTAGGCGAGCGAGGAGATGTTGTGTTTACACTAACATCTCCCGGCTCCATGCCTCCGTGAGACGATCGCGGGGATCCCCGCGGCGATAGAGTCCGCGGGATCTGCGGTCTGACTCACGGGGATGACTGCAGGGACGCGAGCGTGACCACACGGCAGGCAGTTAAAGGGGAGTGGTCGTTAAGCGGTTAATATTTGGAACCCCAAACTGCCTTTTAATGTCTGTGAGCAGCTCAAGGTACAGTAAGTGAAATAACACAACTCAAGCAAGAAATATTTTATTTTAATTAAAATGTGGTCAGTTGTCTCTTTACTCAGCTTTGCCATTTTTTTTTCTTTCTGATGGTCTTCGCAGACTACAACCCCCCCCCCCCAGCTTGTTCCAGGCTGTGTGTCCCTTTACTGGTTAGCCACTCTGTCCTCTCTCTGGGTTAAGTCTGGACTTCTGGGGTGGTCAATCTAAACCCTCTTTTTCTGCTTCCTCCTGCAGGCCTGTCCAACAACTGTCCCAGGGAGCAGGAATAGGCTGTGTCACAGCTAGAATGCTTGGGATGCTCAGTTTTTGCACCTTAACGGGACCACAGAGCCAGGGTTACAGACCAGTGACACTTTCAGGGACACGTACAGTAAGTCTCTACCAGCTTTGCACATCTAGAGAGTGAAATTTTTGCGCATTCTTCTATGCAAAGATAGCTCAAGCTCTGTCAGATTGAATGGAGAGCATCTACGAACAGCAATTTTCAAGTCTTGCCACAGATTCTCAAATGGATTTAGATCTGGACTTCGACTGGACCATTCTAACACATGAATATGTTTTGATATAAATCATTCCATTGTAGCACTGGCTGTTTGTTTAGGGTCTTTGTCCTGCTGGAAGGTGCAACTCCGCCCCAGTCTCAAGTCTTTTGCAGACTCTAACAGGTGTTCTTTTAAGATTGTCCTGTATTTGGCTCCATCCATTTTCCCATGAACTCTGACCGGCTTCCCTGTCCCTGCTGAAGAAAAGCATCCCTATAACATGATCCTGCCATCACCATGTTTCACAGTTCGGATCGTATGTTCAGGGTCAGTGGCGGCCCGTCCATAGGGGGCGTCCGGGCGCCGCCCCCCTCCTGTAGTCACCCAAAAAAAATACATATTAAAAATTTTATTTATTTTTTAAAACTGCCCCTTTAAGAAAATAAAATAAAAATAAATGTTCTTTAACTAACTGTGCTATGTATGGGCGCCGGCCACGTGAATTATGGGAAGCGCCACGTCAATGCAATCACAAGATTGCAGACGTGGCACTTCATTTGCGGGCTTTTAACCCGCCTTGCGGCGCAATCCAAAGCGCTGATAAGCTTCCGGGCGCCGGGCGGGAGCATTGATGTTTAGAACTGAGAGATTACTTCCGGGTTTCGTGGAATACACGAAAACCGGAAGTGACGTCAGCAGCTCCGTTCTGTGCATAGCCCAAGCGGAGCTAAGAAGCAAGGTAAGAGAGAGAGAGAGACAAAGACAATACTGTCTTTCCTTGCTAAACCCGGCCCCTCAATTACTATCCAGGCAGTCCTCCAGAGTCCACACACTTCCCTGCTCGCCTCTCACTCTTTCTCCAGTCTACCACTCAGACAGCACACTGCAGACTGGGCAACATGAAGCACATAAAAACAGGATTCACCTTGGGGCTGAGGAGAGGCTGTAAGATCTGCTGATTCCACTCACATTGCACACACACAGGACACTGAGGATGATGGTCAGCAGCTGCACAGTGCACAGCTCACATTATCACTGTCCTGCACATATATGCATGATGGATCTCTTGTTTTTTTTTTTTTTTTACTTGGCCAGGCACTGTGAACACATGGGCTTACTTTATTTATTTATTTAGTCTTTGCTGACTGTTGCCGTGACCAGAGGTCTGCCTTTCACATTGCTAATGTATTGGTGGGGGAGGGAGGGAGGATAGATAGGAGGCACTGCTCTCCACCTGTGGAGCCTGTTTCCCCTCATAGTGTAATGTGAACTCTCTCATGGTTGAGGGAATGTCAGGTGTTACACAGGGCAGTAATAAAAATAAAAGAATGTGTGCTGTGGTGGTGCTTTGCAGATGCTGAAGTGTGGAGGATTGTGAACAGTGGCGGCCCGGGCGCCGCCTCCCCCCTCCTGTAGTCACCAAAAAACCTATGTATTGTCGCCGCCGCTGCCGCCCACTATTCAGATGGCCGGCCCCTTGAGCGCCGGCCATCTGAATAACAGCGTCTGGTTGGCCTTTAGAAGTGCCTATCAGAGCCAGCGGCTCTGATAGGCTTCCCAACTACAGCCTGAGGGCTGTAATCGGCTTCTAAATAGCTAACGAGAGGACGCACGGGGGTGCGTTCCCTGGTTGCCTTTCAGCCAATCAGGTTCACCGGGTCTGGTTACCGGTAACCTTATTGGCTGAAGCGACATCGAGGGCAGGAGAAGACATCGAGGACGGAAGAAGGACGGCGCTGACCCGAGGAAGGTAAGTGCAGGGCTGGGGGGGACAAACTGGCTGCATTTGGGGGACAAACTGGCTGTATTATGGGGACAAACTGGCTGTATTATGGGGACAAACTGGCTGTATTTTGGGGACAAACTGGCTGTATATGGGGGACAAACTGGCTGTATATGGGGGACAAACTGGCTGTATTTTGGGGGGAAACTGGCTGCATATGGGGACAAACTGGCTGTATATGGGGGGAAACTGGCTGCATTTGGGGACAAACTGGCTGTATTTTGGTGGCAAACTGGCTGTATTATGGGGGACAAACTGGCTGTATTATGGGGGCAAACTGGCTGTATTATGGGGGACAAACTGGCTGTATTATGGGGGACAAACTGGCTGTATTTTGGGGGAAACTGGCTGTATTTTGGGGGGAAACTGGCTGCATATGGGGACAAACTGGCTGTATTTTGGTGGCAAACTGGCTGTATTATGGGGGACAAACTGACTGTATTATGGGGGACAAACTGGCTGTATTATGGAGGACAAACTGGCTGTATTTTGGGGACAAACTGGCTGTATTTTGGGGGGAAACTGGCTGCATATGGGGGGAAACTGGCTTCATTTGGGGACAAACTAGTGGCGTTTGGGCACAGTGGCTGCATTTAATGGGCACAGTGGCGGCAATTGATGTTTTTTTTTTTCAGTTTGTTTGCGCCCCCCCAAAAAATTTGAGCACCAGCCGCCACTGTTCAGGGTGATGTGCAGTGTTAGTTTTCTGCCACACATAGCATTTTGCTTATAGGCCAAAAAGTTAAATTCTGGTCCCATTTGACCAGAGCACCTTCTTCCACATGTTTGCTTTGTCCCCCACATGGCTTCTCGCAAACTAAAAACGGGACTTCTTATGGCTTTCATTCAACAATGTTTTTCTTCCTGCCACTTTTCCATAAAGGCCAGGTTTGTGAAGTGCACGACTAATAGTTGTCCTGTGGACAGATTCTTCCACCTGAGCTGTGGATCTCTGCAGCTTCTCCAAAGTTATTATGGGCCTCTTGGCTGCTTCTCTGATTAATCCTTGCCTGGCCTGTCAGTTTAGGTAGACAGCCATGTCTTGGTAGGTTTGCAGTTGTGCCATGCTCTTTCCATTTTCGGAAGATGGATTGAACAGTGTTCCTTGAGATGTTCAAAGCTTGGGATTTTTTTTATACCCTGCTACAACCCCACTATAAACGTCTCCACAACTTTATCCATGACCTGTCTGGTGTGTTCATTGGCCTTCATGATGATGTTTGTTCACTAAGGTTCTCTGTATTTATACTGAGATTAAATTACACACAGGTGGACTCTATTTACTAATTAGGTGAGTTCTGAAGGCAATTGGTTCCACTAGATTTTAGTTAGGTTTGTCAGAGTAAAGGGGACTGAATACAAATGCACGCCACACTTTTCAGATATTTATTTGTAAAAAAAAATGGAAAACCATTTATAATTTTTCTTTCACTTCACAATTATGTGCCACTTTGTGTTGGTCTATCACAATAAAATACACTGCTCAAAAAAATTCAAGGAACACTTTTGAATCAGAACTCCTGGGAACTCCTGGGATATTGATCTGGTCAGTTAAGTAGCAGAGGGGGAGGGGTGTATACAGAGGGGGTTGTTAATCAGTTTCAGCTGCTTTGCTGTTAATTGAAATTAACAACAGGTGTGGCTCTGACGCACACTCACTGTTTGTTGTTTGAAAAAATGCCTGATACCCCTAAGCACTTAATGAAGTTGCTTCATACTATTTGCATTGCTTTGCATTGGACAGTGGCTCTTCACTGGAAGTCACGTACTGTCCCCTTCACCCAGGTTTTGTCGAGGGTTGATCAAATAATGCTGTCTGAAAAGATATTTCACACCCTGCGGGACTCAATCCCAATTTATGATGCCAAATGGAACCCTTGGTTTCTTCTAAGTCTAAATGTGTAACCTGAGTTTTTATTTTTGTGTTTTCTTTTTCTTTTATTTGGATTTTCTTTACCATATCACTTTCTCGGTTTGCAGTAATTTTCTGTAGTATATAATTTCATTCTATGCAGTTGTTTATGACTATACCCTGAATGATGCATGTATTTTGGTGTGAACTTTCCCTCATGCTATATATCCCTGCATTATTGTATCTTATGTTCTGATAAGGTACTGCATTATTCTCTTTGTACTGCTATGTTTTATTTTTTCAATAAAAATCTTTCAGTATAAAAAAAAAGAAATTAACAACAGGTGCACTAGATGGGCAACAATGAGACGACCTCAAAACTGGAATGGTTTTTCAAGTGGAGGTGTCTGACATTTTTTTTCCCTACTCATCTTTTCTGACTGTTTTTCACTAGTTTTGCATTTGGCTAGGGTCAGTGTCACTACTGGTAGCACGAGGCGATACTTGGACCCTATAGAGGTTGCACAGGTAGTCCAACTCCTCCAGGATGGCACATCAATACGTGTCATTGCCAGAAGGTTTGCCGTGTCTCCCAGCACAGTCTCAAGAGCATGGAGGAGATTCCAGGAGACATGCAGTTACTCTAGGAGAGCTGGACAGAGCCGTAGAAGGTCCTTAACCCATCAGCAGGACCGGTATCTGCTCCTTTGTGCAAGGAGGAACAGGATGAGCACTGCCAGAGCCCTACAAAATGACCTCCAGCAGGCCACTGGTGTGAATGTCTCTGACCAAACAATCAGAAACAGACTTCATGGGGGTGGCCTGAGGGCCCGACGTCCTCTAGTGTGCTCTGTGCTCACTGCTTGACACTGTGGACCTCGATTGGCATTTTCCATTGAACACCAGAATTGGCAGGTCCACCACTGGTGCCCCATGCTTTTCACAGATGAGAGCAGGTTCACCCTGAGCATATGTGACAGACGTGAAAGGGTCTGGAGAAGCCGCGGAGAACTTTATGCTGCCTGTAACATCGTTCAGCATGACCGGTTTGGTGATGGGTCAATGATGGTCTGGGGAGGCATATCCATGGCGCACAGACCTCTACAGGCTACACAATGGCACCCTGACTGCCATTAGGTATCGGGATGAAATCCTTGGACCCATTGTCAGACCCTACGCTGGTGCAGTGGGTCCTGGGTTCCTCCTGGTGCACGACAATGCCCGGCCTCATGTGGCGAGAGCATGCAGCCAGTTCCTGAAGGATGAAGAAATTGATACCATTGAATAGCCCCCACACTCACCTGGCCTAAATCCAAAAGAACACCTCTGGGACATTATGTTTCGGTCCATCCGGTGCCGCCAGGTTGCACCTCAGTCTGTTCAGGAGCTCAGTGATGCTCTGGTCCAGATCTGGGAGGAAATACCCCAGGACACCATCCGTCTTCTCATTAGGAGCATGCCCTGATGTTGTCAGGCATGCATACATGCACTTGGGGGCCATACAAACTACTGAGTACCATTTTGAGTTGTTGCAATTAAATAATTTTAATTTCCATTAAACGATGTGCCATCCTTTCATTTCTAACACATTACCCAGTCCATATCAGTGTAGATATCCAGCATGAGATTTTGCCCCGTTGAGATCTGATGTGTTTTCAAAGTGTTCCTTTTCTTTTTTTGAGCAGTGTACATTTAGGTTTTTGGTTGTAACATGACAAAATGTGGAGTATTTCAAGGAGTAGGAATACTTTTTCAAGGCACTGTATCTGCAGACAGCCTCCTGTAGGCTGGAACTGTTCCAGAAAACCTGGAATGTCTGGTCACCCTACCTTATTAGGCACTGTCATCTTGCCTCATGCACAGCTTAGAGAAGGTGAAGCCAGACTGTCAGATCAAAGACAACTCTGCCCTTCCTGTGACAGTCTTGTGTCACTTCTCTCTGCATTGAAGTGATTAGAGATGAAGACGAGGGCTTAGCTGTTGACTCATTGCAAAAAGTCTAAATTTGCTTATTGGTAGTAGGCTGTTTGCCTGTTTAGGTTGCACTTCATTGGAAAAACCAATGGGGCAGGTTATTACAGGTAACTTGATATAACAATATATTTTCAAAAGTGTGAGTATCAGTGTTATTTTTTCACAGTGAGTGCCATTATTGACAATTTAAAATTATCGCAAGGGACATTTTACTGCTAAGCTGGTGTAACTATGCCCTTTATGTGCAGTGGGGCACTGCATAATTAATTAAGACATGTTTATTAAATTGGAGTGCATTTTTTTTACTATGCTGCTCAATTAATATTAATGTGGGAAGCCCAGAGAATCAGTCAGCTCATATAAATTGAATCAAGTATACAGAAAAAGAGGAATATTAGACTATGGCTAATCAGGCCACATATATAGACAAACATGCCAATACAATAAAATTATTGTATAATAAAGTAAAAAAAAGTTGAAAAGCTTCCCAGGACAAGTTTTGAAAAAGTTTATTTTTCTCTTATAATATAATACAATCCCTTTCTTTTATATTGGCTTAAATGTAAGTATTGTCCTATCCATGGTGTTTTTTATACATTATAATACATTCAAGTATATCTATGGGCTCCTGTGTGGCAATCTAAACAATTTCGAAATCCAGTAGAGGTCCCATAAATAAAAATAAAAAAATGATAATCCAAAAATGAATCTAGAGTTGGCTAACTTGTTCCTTCATTAGTGCCTCCCATGTTCCTCCTCTCAGGTACTGCAGTCAAAGTGGGAGGGCTTTAGCAGTACAGTCAGTTTGCCCAGAGAGCCATAGGCAGGACAAGGTGTGTCCAACTATTAAGGCTGGTTTCACACTGGGGCGGTGGGTGCGGTGGCGGTATAGGGCCTCTTTTTTTAGCGGCGCTGAGGTATTCGGCCGCAAGCGGTGCGGTTTTAACCCCCGCTAGCGGCCGAAAAGGGGTTAATACCACCCGCAAACCGCGGCCAAAGCCACGGTTTGCGGGCGGTATTACCACGGTGTCCCATTAATTTCAATGGGAAGGAGCGGTGGAGGAGCGGTATACACACCGCTCCTCTCACCGCTCCAAAGATGCGGCTAGCAGGACTTTTTTTCACGTCCTGCTACCGCACCGCTCCAGTGTGAAAGCCCTCGGGGCTTTCACATTGGAGAAACAGCAGCCGCTGTTTAGGCTCGGTTTGCAGGCACTATTTTTAGCACAATAGCGCCTGCAAACCGCCCCAGTGTGAAAGGGGCCTAAATAACAAGCTATGGGTTTATGAATTAACATTGACAATGCTGATATCCATGACCACGGCAACATTTTATTTTCCCATTGTAGTGCAAGCAGCCACAATGTGCATGAGAAACAGCACTATTTTGATTTCAGCAGCAGTACAGCAGCATTGTCCTCTCATTCCAAAAAGCTGTCTGAGGTGGACTACACTGCTAGGACCACCAGGCATTTGTGCAAGGGGAATAAGAGAAAAAACTTTAAGTGCACATACACTTACAAGTAAGTCCTGAAGCATATGTTTTTAATGGGATCCCATATTTCTACTGTAAGGGTTTAATTACCGTATAGACTTGAGTATAAGCCGACCCGAATATAAGCCGAGGCACCGAATTTTACCACAAAAAAATGGGAAAACGTATTGACTTGAGTATAAGCCTAGGGTGTCCATCTGCATGCCTCACTGTACCTCACTTTGCCTCACTGTGTCCATGTGCATGCCTCACTGTGTCCACGCCTCACTGTGCCCATGCCTCACTGTGCCCATGCCTCACTGTGTCCATGCCTCACTGTGCCCATGCCTCACTGTGCCCATGACTAGACTGACGTTTAACATGGGAGTCTATGGAAGGGGTGTCCGGCTTTGAAAAATCAGTGCTCCCCGGCCGTAGGTCTCCCAGACAACAAACTTTGCAACCTTGTAAAGGACAAATGGGGCTACATGTGTGCCAAGTTCGGGAGATCAGGCGCAAAAAGTTGACTCGAGTATAAGCCAAGGGGGGTATTTTCAGCACAAAAAAATGTGCTGAAAAACTCGGCTTATACTCGAGTATATACGGTATATGAAATAATTCACTCTTTTTGGTAACATGAAAGTAAAGAACTTTACCATGGATCTACACACAGTATACAAGGACAAGTCAGACTACATTGTGGTTTATAGCATCATGAAACTGCTCAGCAATCATTGATATGTTTACATAGTATATCATTTTTACTTTAAACTATAATTTACCTCCAAGTTGGGTGATAAGTTAGCTTTGTAACTAAGAGCGCCTAAAGCTGTTTTTTTTTAAGTCTTCTGAGTTACTTATTTTTAATTTTAAAATATGTTGTTGTTATATGCAGTGACCTGCCAGAGTCTGCCTGTCATTTTTCCAAGTCAAAAGGAAAGGTTGAACTGGTTTTTGCGATCATTGGTACTTTCAACCATTTTATATACTTGCGGCCCATTGGATTATTGATGACACTCCCCAGCTATAAGACGACAGAAGTAAATTAAATACACACAGAAATAATTGTTGCAGAGTTTGTAGTGCTTGCGAATATCCGAATTCATCTTCACAACAATGTTTATGTCTTTTTGGATTGAAAAAGGAAATAAATGGTGGCCCCTCTTAAAGTGAATTTATAATTCATTTACCCTATTAAACCCATGCCCTTGATTGTTGTTCTTAATGATTATGGCTATTTATGACATGAGTTTGAATATTTTGTTTATTTCTAGTTTTAGTTATACATTGTGTTATATGTGGATACAAGAGAGGCTAAAGAGGTCCAGAGGAAGCGGTATGTCTGCGAAACGCATTGACCCCATCTTAACATACTTGTGTCATTCTATGTAGGATGTCCCAGAGATGATTTGTTAATACCATTTGCTGATCTTGCACACATGATATGTAATGTATTTTATAATGGAATGACCATGGTTTTATATCTTTTGTATACAATAAAGATGTAATGTTTTTAAAATAAGGTGTAATTACTTTTGGAGGTATATACAAAGTCACACGCTCACTTCTTTATATTGCTATGTTTTTTGGGAGCCACCTGGATCCTAGTTTTACTGTGTACAGTACACAGGGCTTCTTCTTAAATCAGCACTTAGCCCCACTCTCTCTTTTCTACCGCTAGATAGTCCAGTACGAGAAACCTCTAGTTTACAAAAGAGCTTCTGTCTTTTGACAGTTACATGGAGGAGTGAAGGCTTAGTGTTCGAAAGGACAGGATTTGCTGAGGCCAGAAGTCAAAGCCCTATGAGCAGCCTGGGTCTAGGATCCAAGAAATTCTACATGGAAACAGAAACTGGCCTAAAGTAGATCTAAACTCAATCACTAAAGACTCATATAAGCGATAACACATTAATGTAATTTCCAAAGTACTTGTGCTTTTCAATCATCCATTAAAATAACTGCTGGCCGTCCTGCCATAAAGGTCCCTGTCCAGCACTTTCTGTTATGGGATGACAACTGTCTCCCAGTTGTACTAATGCATTTTCATCTTATCACATGTGCCCTTTACAGAGAGTACAAGTAGTCACACTGACACACATCGTCTTGGAAGGGGTCATTATCAGGAAGCCAGCCCTTACCAACCCATCAACTGATGCTGAAGAAAGTGAATATAGACAGAAAGTGGCTGAAAGAGACTGGAAGAGATCAGCAGAACTAAGATGTAAAACAGGATGCAAAAAAGTGAAAGCGTTATTTTACATTAACCAATTCAGCCCTGGACCATTTGGCTGGCCAAAGACCAGAGCACTTTTTGCGATTCGGTACTGCGTCGCTTTAACAGACAATTGCGCGGTCGTGCGACGTGGCTCCCAAACAAAATTGACGACCTTTTTTTCCCACAAATAAAGCTTTCTTTTGGTGGTATTTGATCACCTCTGCGGTTTTTATTTTTTGCACTATAAACAAAAAAAGAGCGACAATTTTGAAAAAAAAGCAATATTTTTTAATTTTGCTATAATAAATATCCCCAAAAAATATATATATAAAAAACATTTTTTTCCTCAGTTTAGGCCAATATGTATTCTTCTACATATTTTTGGTAAAAAAAATCTCAATAAGCGTATATTAATTGGTTTGCTATAAAAATGCGCTTATTACTGTGTAAATGTGACTGGCAGTGAAGGGGTTAACCAGGAGGGGGCGCTGAAGGGGTTAAGCGTGTCCTAGTGATGTGTTCTAACTGTAGGGGGATGGGCTGTGTGTGACACGACACTGATCAGTGATCAGTGTCCTGTCACTAGGAAGAATAGGGAAATGCTTGTTTACATTAGCATTTCCCCATTCTTCCTCTCCGTGAGACGATCGCGGGTATGCCCGCAGACATCGAGTCCACGGGACCCGTGATCACACTCACAGAGCTTGCGGCGGGCGCGCCTGCGACACACACGCACCCACAATGCCGCTTCTTAAAGGCGACGTACAGGTACGTTAATCTGCCTGTACGTGCCATTCTGCCGACGTATATCGGCGTCAGCCGGTCGGCAAGCAGTTAAATGTTTATAATTTAGCATTGCTTATGATTTAACAAAATAAATGTCATCCAGTTAGGTTTTATATCTACTTTAAATAATAACTTAAGTAATTTCAGGCACTACAAGATGCTACAAACTACTTTGTAGGTCCCCAAAATTTTACTTTAGTAGTCAATAAAGAGAACAAAAGTAGTTAAGATCAAAATGAACCCAATAGTACTCACGGTTAAATACATGTTTAGCAAATATACCAAGCACAATAAACTTAAAATTGGCTTGACTAAAATAAGCAGTCCTCTCCTAACAATAGTAGGATAGGGAGCCTGAGTCATAATCAAGACGTTACTTTTTGGGAAGAACAGACTTTTATCTCACTTTTTTTGTCCTCCAGACTACTCTAAGACCCCATACACACTATTAGATTTTCTGCAGATATTTGTCTTCAGATTTACCAAAACCATGAAGTGCAAGGGCTTGCCTGATTGCATAAAAAATTGCCGCGTACACACGATCGGTTTTTCTGATAAAAAAAGGCCGATGGACTTTTTTCATCGGAAAAACCGATCGTGTGTGGGCCCCATCGGTCTTTTTTGAAAAAAAAACGATAGCAAATTCCGATCGTCTGTGGGGAACGCCATCGGAGAAAAATACACACATGCTCAGACTAAATTACAAGACGGGAGCTCTCGTTCTGGTAAAACTAGCGTTCGTAAGGGAGATAGGACATTCGTCATGCTGTAACGGACTGAAAAGCACGGAGACTGAAAAGCGCGAATCGGCTAACACCAAACTTTTACTAACACGCGGTAACACGAAATCAGCAAAAGCAGCCCAAAGGGTGGCTCTGTTGGATTTGAACTTCCCCTTTATAGTGCCGTCGTACGTGTTGTACGTCACAGCGTTTTGGACGGTCGGAATTTTGTCTGATGGTGTGTAGGCAAGACTGATGAAAGACAGCTTCATCGGAATTCCGGAAGACCCCTGCAAGAGAAAGGCATAATGAGCTAGTATGCATAGCATACTAACTCATTATGTGGCACTTACCTGAAATCGAAGCCCCGAAGTCCTCCTCGTTCCCCTCCGCCACCGCTGCCATGTGTCCTCTGAGCTTCTTCCAGGTATCGATGCTCCAGTGCTGTGATTGGCGATGACGTCACTCCGCGCATGCACGCGGGACCCGTAAAAGACCCGTAAAAGTACATCGGTGTACTCTTTTTTTGCAAATATCTCCTAAACCTTGTAGATTTAGGAGATATTGCAAACACCTACAGGTAAGCCTTAATCTAGGCTTACCTGTAGGTGCAAATTGCAAGAGTGGGTTTACAACCACTTTAATTAAACAATGCATCCTTTCATGTTTATGTATTTTCTTATGTGTTTATTTGATGCAATCCTTAGTCTTGCTTTGAATACTGGATCCTATGACAAACCACACTAAATGTACAGAGTATACTGTATATATTGACTAGAAAAGTACAGATTGCCTATGACAGAAGGTTTTGGAATTGCACGTTTGAAGATTTCTCTCTGGGGCTTTGCACTAATGAGCCATGAAGACCACCACACAATGGAAAGATGAATCCCCTAAACCCAGCCATGATGCCATTCCTTCAAACTGCCTATAAAAAAAAAAACCTCCCTATTTCTCTTTATTGGGTACCAACTCACATACACAGATAATATATAATCACATAGGGATGCAATATAGACGTACATTACTTGCGGAACTATTTATTGGTGTGAATTGGATCACCTTTGGTTAATTAAATGGCTGAGTTAAATAATGCTTTTTTTTTTGCATATAATGGGAATACGTAAAATGTAATATTCAGATGAATACATACGCCTGTAACATTTTCAGTACTTTATGTCCTCTGACGTGTTGTTCATGTGTGAGGTCAATCGATGCAAAAGTTAAACACAGACAGCTCTGTGGCAATGTGACAGGCTTGGATAATTTGAGGGAATTAGAACTATATTATTCTGTTTGCCCGACTTTTATCTGATTGATTTTTTATTTGGTGTGACCACTTAGATTGCATTTGCGTGTAGAGTCTGAAGAAGGTCGAACGAAGAAAAAGTGGTTAAGGTTAACCAAATCAATGTAGAGTTGGGAGAAGAAGTTTTGAACCTTTAGGTGTTTTCTGGATTTCTGCATCTAAGTCATGATGTAGAGTCTTATTTTACAAATAACACACAGAAAGTTTAATATTGGCATATCGGTGCTGAAAAAATGTGTTAAACAATCAAGGTCACTGATAAAAAATAGAAGTAGTGTGTGAACTTTAAATACTTCATGCAGTAAAACATTGTTAGCTGGCAATAATAGCTTTAACCAGTTCTGTTGAACGGACCTTCACAGCAAAAAAAGGGACATTTTGGCCTTTTCTTGTATACAAACCCATTTCTGTTCATGTACTGCTTCAGTGGTCTGCTTAAAGTATATCTAAATCCAAAGACAAAATACTGTTTACAAAAAGTTCAACTTTTGCTTTATCGAACCTAGAACATTGTTTCTATAATATTGTAAAACATATATGCTGTCTTTACCAAACTAGGGTGCAGCATTTTTTGTTTAAAGGCCTCTTGTGTCTTTGTGGTGATGAACAGCACTCTTCTTCAGTGCTTTTCCTAAGGTAGGTCATCAAGTGCCAGAAATAACTGCAGATCTTTAGCTTCCGCCCTAGGGTTCTTTATTCGTTGTCTGTGGATTGTATGGCATGCCCCTGCATCATGACATCCACTCACTGAGAAATAACAATGGTAGTTGATTTTTTTTTTATTTGTAGATTATCTGCCAGACTGTAGATTGGTAGAGACCCCAGTTATTAGAAATACTTTTGAACTTTTTTCAGACTTATGAGTTTCAATAGCTCTCTTCTTTTTCCGATCCTCCTTTTAAGCAGGCCCCATTGTATGTCAACAGAATTCCGCTGTAAAAATCAGATAGTTGAAATGTGAATATTCTTGCAATGTGTTCAGAGAGCGGGTAATACATGAACAGTGAACAGTTCGGCATGTATTTTCATAGACTTATATTTATTGTAGAATCAAACCCCCCTATCCTTTACAGACAAGGACGCTGCCATCTTAGCCTCTGTTTGAATTTATTATTATTATACAGGATTTATATAGCTCTGACAGTTTATGCAGCGCTTTACAACTTGGGGGTAGACAGTACAATTACAATACAATTCAATACAGGAGAAGTCAGAGGGCCCTGGTCATTAGAGTTTACAACCTAAGAGGTCAAGAGATACAAGAGGTAATGCTGATGTGCTGATGGAGAAAATAAAAGTACAGTTGCTAGGTTGGGTCAAGGTAGGCTTCTCTGAAGAGATGAGTTTTCAGGGATCGTCTGAAAGTAGACAGAGTAGGAGATAGTCAGACAGACTAGGGTAGAGAGTTCCAAAGGATGGGAGAGACTTGGGAGAAGTCCTGGAGGCAAGCACGGGAGGAGGTGACAAGGGAGCTAGAGAACATGATGTCTTGGGAGGAATAAAGAGAATGATTTGGTTGGTATTTTGAGACTAGATTAGTGATGTAGTTGGGGGCCAAGTTGTGGATGGCTTTGTAAGTGATTGTTAGTATCTTAAATTTAATAAATTAGGTGAGTGGCAGCCCATGGAGGGAATGGCAGAGAGGGGTAGCAGACACTGAGTGGTTTGTAAGGTGGATGAGCCTGGCAGCAACATTTATGACCGACTGAAGAGGGGATAGCCTATATAAAGGTAAGTCAATGAGAAGGGAGTTGCAGTAGTCAAGGCGATTCACAAATTTGCGTGTCATCCTTTTGCGTTTGATCTGTTGCAGTTGCTATAGTATTTGCACATGTGATCAATTATGACACCAACCATTTGATGGCTTGACAGTTCGGTGGATAGCAGAAGTAAAAGTGATGAGTAATCATTCATCATTTCTTGAATGTAACTGTTTTGGGAAACAGTTAAATCAGTGGGCTTAATTCCGCTTTCAGGCTATTTTGAAGATTTGTAAGAGTTGACATAAACAACAGTCACTAAGAGGAAGGATGTAGCATCTTGAAATGCAATTTTTTTGTGCTTGTCTAGAGTGTACCTTTTATTTAGTTTAATAAAAAATGGGGATAATAAATACACAGCATATATCTAAGCTGAGACTTAGGTACTTTGATAAATACTGGTCTGACAAATCTTGCTGGGATTGTTAGTTCGAAATAGCCAAAGGCAGATCTTAGATCAGCAGTTTTCTAAACATGTAGTTCTACTGAGGCTAATATGTTGACTTCATCAGCTTTATAATAAAACACTTTCTTTATTATGAAAACATGTGCATAGATCCATAATGATATTAGCACAAAGTATATGTCGTCCATGCAGCTGTCCAGCAATCCACATAACCTTTGTGCACGGTTTATGCAGTACCAATCAGAGAATTTATTAAAAAAGGAACTTAAATCAATAGTTTGATATCTCATAAAACAAACTGACATTCCTCATTGTAAAAACAAACAGTGGTGGAAGCCCTTTAAATTCAAAATTATTATTATTGATCCAAACTAAGCTGCTTGTGACTGATTTACTATGTAACTAATAGTGTTTGTATATTTCATTGCTCAGAGCCATGTCACAGGTTAGAGAATCATACATATTTCATAATGGAATATATAGTGAATACTTTACTGGCTTACATAAGAATATCAGGAAGAGTATTTGTGACATACAGTGTACAATAAAGTCTGTAAATTTGCAGTTCGGGATTAATAAAGAAAAATTGTATTTGTTGCATTTAATAATATATATGGTCTGCCATGAGAAACACTTGAGTTCCATTGTTTGTGCTGTTGCTCCTATTACAAAAATGCATTAAATATTTCTTTTGTATACAGTTTGTGTGTTTCCATTGTAGAAACTGCCCTGGGTGCAAGGGGTCTAGAAATTTCCAGGTTCACAAACATGGTCTTGGTTGCTGCAACCAATGTATTGGAAGTTGGGTATTAGAAAAAAAAAAAAAAAAATTGTGAAATCATGGGTCCTCCATTGCCAAAGAAATTTAGTGTGTTTAAATAGTCTTATAAAATAAGACTACTAAGTAGTTAATAAGGTATTTATTAATTTTTAATATTTGGACACAAAGACTACACAGCACGACAGCTAGTTGGCAAGCCAGGACTGTGTCTTTATAGTTGAAATATAGATTTTAATCTAGCATATGATAATTACTAGGCTTGTGCAATTCGTTTCATAACGAATCGAAATTCGTCCGAATTTAGCAACTTTCGGCCATTCGGAAGCATTCGAATTTCCGAACAAAGCAATTACGAATAAAACCGAATCCGAAATAAATCATACCGCAAAATAGCGAATGCCCGAATGTCTTCGGCATAATTCGTTATGAAAAAACTTACGAATGTACAAATCCATTGGAAACACAATAACACTCACTCTGCTCTGCTCTCTGCTTCTCCTTCACCGTGCTGAACTCCCTCTCAAAATGGTGTACAGGGGCGGAGGCTATAGCCGCATGTAAAAAATGAAAGTAAAATACGAGATTTCTAATCCATTCGAAGCACAATAACACTCTGCTCTGCTCTCTGCTTCTCCCTCACCGTGCTGAACCCTCTCAAAATGGTGTACAGGGGCGGAGGCTATAGCCGCATGTAAAAAACGAAAGTAAAATACGAGATTTCGAATCGTTACAAATAACCGCGATGTTTTTTGAAAAGAACAAATCCATTCGAAGCACATTAGGCATAATAGTCAGCGTCGTCGTGAGAGAGACACAGAAAATTACGAATCAACGAACCCAAAAAAAGTTACGAAAGTAGGAGTTGTGTCCAGAATCAACGAAAAACAACGTACTCTACCGAAAGTACGAATTATAAAGCAACAAAAAATTCAACGAAAAATGTCGCTTGCAAAAATACGAATGAGTCCGAACACGAAAAATCCCGTCTAGCAAAATTACGAATGATTACGAATCAACAGGACCGGAAAGAAACGAACCGAAACGGAACGAATTTTTCCGTTGTGCACAAGCCTAATAATTACACTTTAGGGGGTAGAATAAATAACAAACCCAAGCCCCCCACACACATATTTTTAGCTTAGAGGAGGGTAGTCCCAGAGCAAAAGAGCTGAAAGACTCCTTCTTTATTGAAAGCAGCCCCTATAAACATCAGCATAGAGAAGACAGTCCCCCAAAGGCAACACTCCCAAAACATTGTCTCTTTTACACGTGTGGTACCCTTCAAAGGGGAACATGTATGTATGTTTTTGTTTGGTGAAGGAATGATTCATCAAACCAGTACATAAAAAAAAAATCCATAATCCGGATTGCTATAGTCAATCCCAGTAAGACACTGCTTGGGCTTCTAAGGCTATTCTCCTCAGGCTTTAATGCTTGATAGGCTTTTTTTACAAAAGGGAAACCAATGATTAGAAAGAAGAGCCCTTTGATTTTTTTAGTTTGTTACAATAAAGTGAAAATTTGAATTACATTGTTATTTTAAACTATTTCCTTTTTTTTTTTTAGAAAGTGACTTTCTTGAGAGGAGGTGCACAGTTTTGGGGACCCTGGTTTTTAAAATATGTGTACACTACTAAGGGGCATAGAGTATGAACAGATATCATCTTTGTATGGGTCTTGAAGGCTTCCAGTTTGTAATGGAAATACAAGCTCATACAGTGATACACTTGATTTGTATCTTTGGCTACAATTAGAATTAGTGATGAGCCGAACACCCCCGGGTTCGGTTCGCACCAGAACCCGCGAACGGACCGAAAGTTCGCACGAACATTAGAACCCTATTAAATACAATGGATGCGAACGTTCGGATTCTAAAGTGCTAATTATAACGACTATTATCCATGTTATTGTCCGAAACAGAGTTTGGGAACCCGGCTTCTGCACCAGGGGACATGTATCAATGCAAAAAGAAGTTTTAAAAACGGACGTTTTCCGGGAGCAGTCATTTTAATGATGCATAAAGTGAAAAAAAAAAGTCAAATATTCCTTTAAATATTGTACCTGGGGGGTGTCTAAAGTATGCCTGTGAAGTGCCACGTGTTTCCCGTGTTTAGAACTGTCCCTGCACAAAATAACATTTCTAAAGGGAAAAAAGTCATTTAAAACTGCTTGCGGCTTTAATGCAATGTGTGGTCCCGGTAATATGGATGAAAATCTTTAGGAAAAATGTCATAGCTACCCCATCAACCCCCCCCCCACCCCAGCCCATTACCAGCACCTTTGGGTCTTGTATGGATATTAAGGGGAACCCCGCACACAAGATAAAAAAGGACCTATATACTCTGAACAGCCGTATACAGGCGGTGCATACAAGACAGGGACTGTAGGTTTGTTCTTATGTAGAATCTGTTTATAATTTTGAACAGCTGCATTGTTTAAGTGGAGCTCCATGGCAAATTCCTTTTTTTAGTTTTTTGTAAAACATAGGGAACGGTTATCACCCCTGTCACATTTTTTTTGCTGTCTGTGCCCCTGTTCAGAACATTTCACCTCACTTTGCGTCCCAATGACAACTGTTTTTGAAATGTGGTGTTTTTATTGAAACAAGGATTGGTGATAAAGCATCAGTAGAGAGGAGACACCTTTCTCCCATATTAATTCTTACAGGAGAGAATTTTCCTTCCAAGGGGTAGATTTCCTCTCACTTCCTGTTGTCTTCTTCCGTTTGCAAGTAGTAGTAGTTTGTAAGTTGGATGTTTGAAAGTAGGGACCTTCCGTATATACGCTGCAGAAATTGGCCCCTTAGGTGTTGGTGTTGGCACAACACTGAAAGCACTCACAGTTATTCTTGGTGGGTGCTGGAACGCCCTTCTGTCAAGTATAATATCAGGAATTGTAATAACATATAATTGTTGATCAGTGGTAGTAAAAATTGGGCCTTTGATGGTGGTGCTGGTGCCACAACACTGTAAGGCCTGACAGTTACTCTTGGTGGGCGCAGCAATGCTCCCTGCTGTGAATTATTAGATCAATAATTATAATTGCATGCCCCTGTTGAACAGGGGCTGAAAAATTGGGCCTTTGGTGGTGGTGGTGGTGGTGGTGATGGTGGTGCTGGTGCCACAACACTGTAAGGCCTGACAGTTACTCTTGGTGGGCGCAGCAATGCTCCCTGCTGTGAATTATTAGATCAATAATTATAATTGCATGCCCCTGTTGAACAGGGGCTGAAAAATTGGGCCTTTGGTGGTGGTGGTGGTGGTGATGGTGGTGCTGGTGCCACAACACTGTAAGGCCTGACAGTTACTCTTGGTGGGCGCAGCAATGGGCCCTGCTGTGAATTATTAGATCAATAATTATAATTGCATGCCCCTGTTGAACAGGGGCTTAAAAATTGGGCCTTTGGTGGTGGTGGTGGTGGTGATGGTGGTGCTGGTGCCACAACACTGTAAGGCCTGACAGTTACTCTTGGTGGGCGCAGCAATGGGCCCTGCTGTGAATTATTAGATCAATAATTATAATTGCATGCCCCTGTTGAACAGGGGCTGAAAAATTGGGCCTTAGGCACTGGTGGCACAACACTGCAACCCCTCACAGATACTGTACTTGGAGCACAGCAATGAGGCCTGTTGCAAAGTATTGCATCAAAAATTTTAATTACACGCCCCTGTTAAACAGGGGCTGAAAAATTGGGCCTTAGCCACTGGTGGCGTCACCCATAAACCAAAATGATCTTCCAAGCTATCATCGTTAATCGTATCATTGAGGAGGAGGAGGAGGATAGCCAGTCAACATAACAGCACAGGCACTCAGCATCAGCATCAGTCTTGAAGGGATGTGACATTTTAAAATCAATTAGTCTGTTATATCAGCATCTGGTGTGTGGTAGCTGGTGGTGATCAAAGACTGGTTCATCTTGATGAAAGTCAGTCGATCAACCGAGTCGGTGGACAGGCGCACCCTGTGATCCGTGACAAATCCTCCAGCAGCACTGAATGTGCGTTCTGAAAGAACGCTGGATGCAGGACAGGCCAGTAGCTCAATTGCATACTGTGCAAGCTCTGGCCAGTGATCCATCCTCAAGACCCAGTAAGCCAGATGATTTTCGGTGGGGAAGGTGTCCAAGTCTGACCTTGCCCCTAGGTATTCCTGCACCATGTATATCAGACGCTGGCGATGGTTGCTGGAACCGATCATACTTTGGGGCTGCGGACTAAAGAATTGTCTGAACGCATCGGTCAGACGGCCACCTTCCCCACCGCTCCTTCTTTGACTGCCCGAAGCCTCAGCAACTCGTTGTCCAGGACCAGGAGTTTGTAACCTCCCAGTCTCTGGGAACGCGTTGCACAGACCTTTCTGCAAGGCCTCCCGGAGTTGTCTTATCCTCTGCTCCCTCTGCGACGGTACGATAAGGTCCGCAACCTTACCCTTGCACCGTGGATCAAGGAGAGTGGCCAGCCAGTAATGGTCCCTCTCCTTGATCCGAAGAATACGAGGATCCTTCCGCAGACTTTGCAGGATCAGGGAGGCCATGCAGCGTAGGTTAGCTGAGGCATTCAGTCCGGAGTCCTCTGGGTCACTAAGGACGACATGATCCGCAGCCACCTCCTCCCAGCCACGTACAAGTCCATTGGTTTCTTGGGACTGTAAATCATCCCTAAAAGACTGCTGCTGATGATGCTGAGTGCCAGCCTCCACTTCCATGCTGACACAATCCTCCTCCTCCTCCTCCTCCTCGTCCTCTTCCTGTGCGATGGGTGGGACAGAAGGAACACAGTCTGGGTAAAGGGGGCCTTGAGAGGCAAGGAAGTCCTCCTCTTCCTGCCTCTGTTCTGCCTCAAGTGCCCTGTCCATTATTCCACGCAGCGTGTGCTCCAACAGGTGGACAAGAGGTACAGTGTCACTGATGCATGCACTGTCACTGCTCACCATCCTCGTGGCCCTTCTCAAATGGTGCCAGGACAGTGCATGCATCCCTGATCATGCCCCACTGGCGTGGTGAAAAAAACCCGAGCTCCCCTGACCCTGTCCTGGTGCCGTAGTCGCACAGGTACTCATTGATGGCCCTCTGCTGCATGTGCAGCCG
Source organism: Rana muscosa (assembly GCA_029206835.1). Lineage (NCBI taxonomy): Eukaryota > Metazoa > Chordata > Amphibia > Anura > Ranidae > Rana > Rana muscosa. Next base: position 158,749,515 of record CM055116.1, on the reverse strand, counting down.
CTGCAGCATGGCCAACGTTGAGTTCCACCTGGTGGGCATGTCACATATAAGGCGGTTCTTGGGCAGGTTCAACTCCTTTTGAAGCTCAGCCAGGCGAGCACTGGCATTATAAGATCTGCGGAAATGCACACAGACTTTCCTGGCCTGCCTCAGGACATCCTGTAAGCCCGGGTACCTGCCCAAGAACCGCTGCACCACCAGGTTAAGGACGTGAGCCATACAGGGCACATGGGTCAGTTGTCCCTGTCGGAGGGCGGAGAGGAGGTTGGTGCCATTGTCGCAAACCACCATTCCTGGCTTAAGCTGGCGTGGCGTCAACCACCTCTCGGCCTGCCCCTGCAGAGCAGACAGGACCTCTGCCCCAGTGTGGCTCCTGTCCCCCAAACACACCAGCGCAAGCACGGCATGGCATCTTTTTGCCTGCGTACTTGCGTAGCCCCTTGAACGCCTACGGAGCACCGCTGGTTCCGAGGACAAACCATAGGAAGAGGCCATGGAGGAAGAAGAGGAGGGGGTGGAGGAGAGAGGTGTGTCACAACCAGTAGTAGCATTTTGGAGGCGTGGCGGTGGAACAACCTCCAACACTACTGCACCTTGTCCTGCATCCTTCCCAGCTGCCAAAAGAGTGACCCAATGGGCCGTGAAAGAAAGGTAACGTCCCTGTCCATGCCTGTTGGACCATGAGTCAGCTGTAATATGCACCTTACCGCTGACCGCCCTGTCCAGCGAGGCCAAGACATTGCCTTCCACATGCCTGTAGAGAGCCGGAATAGCCTTCCGTGCGAAAAAGTGTCGTTTGGGAACCTGCCACTGAGGAACAGCACATTGCACAAACTCACGGAAGGGGGCCGAGTCTACCAACTGAAAAGGCAGCAGTTGAAGCGCTAGCAATTTAGCCAAGCTAGCATTCAACCGCTGGGCATGTGGATGGCTGGGAGTGAACTTCTTTCGACGGTCCAGCAGCTGGGGCAGGGAAATTTGCCTGCTAGAATCGGACGTTGGTGTACTGCTAGCAGAGTGCCCGCAAGTACTTGCCTGTGACACACCTAATTCTACACCTTCATTCCTCTCAGAGCAGGTTTCAGAGAGGAGTGAAGGTATAGTGGGGTTGGAGATCCCAGCTGATGCGGTGCAAGAAGAGGTCAGCTTTGTTCTTTGGTGTGGGTCTTTAAGGTAGGCTTGCCAACGAGCTGCATGGCAGGTCAACATATGTCTGATCAAGCATGTGGTGCCCAAGCGGCTGATGTTTTGGCCACGCGATATACGCTTGAGACATATGTTGCAAACAGCAGCTGTGCGATCTGATGCACTCGCCTCAAAAAAGGCCCACACCAAGGAACTTTTTGCATGACGGGCAGAGGCAGCGCCCTGCACAGGCGGAGCTCTGCGGTGTGATTCCGCCGGTGTGCTGCCCATACGCTGGCCACTCAAGGGCATCCTGCCTCGTTGGAGATGTGCCTCCTCATCATCCTCCTCCTCCTCCTCTCTCCTATTAGGCACCCACGTGGAGTCAGTGACCTCATCATCCCCTCCCTCCTCATCACTGGAGCCAATCTGGCAATATGCTGCAGCTGCTGGAGCATGACTGCCAGATTGGTGTCCTTCTTGAGCATCCCCTCTCTCTGCTCTCACGCTGCTGCCTTCCTCTAGCTGGGTATCATCATCAGATCCTTCCAAACGCTGGGCATCCTCCTGGAGCATGTACCCAACACTGTGCTCAAACAGTTCGGGGGACTCCTCAGGAGGAGGGCATGGTGGGTCTAGGGAAGTATTGACTAATGAAGATAATGATACCAGAGAAGAGGACGCTTTGGCAGCTGCTTTGCCAGTACCCTGAGCCTGGGTGAGAGAGGATGAGGAGGATGAGGTGGGCTTGGTCATCCACTCTACCAAGTCTTCGGCATGATGTGGCTCAACATGTCCAGCTGTCGAAAACAAGGACAAGCGTGTCCCATGGCCATGTGCTGATGACAATGCACCGTGTACACGACCAGCACTGTTGCCCCCAGACACAGAGCCTGCTTGCCCTCTTTTTTTGCCTCCTGACTGTCTGCCTCTCCTTGGTTGCCTTCCAGACATTTTAATGGATGGCCTGCAGGGAGATGGGAAAAACAGCAATAAGGGCTACCTTCAGGTGTATACTGTGCAGGAGGCTTAGCAACAATGACACTGACACTGTCCCCTGCCTATCCTTCTCTGTCCCTAAACACAAGGATTGAAAATATGGTTCAGCAAAATAGTTTTAGAACAGAATAGCACACTGACACTTTCCCTCACTGTCCTACTCTGTCCCTCCCTACAAACAAGATTTAGCACAGAATAGCACACTGATAATTTCTACGAGTGTCCTTCTCTGTCCCTAAACTCAAGGATTGAAAATATGGAACAGCAAAATTGGTTTAGAACAGAATAGCACACTGTCAGTTTCACTCACTGTACCTCTCTGTCCCTCAAATCAAGGATTGAAAATATGGTTCAGCAAAATAGTTTTAGAACAGAATAGCACACTGACACTTTCCCTCACTGTCCTACTCTGTCCCTCCCTACAAACAAGATTTAGCACAGAATAGCACACTGATAATTTCTACGAGTGTCCTTCTCTGTCCCTAAACTCAAGGATTGAAAATATGGAACAGCAAAATTGGTTTAGAACAGAATAGCACACTGTCAGTTTCACTCACTGTACCTCTCTGTCCCTCAACTCAAGGATTGAAAATATGGTTCAGCAAAAAAGTTTTAGAACAGAATAGCACACTGTCAGTTTCACTCACTGTGCCTCTCTGTCCCTCAACTCAAGGATTGAAAATATGGTTAAGCAAAATAGTTTTAGAACAGAATAGCACACTGACACTTTCCCTCACTGTCCTACTCTGTCCCTCCCTACAAACAAGATTTAGCACAGAATAGCACACTGATAATTTCTACGAGTGTCCTTCTCTGTCCCTAAACTCAAGGATTGAAAATATGGAACAGCAAAATTGGTTTAGAACAGAATAGCACACTGTCAGTTTCACTCACTGTACCTCTCTGTCCCTCAACTCAAGGATTGAAAATATGGTTCAGCAAAATAGTTTTAGAACAGAATAGCACACTGACACTTTCCCTCACTGTCCTACTCTGTCCCTCCCTACAAACAAGATTTAGCACAGAATAGCACACTGATAATTCCTACGAGTGTCCTTCTCTGTCCCTAAACTCAAGGATTGAAAATATGGAACAGCAAAATTGGTTTAGAACAGAATAGCACACTGTCAGTTTCACTCACTGTACCTCTCTGTCCCTCAACTCAGGGATTGAAAATATGGTTCAGCAAAATAGTTTTAGAACAGAATAGCACACTGACACTTTCCCTCACTGTCCTACTCTGTCCCTCCCTACAAACAAGATTTAGCACAGAATAGCACACTGATAATTTCTACGAGTGTCCTTCTCTGTCCCTAAACTCAAGGATTGAAAATATGGAACAGCAAAATTGGTTTAGAACAGAATAGCACACTGTCAGTGTCACTCACTGTACCTCTCTGTCCCTCAACTCAAGGATTGAAAATATGGTTCAGCAAAATAGTTTTAGAATAGAATAGCACACTGACACTTTCCCTCACTGTCCTACTCTGTCCCTCCCTACAAACAAGATTTAGCACAGAATAGCACACTGATAATTTCTACGAGTGTCCTTCTCTGTCCCTAAACTCAAGGATTGAAAATATGGAACAGCAAAATTGGTTTAGAACAGAATAGCACACTGTCAGTTTCACTCACTGTACCTCTCTGTCCCTCAAATCAAGGATTGAAAATATGGTTCAGCAAAATAGTTTTAGAACAGAATAGCACACTGACACTTTCCCTCACTGTCCTACTCTGTCCCTCCCTACAAACAAGATTTAGCACAGAATAGCACACTGATAATTTCTACGAGTGTCCTTCTCTGTCCCTAAACTCAAGGATTGAAAATATGGAACAGCAAAATTGGTTTAGAACAGAATAGCACACTGTCAGTTTCACTCACTGTACCTCTCTGTCCCTCAACTCAAGGATTGAAAATATGGTTCAGCAAAATAGTTTTAGAACAGAATAGCACACTGACACTTTCCCTCACTGTCCTACTCTGTCCCTCCCTACAAACAAGATTTAGCACAGAATAGCACACTTATAATTTCTACGAGTGTCCTTCTCTGTCCCTAAACTCAAGGATTGAAAATATGGAACAGCAAAATTGGTTTAGAACAGAATAGCACACTGTCAGTTTCACTCACTGTACCTCTCTGTCCCTCAACTCAAGGATTGAAAATATGGTTCAGCAGAATAGTTTTAGAACAGAATAGCACACTGACACTTTCCCTCACTGTACCTCTCTGTCCCTAAACTCAAGGATTGAAAATATGGTTCAGCAAAATAGTTTTAGAACAGAATAGCACACTGACACTTTCCCTCACTGTACCTCTCTGTCCCTACAAACAAGGATTAGCACAGAATAGCACACTGTCACTGACACTCTCCCTACCTATCCTTATTTGTCCCTAAACACAAGGAATCCAGGATTAGTAAAGGAAAAATAATGACACTGTCCCTGCCTATGCTTCTCTTTCCCTGCTCCGGAACACACTACACAAGGCCGCCGCGCTGGCGGCCTATTATAGTGTGGGGCGTGTACTAAACCCCCTCAGCAATAATTGGCCACAGGCATCCTGCCTGTGGCCAATCATTGCTCTCCTCGCTGCCGGCGCTGTGATTGGCCAAGCATGCGGGGTCACAGTGCATGCTTGGCCAATCACAGCGCCTGGATGACACTGCGATGGCGTAGTGCATTGTGGGCCGTTCGCGTCACTCGAATTTGGCGTGAACGGCCCAAATCGTTCGATCTTCATCGAAAGATCGAACAGCCGATGTTCGAGTCGAACGTATGTTCGACTCGAACACAAAGCTCATCCCTAATTAGAATATTCAAATAGTTATTATTAAAGTAGAACTAAAGTAGAACTTTTTTCTTTTTGGATAGAGAAAGGGAGTTAAAACCCCTGTCAGTTTTTTTTTTGCCACCTGTGCCCTATTGGGTAGATTTCGCTTCACTGCCTGGCCTATACCCAAAACAGGCAGTTTGTGAGGGAATTCTAGTATGTGCCTATTGAAAGATGTTTTGTCCATTCTACTCTATGCTCAAAAAAATTGTTGTACTTTAAGTAAGTATAAGTATAAAATTGTATATACTTTAAGAAAAAGGAGAGACTAAAACAAAAAACATCAGCAGACCTTGTCTGGCGCCTCAGTCAATATCAGGGAGTTAAACTGATGGATCCATAGGAACAGTCTCTGAGGAAGTTGGTATATCAACGAAACAGGTCAGACACTTTTCTTTCTCTTATTAATTATGTAGTGGTGCTCCCTATATTCCTCTTTAATGAATGGACATTGGCTTTTACACATCAAATGGAGTCAGATGACAGTGAGTGAACTTTTATGTTCTTTATGCTCATCTATTTCAGTGTTTCTCAATCTTTTTTCAGTCAAGGGACCCTTTAAAAGTATAGACAATCTCGAGGCACCCTCCAAAATGATAGAACCATATAAAAGTGACGGCAGAAAAAGATTTTGTAGTCCATCGAGTCTGCCCATTTTAGTTTATTTGTATTTATTTATTCATTAACCTTGTTGTCTGAGTATGGATCTATGTTTATCTTAAGCATGTTTGGAGCCATTTGCTGTTGACTGTCTCACTACTTCTGTTGGTAGTTTATTCCAATCATCAACTACCGTTTCAGTAAAATAATTACTTTCTAAGATTAGTTAAATGGAGTGCCAGAGATTTAATAGTGGAGAAAAAGGGTACCTAAGTCCTATCAATGTAGATGCGATTGTGGTTTGAGGCTATAATGGACTTTAATGGCACCATAACACCTGAGATACAGAAGTAGATAAAACAAGTTGAATTATATTAAATTTACAACAGCATATTCAAACATATAAGGTGCAACTGAAAGAAATAGTGATACCAGTTCACCCTGTAGCAATCATATTGGCATGCTCAACGCGTTTGGTGGGTAATTCACAGCTTCTTCAGGAGATTTATTTGCATATATATGATGTTTATAGAACAGAGAAAATGTATAATACTACAAAAATAGGGAAAAAAGAGATATCATATTAATCATAATGATAACAATAGGACATCATATAAAATGACCAAGTAACGACATAATAATGGTATGTGTGGTGTCACCCCCCATAAGAATGCAACCCTTACCCAGAGCAAAACCATACGCCGCAGTCCAGAGGAGTAGGTCCATCCCGGCGGGTGTGGGAGTCTCCGCAGACAAACAAAGGAAGCAATAAGGTAGTCTAATAAAAAGGTATAATAAACATTGTTGTAGACAGAGTTCAAAACGATGCAGTCTTAAAAGAACATGAAAAGACATGTCATGCTGATAGTCAATTGCCCACCATAATGATAGGTAAAATAATCTACAGAAGGAAGTCATACCAAAAGTGTAACTTTGTGGACATCTATATGCTATAAAGAAAAAGGGAAAACAACAATAATATATCCCTTTCTTAGGGTCGTGTAAGTCTATAGACTAATTTAAAATAAGGAGAGCATGGAAAAAGCAAGGCCAGGCCTTTACCTTGGATCCCGTCCATAGAGCATGTATCAATAACAGCAGATATATATGTCCATGCAAGGCATGTATCAGTCAATAGGTAAGTCCCGAGCCAAAGAGGAAGAGGATAAAAGTCCTGTAGAAATATATAAGGTGCGCAAAGCACCCATCAATATAAGCAGCAGTGGAGCATAGATAGTATAGAGAGTGTTTACAGCCTGGAGAGCTGACCTTGTTTTAAGGATTGTAAGATAAATGGCTAGGATATCATTCCAAAGAGATTCAATAAGCGTCCACTACATCCGCGGATGAGGAATCCCTAAGATAGAGAGTGCACATGGGATAACGTTGTACCAAAGTCTTCCAAAAGAATATAATAAGATACTCATAGGGTAGGTACTCACCACCCACAAGAGGGGAGGGTGACATGGCAGGACTGCAGCAGCAGAGTGCTGTGCTCTACACAGCCCTCTCTTATCCTTGTGAGCCTCTTGCCCGGTGCCGCTCACTGGCAGAATCGGCGTGTGACGTCATCCGGCCCGGCCCCACAAGCGCATGCGCAAGATCAGCGCATACGCACTGTCTCAAATCGGGCATTCACACAGAACACGGAAAAGTCCATGCAGTGTGTTGCCACAAAGACAACGAGAGTGAACAAGAGTGAAGGTCACAAACCCGCAGCCCCACCCTCTCTGCCGAGCCACATACCTGCCAGAACAGACCAAAACAGAGATTGCAGCCCAGGAAAATGGCATATCTATCCAAAGATGCCAAGGGGGGACACCCAGTGGCTGACATGAATGTCTCTAGGTCAGATTGGCAGAGATGGAGTATGGGATTTAGGCCAAGGGAGCACATATAGGGCGGCACCACATAGACCATACAATAACAAACTGTATAAACACATTAAATATGGATGCTAGTCGAGTCACATAGCAGATACACATATTATTATAGCATAATATACATTGCTGTCATGGTTTAGTTCAGAACCCCCACAGGTCACTTGAAGAGAGAGATACACATAAACATTGAAATAAAGAAATGCAATAAAGAATAAAAAAGGGGGAAAAACTGATCAACAGAATCGTAGTGAGGCCAAAAACAAACTCAAAATACTCATATGTATGTACATATAATATACGCACATACACATGTGTACCCATAAAACCGAGGATGCTCAAAGAAAGGGTCTGTATGAATTAAATTCATTAAGGCCCGGAGGGATCATAGCATCAAGGCGTTCGATCCATAGAGTTTCACGTTGAAGTATACGTTTGTCCCAGTTTCCTCCTCTGGGATCTGGAGGAATGACTCTATTCTCTATTCTCTGTTCTATAAACATCATTTATTTGCAAATAAAGCTCCTGAGGAAGCAGTGAATTGCCCGCGAAACATGTCGAACATGCCAATATGATTGCTACAGGGTGAACTGGTATCAATATTTCTCACAGTTGAAGTTATATGTTTGAACTGACAGAGCTTTTTTTAATCTGTATGTTTTAATATGCTGTTGTAAATTTATAAAAATTCAACTTGTTTTATCTACTCCTGTATCTCAAGTGTTATGGTGGCATTAAAGTCCATTATAGACTCAAACCACAATCGCTTCTATTTTGTAAGATTAGTTTTGAACTTTCCTCCAGTTAGTTTAAGGTCATGTCCCTGTGTTCTTGATTTTGGTTTCATATTGAAAAGACTGCCTTTCTAAACCGTATTCACCCCCTTGATGTATTTAAAGGTTTCAATCATGTCTCCCCTTTCCCTTCTTTCCTCCAGACTGTACATATTAAGTTCCTGAAGTCACTCTCAATATGTTTTATCCCCCACACCTTTCACAATTTTTGTTACCCATCTCTGGAATCGTATCAATATCTTTCTGTAAGTGAGATCTCCAGGACTGGACACAGTATTCTACATGAGATCTCACTAAAGATCTATATAGGGGAATCAGGACCTCCTTTTTGCCTGCTGGTGATCCCTCTAGTGATGCATCCTAGTATTCTATTCGCTTTCCCCACTGCCTGGTCACACTGTTTGCTCATGATGCAATCATCTGAAATAAGTACCCCCAAATCTTTTCCTTCTGTAGTGCTAGCTAACACTGTACCCCCAATGTTATACTCTCTCAGGGGATTCTTTTTCCCTAGGTGCATTATGGACAGTCTTGAGGCACCCTTTAAAATTATGGACAGTCTTGGGGCACCCCATCCTAAAATGTAAAAACAATTCTAATAGTCTTACATAATGCAGCAACATCCACACACATAAGAGTCCCAACGTTTGAGGTGCAAACTGGTACTGACTAGCATTCCATTGTTTCTCTTCTTCCTCAGTTTTTCTCCATCACTCAGCTAATGTGACCCCAAAGCTGATGGAGAGAGGCAGGGGAGGGTCAAACAAGGATTCTATACAGACGACTGACATCCTCCTTATCAACTGACGATGTTATCATGGTCATTAGGAGGTTGGCAGCCAAAAAGGTCGTAATGCTGCACAATGGAAACCTGGCTTTGTGTAGCTAAAAGGCAGGCGTCATTCACCCGCCGCCTTGTATACAATTTTTGGTCAATTTTAAGGCATTCTGCTCAGGCACCCCCGGTAAAACCTAAAGGCACCCCACTGTGCCTGGGCTCCCTGGTTGAAAAAGGCTGGTCTATTAAATGGGCTTCTAGCAATATAAGTTATATGTAAGCCATATATGTGTGGTCTCAGTGGTCCCTGTAAAAACCTGTGTGTGGACATCCATTTCTACTATAGATTACAGGTTAAAGTGGTTGTAAAGGCTAAAGTTTTTTTTTTTTTTTTTACCTTAATGCATTCTCTGCAGTAAGGTGAAAAACCCTTCCATGATTAGCTCCCGCCAGCCCCCCAAATACTTACAAAATACTCACGTGAGCCCGATCCAGCGCTGTGCTCTCTCTCAACCCACAGGACACTAAAACCAAGTGAGGAGGGGGCAGACACACACTGGCTGGGCTGTGTGTGTGTCACGTACCAAGTGTGACCAGAACTGTGCAGCTAGCAACAGAGGAACACCAAACACGTATAAGTAAAATATAAAGATTTATTAAAGATAAGTGAAATAATATATATATAACCACCTCCAATACCACACAGTGCACAACAACCAATACCAAACAGAACCCACAATTAATAACAGTAACAGACAAATATGTACAAGTAATGGGGAAACCAGAATCATAAACAGGGCCAGGCCGAGGTCATACACAGGGGGGTCAGCAGATGGGGTAAGGATGGATCAGGACAGGGAGACAGGATCAAGCAGGGGGCAACCAGGCTGCAGAGCAGGGATCAGGGATTAGGACAGACACAACAGGTTCAGGATCAGGTTACAGGTTCAGGTTACAGGTTCAGGTTACAGGTTCAGGTTACAGGGATCAGGATACAGGGATCAGGATACAGGGATCAGGATACAGGGATCAGGATACAGGATACAGGGATCAAGGTTCAAGCAGACAGGCTACAGGTCAGGGCACGAGGACGATACCAGGGCAGTGTGTGTATACACCTGCCGGGTATTTATAGGAATGCCTGATTAGCTTCAGGTCACACCTGATCGGAGGGAGGGCAGTCTGCTCCACACTGCCAGGATCCATCCGCTGGTGGAAACCAGTACTGCGTCCAAAAGATAATACAGCACCAGCAGGGAAAGATTCTCCTGACAGTTGCAAACTGCCAGGAGACATCTGCTGGTGGACCACAGTACTGTAAGATAAATAATAAATGCCACCAGCGGATGGAACCTTTCCTGACAGTACCCCCCCTCAAAGGAGCGGCCTCCGGACGCTCCAACTAGCTGTTGCCGGAGAAAGTTCATGGCAATCAGCTGGGTAGTAGGCAAAGTCACATCCGGGCAGACAATCACATCAAGCTGGGCAGTAGGCAGGAACACCTCGGGCTGGGCAGCAGGCTCCGGGTCATCGAGCTGGGCAGCAGGCTCCGGATCATCAAGCTGGGCAGCAGACAGGAACACTTCGGGCTGGGCAGCAGGCTCCGGGTCATCGAGCTGGGCAGCAGGCTCCGGGTCATCGAGCTGGGCAGCAGGCAGGGACACTTCGGGCTGGGCAGCAGGCTCCGGATCAAGCTGGGCAGCAGACGGGATCATCTCAGGCTGGGCAGCAGACGGGATCATCTCAGGCTGGGCAGCAGATGGGATCATCTCAGGCTGGGCAGCAGATGGGATCATCTCAGGCTGGGCAGCAGACGGGATCATCTCAGGCTGGGCAGCAGATGGGATCATCTCAGGCTGGGCAGCAGACGGGATCATCTCAGGCTGGGCAGCAGACGGGATCATCTCAGGCTGGGCAGCAGACGGGATCATCTCAGGCTGGGCAGCAGACGACATACCCTCGAGCCGGGAAAAGGGCTCCACAACCTCGGGCCGGGAAACGGGCACCACAACCTCAAGCCGGGAAACGGGCACCACAACCTTAAGCCGGGAAACGGGCACCACAACCTCAAGCCAGGGAACGGGCACCACAACCTCAAGCCAGGGAGCGGGCACCACAACCTCAGGCCGGGAAACGGGCACCACAACCTCAGGCCGGGAAACGGGCACCACAACCACAGGCCGGGAAACGGGCACCACAACCACAGGCCGGGAAATGGGCACCACAACCACAGGCTGGGAAATGGGCACCACAACCACAGGCCGGGAAACGGGCACCGGATCTTCCGACTGAGACACTGTCATCAGGGATTCAGTTTGGAAGGCTGGCACGGGAACTCCATGTTGGCAGGCTGGCACAGGGTCTTCAGGCTGGCAGGCTGGTACAGGGTCTTCAGGCTGGCAGGCTGGTACAGGGTCTTCAGGCTGGCAGGCTGGTACAGGGTCTTCAGGCTGGCAGGCTGGTACAGGGTCTTCAGGCTGGCAGGCTGGTACAGGGTCTTCAGGCTGGCAGGCTAGCTCGAGAACCGCAGACTGGAAGGCTGGCTCGAAAACCGCAGGCTGGAAGGCTGGCTCGAAAACCGCAGGCTGGAAGGCTGGCTCGAAAACCGCAGGCTGGAAGGCTAGCTCAAGAACCGCAGGCTGGAAGGCTGGCTCAAGGACCGCAGGCTGGAAGGCTGGCTCAAGGACCGCAGGCTGGAAGGCTGGCTCAAGGACCGCAGGCTGGAAGGCTGGCTCAAGGACCGCAGGCTGGAAGGCTGGCTCGGGAACTGCAAGCTGGAAGGCTGGCTCTGGAACTGCAGGCTGGGAAGCTGGCTCGAAGGCTGGTTCTGGAACTGCAAGCTGGAAGGCTGGTTCTGGAACTGCAAGCTGGAAGGCTGGTTCTGGAACTGCAAGCTGGAAGGCTGGCTCGAAGGCTGGTTCTGGAACTACAGGCTGGAGCAGGTTGGTGGGTGTGGAGGAAGGTGGGATTACTGGTTGGATTGTGTGGGTAGGGAAATACTTCCGCTTCTTTTTAGATTTGGTCACTGCAGGTTTGCACATAACGGGGGGAGTATATGGAAAAGATGGAATCGAGCAAATGGAAGAATATGGCAGGGATACGGGGACAGTGGCTGGAGGAGGTTCTTGTGGGCTTGCAGGCAGCTGAGAAGAGGTGGGTTGAATGCAGGATAGGTGCAGGGAGCAGAGACTGGATATTGATACCTGGTGGCAAGTAGTGTGTACTGAACTGCGACTGGGGTTGCCATGGGTGATGGAGAAATAGACTCTTGGGCAGGCAGGTGTCTGGCAGCAGAGATGTTTTTTTGTGGGCTGGCTGGGGCCGATTGCAAAATATCAGACCATGCTGAGAGTAGTGGCTGCACAAACTGCAGTTTACATTCTGCCTGTCTGACAAGGGATTGTACACAATCAACACACTCTATTATTTTCTGTTGGGAACAAGCTGTGTAATGTTCAAAAAAGTATGGGGAGTCATCCTCCAGAAGCCAAACCAAAGATACGACCTGATTAACATTAAAGGGGGGAGAAAAATCATCATGGCCCTCTGGGATACAAGGCAAAGCCAGCTCTGTGCAGATTTTAATTAAAGGTTGAACATCCCCAAACATCATACAGCCCTGATCAACCCAGGAGTGAGCTAAACGAATAATCTCTAGCAGCTGATCACTGGTCCACTCTTTCAGTGTCTGACGGAGATATTCACCACTCTCTGACGCCAGCGGAGTATAATAAGGAATCATATCAGAGTTCATTTTAGCAGAGTAACAGAACCAAAATGGGTCCTCTGTGCAGCTACTTCTGATCATTAATGGCCCTGGTATACTGTCACGTACCAAGTGTGACCAGAACTGTGCAGCTAGCAACAGAGGAACACCAAACACGTATAAGTAAAATATAAAGATTTATTAAAGATAAGTGAAATAATATATATATAACCACCTCCAATACCACACAGTGCACAACAACCAATACCAAACAGAACCCACAATTAATAACAGTAACAGACAAATATGTACAAGTAATGGGGAAACCAGAATCATAAACAGGGCCAGGCCGAGGTCATACACAGGGGGGTCAGCAGATGGGGTAAGGATGGATCAGGACAGGGAGACAGGATCAAGCAGGGGGCAACCAGGCTGCAGAGCAGGGATCAGGGATTAGGATGGACACAACAGGTTCAGGATCAGGTTACAGGTTCAGGTTACAGGTTCAGGTTACAGGGATCAGGATACAGGGATCAGGATACAGGGATCAGGATACAGGGATCAGGATACAGGGATCAGGATACAGGGATCAGGATACAGGGATCAGGATACAGGGATCAAGGTTCAAGCAGACAGGCTACAGGTCAGGGCACGAGGACGATACCAGGGCAGTGTGTGTATACACCTGCCGGGTATTTATAGGAATGCCTGATTAGCTTCAGGTCACACCTGATCGGAGGGAGGGCAGTCTGCTCCACACTGCCAGGATCCATCCGCTGGTGGAAACCAGTACTGCATCCAAAAGATAATACAGCACCAGCAGGGAAAGATTCTCCTGACAGTTACAAACTGCCAGGAGACACCTGCTGGTGGACCACAGTACTGTAAGATAAATAATAAATGCCACCAGCGGATGGAACCTTTCCTGACAGTGTGTCTATAGAGCGAGCCCACAACATCTTCCCCACAGCAAGCTGCAAGGGGGGCAGATACAGAAGAGGAGGAGCCAAGATTGCCAGTGGGGACCCCAGAAGAAGTTCAGGGCCTCTCTGTACAAAACCATTGCACAGAACATGTTTTAGTTTAAAAAAAAAACGAAAAAAAAAAATTGCCTTTAGTAATGCTTCTAACTACCCGGGGACCCGAGGATAATGTGCAAGCCATACATATGTGGTCTCGGTGCTCCCTTTATGTGTGGACAGTCCTTTCCTATGGCAGATTACAGGTTAAATTCATGTGAGACTCTTAAAGTAGTTGTAAACCCCATCAATGAAATTTGACCTAAGCACATATCTGTAGTTTATACCTCTCTCCAAAGCTCTAAGTTCCATTTCTCTCTGGTGCTTCGTTCCTCTGTTATCAGCAGAGTCATTTCTGACAAGTTCTCTGACACATGAGATAACAGTAGCTGAAAATTAGAGGTACATAAGCACTGAGGTTGTTTATTCAGATTGCAGCTTTGCATGTTCCTTCATACCTCTGCCTATGTGGGGGGAGGGGGTGCCTTTCCTCCAATCAGCTCTCACACAGTTTAAGCCCAGACTCCCCGCCCTCTGCTAAAGAGGAAGAAAGATTTCTAACACAATCTGCACTTTTCAAAGAGTGTAGAGAGGGGAAGACAGCAGATATACAAGTAAAACCTATGTAGGAGGATTTGTTTAATCTCTGTGTATCATCTGAGGTTGTTCACTTCACTGGGTAAAGCAGAGGGTTTACAACCACTTTAAATATTTTGAGTGCCAAGAGCTATTGGATAACATCTATATAGGATTTACAGATTGGCCATATCACCCCAATGTGCTGGTTCCAGCTTATGGTTGCAACTGCTATGTCTGTAAGATCAAGGGTCTTTTAAATGATACTATTATAAATCAACCTAACCTTTGAGGGTTGCTTTATGCTTTATCTTTCCAGCAATACATGTAGCTGTTAATGAGCCCTTCCTGAGTTTGATCTGAAAGTTTTATATTTATGATTTAATGCTGTCAGTGCTATCATTTCCATCCATTCCAAGACCAGCAACATTCTTTGTACAAGTATTCAAGGAACTTTTGTATCTTTGTAACTTTTTGAGAACAACAGCATTATTTCGATGTGATTAATACATCCTTTTTTTTAATCTTCTATGATATATGTGTTTAATATACTTATGCCCCATACACACGATCGTTTTTCATGCCGTTAAAAATGCCATTAAAAAAAATGTGTGTAGGCTCCAGAGCATTTTTAACGACGTGAAAAACGGCCATTAAAAATTTCGAACATGCTCTCTTTTTTCACGTCGTTTTTCATGTCGTTTTTTTTAACGACGTGAAAAACGATAGTGTGTATGCTTTAACGACGTGAAAAAAACGCGCATGCTCAGAATCAAGTATGAGACAGGAGCGCTCGTTCTGGTAAAACTAGCGTTCGTAATGGAGATAGCACATTCGTCACGCAGTCACGGACTGAAAAGCACGAGACTGAAAAGAGCGAATCGTCGCTCAACAAACTTTACTAACATGAAGGGTGGCGCCATTCGAACGGAACTTCCCCTTTATAGTGCCGTCGTACGTGTTGTACGTCACTGCGCTTTGCTTGATCGTTTTTTTAAATGATCGTGTGTACGCAAGACAGGCTTGAGAGGAAACATGAAAAAAAACGACGTGAAAAACGGCAAGAAAAAAAATGGCAAGAAAAACGATCGTGTGTATGGGGCATTATTGTTAGTCAGTCAATATATCTATCTTTTATGATGTATTCTTGTATCTTCTCTACTAGAAGGATCGTTTGGGGTAGAGTTTGTTTTTAATAGTTATACCTATGTTTTTAATATGTGTTTTATGTCTTTAAAACTATCTGTCATTTGGTTGCATTTATATATATAGTATTTCTGCTTTGGGTTCCAGATGTAGGCTTGGGAAAAATAGATTTTATTTTTTTTTAGTTATATAATTATATATATGGGCTTTGAGGTCTGTCTACAATGTTTGTTGTTGGAATGTGACATTCACCAGACATTCACTCAGGTGAATCAGATCACTGTAATTTTAAACACATACACCAGGAAGTTACACCTGCTGTGACCATTTAATGAATGTCATATTTACTGCTTTACAAATATATCCCTTAGACTGCAAACGTTTAATGTTTGTTCTTTAAAATTTTTCTCAAAAACACTCCTTGAGATTTCAGTTAATCGCTAGGGCTCAGGCTTCACATGCACTTTTATTGGCATAAGGCCTGGTTCACACTGGGGCGACAAACGCTCCGACATTAGGAGCTCATGTCGCATGACGTGTGAAAATCAATGTTTCCCTATGGGAGCCGTCCTAACTGGTCCGACACATGTCGGTCCGACTTTGAAAATGCTCCCTGTACTACTTTGGTCCGACTTTGATCCGACTTCAGCCCATTGACTATCATTGAAGTCGGATCAAAGTCGGACCGCAGTCTTGCATGGTCCGACTTTGGCATGCGACTTGTGCTGTGCTGCTCTTGAGGGGGAACTCCAGGCCAAATTTTAAATAAAAAACCGGCATGGGTTCCCCTCCAGGAGCATACCAGGCCCTTGGGTCTGGTCTGGATTTGAACGGGCGCCCCTACGCCAAAAAAACGGCGTGGGGGTCCCCCCAAAATCCAAACCAGACCTTTATCCGAGCACACAACCTGGCAGGCCGCAGGGGAAGAGGGGGGGACGAGAGAGCGGCCCCCCCCTCCCTCCTGAACCATACCAGGCCGCATGCCCTCAACATGGGGGTTTGGTGCTCTGGGGCAGGGGGGCGACCTGCGGCCCCCCCACCCCAGAGCACCCTGCCCCCATGTTGATGAGGACAGGGCCTCTTCCCGACAACCCTGGCCGTTGGTTGTCGGGGTCTGCGGGCGGGGGGCTTATCGGAATCCGGGAGCCCCCTTCAATAAGGGGGCCCCCGGATCCCGGCCCCCCCACCCTATGTGAATGAGTATGGGGTACATCGTACCCCTACCCATTCACCTGGTGGACAAAAAATTGCAATAAAAAAACACTACACAGGTTTTCAAAGTAATTTATTGCACAGCTCCGGGGGTCTTCTTCCGACTGCCGGGGGTCTTCTTCCGACTTCGAGGGTCTCCGGTCTCGTCTCCCGCTCTCCGGTTCTTTCTTCCGCCGGGCCTCCGCTAACTTCTTTTTAGCTCTCTTGCTAACAGAGGCACGGTATTCACATTGTCTCGTCCGGCTCTCCGTTGTCCTTCTACCGGCCCCTCCACTAACTTCTTTTTAGCTCTTTCGCTAGTGGAGGGGCCGGTCTTCCCGTCGCCGTCTGCTTCTTCTTCCCTCTTCTCCTCCTCGATGTTGACGCGTCGCTTCTTCCCGCTGTAATACTGGCTCTCTGCTCCGCTCCGCATTAATATAGTCTTCTCATGACGTCACAGTCACATGTTCCAGGGCACATGGCCCCAGAGCATGTGACTGTGACGTCATGGGAACATGTGACTGTGACGTCATGAGAAGCCTATATTAATGCGGAGCGGAGCGGAGAGCCAGTATTACAGCGGGAGGAGGCGACGCGTCAACATCGAGAAGCAGAAGAGGGAAGAAGAAGCCGACGGCGACAGCGACGGGAAGCCCGGCCCCTCCACTAGCGAAAGAGCTACGAAGAAGTTAGTGGAGGGGCCGGCAGAAGAACAACGGAGAGCCGGACGAGACAACGGGAAGACCGGGCCTCTGTTAGCAAGAGAGCTAAAAAGAAGTTAGCGGTGGCCCGGCGGAAGAAAGAACCGGAGAGCGGGAGACGACACCGGAGACCCCCGAAGTCGGAAGAAGACCCCCGGAGCTGTGCAATAAAATACTTTAAAAAGCTGTGTGGTTTTTTTATTGCACTTTTTTTCCACCAGGTGAATGGGTAGGGGTACGATGTACCCCATACTCATTCACATAGGGTGGGGGGCCGGGATCCGGCGGCCCCCTTATTGAAGGGGGCTCCCGGATTCCGATAAGCCCCCCGCCCGCAGACCCCGACAACCAACGGCCAGGGTTGTCGGGAAGAGGCCCTGTCCTCATCAACATGGGGGCAGGGTGCTCTGGGGTGGGGGGGGCCGCAGGTCGCCCCCCTGCCCCAGAGCACCAAACCCCCCATGTTGAGGGCATGCAGCCTGGTACGGTTCAGGAGGGAGGGGGGGCCGCTCTCTCATCCCCCCCTCTTCCCCTGCGGCCGGCCAGGTTGTGTGCTCGGATAAGGGTCTGGTTTGGGGGGACCCCCACGCCGTTTTTTCGGTGTAGGGGCGCCTGTTCAAATCCAGACCAGACCCAAGGGCCTGGTATGCTCCTGGAGGGGAACCCGCGCCGTTTTTTTAATTTAAAATTTGGCCTGGAGTTCCCCTTCAAGATTCATACCAAACACAGTGCCTGATATTGGCAGGGATCCAAGTCGGATCCCCGTTCATTGAAAGTCGGACATATGTCGGCTTCATGTCGCAGGGCAAAGTCGGATCCAAAGTAGGACAGATGTCGTGTCGCACTAGTGTGAACCCAGCCTAAGGGTCATCTAGCAGAAACACTAAACTGTGGGGTTGATTTACTAAACCTGGAGAGTGCAAAATCTGGTGCAGCTGTGCATGGTAACCAATCAGCTTTGAGGCTGGGTTCACACTATACGACACGACTTTCATCCTACTTTGCTCTGCGACATCTGTCCTACATTGGTCCGACATTGGTCCGACATTGGTCCGACATCCATCCGACATTCATGAACAGGATACTACTTTGATCCGACATTGTGCTAGTCTGACTTGTCCTTTGACCAATCAAAACAATCCCAGGGTGAGATAAATTCCTTTTACTGCTGCTGTAATCACAATGTCGGATGCCAAAGTCGTATGGTTAGGACAAGGAACCGACTTTGATCCGACTTCAATGATAGTCAATGGGCTGAAGTAGGATCAAAGTCGGACAGAAGTAGTACAGGGAGAATTTTTAATGTCGGACCGACATGTGTCGGACCAGTTAAGACGGCTCCCATAGGGAAACATTGATTTTCACACGTCATGCGACATGAGCTCCTAATGTCGGAGCGTTTGTCGCCCCAGTGTGAACCAGGCCTTAACTTTAGCTTGTTCAGTTAGACCCCTTTCACACTGGAGCATTTTGCAGGCGCTATAGTCTTAAAAATAGCGCCTTCAAACCGCCCTTAAACAGCTGTTACATTCACTTCAGTGTGAAAGCCTGAGGGCTTTCACACTGGAGCGTTGCGCTAGCAGGACGGTAAAAAAAGTCCTGCTAGCCGCATCTTTGGAGCGGTGAAGGAGCGGTGTGTTTACCGCTCCTCTACCGCTCCTGCCCATTGAAATCAACGGGACATCGCGGCTATACCGCCCGCAATGCGCATTGTGGGCGGTTTTAACCCTTTCTCGGCCGCTAGCAGGGGTTAAAAGCACCCCGCTAGCGGCCGAAATGCGCCACAAATCCACCCATAGTGTCGGCGGTAAAAATAGCGGTGTTTTACCGCCAACGCTATCGGCGGCTCCGTGTGAAGGGGGTCTAAATCTTTGACAAAAAAATCAACATCATTGTATCTTATGCTACAGCCATGTAAGCAATAAGCAAATATGGCTGTAGCATGTAATTAAAAAACAGAAATGGTACACTATTGTTTACAGTAAACTAATTACATTCACACATACAGTATACCTAAATTTAAGTTAATAAAAAAGGATAACTCTTTTAAATGAGTCATTCCCAAAGGAGTAATCTAAGTCTTAATTATTATGCAACACTTAAATTAATATGCATTATTATCCATATGATTCCATCATAAAATAAATCCCTATCCTTAACGTTTTTCTAATCCATGACAGCTCTAGGAAAGGGAAATTAATTTATGTGTACCTTTAATTCAAGGATAGCCTTCAGCACTCCAGATGCTGCCATCTCTGTCTTGGGATTTGCAAATGAGAACGATGGTTTAATGATAAGGTGAATCTCCAGAATCTAAGTAGTCTTAATTGCTTGTGTATCATAAACAAGGATTATTTAAAGTTATACACTAGCCTGCATTAAAAAAAAAAATCCAGATAAGCTGACCCCAGAAAGTCTTCTTACTGAATGGTGCTAAATATTTTCCTAGCATTCACCCTCTACACCTCCCTGGCCTAACGGGTATATTCACAGTAGTTGCCAGTATTGTTGTGAGTAGGGGTGCAATGGATAGGTGAGCGCTCCGGAGCCTCAGCCGTAGGAAAGGCCGCGGCTTCGGCCTAGCTCCGGAGCGGCGGCCATCTTGGTACACCCGGAAGCGGCCGCTGTAATGACGTTTCGCGCCGCCATCTTGCTCCACTCCACACTCTTGCACAGTAATGAGAGAAGGGGCCAAGCGGACATCTTGTTACACCCAACGATTCAACACAAAACGGAGCTTATCAGCTTTAATACATTATTTGGAAATCCATCAGACTGTTTACATTTTAAATTTGAAAAGCAGCAGCAAACCTTACATGATTGCTAATGTGACGGAACACCTCTGATTTTCACATTTAACATTTAGTTAGCAACCATGTAAGGTCAGCAGGTTTGCTGCTGCTTTTAAAATTTAACGTGTAAAGAGTCCGTTGGATTTACAAATACTGTATTTAAGCTTATAAGCTCTGTTCCGGTGGGTGTAACATCATTTTTTTTTTTGCCGATCCGAAAATGATCCGATCCGTGGCTCTGATCCGAGGATCGATCCGATCCGTGAGTTTTTTTGATCCATTGCACCCCTAGTTGTGAGTATGTGCCCAAGTTTGTGCATGGTTTCCGTGTCACGTTAATAGTCCAGGACAGCGTTGGTCACTGCAAAAATTCTTGTGAGGCTGCATACCCAACAAGAAAAAAAATCTGAAATGATTGCAAACCAAGTTGCAAAGGGATTGTACAGTAGAAGACACTGAAAGGTGCCTAGACCTTCACCGTTTAAAGTGGTTTTAAAGCCTACTGTGTAAACATTTTTTACCTTTACCTGTAGTGTGGGTGTTCCCCTTGTGAACAGACCAAACATTCCCCCACCTCACATTTTCCCCTACCCTACCTCATTTAAAGTATAAATATGCCAGCAGTTGCAATCTATATCCCAGCCGCCCCTTTTGATAAGGAGGAATCCCTCCCAGACCTAGCATATTCACACGGCAGGCTCTCTATGTGGTAAGCTTTGTCTATATTGCTTTTTGCGTGGGTCCACAAAGAGGATATATTTTTATTCATCCACTCTATGGTGGCTTGGGACTGCTTCTTTGGGTATACCGTTTTCTATAAATCGGATGTCTATGGTATATCTATTGGATACTTGGACGTACACTGATAGGTCTTTTGAGCAATATATATGCATAGACTATATACGCAGTGAACCCTTCATTTTGATAATGATTCTTCATCCTCTATTTCCTATTATAGGTATACTTTACTAACTACCGATATAGACATACACCTATTAAGGTGACTTTCCAGGCACCTATTGCAGCGGATATCGCTCCCCTGTTACATCAACTCTTAAGTAAGCAGATATATACATCCCTCTATTCACTTTAGCTCCTCTGCTTTTAAGTGGAGTGGTACAGTTAAAGAATATACACATATATATGCGCACTATTTATAACATAACAACATATCAATATCCTATTGTCTTCATTCGTAGGTTAGAGACAACAATAGCCATTTTCTGTCTATTGGCTTCTGGATCCTCTATGTTTGGAACCATTTCAGCTTCTACGCAGTGTATCTAATAAATTGAGGTGGGTTTAGGCACCACATCAAATACTTAAACCCCCATTTTTTTCCCCTCCCTTCCCTCCTTCTCACCCTCTCTTTCCCATTTTCTTTTCTAACCTTATCTATATCCGGATAGTTTAAACCAAGTGAGGGACGAACGACTGGTGAGACTGTATCTTCCTTGGAGACCTAACAGGTGGAAGGTTTCTTTGGATTTGCTTTCCAAAGCACTTTAATCTAATGTCCTTATTAATTATTGATTCAATTCATATTCATATTTGGACTGATTTAATCACGTTTTTTGGACTTTTATGTTTTTTAAGGTTGAATGAGCGCAACTCATCTATATATTTGTTGAAGCTGTCATATGCCAGCTGATAATTGTAATCAGGCTTTCCAAGGGAGTTCCTTCTCTGTGTGGGGACAGGAAGGAGACAATTAGGAGTCCACAGGAGGGAGTGTTCTGGATGGAAGTTATCAGTATGGTGACTGTCATCAGAAGTTCAAAGAGCACTCATAGCAAGCTGGTAAAACTCAACTGTATTCATTAGCATATAAACTAGAAGCAGAATAGCAATGCAGCTGCCCAGATGTTACTGAACATATCTTCAGCCCTCAAGTGCCCTGGAAGGCCCTACACATGGGACACTCTATAATGAAAACATCTACTTCCACTGGGCAACTAGCATGAACTCCCACCACCAGCACCTTACTGTCGATCACTGAAGCCACCAACCACATTGATTGCCCAATGGCATGATGTGGGAGGAGATAAAAGTGAAGCCGAAGCCCTGACTTCTCTAGAGAACTTAGTAGTTCCATTTTAGAGTGTTCTGATGCAGAAGTTCCAACTGCCCCAACAGTAAAATAAAAATTGTATCTTTATTAATTCAAGATTTATGATATATAGTATAGTAAACAAGAGTACATAAAAAAAACACATGCAAGCACGTTTTGATGTCAGCATTCTAGTCCTAGACTCTGGGGTGGGATTTTATACAAATATGTATTCCTAGCTCAAAAAAGGACCTTTTGCTCTCAGCATCCCCCAAATCTCCTATTTTTGCTGCTGTTTTCTAGCTGTTATCAAACTTCAGGGGCGCACGTGCATCAAGGGTGCACGGGCACCGCCCCCTCTATCCTTGCCACCCCCCTACAAGCATAATGGATAGGTTGCAAGAATCTATCCATGGCTGCCGCTGCCACCCCCCATTCAGGCGCCCTGGCCCCTTTTCCGACACCGGGTGCCTGAATTACAGTGGCAGGGTTGTTTTTTTTAAGCGACTGATTAGAGCTATAGGCTCTAATAGGCTTTAAAATAGGATGGACTGGGAGCACAGAGCCAGAGTCCACCCAGATGTGTTAGAAAAGCAAATTAATATTTGCTTTTCTAACACTGAATTGCCTCTCTGCAATTCAGGAAGCGGGGGTCTGTTACCCATTTCCCGATTGGCTGAAAGGTTAGGCAATCCTATTGGATGCCTAGGAAGAGGGGAGGAGATGTGCGGCGGAAAAGATGCCTGCTGAAGCCTGTCCCCCTGCCTGATGTGCCAGATGATCCCCAATGTGCCCGCCGATTGGGTAAGTGCCGGTGGACCAGCTAACAGCATGGGGGGGGGGGGGTGTTAAGGTGCCAAACAAAAAACCACCAGCTGCCACTGTCTGACTTCCTGTTAGATGGTGGCTACATTCATTCTCCATGGTCTCACTGTATGTAGGGATATAGCCATCCTCTCTTGCTGTCTCCCAATATGGACTAGGGGCTATGGACAATGGACTATAGGATGTGTGGTGTGCATAGAGCAATGCACATGACTGCAACTAACACACATTGGGGTTGATTTACTAAAGGCATTTGCACTGCAGTTGCAGTAGCAGTTGCTCCAGAGCTTAGTAAATGAGGTAAACTTTCATTTTGCAAAGAATACCCAATCATGTGCAAGGAAAATAAAATAAAAAAGCATCATTTTTGCTTGCACATGATTGGATGATGTCAGCAGAAAGTCAGCAGAGCTTCTGATGATTTACTAAGCTCTGAAGCAACTGCTCATGCAGAGTACAACTGTACTTTGTAAAGTGCATAGTCTATTTGCCTTTAGTAAATAAAACCCATTGCTTCCAAACAAATGGGCATGATTGGGAAAAGGAGAGGTTTGGGAGGTCATGGAGGATATTACAAGAAGGCAGAAAAACACGGTAAGAAACAATTTAATGAAATATATATTATAGGACCATTAATATGTGGATGTGGATGAATTATTTTTTAATAACAAGGATATTGTTTTGTGCCCCTTTAAATATTTGGCAACCTTCTATTTGATATGCAGTCCTATAGCACAGCAGGAGTGGGTGGTTCATTGATCATATGTACATTACTTTGGAAATCTTTTGGAAGGTAAAGCGTGTTTGTTTTCCTAGATGTATAAATGTAGTTTCCTTTTTAAACTGTAAAGCCCCATACACACGATCGGATAACCTATGGATTTTCGTCCGATGGATTTGACCATCGGAAATCCAATGAAACTGTTTTTCATCAGTCTTGGCCACAAACCATCAGTCAAAAAACCGACCGTTCCAAACGCGGTGACGTAAAACACTCGGATGAGCCGAGAAAAATGAAGTTTAATGCTTCTGAGCATGCGTCGATTTGATTCTGAGCATGCGTGGGTTTTTTAACTGATGGACTTGCCCATAGACGATCGGAAATTCCCATCGGTTTTTTATCCATCGGAAAAATTTAAAACAAGTTCTATTTTTTCCATCCGATGGAAAAAAGACCGATGGGTACCATACACGATCGGTTGGTCTGATGAAAACCATCCATCGGACGGTTTTCATCAGTCAAAACGATCGTGTGTACGGGGTTTAACTGTGTTCACTATTGAGATGAATAAATGTCCATGTGCCCTTTACAATACTGAGAACACGCTGCTGTATACATCTGTATGAACCTTAAAACATGCCTTTATCTCTATCCACCTTCTTATTCCCTAAGAAAAATAAAACTTTGCAGGAAAGTAAAAAAAAAAAAAAGTTACATCTATTGCAATCTGCTCTCTGCAAGGCATTGGGGAAAACAAATGTCTTTGGCATTGCAAGATAAACTAGTCACATTTAGCAGATCCGTCTCATCTTTCTTAACAGGCAAGATTTTTTTCTTTGAGCACCGCTAGGACGGAATTTACAGTACACTAGATGAGAAAGGCCAAGTGCTTCGGCTCATGTCAAGTGGTTACATAGCCTACTGACAGCTTA